>CM064886.1:40453000-41053000 GCA_030347415.2 Decapterus maruadsi
AATATTTTCTGCTTTTTTTTGTTAATTAATTGAAAATCTGTGAATAAGGAAAGTATTTTAGCATTTAGACAGATTGCAACTCTAAAATCACACTGTGCCTTTTGGAGCGCTTGAAATTAAGTTTCTTGTCTCAGGCAGCAGAGAAAGTCATTAGTTGGGAGGAAATGGGTAGTTACCGTGAGCAACCGCTGTGACATGTTCACACAGCTTGGAGCAGTCTGCTGCTTTCCCTGACAAAATTTCCCGCCACTCCCTCCCTGAGCTGCCATCTTGCATTTTCACCCATCCTTCATGTTGCTGAGGAGACGACGGCTTCCCATCGCCCCAGCCCCAACAAATGCGCCCCGGCTCGAATCAACCCACACGCGCATGTGGACTCCACAAACTCAACCGCACGCACGCACACAAACAAACACACCCTGTTATGACGCCCCCAAAAACCCAGAATGCTCTGGCTGAGCGCAAACACATTGTTAACATGAGCTAAGTATAGACGCACACACACAAACAGAGGAGTTCTGTAAAACAACATTCACCACCAAATCTACTTTTAGCCCCTCGCTCTGTCATTTCACTTCCTGCCATGTAACAAACAGCGAAAGCTGAAAACATGATACTGGAGTTTCAACTTAATGACGGGCCGCTTTTCGGCGGGCAAAAAATATCTTGTTGCGTTGCATCAACAACTGCCCCCTTGCCCCTTTCCCACATGTTGGTGAGCATAATTCCCCTCCTATTATACATTCATGAACAGCCAAGCTAATCATCTGGCTGAGTGCAGCCACTTAGATCTGACTCCCGGGTCTATGAGTCATGGGAAAAGTGAGTGTGAAATGTCATGGGAGGGCACTAGCGTTTCGTCTGGCAGTGGGCCAGATTTCTATGTGTTTCTTTAAAGGGATAGTTCAACATATTGGCAAATTGGCCCATTGTCATAATCCCTATAGTCTTAGCAGAACGTTTTTTTACCTTTAATTGTCGGTGCAAGCTGTTTTTAGAACAGCGGAGCAGAGCCGCGAGCTGCTCAGAGCTACGCTACAGAGGCTC
This sequence comes from Decapterus maruadsi, assembly GCA_030347415.2. Lineage (NCBI taxonomy): Eukaryota > Metazoa > Chordata > Actinopteri > Carangiformes > Carangidae > Decapterus > Decapterus maruadsi. The sequence continues at coordinate 40,454,048 of CM064886.1, forward strand.
ATGGGATTTCTTGGTTTCCCTCAGAAAACTCAACTAACAACTCCAAAACGCTCTCCTGGACAAGTTGTGACCTTCATAACTGAATTGTTTTCGAGGTAAATGAATGCAAAACTGCAGTTTTTTAGCAAGCAGTCTCTGCATTTGCCTTAAAGATATTTAGTTGCCACATAAATCGTTGCATTTTGTATTCATGCTAAAAAGACTCAGAATTGTTTCAGTCACTGACGTGGTCCGCCACATTTACCGAGACTGAAACATCCCAACCGACATCGACAGAATTGCCACGGAACATCGTCCAGACTTTCATGGGGCCCAGGGGAGAAACCCTAGTGACTGTCCCTGGTGCCAAAAGACGTTTTGGTTTTGCTTTTGCTTGAAATATCTCAGCAACAGCAGTTTATTTTTGTCCTACAGCTCAGGGAAGAAACAACAGAGTCTATACTATCTTCATCAGTTAATGCTTTAGTATATAGTTTAATTCACAACATTTTGATCATCTGCTTAATATGTAAACAAGCTGGTTTATCTAATTTTGCGACTTTGTGCATGAGAAATGTTATTGTGTATTACACATCTGTGCTGGCGCCTGGATATGAGCAGCCTTGCAAAAGTCACTGTTATAGAATCATTATTGTGGCTAACGTCAGGGAGCTGACATGCTGAACTCTGACCATGAACACAGTAAATGTTAAAGGCCGCAGCTGTCGACTATTCACATCTTTGTGTTTTTGTCATAGCTTACCGGACTTGCTGGCGCTGATGGATGAAGCGGAGGAGTGCAGAGAGTCTGCTCAGACCTGCGTGAAGGATGCAAGAGAAGACGGAGAGAGAGAATACATGTTAGGAAAGCATAAAAAGTGAGAGTTATATAAACAAGAGGACAGAGGACGAGTCTGAACCCATTTAATGCAGCAACATCTTTACGCTCGAACTTCTGAATCCTGCATGACTGGTCTGGAATCAAATGAGCTGCTTTTTTCTCTCATCTGGGCTTCATGTTGAACACAGCCATGCATGCACACACACAGCAGCTTAGCTCTGTAACCTGGAGTCTGCCAGCGACATGAATCCAAACCTCAGTGAGGCCTTGTAGCTCTTTTAAGCTGCTGCTGATGTTCTGCACACAACAGCCTGGCCAAAAACAATGCAGTCTATTCAGAGAAGTCCACATCTGCTTTTTAATCGAGTCATATCACCAGATTGTGTTGTGTATTTTGTGCTGACAAACTGTTTTACAAGGAAATTGCTCAATCACGATTATACGCATTACGTTCAGACACCATTGCGGATGCTTCTACTGCACTAAAGCTATAAACTTGAAAGAAAATGGAAAACTGAGGCACATTAAAGGAAGAGTTTCCAAGGCAACTGCAAGGATGATAATAATCCAACATGTGATCGCAGTGATTATTTTTCATAAACAAGTGATTACAAGCAAGCACGTCTTTTATGTGCCAACTAGTCAGACTCCACTTTAAGATTTGTCAAATTCCTGGATTGGTCCACTGGGGCCGAGCCAAGGGATGAGTTAAGGCTTAAGGCGGCCATGAAGAAAGACAGATTTGCACGTCTGCTCTGCTGTGGGACTGCATGGAGGCAGAACACAGAGCATCCTGTTAACATTAAAACAGTGTGAAAGCACCATCGTGGGGCTCTGGCGCCAAAACCGACAGTTGGACAGAGAGACAAAGAGACATGGAGTAAGGGGGACGCAACGAGAGTGGAGCAGGGATTCTCCAAACAGGAAGGAGGGTGATTTATAAGAACAGGCTGGAGTGAAAAACAGAGGGAAAAAGGCACAGAGGAGGAAAGACCAGTATTATTTTTGTCTTCTATCGAAGGATCATTTCAGTTCACTACAACCTTTTTGGAGCTTTGGTCATCAGGACTTGCACGATAACATAAAAATATATGGAGTTATCAGAGGAGAGAGAGGAATAAGCCAGGATTAACAGAGGAAAGAAAAATCCTTTAAAAGGATGGTTTTCTGTTTCACAGACTCTCTACGGAAAGTTTATGTCGGACCATAAAAGACTCAAACTTAAAACATGCACTTTGTGTTAAAACCACTGTGCTTTTAATTTGAAGGACTGATCGATAAGATTACAAAACACATTCAGAGGAAGAATGAGCATTTGTTGTTTTCCTCCACTCATTTGTGAGGGTTATATCCTGTCATTTATCATATTGTATGACTGAAGAAAATTGTAAGATACAGAAAAAGAAAAAAGGGAATCTTATGTCACTCAGGAAGTCATGCCTCTTGTGAGGGACGGCTGCATGGCCGAGCAGAGAGGCTTAGCCAGGAAACGAGAAGGACGAGGAGAGAAGTGTAGTTACCGCTTGGCCCAAAAATATCAGGACCATGACAGGAATAGACGCCTTATACTTAAAAGCACATGTTTTGAACAGTCACAGGAAATGATCCTCTCTTATGCAGAATCTTTCTCAACACTGTCGTGTTTTATTTATATTTTGGGGGACTTGTGATCTCTGCAATTGATGCAAGTTGACTCTAATTGGTTGAATAACAGATTAATGAGTGAAAAGATGTTTTTTTCATCTGCACAAAGCACAAGAAACCATCCCCTGTTCCCCTCCTGTGAGGTTGCGTGGGCCACATCTTATCTCCAAAGTCGTTAATTACAGCATTTACAGGATCTTACGGTGAAAATTTGACATCTTCACAATCTTATCTGTCACCAAGGTCGAACCTGAACCCAGCAGCGCATCTTCTCGGTTGATTTAACACAAAGCAACAAACAAGGTTAAACATCCAAGCCCCTGGAAAAGGTGGATCACAGCTGACTGCAGATCTTGATCTTGACCTCACGCTCCCTCCCCAAGGAGGCAGAAGAAGGCCAAATGGGTCAAACAGAAACGGAGGAAGGGAAGACTTGTGGAGGAAGGAGGGGAAGGAGGTCAGGGGCCGACCTAATCCTTAGATTTGACTTCATCTATCAGAGACGAGGCAAACAGGAAATGAATCCTAATCTGGGCCCCCGCGCTAAAAGGCCTGATAAACCTCACTCTGAATGTTACTGAAATGAGCCAACAGAGGAGATAAAAGGGAAAACGACATTCAGTTCTATTGAGCTTTATTGATAAGAAAATCAAGACAGTGGAGACAGGAAGTAGAGGTCCGGATAACGGAGGAACCTTTGGAGGAACTAGTAGGATTATTTAGTTACATCATCCTAGTTTCCTGAGGACACTAGAAAACTAGTGCTGCTAGAGCTTGTGTTATGTCACCTGAGGGTTTAGATGCTACTGCTACCTGCTACCTCCTCTGGAAGGTGCCAAAAAGCTAAAAAGAGTGAGAGCTTATGACTCCTATGGTGTCATTTGTTTTTGTTTTTTAAAGGAGAAAATCAAAAACCCAAATTTTTAAAACCCACGCTGTGATTTCGCTGAAATAAAAACGACACAAGTGTATTAAAAGGAGCCTAATGAGAGAGGACGGGCTGATTTAAGGAGAAAACGTGGTTGCTGAAGCTGCAGCGGTTTGCTCCGACTGTGTCTGCGGCGTGTTTCGGATCCAACCTGAGGGTCCAGCCAGTAAATCTGACAGAGCCTTCTCCTCTGAGGTCTCCGCTTCCTCCCTTTTAACTTGGCTGTTGCCCCCACGTCCTCATCTATAATTCACACGGACAGCCCCCCCCCCGCCCGCCGTCTCCCCGCAGACACGCGAACACATGCGCAAACACACCCTCAGGTCAGCCCACGCTTTCCAAACAGCGGACACACAAACACGCGCATGTACACAACGCATCAAAGCGGAGGAGTTTGGTGTTGAAGGTTATGGAGGATTTTCAAGGGTGATAGATGAAGCACATGGGGAGATTTCAAAGTAAAAGCATCTAGAGATTAATTTTCTTAACAACTGCTTCATTAAGAGCAACAACTGACATTTATATTGCACATTCCTTAATTACTCTTCCACATCATTTGCATGTTGACAACCATTACAGATTTGGCATGAAGCGTTTCTTATTATCTTTTCACCACTGACTTTGCTTTATGTGAGCCAGTGAGTAATTGCATCTGTGATTCACTTCATCTTTTTTCTGTTTTGTTGTTGTTTTCTTAACCACGACTCTCCATGAGGTCCGGCGCGATCCAACAGATGTAAATAGGAATCGAGGGGAGGTCGTTTCCTTCACCTCCACACTGTGCGGAGTACAGAGAGAGGCCTGTGTGGCTAATGAGCCGAACTCTGCCGAGGGAGGAGGCTCATTAATTAATCTAAAGAAGAAGAAAGAAGAGATGAGTCTGAGCCGACCAACTGGTGATACGGCTGCAGCAACAGTTCCAAGAAGGTCGACAGAGGTATAATGAGCTGCATTCCCAAAACCGGCAGGGACAAGACAGAGACACTCGCAAGGAATGTCTTATGGACATAACCTTGCACATAAATTATGGAGAAATGAAAATAAATCATTGCAATGTTTGTTTGGAGCAAACAGAAGTAAGAATATAGTGATAAAGCTTTTAGAGTTTGTTGTGATGAGTCTTAAATGTTATTTCTATAGATTTTTAAAGAATTCAGGTTTTATTAAAACCAGAGACAGTAAAAATAACACATGAGGAACTGCTAGACAATCAAGATGAATCCTATCAACCAACAGAGGGCAGAACCTGTCTGGAAAAATGAAGTGGATTGTGGAGAGGAGAGAGAGGGTCTGATCAGGCCTCCAGAGCTGCACCGGCTTGGCAGCAATGTCAATGGTGAGACTGGCAGAGAGGGAGGGAGGGAGGGAGGGAGGGGGGAGGAGGGAGGAGGAGGTCACATGCTGTGCTTGGAGCCAAGTCCACTTTTTTTCTAGTACACAAAAAAATAGAAGGAGGATCTGACATCACTGACAGCAGCCGACTGCAGAGGACAACGGTGGAGAAGACCTTGGAACGACACACACACACATGCATGCCTCATAGTTTAGATGACAGAACTCAGACACACTCTCTGCACCTCGGTGTACAAGCTTAAACACATGTGAGCAGCACTTTGTGTTGCTGTGGCAGGGACCAGGTGCAGGTCTCTGTGCCTCCGAGGCAGCAGCTGCACTTGACAGTGAAGACGGGTGGCAGGACATATACATGCATATTCTTTAATGGCCTCAAAGTATAACACACATTCTTCAATCAGCGTGTCAGGACAGGGCGGTCCAGACCGAGGCCCGGAGGCTGGGATTTTACTCTGGAGAACTTTCTAAAGAATGCAAGCTCATTCAAACTAATAAGGTCTTTTAAGTCGACCAGCTTTGGCAAATCCTATATGTCTGCAAGACATGTTTTTGAAATGATGTCTGAATGTATATCTAAATAGTTGTAATATTTCCTCTGCATTTTCTTGTCTGGTGTTAAGTTTTCAAATCGAAGATGACAAATGATAAACCACATCTTTAAATTCTTCAGTTGGTCTTAAATGACCAATTTAATCAGTTAGCCCATGCTGTAGGTGTGAGGTGGAGAGATTTCACAAATACCAAAAACAGTTGAAGTTCTTTGTGCATTAGATGAGCGAATGCTTGGCTCTTCAGTAATCTGTGACCCTCGCATTTTCTGTGATAAACCCCTTAGAAACACACTCAACCAGCCTGTGCAACAGTTTCTCCAACTTTTCCTGCAGTCCGTCCCTGTCTGCATCTATCTGTCTCTGCAGCTCACCTCAAGAGCTGTCAGAGCTCCGACGTCCAGCTTCGTTCTCATCAATTATGGCATGTCAGCAGACACTCCAGGGCATTCCAGTCAAAAATCGAGGGCGGCCTCGAATCAACCTAACTGCAGAGTCCTTCCCTTCAACTGTTTGTCTCTGAACAGCACCTTCGTTCCACTGCAGCGTGAGAGGCTGACGGTTGCTCCAGTGAAATTCTCATGTGGGTGTTGGATATTTAACGAGCCACTAATAAATACAGTAGCAGGGTTATTTCTAAAAACGTGATGTGTTGTGTTTCTAACCGACACCGCGGGAGAGAAAGAAGCTTTTCTTTGCACTTTTGCATTTCTGCAACACCTACAATTGTCTCCATTACAGTTCAGATGCCTTGCTGACAAACAGCAGTTGGAAACCGAGGGCAATGTTGACTCTGAAACAATGTCCCTGTCTCTCCCACTCGCTTTGCCCTGCGAGCGCCGGCAACAGTTGGTTAACCGACCGACTCGGCGGCCTCTGTGCCAAACAGACGACCTCGCTCCGGGGGCGCGGGCTCGACAGAAGCAATGGAGGGATGCGGGAGGAGGAGTAATGGAGGGTGATTTGGGGAGAGAATTTGTGACCCCAAAAGCGCAGAACGGGGAGAGGGCATGTCCTCGCCTCGTCCTCCCCTCCCTGTGCCATAGCGTGTCATCCCAAAAGAGGACAGCTCGCCTGAGAGCTGCCCAGCAACCATGCATGCAGACAGAGACGGAGGGCGTGTGTGTTGTGTATGTCAGTGTGGACTCCCTGGTGACCTCTCCACACTGTCAAAAACAAACACATGCAAGACTGTTTGAATTATTAGTCAGTGGTGGAGTTAAAATGTGGTGAAACAATGGGGATTTCTATTTAGTGTAAGTAAAACAAATGAAAATGACAACAAGAAACCCTCCGAGCCTACACGAGGTTGAGTGGTTGCGTGGGAGAGCCCTAACGTACATCAAAACAGATGCATGTGAGGCAACAAGTGAGGCATAAACGGAGCGGGAGGGACAGAAGATAGAAAAGGCTCGGAGGGGAAAGGCAGATTTGCCGTCTCATCCCTCCATCACCACCTGTCCCGTCCGACGGCGACGCTGACGGGCGCGGTAATGTGTTTTCCGCGGTCTCGCTCGGGCTTGATGTCACTCCCACGGAGGAACCACCAACAATCTGTTGGCAACGAGGCGCCAAAACCGCCAACGGCCACATGCCATCGCAGCCTCAGCCTAAATATATCACAATGGCCATTATTTCCAATGGGTGTCACTGATGCTTTTGTTCCACAGTGCAAAAAAAAAAAAAAAAATCTTGCACACAAACACACACAGCAACAGCAAACTGAGGGTGAATAATCATCCATGTCTAGACGAGGTACGTCACAAAGTCTAAAGGTCAAATACAGGGGAAAAAAAGAAAAAAAAAAGCAGCCCCCGGTTCATCACATCATCACAACAACATGCTGCAGTTCAGCAGGAAACATCCTTAACAATGAATGATATCCAAAGAGACATCTTACCTGGTGGGCTGGAGCTGTTATTCCAGTTGTTTTTTTGTCTGCAAAGAGGGTACGAGGTTGGGGGGGGAGGGCACGGCAGCGGCTTCTGCAGAAAGAGAGGAGAAGAAAAGACAGAGAGAGAGAAAAAAGATGAGAAACGGGAGTGAAGTGGAGCCGGCGCTGCTGCAGCGTAGAGGCTACACACTCTCTCGGAAACCTCCACACACACACATACACACACAGAAGGAGCCAACCGGGGGGGATGCTGTCTCACGTCGGTCAGTCTGCTACCCCCCACTGCTCACCGTGTCTCCTTCACCAGCACGCACGCACGCACATACACACTGCAACCAGAAGAGTCTGCATTGCACTGGGGGCGGGGAGGAAGGGTTTTTTTCTTTTCTTTTTTTTTTGGTGTGCCTGAGCACAAGAAATGCAAGTGTGTGCGTGTGTCAGTCACATTAATTCATGTTTGAAAGGGATATGAAGCTCATCCATCCCCAAGGGAACTGACTTCACAGATAAAAAGACCTCTTTCCACGAGCATCTTCCATTCTCTTCTCTCTCTGTTTATCTCACCCGTAAAAAAATCTGTTCTTTCGCTCACATTATCAATGCATGAAACATTTAAACATGACGGCGTCTGCAGCCTGAGTCCACATGGATATGAATCGAAGGGTGTGAGGATTGGGGAGGGGGGCGGCGGTTTGCCCCCATGCTGAATAATTGCTGTGTCCCAGTGCTCATTTGCAGGCATGGCCAACTGCAGCAGCAGCACTGAAACAAAGGCAGAGAGGGGAGGCGGTGGGGGAGGAAAGGGGAGGGAAAGAAGGTCTGAGGGAGACAGAAACAGAGACTGCAGAGTCCAGACAAGCAAGAGCTAAAGCTCCAGCCCCAGTAGCACCAAGTGCTGACGGCTGAAAGCCTAATTCCCTGCTCATTACTCCAACCTCAAAACCACATGAAATGAAATGTATTTATAGTCCGGAGGCTTACAAAAAGGTCCCACTCTTTAACAATCCATCAGCGGCACGAGCAGGGGACGTGGATAAACACAGTAATCATGAGCTGAGCCGATCGGTTCCAACTGAGAAAACTGCACAAAAACAAACACATCGGCTCTATCGATCCATTTTGTTATTGATGACGGTTCACATGACTCCTTGTGTGTGTGCACATCAGCATCTTTGGCTCGGTTTTGCACATGATGTTCAATATGCATTCAGCATCTGAGTATTATATTAACATAGACTTGAAAAATTCGGAACCTATCCTTTGAGAAGTAAATAAATTAAGCCACTGAAGCAAACCAATATGACCAGACTGATGTCAAGAGACACTCCCCGACATGGTCGCCAAACCTCAGAGCGACCACTGAAGACTGTTTGTGAGGCTGATTCATAAAGGGACACAGTCATACGGATCCCAAAACCACTTAAAAAATTAGAGGAGGAGAGGGAAATGAGCAAGCCAGCGCTGCTCCTTCCATCCCACATCACATCCTCTCTGGGTCCCATCATTAGCCCGTCGTGTTTCGGGATGGGAGAGGGGGTTAGTTAGAAAGAGCAATCGGAGGAAGACTGTAATCAACCTGTCAGCGTGGGGGTGGGGGGGTGGGGGGCTGGATCAGGTTTAAAGAAAGCAAATGAGACATTATAAGTGGCAGTGGAAAGATTACTCTGCCGTCAAATTGAATTGCGCAGAAGATTTTCACATTTCCACATGTTGCGATGAGGGTTCAGTGCTGGCTTCGGAGGTAAAAGGGAGAGTTGGGTGGCATTTAAAGGGAGAGACTAGTGCAGGGACTCAAAGCGCTAAGAGGCGCAGACAGTCCTGCCAACGCCAGCCTCCTTTAGGGAGCCCTGTTGCCAGCACTGATTAGAGGCCGAGGCCTGGACCGGAGCGGCGGAGCCAAGCTAGCACGGTCGCTAACGTCTAATCTCTCCCCCCTCGGCTTCCGCTGCCAGAAAGCAGATGCTGGTGGCGCTAACGCCAATCTGCCACGGCCGAACCACCAACAGACGCAGCGGCGGGCTGAACTCACAGTCGCCAGATTATGCATATTTTGTTTAACCTGCACTAAGGGGAGTTTTTAAAAAACAAAACACAAACACCTTTGCTAAGATGCAAACAGCACTGTGCTTTGTTAAGGACAATTTAGGCTAAATGTCTTTTAAAGTCAATGTGGGATTATTTTGTGTGTGTGGTCTGGTCATTTTAAAGCAGTTTGAAGTCATCTAACATCAACAAAAATCACTTAATGTCATCAAATGGGTGCAAATTACATCATGGGTCACACTAAAACCTTAAAGTCTAGTCCCAATTTAAAAGGTAGGTCAATCTCATTGCTGTTTTGGAAGGTGGGGGTCAGCCTGCTTCCCCTGTGGCAAGATTTGGGGCTCTGCCAAATCAGTATGATCAGGATTAGCCCAACGGATCATCACAGCCTCAGTGTAATCTGCCCGGACCCCATCATCCAGATTTGTGTGGGAGATTTCAGAGATGGTTTTGAGTATTTCAAAGTCTGGAGCAGACGTGTTTGATGTGTTCATATGTTTGCGTTTAGTCCCAAACTAGTGAAATGAATGAAATAATGACAGTGAATTAACCACAATACAATAATGGGGATTCTCCTGTCTAACACACACACATGCAGGCCAGGCCTGGATTAGCTTTAGCAAGAGGCTACACTCGAAAGCAAATTGCTGCAGTGTGAAGGAAAACAAACTGAGCATCATGTGTTTCTGCAGCAAAACAAACAGGTGCTGACTGTCACTGGAATTCATCTAGCCCATGAATTACAGACTTGCAAAGTGTATCATCATATCCAAAAAAATCTGTCGACCAAGCTGCCACCCCATCAGACCTTTTTTTTCCCCCTCCCCCCCACTGAAAGCATGACTCAAGCATTTTAAAGATGCAGCAGCAGCAGGGGAAACAGCGGCACAAGCTGTGTTCGACTGAGCAGGCAAATTCGCTGCAGGTGTTTGAGTGCACGGTTCAGCGGTGGCTCCATCAAACACAGAGGTGTCATTACAGCTGTGATGTCCAGCTCGACTGATGTGCATCACCAGAGAGCAGAGAGGACCTGACGTGAATGTGCACACCACCGATTAAAGGCTGGGTTCATTGCACAATGGCAGAGGAAGGTTGAGACGAAGGGGCATGCAGTTAAAAAACACACAATTAAATGTTCAAAGCCAATCTCAGCTATATTAACCATTATAAGGGCATAATAGCCCAGTGGGTTGAGCAGGTGCATTTCATTTCCCGTCTCTCTGCCTCCCCATTTTCGGTCTCTCTCAACTATCCTGTCAATTAAAGGAGACATATCATGCCCACTTTCCACAAATTAAAACAGTTCCCAGGTGTCTGAAAGACATGTCTGTGACATGCTTTGTTCAAAATACCCCAAGGATCAAACATCACAACTCTTATCATCCTCTCAGAACAGCCCTGTTCAGAATCAGTGCCTGTCCCTTTAAATGCAAATGAACCACTGCTTTCCCCATCCCACCTCTTCTACTGGGTGGTATTATGCAAATTCTAAACCTACCAAAAATACTTTAAAAAAATAAAATAACAACAAGTGTTAAATGACAAAACCTGTATGTCACAATGACCTGTTTGCATCCAAGCTCTCCAACCCTAAGCCTTGCAGTCTGCTGTTAATACTTTCACCCAGACATGGACCTCGTAATCACTCCTACTGGCAGACGCTTGTTTATGACTGAGCCGGGGACTGGATCACCACTACAGCATCACCAGGATCACAGGAGCAATCCCCTGTCTCTCCAGCACGGGGGTGGGGAACGACTTCCAATTCCCACAACGACGGCTCCTTTTCGAAAACATGGCAGCGTCTGACCGTTTCACCATTTGCTGGAAACAAATAGTAAATTAGATTGAAGAGCATAGAAAATCTAATTACCCAAATCCGCGCTGATCTGGATGTCTGTTCAAAGGTTAGCAGGCATTCATCTGTCTCAGGCTCAGGCAGCAAGGTCAACATTATACCATTCATATAATTACATCACTTAAGGTTATTTATGTTCATTTCTGAGATAAATTTGATTGACATCTTTGTCCAAAATCTTTTTTCCTTCCCAAAGCCTGGAATCCACCTGTTGACTCAACAGTCTGTCGTGTGTTGGGGAATTTACTCCCCTCGTTGTTTGATCGGGAAGCTGCTCCCGGACGCTGATGTCAGAGGTCAAAGGTGAGTTTGTTCAGAGCCTGCTGAGGCCAGACACAGGAGCTGATCCTCTCCATCCTCTCAGAGCCCTCTGCATATAGACACAACAGAGTGACGCCAAAGCCGCTTCGCATGTCGCCGGGATCGCACGGTACGCAACACAACAAACACAATAAACAACACACATTCAGTTTAACATAATAGCGTGGCTCGAGGGACGATGACGTCTTCTCGATCTCTAAATTTGCTGCCATGTGGTCATTGCTTTGTTGTGGGCACTGCAGCTGTATTTACGCCTCAGAAATGGCCATCGCCTCTGCTAAAAAATGTCGAATGAATCACTTCCTGTGCTCCAGTTTCACATTTTGTTCTAAAAAAAAAAAAAAAAAGAGTTTGGGTGTTCATAAATGGCAGAGAACGTCTCTATTGAAAAATGCCTCCACCAGATGAGCTCAGCTCCGATACAGTTTTGGAAAATGAGAGCAGTTTATTTACTCCAGGAAGCGCGCGCTGGCACTGACGACCCAGGCTGCTCGTCACTGCCACTGAAGTGATGGCACTTCAGTCGCATAAAAACATAAGTGGTTTGTGAAAGTGCAGTTTTGCTTGTTTGCAACCGCCAGGAGCAAATAGCAGGCTGCTCGTTTTTGGTTTTTTCTCTCTCAATGAGTGGCCTGCCATTCATGGCAAAATTGAAAACATGACCGGTGGGAGCGTCCAGTGTGTCTGTTTTGTGCAACAGCTGGACCACCACTGGATAAAGTTTTGATGGATGGAATGTCATCCGCCCAGGAAGACGGCCTCTCGGGGGTACGTATTGTCTCATCACTCACAACAAACATAAACGCGTGTGCGTGTGTGTACACAGCACACAGTCATGCGCACACGCACACAAACAACATTCACAGGCTAAAGATGGCCTATGTGCGTGTGTGTGTGCTGATATTCCTCTCTGATATAAGCAGAACACAGGAAATTAAATTTAAATTAAATTAAATTAAAACAGAGACTGGATTTGAGGATAAAGAAAGAAAGTAAGAGGCAGGAAGTGAAGACTGTGTGTGTGTCTGCGTGTGTGTGTTTTACAGCATGAGAAGGGGGGGGGGGGGGGGCTGATGCTATGAGGGGGAATTCAGGGGTGAGAACACAGTCAACTGCTTTTATGGACTTAAATAAATCTGTGCCTGTCTGAGGGCGTGTGCACAATATAGAGGATATACTGTGTATATGAACTGTCTGCCAGGTTGTGTGCATATGTGTGTGCATATGTGTGTGCATATGTGTGTGCGTGCGTGCGTGTGTGTGCCCCAGCTTGTGCCTGGCTTTACACTAACCACAGGGTGTAGCCATGGGCTTTGAAGTCGTCCCTACACCCTGGGCTGAACTCAAACACAGGCTACCGCTACAACATCCCATATTAATCCATGGAAAAATCACAACACAGCCCGTCTCTATACTGCACTAAAACATTTTTACTGAGTCGCAAGAGCAGAAAAACAGTACGCAAGGGTTCAGCGTTCACCATATGCTGCAGCTAAACATTATTTATACTTCTCTCCTCACACATTAATCACAGAGCGGATAAAAAAGCAAAACATCACTTCATCCAAAGCTGAGGTGTTGACTTGAAAATGTTTATTTTCTGTAAGCAGTAAAACCAAATCCACTAAACCACAATCAAGTTGAAAATCTTCATTTTTGAGAAAATGCACGTAGCGGTCAGTCCCTGTCTGCACTGTGCACATGGATGCACAGACAACTATCACTCTGAAAAACATTTCAAAATGAGATCATGGTTGTAAATGGCAATCCGTGACCTTAGCGCGTGTTTAACAGTGGCTTTGGCTCCTTTCAATTTCCAAGACTGGACATTTTCTATTCTTTCCTGAAGCCTCAAAACAAACACAAATGATTCATCAAAACACAAGAGACAATCCAAAAGGTCGCAGATGCCGAGCTCGACGCCTACGGAGTGCACGGAAACTGCGAGCCGGATCAAAATGGGAATAAAACAAAGGAGCGATGGTGCTGAAATAATAAAAACACAATTCAGTTTATTGCCTCCTCTTCAGCGCTTCTGGTCTTTCCTCGCTGATGTCGTCTCTCAGCAGATTTGCTGAAAGGGCAGGTGAGCGGCAAAAGGTAAATGGCTGTAATTTGTTGCAGTAATTTGTGCGACTGTGTCTAAGCTTCTCCATCCCGTGTGCCATCTGCTCTAAATTAGCACCTACACGGGGGTGCGCTGAGATTTGGGCACCAGTGGTCAGACGCTGGGGCTGAGAAGTCTGAAGCTCCAGCAGAGGAGGACAGCTGGAGGTCGTCTCCATGGAAACAGCCCCAGCTCACAAAGGTGAACATTTAACACTAGGTGAATGTTTTTTATTCTCAAATAAGCCAAAGCAACAAGGCCTTACCATACTCCCCCCCCTATTAAAGGAGAATTCCAGACATTTTCTAAGTAACGCTCTACAGCTTTTACACTGCTGACTTGTGTCATCAGAACAGACATGTCATGACCTTCTTCCGTGTTCCACCACCACCTCATTTTAATCCAGGAAAACCCCTGAGAACCATATCTCATACCTTTAAAAAGTCTTTGCATAAGGAAAAATAAACAGGAATCAATATAATATCCAACACAAAAAACAGACTGTTTCCAGCTGTTGGAAACACCACTACAGATGACACTGGAGAATTAGCAGGACGTGAGGTTAATTAAATTCTACTTCAGCCCAGATGTTGGGATGTTTCTCCAGGGACGAGGTGTGAGAAGCAGGAGATAAACCCTGTAAAGCTGCCGTGGCGTTGGAGCTCACAGGAGACAGGACACACGTGTCACTGAGGCCGAGTGAGGAGCGGAAGTTTCTGGAAGTCATCAGAGACAGAGGCTGGGTGGAGGGGGCCAGCTGCACACTTTTTACTGCTGCACTGGTGGGAGGGAGGGGGTCTCAGCTCCCACTGCAAATGCATGTGCACTTAGTGATATCCAAACATGTATGTGACGTATGTGCGTTCGGATGAGCACAAAACGCAAGCTGGATGTCAACACGGAGCCACATCCTGGGCTGGCGGGTCAGCGGCCCCGGCAGGCAAACATGCAGCTCCATACTGCCAAGAGTAAACACTAACAAATGACAAACAAACACAGACAAACACATCCCAGAGTTGGAGTCAATAACTGTCAAAACCCTTATGGGGCAACCCTGTCATTCAGGTCCCCGCACGAGAAACCGCCCCGTCAGTGAAGCATCCAGAAACAAGCGAGCCAACACTTCTCTCTCCTCCAACTCCTCCTCCTCCCCTAAAAAAAAACAGAATGAGTCACGGTCGGAGGCTCGGGAATAGAGATGATGTTGATTTTTTGGCTGTGCTGAATGGGGAAAAACTACAACACCACCCTCGTGATAAATGAATAATGTGTTTGTTAATGTTTTGACGTCTTTCCTCGCCTTGAAAATACGTCTACAAACTACTACCAGGGGACTGGAGTCCCTTCACTAGGGAAGACTCTACAATAAGAACTAAATATATGGAAAACAACCTAAGCAACACTGACGGCATGTGACAAACAAATATGTGACTGTTAACATTTTGGCAAATTGAAATTGAAAAATTGAAATTGAAAGCCTTTATTGTCATTATGGCCCAATGCCATGTCTTAGGAGTGCATCTGTTGCCTTTAATTGTCAGTGCAATCAATTTTTAGAATGGTGGGGCAGAGCCGCGAGCTGTTCAGAGCTACACTACAGAGGCTAATGGGATTTCTTGGTTTCCCTCATCAAACTCATCAAATACACAATTCAACAACTCCAAAACACTCTGGTGGACAAGTTGTGACCTGCACATTCACCACGCTATATAACGTATAATAACGTAACGTTACGAGACAGAGTTGTTTTCAAAAACATGTCAACGGGGAAAGTAAAAAGAACAAACAGACAGTAAGCTCTCTCGTGGTGTATGTGAAGCTGTAAAATTGTGCAGCATGCGTTTAAAAATGCTAAACACTGGAACCGACAATAAATAAAAAGCAGGTGCGGACAGCTCCTGCATGAGTGATGATGTTGCCATACAACATCATTCATATCCACTCAGCTCAAACAGACCACCTTTCAAACTGCATTTTAATAACAAACACGGACGCTAAAATGTGAACATCTATCGACAGGAAGCTTCTCAGCAGTGCTTTCACCTTGAGGTACACTAAGTGCAGGGCTATTAGTGTAAGTGATACAGCAATATTGTGGTTAGAGTGAGAGCAGAGCCCGGATGGCATGCAGGGGGGAGGCAATAATGTATGAGCCGGCCCTTAAGGCTTCACAAGTAGGCAGCTATGGGAGGTCAGTAGGGAGGGGAAGGGAGGGGGGGTTGTTGTGTGGGAAGCTCTCATCGGTTCACATTAACAAAAGAGGAGCTGGAGTTATTAAGACAAAAAAAGAGCGAGGAGCAGCATCCCAGGTATAATGTACTGGCACTGGGTGCAGTGCGGTGGCGCTTTAACGACTTCCTGCACTTGAGAGACTCACAAGGTGAGGTCATTCTTCATTAACTCACTCCACACTTAACTTACGGGCTTGGAGCTCGACTGCAGCTCAGGACATGTCTCTCTGATTACTTACTATGTGGCCCTTTGTCAAGTCCGATTTGCCGTTAGCTGCATGAAAATTGATCCAGAGCCGCATTCAATAAAACAAGTCAACTGATTGCACTGTTTAATCTCCACTATAGGTTTGTGTGTGGGGTGCAGGAGGTGGATGTTATTTTGTGGCTGCGATGATCCTTTTGTTTCCATGGCACTGAGATGAGTCGCTATGGCTACGACTCCACCGGGAGAACAAAGTTAAATGAGGAAGGAGGACCTGAGCGCGGGCGTGGTGGGGCTCTTTATTGCCACAGAGATGAAATGAGAAGCACTAGAAGACTACAAATTAAGTCACAGAGGTGTTGAAAGCCATGACTGTTTATCAACTGCTGTTATTAACCTGCAGGTACCTGTTGCCTGCAAAGGCAAGATTTTATAGCAACAAAATACACATTCAAAACCTTTAAAGTTAAAAAAAAAAAGCTTTGATTTCATTATTTTGGGTGGTACTGTCTATGATTCTTATCCTTTTGTGTATGTGATGATCTTCTTCACCCTATTCTGTTCTGTCTTGTCTTATCCTCTTGTTTGCCCTTTTCTTTTGTGTTTCTTTTTCTGTGCTTAATCTGGTGCACCAATCTTTTTGTTTTTTATTTTCTTCCTTTTTAAAAAATGATCAATGTAATGCATTAAATCAATCAATCAATCAATCAATGCCCGTGTCTACAATCAAGCTGTATTTCAAAACAATTGACACACCAAAAACATCTAAACAGCTGGAAATAGCACAAAGGTCAAACCAAACTCAAGAGGACGGGGGTGAAATGAAAAGTTGAGAAGCTCATTGCTAATGCTGGGTGAAAGCGCTGACTCAGTCAGAGTGACAGAGTGCCTATAGGCAGATAGACTGAGCCCCGGCGCAGGTGAGTGCATCTGTCACAAGGGGAGACACCAAGCGGCTCTGGTGCCGGTGCATCATCAGCTCTGCATCCGAGTGACACCGGCTCAAATGCGACTGACTGGGGTGTCACTTTTGTTTTCCACCAGCTGCCACACACACACACACACACAAATATGCAAACACAGTGCCGCATGCAGACGCAGTCACATGTGGCAGAGAATGACGCATGGCTGGCTCGACCAGACCTGAGCTTTGTGTGTTTTCATCACTCAAGATGCGGGAAGAGATTACAGCGTCTTTCAGTTTCTGGCTCCCAGCGTGTCTTTGTGGTTTGGATCACAACTGTCTGCTGATGGTGACGCCGCCGCCGCCGCCCAACGCAGGAAATAGCTGGGCTCAAGACGACTTGAGCCACTGCAGATAAAATGCAATCTCTGTGTCTAAGCTGGACTGAATTAGTTGTGGGAACATGGAGATATAAAAGCTGATGTGCATCATCAATCTGAATCTTTTGTATCAGCTCTCTGTTGAGTTGTCATCACATCTGTGCTGGGAATATAGTGTGAACTCTGTGGGACATTTTTCATGGTTGTTATCGTAGCGGCAATGTTTGCATTCTTGAGTTTGATACTGATACTCTAATAATGTGCAACTCTTTCTCTATCTGAGTTTTCCGAGGTGTAGGAGCACCATTCTTCATTTGGAATAACACCTAACCGCCTGCTCTGTGAAAACCATGTGTGTTCACTTTTCATTAAAGAAGAAAAACAGCCCTGATTTGATCCAACAAGCCCCGAAGTTATGACCTCAGTAGCAGAAAAAGGTCTCTCTTCATGAGGCTGCGACCACACCTTGGCTCGGTCGGCGACAGGAGCCGTTTCATCCAACACTAAACAGGACGTATAATATTCAAGACAGAAACTCAGCTCTAAATACAGGCTGCGAGCACGGAGAGGAACTTCCAGCTGGGACTGCCAAAATACTCTCTATTATGTCATGCTGGAGCTGCAAATCCCACACACACACACACACACACAGCTGAGGTGCAGCCACTCCAAGAGAGAGAAAAAAGTCTGCAGAGCGTTCCCACTCAAACAAGTGGGAGTTAAACTCTCAGCGATTCTCAACTTATGTGTAAATCACGTCTGCTTCATTTGATCAGCTAAAGGGGGGGTTAGGGTTAGGCTGCAGCGGTGGTGATTAACTCATCTGCCCGGAAGCTTCTTTGACCAGGCAACGTGAGGGGTCATTCAGAAAATAAGCTCCATTAAGCTACGGTCCATTGGCCATGCATAGAGGAGGAAACTTCTTAAGATTCCTGAACCCTGTGTGCGTGGGTGGGGGGAGGTGGGGTGGTGTAGTGTGTTTCTGTCAGGATGCAAAGGTGGCGGTCACCCCCCCTCCCCCCCTTGGGGATTTTCCTCGCCACCCCACAGGGGCACATCATGGACATGGAGGCATCACGTGCAGCCTCTACCCTGAGGTGGAAAAAGCAGATGGCGATGGGGTGGGGGGGGATTAGCATCTGAATGTGGGCATGCAGATCCACGGGGGGTCTCTCCCAACTCCTGCTTCCCCATGGGGGATAGGTGAGCCGAGGAAAAGGCGGCGAAGGGAAGGACAAAATCAATAATTGGCAACCCATGGCGTGCAGACAAAGGAAGCTGGGGGAAAAGCTGGTAGCTGATAACAGTCACGCAAAAAGAATCAGCCAATTACATTTTATCAATCAGAGTAAGCCGCCGTATGTTTTTTTGTGTGTGTGTATTTGTGGCGTGCAAAATCTAAACAACACAAAAAGACACCCGTATGTACAGTAGCTGATAGTGATCAGGCCTAATGCTCCTGCAGACATGACAGCAGCGCAGATAACATCAGGACACAAACTCAGCCAGGCTTTGAAGTTCAAGTCGGCCATGTTTGGACTCGAGCTACACGGTTGCAAAAAAACATGCAGGTATCAACAGTGTGCTGCGTTTCTTTCCAAAACACATGATCAAAAAACACCTACAGGAAAGCAACCGGGAAACAGAAGGAAATGTTAGAAATATACATTCTGCAACATTTACATCTTCTAATGTGTAGACACAACATGGCACGGCAGGATTTGGCCTCTTCCTGTGGTAAAGCGAAAACTGGCAGTAGAGGTGAAACACAGAGGACAGGTTTGCTGCTCTATGGAGAACTGTTTTGTTTTTGCTGTACAATCCATTAAACCTACAAGCCACGTGCACCGAATGTGAATTTTTATATGGAAACTGGCGGCCACAGTTATGTGCCATATGAAGCACTGAATAAATGCAAACTACAGCGGTGGCATGACTCATATAAAAACACCAGACAACTGTACTGTAGTAAGCTGCCACTTAAAATAAACTGCTGCATTAACTCAGCATTGCTCTGGTTTTGTGTGAGCCAATCTAAATGCTTCCACTTTGTCTTCAATAACAGGTTTTTATGTGCTTAAAAATCATATAATTAATGCATATAATGATGACTAATTGTATCCAAACCAGTAAGGACAACATGGCTGAGGCTGGCACCGACTCTCATGAGAAAACAGAGATCTGGGCAGCGTGAGGTCAAGTTCTTCCCTTTATTACCAGTTTATCACGGGCGACTGTCAGCGGTAAAAAAGAGCGGTAACACTGGGTCAACAGCGGCCGCAAATACAAATCTCTCCAGCAAGAAAAACCCCTGTCACAAATCTTATTGTTGCGGAGAACAACAACTTTCCTCCCCCCTGAAGCCATTTACAAACAT
Source organism: Decapterus maruadsi (assembly GCA_030347415.2). NCBI lineage: Eukaryota > Metazoa > Chordata > Actinopteri > Carangiformes > Carangidae > Decapterus > Decapterus maruadsi. The sequence continues at coordinate 40,473,661 of CM064886.1, forward strand.
CTGGTGATGCGCCAGTGGCTCCTTTTTCTCTAGCGGGATTTATGCTCTTTGATTTAATGAGGTGACCTGAGGCAGTCAAGTCCTCCCACTCTCTCCGCCTCCATGGGGATACATGCACCGTCATACATGCACCGACTCCTGAATCAACACTGCGGGTCTCTTAAACGCTGTAGGAACAAACAAACAAGTCTCGTATATTAACCTCTAATGTATCAGGGTCGTAGCCTAATCAGGGAACTCCCTGGTTGAAATGAAAAGTGAGGAAATGGATGGGAAAAGAAAGGAAGGAAGGAGGAAAGATAAATAAATGCTATTTTTCAGGCTCCTGTCTGTATCCCTCTTACTACAGTGCGAGGCTCAGGCAACACAGAGGGTCTACACACTGGTACTCAAAAGGGTCATTTGAGGGGCTGGTTTCCATGGCAGGGGTTGCCGTGGTGAGGGGGGCCCTTGATAGGTCCCAATGGGGCAGTAGGAACAGTCAACGCTTCAAAACAACACAACAGACAGTGCAGGCAGGAGGATACTTGTGAATGAGAGACCCACTACAGTAAAGTGTAGTATCAGAACTGCCTGAGATGAGCAATTATTCTCCCTGGAGAGTATTCTAATCTCCATAAATCAATTGGTTAATCCATATTTAATTCATTATAAAAAAGATGGAATCATCATGTATTTGTGGTTTATGTGCATGGATCTATACATCCATGGTTATGTGTTATTCTTTATTTTGGATAGACAATTAAAAATTGAATACATCTATATTTCCTGTACCAGCAACATTAAATATTTAACTTTATGGTGTTGCAAAAGTAAAAGCAGTAATCTTGTTAGATATAGATCTGCACCATAATGTTTGGCACTTGATGCTTCAATGATGAGCTCCAGTGAATCAATTCTGTCAATGCCCGTCGACTAAATGAGTAATCAATCAGGGGTTTACAGGTGGATTACTGTAGGCTACATCCTGCATGTGTCTTTCTGTCTACATGTCTGAGAGATGACGTCGGATCTGCGTGTAAAGCTCCAGTCTTCAGACACATTCAGCGACAGTCAGTCCCAGTAAAAAGCCCCCCCTTCCTGGAAGGCAGCCCGGAGGGTACGCTACACATACACACTCAGCTGCTGCGTTTCCTGCAGCCCAAGTCAAGAGACAAGACTTTGCAGGAACGTGATGTACCAATCGGACGCATTCACGCTGCCCATCTGTTTCTGTGCTTCACAGTGGCTTTACAGAGCTGCTGTGTGTGTGAAGGTCCAGGGAGATGGGTGTGTGGTGGTGGGGAGGGGTCTCCATTCATCCAAAATCCGCCTCTAACAAGCAGACGCACACAGAGATGCATCATGTGCACAAAAAAACATGCATGCACTAACACAGTTATGAGGCATTCTGGTTTAGTTTAGGAAGCTCCAGGCCCTGAGAGGCAATGAATCCTTTGGGACTTATTTCCATGACAATGCATTCCAACCTCGATGGATCAGCTGAAAAACACACTTGGATGAGATGTAATTGAGAAAAAAAAAATTAAAAATTGTTCATAAAAGCATGGAGACATCTGATCTGGAGTCTGCACGTTCAATAACAATACATGGTCCTCCACAATGAGGCTCATTCATTCCTCCGGCGCGCTTCAGCCAGCGTGTTAGCCTTCGACCCGCCGCCGGTCGACTGTTTGCAGGGAAAGGATGGGGAGAAAACAATCTTGCCGTTTAGCTCCAACATCTGGAAGTCATAAAGGGCTCGGGCGCTACGTAGCTTAGCCGCTACGCTAAGCTAACAGGAGGTCCCCGGCCCATTCAGGAAGGAGCTAAGGCTCATTAGCGGTTTCTTTCTTCCCAGCGTTGGCCCCGGTCAGAGTCCGAAAAAACTAGAACCAGTAATGACTACAGCTCCTAGAGCATCATTTTAAGATGCTATTAAATTTTTAAATAGTTCTGGCTTTGATGGACAAGAGAAATTATTCTTAAAAAAGCACTTTGAGTGACAGAATTTCATTTTTCCCCCTTATGCATTTTGAAAATCTCACGCTTCACGGAGGGAAAATTGAACAGGAGATTGTTTTAAGATGTGAAGAAGCAGCGGCCGTGCTGTACATCCTTAACACTCCGCGTCCCGGCCAACTGCAGACTGAAATTTTATGCATTTTGCAAAATGCGTTTCATTGAAATTTCCTTCAAATTCAGCCAAGCTTCATCCCTGCGCTGACATTAAAACAGATGCAGGAACAAGCTGGCAACACACATGACATTATCCAGGATATGTCAACAGCCCAGTTGCCTGCATTCTTGCACCCCAATTAGGGGTGTGAAACCTCAAGCTGCAAGTTCAAGCTGGAGCATATATCATAACGCCACTGAGACAGAGACACATAAACTTCCTGTAATAGCGCCATGTGAACATAGAGCATAGTTTTACTTTGGAATGCATTGTTGGGCTCTAGTCCACAAAAAACTAATCTATATAAAGACAGCTTCTCCAGAGGAGGGAAACAAGTGAGAGGCACATGGATCAACATGGAGTAGATTCGCTGTGATCAAGCCAAGTGAGCCGCCCCGGTAGGCGGGTTGTTTTCTTCGTCTTTCAGAAATAAACATCATTCCTACACACTCCCGTTGCTTCTCTGGCCTCTCATGCACAAGCTCTGCCATCGGCGTGCTGACCTCATGGATTAGCTAACATGGTTACGACACCAAAAATCAGAAGCCGGGGAGCTGTGGAGAATATTATGGATGCCAATTTCTGAGGGTGTTTCAGTGTAAGAATGGCCTGCATCAGTGTCCTCTCTGTTGAGGGGCATCGTCCGTGAGGAATGAAATGCGACACTGGCTGTCAGGGCTTGTTTGAGAGACTGGCTGCTAGTCAACCGTAGACAGAGCTTTAATACAAGGACGAGCAGCGTGGATGAATGGTTAGAGGGACTGTCCTGCACCGCGGAGGTCCCAGGATGGATCTCGGTGCCAGACGAACAGCTTTTTCATCTAATAGAAAACTTGCATCCTCGACTCTGAAACAATGGATCACACAAAAGTCTTGTTGGCTCCTGCGCTCGACATCTCATGCTCAATTAAAAACACACAGGACTTCATTATGACAGCTGTTTCAGCTACATCTGGAAGGCAAAAATGTCCATGCTGCTTGAACATGATGCATTACCACAAGTGGTGGGGCTTTTCTCAAAGACGCCTATCCCATCCCATCCCACGTAATGTTTGCACTTCTGCACCAGCTGTGACATGTTACTTGTCTCGTAACATGCAACGAGAGGGAGCAAGCTGAGGAGCATGCACATGGAGGAAGGTTCAATGTCCAGATTCTCTTCCAAAGAGGCCTCGAGCGAGACAGTCACAGCTCCACAACCTTTTCATCATTAATTAATTTGCCACTTCTTCAATTGTTTGGTCTGTGAAACATCAAAACACTGTCAAGTCACACCATCTAATGTTGTCACGCAATGTCAGTGATACCTTCACTCACCCTGGTACTGTAGATGGTGTCAGATTCTTGTTCCTATCGATATTTATTCTTTTTTCTATCCTGCCGATAGTATCAGACCATGCAGAACTCAAGAAGAAGGGTGCGTGTGTGAGAAAGTGTGAAATGTGTGTGTCTACACTGCACCATATGCAGGTCAGCAGGCCATTTGGTTCCTGTGACGTATGGGAATTAGATTAGGTCCCTCTCGCGGTCCAGACTTAATCACGCACGGAAGCACAGTTCTGCCAGTTCCCATTAGACACCTGTAGAGTAAGAAGGCCTCAGACAGGAGGAGCAGCAGGGGCCGGAGTCCTCCGATACCTGGGGTCACCTGCATGACTGACGTTAAACCTGACAGCACCCAAACAACCACAAAAAGAGATCCACACCATCTTCCAAAACCCATCATGGTACACTGTAAACAAAACGCTCTCCATCGGTCCATCCGCAAACAAAAATCCAGAAACCGATCTCTACTCTGAACATTGTTCCAATACAATCCCATCCCACGCCGGCCAAGATGGCGTGTCTCAATTTCAGTGGAGCGCGGAGTGGTTCTGTGGTTTCGGGACTTTTGACGGCGCACCTAACCAGAACTGACGTTGGTAAATATACTTAACGTTCCCGCGTGGTGCAAGGGAGGCGGATTGGGTTTCCTGGTGGTTGGAGACGTGGCTAAATGTATGGCTCACACACACACAGAGCTATACACAACTATTATAGCTTATGCAAGTAAACACACAGACACGGAGCCAACCTGTTGTGTCGTTATTAAGGTCATTTCAATTACACCACCAGTGATTAGACTCAGCCCAATCTGGCCTGACAGGGGCTTGTCCTTTGTGGAGCATTAGGTGAAACCTGATACAATCTCCACATGTTCTCCTATAATCCACCTCCATTTGGACCCCCAAGAAGTTGTGTAGATGAATGACTGTATCCTGTGTGTATCTTATTGGGAAAGCCACAACCAATTATATATGAATTATACATGAACATAAGTATGTGTTATTATAAATTACTTCCAGCTCGTTTGATGCATTGTATATGAGGTTCACAGGCACCTATCAAGCAGAAAGCCAATAGAAATCAATAAAAAAAGACTAGTCCAAACACTATAGGAGAAAACAGTGATATAACGGAATGTGTTTTACTAACAGGGACCACTTTGTGTACAATTATGGTACTTTCTGATCAAATGGAATCCGACTAAGCAAACATAACATATTACACTGGACTAATCTGCGTCTCAGGTTGCAGGGGGGCGTGGGCAGCCTCCAACATCATCAGCATGGGAAGATGTTGTTTTCATTACATTCCTTGTCCATAGCTGGGTCTTATGAGCCCGGGACTGGAATGTGCAGATGTAAAAACTGGAGTGAGCGTTAATTCCTTTTCATAAAGGCTTGTTTTCACATCCAGCCATGGGGGGAATCTATATAGCTCCTGTTTCTCCTCCTCAGTGTGTGGAGGCTGAGGCGACACTGAAAGGAGGCAGGTTTGGAACAGATCCACACCTAATGGAAGTCTGGACATTTCCAGATCATTATCTATTGCTTAATATACAGTGGGGGAAATAAGTATTTGATCCCTCTCTGATTTTGTAAGTTTGCCCATTCAAAAAGAAGCAAACAGTCTATAATTTTAATGGTAGGTTTATTACAATAGTGAGAGATGGAATATCAAAAAGAAAATCCAGAAAATCACTTTAAATAAAAGATATAAACAGATTTGTATTTTATCTAGGGAAATAAGTATTTGATCCCCTGGTAATGAATGGCTGGTACTTGGTGAAAAAACCCTTGTTGGCAAGCACAGAGGTCAGACGTTTGTTGTAGTTAATGACCAGGTCTGTGCACGTATCAGGAGGAATCTTGGTCCACTCCTCTTTGCAAATCATCTCCAAATCCTTAAGGTTTTGAGGCTGTCACTTCGCAACTCGAAGCTTCAGATCCCTCCACAGATTTTCGATGGGATTAAGGTCCGGAGACTGACTTGGCCACTCCATGACCTTAATGTGATTCTTTTTGAGCCACTTCTTTGTTTTTTTTTTGTTTTTTTGTTTTTTTTGAAGCCACTTCTTTGTTGATTTGGCCATATGTTTTGGGTCATTGTCGTGCTGGAAGACCCATCCACGACCCATTTTCAGTGCTCTGGCGGGGGGAAGAAGGTTGTCAATCAGTATTTTATGGTACATGGCCCCCCTCCATCTTTCAATCAATGTGATGAAGTCGTCCTGTCCCCTTAGCAGAGAAACACCCCAAAGCATAATGCTTCCACCTCCATACTTGACGGTGGGGATGGTGTTCTTGTGTCCCATTCTTGAGCAGGTCCCCCTGCTCAAGAATGCACATGTACAGGTCTGTCTGAAGTTCACTAATGATCACCTGAATGATTCAGAGAAGTCTTGGGAGAAAGTGCTGTGGTCAGATGAAACCAAAATTGAGCTCTTTGGCATCAACTTGACTCGCCCTGTTTGGAGGAAGAAAAATACTGACTATGACCCCAAGAACACCATCCCCACCGTCAAGTATGGAGGTGGAAGCATTATGCTTTGGGGTTGTTTCTCTGCTAAGGGGACAGGATGACTTCATCACATTGATTGAAAGATGGTGGGGGGCCATGTACCATAAAATACTGAGTGACAACCTTCTTCCCCCCGCCAGAGCACTGAAAATGGGTCGTGGATGGGTCTTCCAGCACGACAATGACCCAAAACAAATGGCCAAATCAACAAAGAAGTGGCTCAAAAAGAATCACATTAAGGTCATGGAGTGGCCAAGTCAGTCTCCGGACCTTAATCCCATTGAAAATCTGTGGAGGGATCTGAAGCTTCGAGTTGCGAAGTGACAGCCTCAAAACCTTAAGGATTTGGAGATGATTTGCAAAGAGGAGTGGACCAAGATTCCTCCTGATGTGCACAGACCTGGTCATTAACTACAACAAACGTCTGACCTCTGTGCTTGCCAACAAGGGTTTTTTCACCAAGTACCAGCCATTCATTACCAGGGGATCAAATACTTATTTCCCTAGATAAAATACAAATCTGTTTATATCTTTTATTTAAAGTGATTTTCTGGATTTTCTTTTTGATATTCCATCTCTCACTATTGTAATAAACCTACCATTAAAATTATAGACTGTTTGCTTCTTTTTGAATGGGCAAACTTACAAAATCAGAGAGGGATCAAATACTTATTTCCCCCACTGTATATAAAATGACATTACAACCCATTATGGCAGGAGCTCCATTATAGGGAGAACCGGGATTTGGTTCTTTGGTAGCTTCCAGCTGTCATCAGATAACCATTGTGAATAATGTCACTTAGCCTATTTATAGTTAAAAAATGAAGAAAATTGAAAATACAGTCGTGCTGAAGCCTTGCAACCTTTTGCTGATGCATGGTAGGAATGTCTGCAAAAGGCAAGTGGATGATGCCAACTGGGAGCTGGGCTACACCCCTATTCACAATGCATGAATGGACAAGACATTAGTCAAAGCATAAACGCACTGACGTGATCCTAATTTCATTAATCTGCACTTGTATTCATTGAATTCACTGTCTTTTTTGTCCTCCAAGTGGAAAGCGCCGCGCCGCAGTGGATGCGCTGAGGAAGCCGCACCTTCAGCACCATGCAGGCGTGGACCAGAACAAAAGGCGCAGGCTGCAGCCGCAGCAGCAGCAGCAGCAGCGGGGAGAAGAGGCGCACCAGCCGCGCAACACAGCGACGAAACACAACACAAATCAACGCACGTAACTACATCTACACAAAGACAACAATGAGATACAAAGCTCCTAAATGAGACATTTACAACATCAAAACATGGTTCATATCTTCATATCCACACACATTGCTCCACATCACAGCATAACGTGCTTACGCAGAGCATCTGAGGATTAGTGGACAGCAGAGCTAACATTAAATACACACTTTGACTTTTTATAGAAACTTTAACAGATGCCACTAATGCATTAAAATGACTGAAATTCTGCACTGATGCGGAGTGCGGTGATTCTAACGCGTCTCTTCCCCTGGTTAATTCCAAACAAAGTGGTTCATCAGCTCTTACCTGGAGGTTTAGGCTGCTGGGCGGCACTAATACCCTTGTGAGTGAAGAGAGCTGGAGTGACAATGAGAGCGGTATGGGGCCCTCTGATCCCTCCCATCGCAAATTAAGCTACCGTAAATGCAGCAGTGCAGGAGCAACTGGATTTTGTGGCTGCAACATGCATTGCCAGACAATCCCTCATTGTTCCTGCAGGTTTGTCTTTTTTGTGGAGCATGTTTTTGTGTGCAAATATGTGACAAATGCATGCAAAAGCAAACACTGGTGGGGTGAGGACATCCCTTGTCTCTTGGGGTCATACATGGCAGGCATGCAGGATACGTAGGGCTCATCCACACACGAGGGTGGGGCGGGGGGGAAGATGATCGACTCCGCTGTCCCGGTATTATGATTATATGGGGAGACTGGGGACAGTTGCAACACTTTTGACATTTTTCTCAGTTACTCAGAGACTAGGCTCACCAAACGTGTTTATAGATTAAACATACATTTATCCGCTATACCATTTAAAGATGGCTACATATCAATCCCAATATGCATTTGAATGGAAGAATTGCAACTGACCCCAAACGTGGGGACAGTTGGACATTAAATTTCACTAATTATTATTATTTTTTCCTCAATAAGCATAGCATTTCTAAAATATGCATTGTCTTACAATAATACTATAGTATTATTTAGTTATTTAGTAATATTTAGCAGAGAACAGTTAGAGTTTTGTTTTGCGTAGAACATAGGCCTTGAGTCAACATCAATATAGCTCAGTGTGAGACAAGAAGAATGGAACTATTTGCAATACAATTTTTTTTTATAAACATGTACTCTACTTTTGATTTATTCACCGTAAGACCCCGCTGTCCCGGTATTATGATAACACGCAGGGGCTCACGTATTGTTATTATTACAATTTATTAATTTATTAATTATTACAAATATCCCATACCTTTCTCTTTTTTATCTCGTGTTTTTATTGTACAGCTTACAAAGAAACATGACCAATGACAAGTTATGCTTAGATAGATAGATAGATAGATAGATAGATAGATAGATAGATAGATAGATAGATAGATAGATAGATAGATAGATAGATAGATAGATAGATAGATCCTCACATCCATCGCAAAATCTAGATCTAGCCCCCCTCGCCCGAATCCCTCGGACCACTGCTGCTGATGCTTCTGTGCAGGGGAGACGCTCCCTCCTTGCTATCAACGGACTCACCAGCGCCTTTCCCAGCCGCTTGAGAAACACCCTCCTCTTGTCCCGCTTCTGAGACATCCAGTCGGGGTTCGTCATATCACAAAGGCTTTGTAGGCAGAAATGTCGACTATGTTGTGGAAAATGACCAAGGACCAGCGAGCGGTCATCTAGCTGTACGTTCCAATCACCTTGTCGAGGTTATCAACACCTCCTTTGTTACAGTTGTAGTAGTATGATGAACGGCTTTCTGTCACAGCGATTGCTCACTCCGGCCTCCTCCGTGTGCTTCGTGCTGACCAGTATCACGTTTTTGTTTTTCTTGGGTACATAAGAAACCGCAGTGGTGGTTGGCCTGCACCTGCACCTGCTCTTCCTCTTCTTCTTCCTCGTTCTCCTACGCCGGTGCTGGCAGTGGTGCTGGCAGTGGTACTGGCGGCGGCGGTGGCCTTCCCTGCATCTTCCAAGCGTAACTGGATTTTGCATCACAAGCCACCCATGATTTGATCCCATATTTTGCGGGCTTGCTACAGCGGCCTTTGAACAGAACAGCATTCTGGAGTAGACGTGAAAGCCTTCCAGCGGCATCGTGGCACAAAAGATGGCCCGTCCGCTCTCTGCGTCCCATAGACTAGCCGTAGCCTCACCTCGGGACCTGCCCGCTAAGAGCAGCAGCCCTATGTAGGTGCGAAGATCGGTGGCATCCATGGGTTTCCAGCAGTTGTCTCCGTATTTCCAACGCCCCTCCAAATTTGTCATCTCCAAAATTATATTTTCTATCAACAGAGTGGTGAACATGAGAAATGTGGAGACAATGTCGTGGGCGAAGGTGAGTGAATATGCCGTCGGTCCCGGTGGGCCAGTTGTTGGCAGGGGTGGTGGTGGTGGCAATGGCGGCGACAGCTGTGTAATGTTGCTTTCCACCCTTCAGTCATTTCTACCCTGCTGCAGTTTATTGTATGCTATGGAGGACCATTTAATTTTGCCATTTTTTGAGAAAAAACCTTCTCTTTCCACTAGTTCACTTTCTTCTTCTTCCCCACGCTCTTCTCTTTCCACTAGTAGTTCTTCTTCTTCTTCTTCTTCTTCTTCTTCCCTGAGCGGCCGGCTTCCGCCCTGCAGTGATCGTTTTGGCGTCTGGTCTATTTTGTGTCATCCTGACATTTAGAAATATTGGAGCTGCAACAGCTGAGCTACAAATCACACTTACATTGTGTTTCATCCAGAAACATTGAGGTGGCTCACTCCTGGTTCCAGCTGGTGATTTGTCTCCATCTAGTGGTCAAAGCAGAGAATTACACCAGGTTAGTTTTAAATGACTGAAATCCTCCAGTTTACATTTTAAATATTAAGAATATAGAGTTTCTATCTAGCTATCTATATGTTTTAATGAAATGTAGAAAATTGTGTATATTCTGCCACTTTTGCACAACGATCACTCCTCAGATCAACATGTCTGTTTCTGTCTTGCATGTTTGGGTATTTCAGACTGCATTTAACGATCTACTATATTACTACTTCTACTACTACCAATACTATTCAGGGCATGAAATTGGCACCCGCCAACATGCCAAATGGGGGTAACTTCTGTGATTGGTGGGTGAAACTGTCAATCTACCTGCCACATTGGCATGTAGCCAATAAGACAACAGCAAGTGTTGTGTTGTTGACCAATCTGGTAGCCTATGTGTACCTGCCTTTTTTTCCCGGTATCGTGAGTACTGAAAAAATACACCTTTGGCATGTCGAATCCTCTCGGGACTGACGCGGACATTATAGACGCGGTAAACTGGCTGCAGAATCGCTGCTAAGAGCCGAGCAGGAGCCGAGCAGGAGCCCTCTCGTTCACATCATTGCATTTGTCAATTGCTGTGTTTTATACTCAAAAAAATGTAGGCTAAAATAAATAAAAAGAAAATAATTACACTATTCAGGTGCTTGAAAATACAACGAAAAGAATACTGTTACACAGTAAAAAAGTAAAAAAAAAAATGCAGATAAAGTTTGGGAACCACTGAACTACTTCAAGAATAAAAGCAAAGACGGTTTATAAATATCCTACTGTACAAGTTCAAGAAACATTCTTGTGCTTTTTCTAAGTTGTTCACCTTGATTTTAGGAACCAAAAGTTTTGGCTGGTAAAAAACCACCTGGTAGCTCCATAGCCTCCCTGTTGTTCCACACACCCATGCTGCTCCATGATGGTACCTGATTGGTCAGCTGATTGCAGTCTACCCGACGACCACTTCTGATTGGTGGAAAAAAAGAAAAGACAACAGAGTTACTAACTTTCACCACTGGACAGGCAGATGAATTCTACATGACATTCATTCAGATGAAGGAATCACTGTCCTAATTAAAACCCCTTCCTGTCATCTGTGCTCATTTGAAGGGATAGTTCAACATGTTGGCAAATTAGCGAGACTAATGTTTGACTTAGTTAGCTCTGTAACAGAAACAGAGAGACAATGGACATGTTGGCTGCTGCTGCAGCTCTGTCTGTCTTCATTTACTGTCCTGCTTCTTTATAACAAATAAACAAACTGAGCTCTGTGGTGACTGAGGGCCTTAGCCTTAATAATAATAAAATAAAGCACACACATACACACACATACATATTTACACATACACAGTACCTATATAAATAATGATAATCATAGGAAATAACTGAACAGCAAAAATGACATGTAATCTAGTGTGGTCTACTGAGAAAACAGTGAAATGTGCCTTTATTGCATTTTCACAAATAGAATAAAGGTTTCACAGATCAGAAACTGTGTCTGAATGAATGTTCAGGGCCTGTAGATTAATCTAGTCCAGATTTGAGAAGTCTAGGCATAGTGGTTTTTGATGTGGACCTGGTCTAAAACGGTGAAATCTCCCGTTTAGCATTTTCACAAATAAAATAAACGTTTCACAAACACAATAAAAGGAAAAGTTACAGACAATCAGTGTACAAACAGTCGCACCACACGGTATGTCAATTTCCTCTTAACTTTCCCTGAACCAGAGGCTGACGAATCAGAAGCTAACTTCAGCGTCGTAGCAGTAGCAGACTAGCCTCTTCCATGCCTGTTTTTGCTGCTTCCTGTCCGAAATGACTTAGCTACTCAAACTAGTATATCTTCACAACTAAAAGGGATGTATTAATAATCTTGGTCTCAAAAGAAAAAAATCTCTACATAAGTGTCCGAATCAAGGTGTTTACTGTGTCAATATGAGTTCATTTGGAACACAGTAGAAATGTAAAAATTCTATCAATCAAACATTATTTAGAGTGAAAATTACCTTTGAATGAATTGATCTCGAAAGTAGTAAAGTGATACCTGATCAATAACTGTGCAAAACCTGAGCAAAAATGAACCTGAGCAATTTTACATCTGTTTTAACACAGGCCTATGTCCAGGCAGAATTTGACTGTTCTCAGGTACCAGACAGGAAATATTTATTATATAATTATATTTCACTAATTTAAAATCACGATGGTCACCATCATCAATGGTGAACTATGGTTATATTTAATCCAAATACAACTCTTTTTGAGTCAATTTGAAAATTCACCCAGGCCTTTACAGACATCATTCAGGGACAGAAACGGGGTTTGGTTTCAGCATCATGCCACTCCACTAAACAGTTGTTGTCCTTGACAAGGGTTAGATCAGGGTAAACATTGGCCCCACTGTCTCCTTCCAGCATACAGAGAACCCCTTCTGCTGAAACTCTTTCCTTTTTTCTGTTTGCCATTGTTTTGAAAAACATAAACATAAACAACGCCGTTTGCGCATGCTGCGCAGTGGGTGCAGAAACAACTCCAAAGATCAAGAGGACACACTTCACCCCTTGGTATGTTAAACAGCCAGGGTGTTTGCTATGCATGACAAACCAACAAGCTAATAAACTAGCAGCGCTTATACAACTTTTAAACGTAGCCTAAGATACACTTAACAATTCTGTGAAGTTTATTTTCGCTATTCTTTGGCTGCTAGTTCGCCGAGTTTACGTTGCACAATGATGGGGGGTGAAATGAGAAGAAGCACAAAAGTGGATCCGCGTTGTTTTTGCGTTCTCCTTGCCCATATAATTGCTTGGGGTTTGAGCTGTGTTGCGTTTCGGTGACAATGCTTGGCATGGGCTTTTAGCTGAGTTTATCTCCATCATTTCGGTATTCTTTCTAATATGTTAGTATTGGAGGTTCCTAGCGTGTGGAGAGATCATGCACCTCGGGCTTCCCCCTGGATGGGGGAGTTAAGTAAAGTTGGAAAGATATTCACAGACTATCCCGGACTTCCGGGATCAATAACTCTGAGACGAAGCGTTGTTCAAACGCAAATGATGTCTCTTTCACATCATAATAGCACAGACTACTACCTACAAGAATCAAAACCCGATTTTTTTACGAAAACGAGCCGTTCTCCGAGCTGGACGGAAAACATTGATCTCTATGCGCAGCCGGTAGCCGGGCAAGTGCGCAGGGACTGTCTGCAAATGGCAATGCAAGCGCTAGACGCTCCGAAAAAAAAAAAATAGCTCCACTGTTATACAGTACAGAGACTCCAAAATCACCGCACACACTAAGGGACTCCCCATGGTCATACTACAACAGCTGTTTTGGGAAAATGTGCATTTTTATAATTTTGGTAATTTTTTATTGGAATTAATCATTAAAAACCTCCAATATTGATCAATAGCTCCACTGTTATACAGTACAGAGACTCCAAAATCACCACACACACCAAGGGACTCCTCGTGGTCATACTACAACAGCTTTTTTGGAAAAATTTGCATTTTTACAATATTGGTGATTTTTTATTGGAATTAATCATTAATATCTTGCAATATTGATCAATAGCTCCACTGTTATACAGTGCAGAGACTCCAAAATCACCACACACACTAAGGGACTCCTCATGGCCATACTACAACAGCTTTTTTGGAAAAATGTGCATTTTTATAATTTTGGTGATTTTTTATTGGAATTAATCATTAATATCTTGTAATATTGATCAATAGCTCCACTGTTATACAGTGCAGAGACTCCAAAATCACCACACACACTAAGGGACTCCTCATGGCCATACTACAACAGCTTTTTTGGAAAAATGTGCATTTTTATAATTTTGGTGATTTTTTATTGGAATTAGGCTAATCATTAATATCTTGCAATATTGATCAATAGCTCCACTGTTATACAGTACAGAGACTACAAATGCACCACAGACACTAAGGGACTCCTCATGGTCATACTACAACAGCTGTTTTGGGAAAATGTGCATTTTTATAATTTTGGTAATTTTTTATTGGAATTAATCATTAAAAACCTCCAATATTGATCAATAGCTCCACTGTTATACAGTACAGAGACTCCAAAATCACTGCACACACTAAGGGACTCCCCATGGTCATACTACAACGGCTGTTTTGGAAAAATGTGCATTTTTATAATTTTGGTGATTTTTTATTGGAATTAGGCTAATCATTAATATCTTGCAATATTGATCAATAGCTCCACTGTTATACAGTACAGAGACTCCAAAATCACCACACACACCAAGGGACTCCTCGTGGTCATACTACAACAGCTTTTTTGGAAAAATTTGCATTTTTATCATTTTGGTGATTTTTTATTGGAATTAATCATTAATATCTTGTAATATTGATCAATAGCTCCACTGTTATACAGAGACTCCAAAATCACTACACACACCATGTTACTCCCCATGGTCATACTACAACAGCCAGTGGCGTGCACAGACTTTTTGAATGGCAGGGGCGAAAAGGAAAAAATGGGCACATAATAGCGCCTCCTCGTCACTGAAAAGAGCACTTCAGCACGCGTTTTGGCTTCCGTGGGGGAACTTTAGCACATGTTTTGGCCTCACTGTAGATGTGGCTCCTGGAGGGCACTTTCAGGGCTGCCAAGTTTCAGAAAATGACAAGTGAGACATGGTGCGTTTGGCCAGCGACCACAGGTCGGCGGCGAGATAAATGTGGCCTTTTTTAACGTTGATTTCGCCAGTTTTAATATTGATACCTTAAAGCAGAAGTCGGCATAATGTTTTTGTACAAGTTTTTAATGATTAATTCCAATAAAAAATCACCAAAATTATAAAAATGCAAATTTTTCCAAAAAAGCTGTTGTATGGCCATGAGGAGTCCCTTAGTGTGTGTGGTGATTTTGGAGTTTCTGTACTGTATAACAGTGGAGCTATTGATCCAAATTGGAGGATTTTAATGATTAATTCCAATAAAAAATCACCAAAATTATAAAAATGCAATTTTTTCCAAAAAAGCTGTTGTAGTATGACCACGAGGAGTCCCTTAGTGTCTGTGGTGATTTTGGAGTCTCTGTACTGTAAAACAGTGGAGCTATTGATCAATATTGGAGGTTTTAATGATTAAATCCAATAAAAAAAATCACCAAAATTATTAAAAGGCACATTTTTCCAAAAAAGCTGTTGTAGTATGACCATGAGGAGTCCCTTAGTGTCTGTGATGATTTTGGAGTCTCTGTACTGTATAACAGTGGAGCTATTGATCAATATTGCAAGATATTAATGATTAATTCCAATAAAAAATCACCAAAATTATAAAAATGCAAATTTTTCCAAAAAAGCTGTTGTAGTATGACCACGAGGAGTCCCTTGGTGTGTGTGGTGATTTTGGAGTCTCTGTACTGAATAACAGTGGAGCTATTGATCAATATTGCAAGATATTAATGATTAATTCCAATAAAAAAATCACCAAAATTATTAAAATGCAAATTTTTCCAAAAAAGCTGTTGTAGTATGACCACGAGGAGTCCCTTGGTGTGTGTGGTGATTTTGGAGTCTCTGTACTGTATAACAGTGGAGCTATTGATCAAAATTGGAGGTTTTTAATGATTAATTCCAATAAAAAATCACCAAAATTATAAAAATGCAATTTTTTCCAAAAAAGCTGTTGTAGTATGACCATGAGGAGTCCCTTAGTGTCTGTGGTGATTTTGGAGTCTCTGTACTGTAAAACAGTGGAGCTATTGATCAATATTGGAGGTTTTTAATGATTAATTCCAATAAAAAATCACCAAAATTATTAAAAGGCACATTTTTCCAAAAAAACTGTTGTAGTATGACCACGAGGAGTCCCTTAGTGTCTGTGGTGATTTTGGAGTCTCTGTACTGTATAACAGTGGAGCTATTGATCAATATTGCAAGATATTAATGATTAATTCCAATAAAAAATCACCAAAATTATATAAATGCAAATTTTTCCAAAAAAGCTGTTGTAGTATGACCACGAGGAGTCCCTTGGTGTGTGTGGTGATTTTGGAGTCTCTGTACTGAATAACAGTGGAGCTATTGATCAATATTGCAAGATATTAATGATTAATTCCAATAAAAAATCACCAAAATTATTAAAATGCAAATTTTTCCAAAAAAGCTGTTGTAGTATGACCATGGGGAGTCCCTTAGTGTGTGTGGTGATTTTGGAGTCTCTGTACTGTATAACAGTGGAGCTATTGATCAAAATTGGAGGTTTTTAATGATTAATTCCAATAAAAAATCACCAAAATTATAAAAATGCAATTTTTTCCAAAAAAGCTGTTGTAGTATGACCATGAGGAGTCCCTTAGTGTCTGTGGTGATTTTGGAGTCTCTGTACTGTATAACAGTGGAGCTATTGATCAATATTGGAGGTTTTTAATGATTAATTCCAATAAAAAATCACCAAAATTATTAAAAGGCACATTTTTCCAAAAAAACTGTTGTAGTATGACCACGAGGAGTCCCTTAGTGTCTGTGGTGATTTTGGAGTCTCTGTACTGTATAACAGTGGAGCTATTGATCAATATTGCAAGATATTAATGATTAATTCCAATAAAAAATCACCAAAATTATAAAAATGCAAATTTTTCCAAAAAAGCTGTAGTAGTATGACCACGAGGAGTCCCTTGGTGTGTGTGGTGATTTTGGAGTCTCTGTACTGAATAACAGTGGAGCTATTGATCAATATTGCAAGATATTAATGATTAATTCCAATAAAAAATCACCAAAATTATTAAAATGCAATTTTTTTCCAGAAAGGCTGTTTGTTGTAGTATGACCACGAGGAGTCCCTTGGTGTGTGTGGTGATTTTGTAGTCTCTGTACTGTATAACAGTGGAGCTATTGATCAAAATTGGAGGTTTTTAATGATTAATTCCAATAAAAAATTACCAAAATTATAAAAATGCACATTTTTCCAAAACAGCTGTTGTAGTATGACCATGGGGAGTCCCTTAGTGTGTGCGGTGATTTTGGAGTCTCTGTACTGTATAACAGTGAAGCTATTGATCAATATTGGAGGTTTTTAATGATTAATTCCAATAAAAAATTACCAAAATTATAAAAATGCACATTTTCCCAAAACAGCTGTTGTAGTATGACCATGAGGAGTCCCTTGGTGTGTGCGGTGATTTTGGAGTCTCTGTACGGTATAACAGTGGAGCTATTGATTTTTTTTCGGAGCGTCTTGCGCTTGCATTGCCATTTGCAGACGGTCCCTGCGCACTCGCCCGGCTACCGGCTGCGCATAGAGATCAATGTTTTCCGTCCAGCTCGGAGAACGGCTCGTTTTCGTAAAAAAATCGGGTTTTGATTCTTGTAGGTAGTAATCTGTGCTATTATGATGTGAAAGAGACATCATTTGCGTTTGAACAACGTTTCGTCTCAGAGTTATTGATCCCGGAAGTTCGAATCTGTGAATGTCTTTCCAACTTTACTTAACTGGATGGGGGGCGCTCGTACTCAGTAGTACAACTGGTTCCTTCTGAGGACAATCCCACATGTTTCTAATCAAATCAATCATTTCTCATTGGACACGATAATAAATAATGATGTTCCTGACATGAAAACACTGAGTGAAGTTTACAAAGAGAGGAGCAGCTTCCCGTTCAGCCTGCCATACACGTGTATATCTATGGCCTGCTGCTAACAGTTAGCTGCTACTGAGCTAGCTGCTGTCTCTGTGACCGCTGACGGATGGAGCAGATTCTAATGTCTCTGTCGATTTTATTTCGGAGGGACAATGCATGCTAATGAACATTTCTTCAGCAAGCCGGAGTAGCCAAAGGCTAATTTCCATCCGTTGTCCCCAAGAACATTGAAAAGCAAACAAAAAACAAGGAAGCAAACAAAAACAACAAAAGACATGCATCGCCACACAAACAGCAATAAAGAACAGATAAACAAACAGCAAAAAAGCGGACAATCAATTAGGCAGATAACCAACCAGTATACTGCATCTGGACAGCTCAGTACAAGTTGTGACAGTAACTAGCGCAGTGGCGCTAGCGGTACCGGAAGTAGACTCATTCACCATTTTGCTAAGCGGTTGTCAAACTTTTGTCAAACTTGCTCAGGGCAAGTCCGAACCAAACATCATCGGTTACATAAGCAATAGCTTCTTCATAAACTTACCTCTTTTCACTAGTGAAGGGTTTTATCGCACTTACCGTGAGTTTGAGCGAAGCTCACGGCGTCTCAGGTGATCTTCAGGTGTTCACATCACACAGGTGAATCAGGAAGTGAAGCGGAAGCGACACCTGGCGGCGAGGCGGCGCACGAGCTCCACACAGCTGTGTTGATGAGGACCATTCACACGAAGTAAACACAATACTGAGATACTATGACACAGTCCACCAATTTGAATTATTTTATTTATTTACATATATCTAGCCTTGTTTTCGCTCCTATGTCAATCCAATCCAAAAAAGAGAAAAAAAAGTGACAACATAAATTGTAATAATAATAATATAATATATATATAATATAATTTATTATCCTGCTCTGTTCAGCTGCGGTCAAACATTGAAAAGACAAACACAAAGCTTTGCATAGAGAGATGAAGTTTTATTTTTAGGAAAGCAGTGCTCACAAACATTCAGATTACTAAGTGAGGTGGACCGCACAGACAAGAGTGTTAAATGTGAGAGAGCATGTTAAAGCTCTAAACTTTGGTTAGACAAACATTGGGCAGTGCATTCAGTGAGGGAGTTAATAGAATTAGTTTAAATATGATCACATTTGAACTGAACACAATGATCACGTGAATATTTACGCAAATGTACCATTCCCTGACTGAAGTTGTTTACGCTTAAAAAGTAGCTTAAGTATCAGACGAGAAGCCAATGTCAACCAGGACCAATAAATAGAAAAGCGATGAGAGTTGAAATATAATATATATATATGTATATATATGAGACTACAAATAACATCTGATGAGATAAGTCAGAAATAAGAAAAACATTTATTTCATTTGATGGAACTCTCACTAGACTGAGATTTATTCAAATTACTGTAAGTCAGAAGAATTATGTGTTACTATAAAGGATAGTAATTTTGAGATTGAAAAATCAAGTCAAAAGAATTATTTAATTTTTTCCTTTTTTCACGGAACACAACTTCACTTCGGAAAATTCTGGATGTTTTGTGTATAAAATGAGGCACAGAGTTAGCGTTGTGTAACTTTTTAAGTGTCATAGGCCTGCGCGTGGTGGTGGCAGTTGAAGCCGTGCGTACATTCGTAAGTGCGGGGTGGAATGTCACTGAAGAGGGCAGTAACAAGGACTTGTATAAAAGAGTCAAAGATTTAAAACGGGATTTGTATTTTCGTGTCGTGATGCTAGTCAGAGTTAGCAACGTGAATAGCAAACGAATAACAGAAAGAAAATGTTTCCTTTTAGAGCGACAGCTAATACGTTGAGGAGACATTCTTACGCATTACATTAATGTCTGTCTAAAGGGTTTACGTAACAACATAGTGGAAGTCAATGGACTTCAAATTTGCCAATTAAAAGCAACTGATTTTTGTTTCTACACCAATGGTTGTGGTTGAGCTGAGTGATTTTTTGGGGCGTTCCAATCTGAGATTTAGGTTAAGATGTGATTCAACTTAATTTGAGATTTTTCTGTCTTTTTCTTTTTTGTATTTAGCATTTAAAATGTACCGCATTGCTACAAGGTACTTTTCTTTGAGTTTTGCATCTTGAGGGCACCATCAGAGAAGAAGGCACCACTTCTGCGAACAGAATTTATAAATGATTTATAACTAATGAATTAACTTGCTTGTTAACGCCTTATTATTTATAAACTGTTTTGATGCATTAGTTAAAAAGGGTAACAGTGACCTTGCCAAATAGTGAGCTTATGTAAATTTGTAAAGCAAATGAAGCTCCTTTAATATACTCATTTTTAATATTGAGTATTGACTTCTTGCTATACATTGAGCATCAATGTAATAATAATTGTGTTATGACATCTTTATAATTGCTTATTCATGATTGATAAATGTTAATAACCAAATTATTATAACTATTTATACATTTTTTTCTTGCAAAGCGGTGCCATATTTTGCTGGGTGGACTTTTAATTTTCTGGTGATAATTTTCAAGAAATTTTAGAAAAAAGCTAATTTCAACCATTCAAATACAATCAAAAGAAAAGGAAATGGTTACATGTAAAATGTTATTTAATTTAACAATCCACTCATTAAAGAATTTCGGCAGCTCATCCAGGTCTGGTAGAAAACTCACTCCCCACATCATAAAAGGTAGATACATTCGGATCACAACACGTCACTGCCACAATCATTAGAAAATCTTTTGTTTTTTTCTTGTAGATGAAAATACTGTAACAGCCATAACAAAGCTTCTGTTGGGAACAACCGTAGGGAAAAAAGTTCAGTGGGAAAATCCCACAAACTTTACCAAAAAGAGTGCAGTTCCTACATCACGCAAACTGTACAACAACCAAAGCTGAAGCGGCCTTCGGATCCTTCACGGTCCATCCAAACGTTGTGTAAAAAGCAGAATCCGCTCGGTTTTTGCAGTGAAGGCAGTGGTTGATTCCTGTGATTTTAAACAAGACGTGATAAAAAGAAAGAAAAAATAACATCCTGGTCTCTGATTTGGTTTTAATCCTGGCAGTTACCATCCCAGGCCCAAAGGCATTGTGGGTCACATCACAGGTGAAAGCATGTGTTACTAAGTAGGCGTGGAGTACATGCAGGTGCAACGAAAAACTAACATGACACGTTGCGAGAGGTCAGAGTGCAGCTTCATGATTCCAATGTCAAAATGTCTTCTAAAACATGGCCCACTGTCAAATAAACTCAAACCCTGGATTAGACCGGACCTAATCCAGATTTCTGAATCCTTCCAGGCGCCAGCAGCAGTTTCAGGCCGTTGTCACTCCAGCCCGAAGGTACTCGTCTCCTCCACGGCCGTCAGCATCTTCTCATACAGCATTGAAAAGGAAGGGTAGGGTGGCAGATCCAGCCGGTTGAAGCAGGTGTGAGCTCTGGAGGGAAACCAAAGGGAGCGCTGTGTCATTTGGTTAGGGTTAGGTTATTGGTTTCATATCATCTACATTTACTTCATCAATCGATGATCTAGACTGAAGTAACTAGATTAGAATAATATAAAAGTGCAATTCATAAAGCTTAAGATGTGTGATTGGGTTTAACATTACATTAGACACGTACAAACTTGCTGAACTTAGTTGAATATTTCTCTTGTTTTCAGTGACAACATTTTTTTTTAGTTTTATTGATTTTTACCAATGGGCTCTATGCACAGCTCCACCACTTCCTGAATTTAAGGCAGGTCCTTCATTTCCTGTCTTACATTATTGGACAAACTGATTAATCCAGGTGTGTCTGAGTAGTCACAATGGTCAGACACACCTGGATTAATCAGTTTGTCCAATAATGTAAGACAGGAAATGAAGGACCTGCCTTAAATTCAGGAAGTGGTGGAGCTGTGCATAGAGCCCATTGCCCTCTTGGTCAGTTTGTTCACTGGAGTATTAGGGCCACACTGAGAAAAAAAACAACAAAAACACACACAGACACAGACAGAATAAAGTCGTAAATTTACCACTTTATTCTCGAAGTTTGTGATTTTTTTATTTGTCAATGTGGTCCTAATACTCCAATACTAAGACACTTACAAGTCTTTTATGACCTGCATGAAGTGAGTCTATTAGAACTCAAAACACAAAATAAACTGAATTTTGGTAACTGACAGAATTTCAAGGATAAGAATTCAATATTTTAAAGCACTAATTTTTCTTACAAAGACTTCTCATTTATCTATATATCAGTAGTTTTACTCAAGTATATCAAGGATTTTTAGTATACTATAACTTCAGTACAGTTTTACTCCACATCTGGAAATAAAACTGCTGCTGATAGTCGTCAAACCCAAACCCATCAAACTAATGATGATGTCATCAAACCCAAACCCATTGAACTGATGATGATGATGTCATCAAACCCTAACCCATCGAACTGAGCAGTTGGACAGTGTGTCTCTGTGTGTACAGTGTGTGTACTTGTGTGTGTACAGTGTGTACTTGTGTGTACAGTGTGTACTTGTGTCTACCTGGGCAGTGAGGTGATCTTTCCCCATTTCTCCACACAGAACCTTCGTGGTCCATTGCTGCCGCGCAGAGCAGCAAAGCCCTCGTAAGGAATGCTGGACGTTCCCGTTACAAACTGAATGGAAATCACAAGGTAAAGACACACCACCTTCACTTTAACACACACACACAAACAAACACACACACACACACAAACAAACACACCTGCAGAAGCCGCAGTCTCTGTTCATTGTTGAACCTCTCCACCGCCACCCAGAACCACCGGATCACTATGTGGTTGTCATGGTAACCTAAACATAAACACAACATATTTAAGAGTGTGTGTATGATGGTGGAAGCTTTTACCACTGTAGAACGTTACACTGCAGCCAATCAGAAGAGAGCCAATAGAATGAATACCTCCTCTGTACTCTGTGTTGTTCCTCCAGTCTGATAGGTCGATTTCAGCCGTGCCCGCGATCACCAGCTCCAGCTCCCTGGCATCGAACACCGACACCAGCCTGGCATCCACCACCTGCCGGGACACACACACACACCTTTATATTAACACTGTCATATTTTCAGCACTACATATTTGACAGAGAAATTAATAAAAAAAAGCAGAAATGAAGAAGTGACATGACCTCATAGAAACCTCTGACCAGACTCTCTGTCTGCTGCACCACTCCTCTCTCTATCCTCCACTTCACCATCCGCTCGATGTATTCCTTCTTGTTCTTCTCCGACACGGGAATGTTGGCACCACCGGGCTTCAGCTCTCTCTCCGTTATCTGTACAAACACACACACACTTTTTATAATCACAATCTCAGACAGAATTTTCCATCAGGTTGATTGGCGCCTCATTTTGGTGCCTTTGCTGAATTTGCAGACGGATGAAATGAGCCAGTGTTAAAAGGTGGCAGCTACAGATGAACAGATTTTGGTTGATACTAGTCCCAACTTTGATGAAATAGTCTTTCAAATAGCAATCTTCATTTTCATTTTTTTTAAAAAGATGATTGGACAGATACGTTACAAGTAACCAATGTTAGCTAAGCTGCGAGCTACGCTAAGCTATTTTGGTTGATGGCGGCCATGTTTTTCAGCCTTGTCCAATTTAGCTGATTTCTAATAGAAACATTCCTCTCGGTGGCCCAGTGCTGTGTACCAAATTTGGTATGGAAAAATCTGAAAAGTTCTATGCATTTAACTGTTTTTACGCTAAGCTAATGAGCTAAAAAAATCAAAAATGGCGGTTTTACCATTGATACTGACCTGTAGGTGTGAGGTCATTTTGAAACCCATTGGAAATTATTCTAAACTTTTTTTTCTCATTTTTTATGAAGCGTTTCCATAACATTTGGAGGAACAATACCGTTTTTTGTGGATATGGCTCATTCCATCTCCATGGAAACCGAGCAACTGACCTGTCCAAAGACTTCTTCATTGACGGTGAATGTGAGGTCCAGGATGTCTTCTATGTCGTTGTCCTTGGTCCACTGAAGGGACTGGTGGAACTCCTCATCCAGATACTCCAGATCACTGAGGTCACATGGTCTACAGGTGGAAAATATGACTTTAGATCCTTCATTATGTCCAATTTCATCAATTCTATGTTTTAAATTAGTTCTAAACATGTTTACATGCGCAGGAGGCCTTTATAGAAAGGTCTGGTGAAGAAGGCATCCAGCAGGTACTGGTGGATTAGAGCCAGACCCAGAATACGACCACTGAACCTGAACCTGAAACACACAAACACACACATTATTAGAATCTGTCACACGGTTATGTACATAGTGACTCCTACATATGTGTGTTGAGTAAATCTCACCATTCATGGTGATTGTCTACAAAGGCCGACATGGGGCTGATCTGAACCGTGTACGTGTCATTGGCGGAATATTCAAATAGACCATAATAAGGGTTGAACAGCTCCCTGGATACCAAGAAAAAGAACTCTCTGGAAGGCCCGCTGTAGTCCAATCTGCAACACACGCACACTCAATAAGGCAGAGCTACTCCTGTAATCACATTAACAGTCAAACCTCTGGTATTTCTTGATACGCTGACGATATCACATTTTACTGATATATTTAATACATGGCATTCCTTTTCTATACAATAATATATAAATACTAAACATATGACACATTGGTCACACCCTCACCCTTCCTCTCCTACAAAGCTGACGTAGAGCTTGCTGCGTTGCAGGTCTTTCCGTGAGTAGCACATGATCTGGTTGAAGGCGTCTTCTAGCAGGTGGTCCCGACGAATGATCAACCTGGGACACGTAGGAAATCAGAGTTCAGACAAAAGATAAACCACGTGGAGGGGAGAGGTCGCTCTCTTAGGCTGAACACGCTGCATTTACTTTAATTTGCCCGGTCCTTGGCCGTAACCTTTAGTTTCTAGTTTCCTGTAGAAGTTGCGCAGCTTGGCCTCGAAGTCTCTCTTGTAGGGCGCTGGAGCTCTGGCGTTGGCTCTCTGAGTACCTACAAACACAACAACACCACAGTAACATGGCAGTTTGTGACAACCAGCTTTTATTTTGTGATTAGCTGTTTTCTATCTGTTATTGACATTCAACAAAGACATCTATGAAAACTATTCACTACTTCATTAAAATCATTTGCTTCTGACGGCTCTTCATCTGCACCACTAGTGTCTAGTGGAAGTCTAAGGGTGCTTAGAGCAGGTGCGCTCGTCTCTCATACCAGGTGAGTTCTGCGGGGAGGAGACAGGGGAGCCGCGAGATGACTGACAGTAGCTGGGGTGAAGTAAGGCATGAGGAGGCACGTAAGACATGACTTCATCTTCAAACAGACTGCAACGAGAGACGAGGATGAAGAAGTTGAGTATTTTAGGTTGAAGTCATTGTGATGAAATGGAGTAAACAGCAACACAACAGAAGGAGGAGGTGTCACCTCAGCAGCATGACGAGGTCGGCGTCTCCCGACAGCCTGGCCAATCCTGACACTCCATCTGTTCGGATCAGTTGCACCTTCTCCCTGTTGTCATAGCGATTTTCAAATGAGAATGCTGTCGGCGACCGTATCCCAGAAACCATTCTACCCATCATCTACCGTTTGTGTACCTGAGTGAGTGGTTGCGGCTGATGTCGGGCTGCCTCTCCTGCAAAATCTCATAGATGTTGGGCTGCCGGAGAAACGCCACGATCTTGTCGTTGTAAGCTGGAAGGTCAGTGGACACAAGTTTACTGGTCTCACTTCTCTCTGAGCTGGGGGGGTGTGTTGATGCATATGTGTATGTGTGTGTGTACTGACCCACTGGCACGATGTCTTGGCACTGCCCCCTGTTGGGAGAGGTTAAGGTACTGGAAGGTCGGGGCACGACGGGTGGGCCGGCGTGACGGGCGTCTTCACCGGCCTACAGAGACAGGTGAAGGGAATAGCTAGTAGCATGACTCAGCAGTTAGCTACTGAAAAACTTAACACAGAAACACACATTTATTTTATGTACAGAGAACACACAAGAATACAAGTACAGGATGAGGTAAAAAATATATATATATACGTATATATGTATATGGAAAAAATTAAGAGACCACTCCCAAAATGAAGAGTGTCTCTACTTTTACTATTTATAGGTATGTGATATGATTAAATTAATTTTTTTTGTTTTATTCTATCAACTACCGACGACATTTCTCCCAAAATTGGGGGAAAAAAATTGTCATTTAGAGCTTTTATTGGCTAATGATTAAACTAGTCTAAATAACAGAAATATCAAGTCTTTTCAGACCTTGAATATTAATGATGCGAAGCCTGCGAAGCTAGTTCAGGTAGACAACTCAGGCCGCGCCCACTGATCAGTCGCCTGCTCTCCTCACCCTGATTGGGCGGGTTATTTAAATCCCCCAGTTTACCTGCTCGTCCCTGGCTATGCTTCTGCTGCTACGCTGCTGCCGCCCTGCCCTGCCCTGCTGCTCATGAGGTTTTGCAAACCCACCACCTCCCCAGCATCCACCTGTGGGCTCTGTCTCTTGATTCCCTGCTGGGTGGTCTGCTTCATTCCCTGTAATGCCTGGCAAGGCAGATCATTCGGGGAATGAATATGAGTCAGAGCCTGATGCCAAACCTCCTGCATCCATGCTCAAGAATATTGCTATCCCTGCTGTGCTTCAGCTTGCTATGCTTACGCTCAATAAATGATTTCTTCTCATTCCAGAGTTGTCTGATTGAAATAATAATGCAAAGAAAACATGAAGAGTTTATAAATCAGTTTTTGTGGGATAATGTCTATGTTTAATCCCACCAGTGGTTTTTATAATCTTCCTATAAAACCAGATGCGGTTCAGGTAAAGACCTCATCAGTGTCTCATTAAGTAGAAGGAGTTGTGTTTGTGTTGATATTTTAAAAAGAAAAGAAAAGAATGACTGTAATACATGTAGATATGCTTTTAAGAAACACTTGTGAAAGTGGTCTCTTAATTTTTTCCATGACTGTATATATTGTAAAAATCCTAATGCTAACGTTAGCATCCAAATGTGTGTTTTTCTTACCAGTCGTCGTGGGCTGACCTCCCCGGCGCTGTGGCTGCGTTGCCGGGTCAGGTGTTGGCGGTGGGCCAGGAGGGCGGTGGGCCGCGAGCTCTGGAGGGGCAGCCGGGGGTCGATGAAGGTGGTGGCACGGCAGTTATGGTCCACAAAGAAAGGCTGCATGTGCACACAAACACAATATGAGATAAAATACCTTACTTGAATAAGACTTTTTTCATAATTTTTAAAATCATGTTTAAATATATTATTATTATTTTAAAAATGTCACTTTAATACGACAGAGTATTAGGGCCACATTGAGAAAAACAAACAAACCTAATGGCCCTAATACTTTGTCGTACTTTAAAACATTTTTTTTTTAACATAACATAAATAGCAAAAGTAGATATTCAATATTAAGCATATCTGCATAAACCTACAAATGACTGAATACAACAATCTAATGGATGCTCTGTCAGAATGACATCACCTCTGACTTTAATGTGAAACAATTACGAGATAAATAAAATAAACCGTACAATTGTGTCAACTACTGTTGATGTTAATGGCGGCCATCTTGAATTCTTACATCGGGGTGTGCGGCGGATTTGTCCGACTTGTTCTGAGTTGGAGATCTGATTCCATATTAAAATTCCAACTCAGAGCTCAGACACTCCTACTTTAAAGCACAACCTGATTGCATTATTAATAAGGTGAGACTCTGAGACCCCCCCCCCACCTTGCCGGTGTGGTCGTGCTTCATCTCCCAGCCTCTGGGCAGCTCCAGTTGTTTGTTAGCAAACATGTTGAGGAAGGTCACCAGGTCCCTGTTGTGCTGGTAGCGCTCGAAGTGGTGAGCGTCCCGACGAACCTTACTGATCATATGCTTCAGACACGTGTTGGTGGTGAACATGCGGTAGGCACTCTGAGAGGGAACGTCAGACACACAGGCAGACAGGAGAGCTTGAATGAAAATAACAAAAGAGAAAAAAAGAGAGGAGGAGGAGGAGGAGGAAGGGCAAGAACGAGTGTCCGTACAGGGTTGGAATGCAGCACAGTGAAGAAGTCGGGGCTTGTGAGGAACTTGGCGCTGGGAGACTGAAGCAGCAGCGTGAGGCGAGACCTGGAGCTGGACGGAGCCACACTGTTGTCCCTACGCAGCTCTGCAGCGCACACACACACACATCAGAAGAAGTGCACAAATCAAGGTGGAGGAACATACTTTTCCTCCATAGACCAGAATGCATTGTGGCGAGGTGGTCACCTGGTATGGGGGGCATGTCGGTCTCGTCTGCCAGCAGTTCATTGGCTGGCTGCTCCTCTGGCCTGCTGTCATTGGTCATTGTCCTTCGTATACTCTGATACCTGGAGACGTGTGTGTATAGATCATCATACTGAAGCTGGTCGTACTGTGTGTGTGTGTGTATGTGTGTACAGTACTGACCTACGGTTGAGTTGCTCCATCTGCTGGATGGAGTTGGATCTCTGCAGGGTCTGCGGCGCCGGGGGGGCGGTGGGCCGCTGCCAGGTGGTCGTCCTGTTCACGTGGTCCACGTAGAAGATCCGACCATGGCTGTCGATACGGGCCTCCCAGTCTGACACACACACAATGACAAATGTTTAAGGTTCATTACCTTTAATTGTTGTTGCAAGCTGTTTTCAGAACGGCGGGGCAGAGACGTGAGCTGTTCAGCTCGGTACTTCCGCCTTTGTCTCAAAACTCATCAAATACACAATTCAACAACTCTACAACGCTCTGGTGGACAAGTTGTGACCTTCACATTCATCACGCTATGAGATAATCATGTAAAATGATGTAACAATACGACACCTGAATACTCAGAACTACTTGCGCTTCTGAAATCCCTCCGCCCAGCAGTCGTGTCTGGAATGTAGTTCTGGCTGCATTTCCCTCTAAAACAACTCTGTGTGGTAACGTTGTGTTATTATCTCATAGTGTGGTGAATGTGCAGGTCACAACTTGTCCACCAGAGCGTTGTGGAGTTGTTGGATTGTGTATTTGATGAGTTTGATGAGGGAAAGGCAAAAGTACTGTTCACCTCCATTGTGTTTAGCGAGCAGCTCACGTCTCTGCCCTGCTGATCTCAAAACAACATGCACCGATAATTAAAGGTACTGCTATGAGGGGTTATGGTGATAGGAGGGGTGTGAACTATCCCTTTAAGGACCATGACTCCTTGATAGTGGGAGGATGTGTTGTATTAACACTCACTGGGTGGCAGCGGTTCGTCCACTCTCTGGTAACGGCTGATGTCATGGCGGACAGACGGCAGGGAGCGCATGGACGGGTGGCCGTTGACCTGAGCTGTGGGACCAGCACACACACACACACCGTCTTGAATGAAACATTCAGAAATCTCTCCACAGACCCAGTTTCCACCACTTATTATTTAATGATGTCACATAATCGGCGTCATCCTGCTGCCTTTTAGTATCTCCACCAGACTTGCTCGAATTCCCAGTCTTAAACACTTCAGCCCTCCTTTTCACTGGATTTTTGTGTAATAATATCTATAATAATATCTAATTGTGGTTGAATGAGTTCCTTTTTTATATTTTGACTTCGTAGATGAGACATTAAAATCAAAGCAACGTGATAAACAGCCAGAGGAAATTATCCATTTAAAACAGTTAGATTTTGAATGGCAGATTTTTTTTGCAGCAATATATATAGATTAATTAATATAGATAATTAATTAATAAACAGACCATTGTAATAAAAAAAAAAAACAATAACAATGGGGGAAATGAGAAACATCCTCCACAGCTTACCTGTCTCTCTCTCCCCTGTTGCCCCACTCGGACTCTCTCTAGCGCCACTCGCCTCCTGGTTCTGGCTCCCGCTCACCGAGGCCTGCTTGGACCTCCTCCTCCTCCACACCTCCCCTCCCTCCCCCTCCTGCTCCTCCTGCCTGTCGCTGCCGCCGCTGGCTTCAGCCCCTGTGATCAGCGAGAAGACTTCATGCACTGGAGGTAAAGTACAGCAGAGTAACCTTTAGGCCAACAAATCAATAAACTTAAAGGACCTATATAGGACCTATACCTAAAGTTTGCTACTGTTATATGGCTAATGTTAGCATTAGCTATTTTCTTGACAAGCACTTTGACCACTGTTACAATTACAAAACAAAAAGTTCTAATACTAATTGGAGGTTACAACTAGTAACCGTCAGACCAGGATAGAAATGTAAGAAAAACAAGAGGCTAGCTAACACTAGCTAGCTATGTAGCAACCGCAAAAAAAAATAATTCTGGCATATTTATTATTTTCACAACAAAAGAGTCAAACTTATATTTACAAAAGAGCCAGTAAGAAAAAAAAAGGTATTATTTTTTTCTACAGTGTTTTCGTGACCGGTAAGTAAACAGCTAACAATGCTAACAATGCTAACACTAGCTGTGTAGCTATAGCTATATATTATATCATGAAAAAAACGTGGTTATAGGTATATAATTAACCATAAGCATGAAAGAGAAGCATTATCTATCCGTTTATTCTCATGAGTTATGTTTAAAGCGCTCTCGCCTCAGCAAGAGGGTTCTGGGTTCGATTCCCGGGCTAAGGGTCCAGCTTCCCCTTACTTCTTTATATCAAAATTTACCAGTCAAACGTGACTTTCAGAGACTGAGTCACCACCCACCAGCTTCAGAAGCCCCTCCTCCTCGGTCGGCTTCGTTGCTGCCTGTAGGAGCAGCCGCTGCTACTGGTCCATTGGCCTCGCTGCTCGATGACTCCGCCCCTTCCTCCTCGGCCTTAGGAGCCATCTCCTTCCTGGTGTCCACCTCCTAGAAAGAGCCAGAGAGTCAAGTTTTGCCTTTTTTTTGCTTTGCTTTTAAAGTTTCTTACACCTTCTCACCTCAATGATTGAAAGTAGAGCAGGCATTGAACTGCAGGCTACGTCCTGGTTTGCGCTGGTCCTGTTACTCTGCTCCTGACAGGCACTTTCCCTCCCAGGCTCCAGCGGGCCGGCCACCGCACCTGCCTCCGCCCCTGATGCCTGAGACGAGCAGGGGATTGTTGGTGTTTCTTGCGTGGCGTGTACCACCTCAGCCGAAGCGGCAGCAGGTTCACCGATCCTAGCCGCAGCCTCCGCCGCTCCTGATGTTCCGGCTCCAGCTGCACCGCCTGCAGACGCCGTTTGAGCCTGAGCTCCGGAGGATGAACCCACCTCGGCTCCGGCTCCAGTCTGTGGCTCCCTGTCGGAGCCCCCGTTCCCCTGGTCGGACTCGGATCTACCCGATCTGCTGGTTGAGGATGAGCCTGAACTCTGCTGCGTCTTCGCCTCCTGTGATTGGTCCCTGTGCGTCTCTTCGTCCTTGTCTGAGTCTATGTGCAGCATGGCGTTGAGCCGCGTGTCCGTTGGGAAGCTGGACCGAAGTTTGGGAGAGGGCCCGGCCAGATGCGGGTCCCCAGCGCTCCTGGGAGCCTCGATGGAGTCCAGGTAGTCGTTGAGCGACACCTGCCGGTGGGTGTGTCCGCCCAGCGCCACGGGAAGCAGATCGTCCTCTCCCATCTGTCCGGGCTCCCGCCACACGCCGTCGTCGACGTAATAGCAGCTGCCGTTGACGACAGGGGAGCCCTCGTCGGAGCCCGTGGGGGAGGGGCCACATGTGGCGTGTAAAGACGAGGAGGGGTGAGGGAGGTCTTCGTCGTCGGAGGGGCTGCCGGGGTCGCTGTTGGCCGTGGCGCCCAGGAGGGTTCCCACGGTATCTGGGGAGGCTTCTGACAGGAGAGCACACAAATTATGACTGATGTATATTTTAAAGAAACACCTTGACATCTGCATTTGCTACAGATGAAGATAAATATGGGAGAGGATACTTTAGCTTAGCATAGGTTAGCTTAGCTTAGCCCAAAGTTAAAAATGCATCTGTGACAAATTATATGTTGAGTGTTGATCAGTACAGTTTAATTCAGCCATTCATAACCTGTCAAACTGGGGGGAAGTCGTTAGTCCGCTAATAAAACATGGATTTAGAAAGTAACTGGAGACAAGACTGTGCAATCAGTCAAAATAAGTCTTTTTGTGTCAACTACTGACCCAGGTCAGTGTAGCAATACATATATAGCAATACATATAGCAGTACATGAACTTACTGAATGGACATGAATGAGTTATTTGGCTCCTGTTTTTGCTGCTTGCGGCTTTATGGCTTCCTGACACAGTCAATTGGTGTTGAGCTCATTAGGGCACCGGCCATCGCCAGGGCACTCGACCCAACAGCTATGAAATAGCTGTAGGGACGAGTGCCCGGCGAAGCCGGGCACTATTGTTATTCTGTGGATTTTTTCCTAGTTAGTGTGAATGCAGAATGCATTCACACTATTGTTCTTCTGGTCGGCCATTTTTATTTCTTTAAACTTCATCTTCTTATTAGTGTGAATGCAGAATGCATTCACACTATTACTCTTCCCGTCGGCCATTTTATTTCTTTAAACTTATTATTCTGAGTCTTCCACTCTTTTTGTGCGTTTAACTACTCCTTCACACTTTGTGCTATTTCAAAAATTCATGTATCAAAATGTTCAGCTTTTTCAGGACTTTCCAGCTATGACTTTTCTCTTTAATACTATTTATACTTTTTATAATATTTAACTTTTTCTGCAATTTTTTTCCCATTGGAATACATTGAAAACCTCTTCAAACTTTTAAAATCTTTGTACTACTTTGTACTACTTTAAACCTCTACTGCTTTCACATACTTCGTCCCACAGACTCCATTTTTCTTTTAAATTGTAGACAAACTTTTAATCTATTCTCGTATGACTCATCTTCTTGATATCTTCAACAGTTTCAGATATTTGGCAGTTTTAAAATCATTAAGATTTTCAACAAAATCCAACTTTATAATGGGTGTGTATTGCGTCTAACGAGCAGAGTTTAGAGTGTGTGACATCATCACTAGAGTGGGAGAGAGTGAAAAATCAGTCTGGATTTTTTCTGGATAAATTGTCCTGGCGGCCACAAATTACACTCTAGACACTTGATTTTTTCCAGGGTTGTAGCCACACTTGTCGTGTCTCTGATGATGTGCTCAAAACAGCAGACAGATTTACAGAATTGTCTGCATGAGCCTCTTTGTGCAGCTAGACCTGCTCCACTGGCTCATTGACTCCAATACAAAAGTAGGAGCAGATTTTTTGAGAACAGGAGAAATGACCCTCTTTTCTAAACTGCCACAGTTAGAAAACTATTTGTCGTACGAACATGTAAGTCACACAGCCAGCTCAGGAAGGTCTCCTTGCCGGATTAATCATATCCACACTCTGATAAGCGGTACGGTTCTCTGTTTATAGGCTGTTTTGCGGAGGCTGCACCGAGCTCAAATCCCACTCTGCTCTGCTCTGCTCTGTGCAGTAGCCAGCTGTAGCAGCCAGCTCGTTATCAATGTCTATATATAGAACAGGTACAGGTGCTGCCTGCACGCTCGTTAACACACAGCCTCACACAGAGATATGATAAAACAGACTGACTGGATGTCTACAGGAAATGAATTGAACTCTGACGTGTGTATCAAGTCAGTCACACACAAACACAGGCATGCACGCTCACAGACAGACACACACAGACGCTCACACAAAGTCACACATGCACACATACAGAAACAGACAAACACAACACTTTTCCACACAACAAAATGTAAGCAGTTAAAGTCATCATGGCAACTTCCGAGGGCAGGCTGCCAGGTGTAATCAGGAGTTTTGTGGCACTTATAAACAATTTTACCTTCTGCATACAGACATTGAGACTGTCAGGCTCCCACACCCAGACACACATACACACACACAGGTTTTCAGCTCACATTCGTCAGCCTCTCAATGATTTTATACTTTTGATATAAACATTTCCAACAATTAAATTTTTTCTCATGAATTTCAGTTCAGACGTTTAACCCTCTTGTAGTTCTTCTGAGACAAATTGACCCAATCTGTTTCCTCCATTTCTTCTTACCTTCCTTTCTCTCTTCCTTCTTCCACAATCGTTTGTCCCTCCCTTCCTTCCTTCCTTCCTTCCTTCCTTCCTTCCTTCCTTCCTTCCTTCCTTCCTTCCTTCCTTCCTTCCTTCCTTCCAGTTTACCTTGTATCCTTTCTTCTGTCCTTCCTTCCTTCTGTCCTTCCTTCCCCTTTCTCCTTCCTTCCTTTGCCCTTCCTTCCAGCTTACCTTTTATGCTTCCTTTCTTCCTTCCCCTTTCTCCTCCCTTCCTCCCTACCTTCCTTCCAGCTTACCTATTTTCCTTCCTTCCTTCCTTCCTTCCTTCCTTCCTTCCTTCCTTCCTTCCTTCCTTCCATCTTAACTTTTATCCGTCCTTCCTTACTTCCTTCTGTCCTTTCTTGCTTCCTTCCCCTTCCTTCCTTCCTTTTTTCCTTCCCCTTTCTCCTTCCTTCCTTACTTGTTTCCTTCCCCTTTCTCCTGATTTCCTTCCTTCCTTACCCTTTCTCCTTCCTTACCCTTTCTCCTTCCTTCCTTCTTTCCAGGTTACCTTTTATCCAACCGTCCTCCCTTTCTTCCTTCCTCTTTCTCCTTCCTTTCTTCCTTTTGTCCTTCCTTCCCCTTTCTCCTTCCCTCCCTCCCTCCTTCCTACTTCCCTTCCTTCATTCCTCCATTCAACCTTTCCACCTCTATAAATAGTAGTCTATCCTATCTATCTATCTATCTATCTATCTATCTATCTATCTATCTATCTATCTATCTATCTATCTATCTATCTATCTATCTATCTATCTATCTATCTATCTATCTAACATCCCCGTCTCTCTTTTTCTTCTTTCTGTCTTCTACCCCATTTCTCTCTTTTTACTCCTTTGTTTGTTTCTTTCTTTCTACTGCGCTCTGTATATATCTCTCTTTCCATGTATCTACCCCAATGTCTTTCCTTCTTTCTTACTACCCCCTGTCTCTCTCTCTCTCATTCATTCTCTATTCTTTTCTTTGTTTGTTTGTTTCTTTCTTTCTTTCTACCCTTTCCATGTTCTTTCTTTCTTTCTTTCTTTCTTTCTTTCTTTCTTTCTTTCTTTCTTTCTTTCTTTCTACCCTTTCCATGTTCTTTCTTTCTTTCTACCCTTTCAATTTTCTTTCTTTCCTTCTGTTCTTTTCTTTTTCTCTCTTCTTTCTTTCTCTCTTTCTTTCTTTCAGTCTATCTTTCAACAATGTCTTCAGCTCATTCAGCATTGTTTCAACAATTTCTTCAGCTCATTCAGCATTGCATTCTGCATTCACACCATTTCCATTCTTGGAAATGCTTTTTCTAGTTATTATTCTGAGTCTTCCGCCGTTTTTTGGTATCTAACTCCTCCTTCATACTTTGTGCTATTTCAACAATTAATACATCAAAACGTGCAGCTTTTTCAGGACATTCCTGCTATTATTTTTCTCTTTTCAACTATTTATACTTTTTAAATTATTTAACTTTTTCTGCAATTTTTTCCCCATAGGAATACATTGAAAACATCTTCAAACCTTTAAAATCTTCATACTACTTTAAACCTCTAAAGCTTTCACATGCTTCGTCCCACAGACTCCATTTTTCTTTTAAACTGTAGACAAACTTTTAATCTATTACCACATTACTCATCTTCTTGATATCTTCAACAGTTTCAGATATGTGGCAGTTTTTAAATCATCAAGATTTTCAACAAAATCCAACTTTATAATGGTTGTGTATTGCGTCTAACGAGCAGAGCTTAGAGTGCGTGACATCATCGCTAGAGTGGGAGAGAGTGACAAACCAGTCTGGATTTTTTCTGGATAAATTGTCCTGGCGGCCACAAATTAAACTCTAGACACTTGATTTTTTCCAGGTTTGTAGCCACACTTGTCGTGTCTCTGATGATGTGCTCAAAACAGCAGACAGATTTACAGAATTGTCTGCATGAGCCTCTTTGTGCAGCTTGACCTGCTCCACTGGCTCATTGACTCCAATACAAAAGAAGGAGCTGATTTTTTGAGAACAGGAGAAAGGACCCCCTTTTCTAAACTGCCACAGTTAGAAAACTATTTGTCGTACGAACATGTAAGTCACACAGCCAGCTCAGGAAGGTCTCCTTGCCGGATTAATCATGTCCACACTCTGATAAGCGGTACGGTTCTCTGTTTATAGGCTGTTTTGCGGAGGCTGCACCGAGCTGAAATCTCAGTTCTCTGCTCTGCTCTGCTCTGTGCAGTAGCCAGCTGTAGCAGCCAGCTCGTTATCAATGTCTATAAATAGAACAGGTACAGGTGCAGCCTTCGTTAACACACAGCCTCACACAGACATATGATAAAACAGACTGGCAGGATGTCTACAGGAAATGAATTGAACTCTGACGTGTGTATCAAGTCAGTCACACACAAACAAAGGCTTGCACGCTCACAGACACACAGACGCTCACACAAAGTCACACATGCACACATACAGAAACAGACAAACACAACACTTTTCCACACAACAAAATATAAGCAGTTAAAGTCACCATGGCAACTTCCGAGGGCAGGCTGCCAGGTGTAATCAATCAGATCATTAGGGAGAGGGGAGTTTTGTGGCACTTATAAACAATTTTAACTTCTGCATACAGACATTGAGACTGTCAGGCTCCCACACCCAGACACACATACACACACACAGGTTTTCAGCTCACATTCATCAGCCTCTCAATGATTTTATACTTTTGATATAAACATTTCCAACAATTAAATTTTTTCTCATGAATTTCAGTTCAGACGTTTAACCCTCTTGTAGTTCTTCTGGGACAAATTGACCCAGTCTGTTTCCTCCATTTCTTCTTTCCTTCCATTCTCTCTTCCTTCTTTCCACAATCTTTTGTCCCTCCCTTCCTTCCTTCCTTCCTTCCTTCCTTCCTTCCTTCCTTCCTTCCTTCCTTCCTTCCTTCCTTCCTTCCTTCCTTCCTTCCTTCCTTCCTTCCTTCATACCTTCCTTCCAGCTTACCTTGTATCCTTTCTTCTGTCCTTCCTTCCTTCCTTCCTTCCTTCCTTCCTTCCTTCATACCTTCCTTCCAGCTTACCTTGTATCCTTTCTTCTGTCCTTCCTTCCTTCTGTCCTTCCTTCCCCTTTCTCCTTCCTTCCTTTGTCCTTCCTTCCAGCTTACCTTTTATGCTTCCTTTCTTCCTTCCTTCCTTCCCCTTTCTCCTCCCTTCCTCCCTACCTTCCTTCCAGCTTACCTATTTTCCTTCCTTCCTTTCTTCCTTCATTCCTTCCTTCCTTCCTTCCTTCCTTCCTTCCTTCCAGCTTAACTTTTATCCGTCCTTCCTTACTTCCTTCTGTCCTTTCTTGCTTCCTTCCCCTTCCTTCCTTCCTTTTTCCCTTCCCCTTTCTCCTTCCTTCCTTACTTGTTTCCTTCCCCTTTCTCCTGATTTCCTTCCTTCCTTCCCCTTTCTCCTTCCTTCCTTCTTTCCAAGTTACCTTTTATCCAACCTTCCTCCCTTTCTTCCTTCCTCTTTCTCCTTCCTTTCTTCCTTTTGTCCTTCCTTCCCCTTTCTCCTTCCCTCCCTCCCTCCTTCCTACTTCCCTTCCTTCATTCCTCCATTCAACCTTTCCACCTCTATAAATAGTAGTCTATTCTATCTATCTATCTATCTATCTATCTATCTATCTATCTATCTATCTATCTATCTATCTATCTATCTATCTATCTATCTATCTATCTATCTATCTATCAATCAATCAATCAATCAATCAATCAATCAATCAATCAATCAATCAATCAATCAATCAATCATCCCCTCTCTCTTTTTCTTCTTTCTGTCTTCTACCCCATTTCTCTCTTTTTACTCCTTTGTTTCTTTCTTTCTTTCTTTCTTTCTTTCTACTGCGCTCTGTATATCTCTCTCTTTCCATGTATCTACCCCAATGTCTTTCCTTCTTTCTTACTACCCCCTGTCTCTCTCTCTCATTCATTCTCTATTCTTTTCTTTCTTTCTTTCTTTCTTTCTTTGTTTCTTTCTTTCTACCCTTTCCATGTTCTTTCTTTCTTTCTACCCCATGTTCTTTCTTTCTTTCTTTCTTTCTTTCTTTCTTTCTTTCTTTCTTTCTTTCTTTCTTTCTTTCTACCCTTTCGATTTTCTTTCTTTCCTTCTGTTCTTTTCTTTTTCTCTCTTCTTTCTTTCTTTCTTTCTTTCTTTCTTTCTTTCTTTCTTTCTTTCAACAATGTGTTCAGCTCATTCAGCATTGTTTCAACAATTTCTTCAGCTCATTCAGCATTGCATTCTGCATTCACACCATTTCCATTCTTGGAAATGCTTTTTCTAGTTTTTATTTTTCCTCTTCCGGACGATTTTCGGTTCGCTACTAGTCCTGCAACTCGAAGAGTTGCAGGACATATTACATATCAAAACGTGCGTCTTGATCGGGATTGGGGTGCTATTACTTTTCTCAATAGTGTACGAATTTTTCGCGACGTAAGTCGCGAAAAACTGCGCAAAATTTTGCATTGAAGTCTATGGGACGAGCGAAAAAAAGAAGAGCAAAAAAGACCAAACATCGGAGTTTAACAAATGTCTACTGCTCAGGCATACTTTCACCTAGAGACTCCATTTAAACTTTAAATAGTAGACACAAGCCTTGTGTCTTGGTGTATTACTCCACGTTTTGATAAGTTGTATAGTTTTTGATCAATCCCTGATCAATGACCATGATCATTTTTGGAGAAATTATGAGATTATAATGGGTGTGTATTGCACGGAATGTTCGTGCTAGAGTGCGTGATGTCATCAGCTAGAGTGGGAGAGAGCCCAGAAAAACTCTTGATTCTTTTTCTTTCCACACTCCTCTTGGACACAATTTACACTGTACACACATAATTTTTCACAGTTTTGTAGACAAACTTGTTGTGTCTCCCACAATGTGTTCAAAATATCAGAGAGACTTACAGAATTTGAATTAGCAGCCCCTGAGTGCAGCCATGTCTGTCTCTTCGCCTCATTGACTCCAATACAAAAATTTTCTGAGAGGAGCAGAACGGACCAATGTTTTAAAACTGCCCGTGTCGCCAAAATATTTACTGTAGAAACACCAAATCGTACCAAAATTTTCAGGAAGGCCTTAGGGCACCGTTGATCCGTGTCTTGTTCTGATAGGAGCTACCGTTTTGTCAGAATAAGCCTAAATGCGAGACCAGTGCAGAGGCAGAAAATCGGTCTTTTTCTCGACGTTTCTGTCTGCCTCAGTCTGGGAGCCCCTATCGTCATGGGCAACCAGCTCAAGTTGTCATGGTAACCTCTGATCCTCAGGCCAGGGTCGTTAACTCCATAAACAATCCACCTGGAGCTCGTTAAGATGTTTGTAAACACAGACACACAGCTAAATCAGACTGATACAGGATGCAGCTCAGTCACACACACAGACTCTAGAACCAGCTTCATGTCATTACAGTTATAGACACACACACACATTAAAAACACACAGGTAACATACAAATGCGCGCGTCAGCGCGCACTCCTCTCCCACACTCTAACACACACAGGTAACTTCCTGTGATTACAAAAGCTGCGCACTCATCTCTCTCACTCTAACACAGGTCACTTCATGTGATTACAGCTCCTCCATATCAGTGCTTATAGAAAGATGATCATGTGTCTGATCAGCTCTGTCTTGACCTTAAGATCGTGGGTTTGATTCCCATGTTGACAGAGATGGTAGGAACGGCAGTAGCTCCGGTGCCCTTTCAAAATTTCCCAAGAGGAAATTTTCTAGTTTGCATTATTATTATTATTATTATTTTTATTTTATATATATATTTTTGGGCTTTTTATGCCTTTATTGCATAGAACAGTTGAGAGTGTGACAGGAAATGGGAGGCAGAGATGGGGGAATGACACGCAGTATAGGGCCGTCCGATGCAACATTCTGTTGCAACAAGTCTGTCGGAAAAAGCTATTTTGCCTGGACTATAAAGGGTTAGAACTATATACAAACAATATAAACAACTATTGTGATACAATTTCAAATTATGGCTCTGCACCCTAATGGAGCTTAGAAGTATGGTATCATGAAGCTCTGCTATACTTCATACTGTTATTCCCTACATGGACATACATTAGCACCATATTGTTGATCCAGTAGTTTTCTACCACCTCTCAAACTGAGCTTTATTGGATACAAGAGGATAAAAAACACATTTTCTTACAATGTATTAAAAAGTACCAAGGATTGGTTTTGTATTGAAGAGAAAAAAATGTAGTGTTGTTTTCCAGTAAGTAAGATGCCCTGCAAAGTCATTCAAACCTCTGTTTTAAAAAGGGTTGTTTTTTTCTTATTCAGATGGGTATGTTTAAATCTGTCTATCATCTCGCCTGATGTTCCAGATGTTCCTGACAGTCCATCTGTGGAACAGACAACTACAGTTGGACCTCCACAGTCATCATGGTACAAGGAGAAAGTCAGAATTCAAAAAAACTTTCTAACGTTCTAAATTCTGAAATCTCAAATGTATTTCTTTTTTACTCTGCTGTTGCATTTGAAAGCTATTTTCTATTCAGGTTTAACATCTGCATCAGTGTAATGGCCTGGCTGAATGCAGCTGTCCATGGTTGTGTGTTATTGCTTCCCGTGTGTGCATTAGACACACAACCATACACACACCTTCATGTCCATTGGAGGTGAAGTCCACTCTGAACAGAAGCTGCCCGCTCACATGGTCCGTAGGGAGGCGACGACACAGGCTGTAGCTGACGGGCTGATCACTATACACACACACACAGGCATTATGTTGCTACTACTGAATGATAAATAATCAGAGAACACACTTCAAACTAAAGCAAAACTACTGTAGATGCATACCGCATATATCCACACTGTCTTTGTTATATAACATTTAAACCAAGCATAGAACCCTGGGGGACCCCACACAGTATAAACCAGTTTTCAATGATATTCCTAATTGTAAATGATTACCATTAACTGTTATGTATCACAACAACTTATCCATAGCATGTATTAACCAAAACAATTTCCCTAAAATGTCCCTTCACAGTTCTTTGTAGGGACTCACTCCTGTGTAGGTCCCTCCAGAAGTCTCTGCACAGGGATGATCAGCTGACCCAGGAACCGCTTGATGATTGGTCGGCTCTTGGCGAACTTGTCTTTCACTTCGATCTCCAACACGTCACTGACCAGAGCCAC
This sequence comes from Decapterus maruadsi, assembly GCA_030347415.2. Lineage (NCBI taxonomy): Eukaryota > Metazoa > Chordata > Actinopteri > Carangiformes > Carangidae > Decapterus > Decapterus maruadsi. Next base: position 40,514,418 of record CM064886.1, read on the forward strand.
AAAAGTGTATTTCTATCAGGAGAAAAGGGGAAAATGATGGTTGTATTTTATTACATGACCTGGACGTCAGGTTTAGTTGCTGAGTCTTTTGTGAATACGGGCCCAGATGCATCATGGTGGTAGGTGAATGTGTCTGTGCTGACCTCCCCGTGCCACACAGGGTTGATGGTGTTGGCTATGATGGAGGAGCGCCTCTCCTGGCCGTGGTGGGTGAACTTGGGGAGGCCGCTCCGCTTCCCGGGCAGGATGGACATCTTCAGGTAGGGGTCTGGGTTGAAGAACATGCCCTTCTTCAGGCCCGACGCCCGGATGTCTGGAGAGGAAACCAAATGTTCAGAAATCATACCTGCATGTAATGAAACCACAGCACTGCAAGATGCTACGCTATTCAGTCCTCTCACCTGATAGGGTGAAGCTGACAAGTTTCCGACAGTGCTCGGGCCCTGATTGGTCGTCCACCTGGCCTTCACTCCCCACCTGATGCGTAAAAACCAATCCCCATTTTTAGAAGGAATTTAAAAATTGGTCTTAGGGAAACTTAAAACATTAAAACAAAGTGTGACAAAACTTTTCATTGGATATGATAACTGATCTCTACCCTACCCATTCCTAAACTTTAACATCTCACCTTAACTCTTAATTTCAACAAGTTCTATAATGTTCCTACAAGACTTCAGTTGTCATGGCTAAAATAAATGAATGAAAATAAACAAGCAACTAGCTCATGGTTAGGTTTAGGAACTCAAACTGCGTGATTGACTCCTACCTTGTAGAAGTAAAGGGGAAAATAAGCCTACTTGGGTGGATTTTGGGCATATTTGATAAGTGTGTGGCTCATTTGCATATTCAAAGAAACTTGTAATACAAAAAATATTACATTTCATAGACACTTTCATTGTGTTAAGTTCCCTTGTGACAGCAGTAAAGGAAATAAATAGCCCCATTGGGGTGTGTTGTTTTCTGGGCTTATTGGCACCATAGACTTTATACAGTAAATTAGTCTTGGATTGAGAATTAAACATACTGTATATCCCCAACTAGGATTTCTTAGGACTTTTAGTATGTTGTTCTGGACGCCTCATGGAAGTGATGTATGGTGAAAAACATTCTGTTACAACTAGTCTGTCAGAAAACACTATTTTGCCTGGACTACTGTATGTGCTTTGGAAAGGAATGAAGACCAGAGCGCCTTCACAACAGGTCATATTTACTATAACCACTAGGTGTCGCCTTTCAACAAACAGAAGAAGCTGCTGCACAGATAACCAATGGGATTGTCTCCTGAAAGTAAGAACACAGCTCCAACATGTCCTCAACCTGGTCCAATCTAAACACTATCTAGAAATGATAGAAAGCCACAAACATACCAAGACTCTGGGGTTCTTGACGGTGATACAAGGAGTCGTGGCTCTCAACGCCCCGCTCACTCCGTGATAGTATTTAAAGCAGATCTTTGTCTCCGCTGAGGAGAGAACACACATCAACATGATTGTCACTTGGACTAAATGGGGGTTATGAGGACGTTATGTGAAGTCCACTCACGTTCCATGAAGTAGGGTCCCGGCTCCAGCCTCCAGACGATCTGGCCCCTCTGGGTGCCGTTCACTCCACGGTTCTTGGAGTCCCAGACATTGGCCACACAGGTCTCATCTAACAAACATAAACAAATCACTATATCACACACATTACAAGCAGCAGTTGTAAGCTGTTGATAGATAATTAGACAGAGCAGAAGCTGGCACAGCTTGACTCTAACCCATGTTGTCCTTTATACCTGAAGTCAAAAGTCTATCAGTTATAGACCAGGTCAAAACACGTCTCACCACAAAGGTGCCAAGTTAGCAACACTGCTAGCTTGCTGCACATAAGCAACATCAGTCAGTCACATTAGCAGTCCACACATTAAAGGGACAGTTCAACATTTAGTCAAACTGGCCCATCACCATAACCCCTATAGTCATAGCAGTAGGTTCATTACCTTTAATTGTCGGTTGCAAGCTGTTTTTAGAACGGCGGAGCAGAGCCGTGAGCTGCTCAGAGCTACGCTACGGAGGCTAATGGGATTTCTTGGTTTCCCTCATCAAACTCATCAAATACACAATCCAACAACTCCACAACGCTCTGGTGGACAAGTGGTGACCTGCACATTCACCACGCTATGAGATAATAACACAATGTTACCACACAAAGTTGGTTTAGAGGGAAATTCATGCAAAACAGATGATACACAATATAAAGAAGTTAACAACTATTGTGATACAATTTCTAATCATGGCTCTGCATCCTAATGGAGCTTAGAAGTATGGTATCCTGAAGCTCTGCTATACTCCATGCTGTTATTCCCTACATGGACATACATTAGCACCATATTGTTGATCCAGTAGTTTTCTACCACCTCTCAAACTGAGCTTTATTGGATACAAGAGGATAAAAAACAAATGTTCTTACAATGTAGTTCACACATTAAAAAGGACAGTTCAACATTCAAACAGTTCAAACTCATCAAATAGTCTACACAATCCAACAACTCCACAACGCAGTTGTGACCTGCACATTCACCACACTATGAGATAATAACACAACGTTACCACACAAAGTTGGTTTAGAGGGAAATTCACGCAAAACAGATGATACACAGATGATAGTGTATTTGATGAGTTTGATGAGGGAAACCAAGAAATCCCATGAGCCTCCATAGTGTAGCTCTGAGCAGCTCACGGCTCTGCTCCACCGTTCTAAAAACAGCTTGCACCGACAATTTAAGGTAACAAACCTACTGCTATGACTATAGGGCTTATGGTGATGGGCCAATTTGACAAAATGTTGAACTATCCCTTATGATTAGGTGTAAAAACTATGGTTTTTTACTTCACTTCACTACAGAAGTTACTACACTGCCATTTGGTTTAATGATACAACACTTATTCCTCATGTGTTTTCTCATTGGGGTTTTGACAGTAGAAGTAAAGAAGCATGTCGACTGACATCTCATCATGCATCTGATCGGTACCTGAGGGAAACTTTGCCCTGGGGTTATAAATAACAGCCCTGTCCCTGCCTGTTAAGCCATCACACACTGATGTGTATGTCCTGTGTAAAGGATGACAAATGGCCCGTAATAAACGTCCCGGCCTTGCCCCGCCACACCAGCCCTCGCCCTGCCACACCAGCTCACATCAACAAAGCCTCCGTCACTCTGTCATTCACAAGTACAACAGGGTGAGGATGAGACGTTGTGAGGAAGAGTGAGACGGTAATATGAGCTACAGTGTGTGAACACAGCACTTTAAAGCCCCTGATGCTGAGTCAGGATATCTCCTTCCTTTCACTTTCCTTTTTTTTTTTTTTACAGGCACACACACAATCCATCAACCACTTATGTAGCTGCAGAGGGGCTGATGCTAATGCTCTAACCTTCAGATGAGTTACAAGTCACAATCTCTTCAACAGTGCTCTCAAATTACATCCCTAAAGCCAGAAAAGCAGAGAGATACTGTGCATGACCGATAACCATGAGCTAAGCATCATGTATTATTCAAAAAACAAAGCTTTTTTGTGACCGAAAGGTAAAATTAAAGGTTTGCTTTTTGTGACTACCCAGAGCTAGCTGGTTAGCATGCTAACCAATGCTGAAAACTGAGGTTAGCATGCTAACCAGCTAGCCCTGGCCTGTCCCATCCTAATATCTAGAGAGGGAGTCACACAGTATATCTTGTAACCCCGCGTCAAAGGCTGAGGCTAATGGTGGTAATAGTGATGGACGCCACTATTAGCATTAGCGATAAGGAAATAAATCCTTAAAGCAGAACTAATGGCGCATTTCCACTATCACGGTATGGCACGGCATGGCACGGCTCTGCACGCTATTTGCGTGTTTCCACTAGCCCTAGTACCTGGTACCAGGTCCCATTTTTAGTACCTCCTCGGCCATGGTTCCAAGCGAGTCGAAGCGATACTATAACGTGACGTCATCTGATTGGGCAGAGAGTCAGCGCGAGCTCGACGTCGGACATGAGAATCAAACCCGGAAATGTCAAAAACAGAGCAGCAACAGCGCCAGCTGATCTGTATCGAGACTGTTGTTATTCCTTCACCCGAGGAAACTGTTGCTGTGTGTAAATCCACACTGTGGTCTGTTAACGAGGTGCAGACCAGTGAGTTTGGATCGAAAAAAGAGAGACGGACAATGTGGACGCTGAGGAGGTACTAGAGAACTCGGCTGTAATGGAAACACAACCACACCAAGCCGAGCCGTGCCATGCCGTGCCAGTGGAAAAGCGCCATATGCAAGTCGGCCGGAAATAGCTCGCTCCTTTGTTGGTTTCTCTTTTTTTGCCTTCTCCGGAGCTCCCCCACAGTTCTGGGAGGCACTGTCGTAAAAAAAAAAAAAAAAAAAACTCGCCACCGCCCCCCCAATCCCTACACGTGCTTGTGTTTACAAGGAAGCTGCTGAAGGTAGAGAGCGGTGTTTGCTAAGCCCTGCTAACATGGAGCTAACGCTAACAAGGAGTTAACGCTAGCGAAGCTAATGCCAACACGGCTACACACAGACACAAAGACACAGACATACACACACAAAACGCGAAGGCGTGTGTGTGTCATGATGTAGCCTATCTTAGAAAAGATCCATGGTGTGTGTATGTCCATGTTAGCATTAGCTGCGTGTTAGCCACAAGCCGAACTTCATCAGTACAAACATTTCATGTTTCCATGGTTTCCTCTGACTTTCCGAACTCAAACCAATCACAATTCATGACAAGCATGACGTCATCTGCGTTCTTATCTCGCACTGCTGTAAGGCAGTTTCTTGCGATAGTTCGATCCATTGATGAGATCTGTAACACCGAGGCGGAGGACTGATGTTGCAAGTGTGGTTTTCAGCCAGTGGGGGGTGTGGATGCATTGGCCTAGACCCCATTCACCTCATAATAGGTCACTCAGCCGAAATCCTACATAGTTCTGCTCTAATGTATCGCAGATATTCAAATTTTGTATGTAAATGGGAGCTAATTTTGAGCAAGCTCACCAATGTGGTACAGGCCGATCCAGTCAGTGGCATCCACTTCCTCCTTGATGTCCCAGGAAATGACCAGGTGGCTATGACCTAGAGTCAGCTGATATGTAGACGCCGTGAGCGACGAGCGACTGTCTGAGGTCACCAGGTCCGTGTCGCTGTTGGCCCGCTGGAGTCCCAAACTCGCCGCTTCTGGCTGAACCTCTGACGACATAGAGGAGGAGGAGGAGCCAGAGATGGAAGCGCCGACGGAGCCCTGCGCCGACAAGCTGCAGAGGTTGTCCGGCCCCATCGTGTACGGCCGGGTGTGCGGGGTGCGCCGCCGCACCGCCAGCAGGTGCTCCCGGGCGCTGCTGTTTGCCGACGACGAAGAGGGAGAGGAGGAGAAGGAGCAGGAGGTGGTGGTGGTGGTGGCGGCAGTCGCCATGGCTACCACAGACGAGGAGTTGCTGGCAAGGGGAGGGGTTGAAGAGCGAGGGGGAGAGGAGGAGAACTGGTGGTGGTGATGGTGGTGGTGGTGGTAGCGGTGGGGAGAGGATGGAGGGGACAAGGTGGAGGAAGTGGGGGAGGATGACTGGGGGCGGGGGCGAGGGGGGAGGACAGCTGTTGCGAGGGAGGGGCGAATGGTGGAGGCCAGGTGGGAGCGTTAATTAAAGAAAATGGAAAAGGGCGGGGGAAGGAAGTGGGAGCCTTCCAGTTTACAAGAACATCTCCCAAGCAAACGGAGGAAGCACGGAATAGATAGAAGGATGAGGAGAGGATGGAGGAAGGTGGAGACAGAGTGGAGCACCATCCCACGCACGTCTACTCTAAAAACACTCTTTTGATCTTCTCTAAACTCATGTCTTTGGCCTTGCTAGCCTTGCTAGAAGGCGGGTCTGTTTCCCCAGCGTTCACTTGGCATCATTCAAAGTGGTACAGTCCAGTCTGGACAGGAGTCTTCTCTGTGATTCCTCGATCACTCATTTATATCCCAGTTATTCCTGCAACATGTGTCACTTTTGACCCAAGCAGATCAAGGCCCGGAGGATTTTCATATCCATTGCAGAAGAGGAGATCTAAAATGGAGGGGAGGAATGAAGGGAATCGGAGGAATACTTCCACTCATCTGTCCAGGGGGTGGGAGGGGGGATGACGGGCGATCCTTCAATCCACAGGGAGGACGGGTGGGAAAAGGTTGGAGACCTATAGAAGAGACAGAGAGATGAGGTGATAAGGACAGTGTGTTGAAGGATGATGAATACATCACACTGTGATCATAGACACAGATACATAGGTACCACCGTGACTCGGGACAACGTCAAGATTCAAGGTGTTATTTGATCTTACCCTCTCTTTTGATCACCACATCAAAGTTATCACCAACACCTCTTTTTTCACATCAACAATTCATTCTTTTCTGTCAAAGGCTGGTGCTCAAATTCTCATTCATGTCTTTGTTTCATCCTGACTTGTTGTCTGCCTGCCACATGCTGGGGCTTAAAGTCTTAAAGTCCTGACCACATCCAGGACATCTGATCATATTACACTGATTTAACCCTCCCTTCATTGGTTTCCTGTCCAAATCAGATCCCATTTTAAGGTGCTTTTCATGTTCTAAATGAACTTACTCACCTGTCTAATCTGTTTAAACCTGTATACTCCAATTAGCCTGGAGTTAAAAAGGCATCAATCCTCTCTTTCTCCTCCTGTAGTTTCTCCAGGTCTTCCTATCACTAAAACTCTTGAGTCTGGATCTGACACTGTGCACCTTCTGCTGCATGATGCTGTCTAATGCAATTACTAATTTGACAATACACTGAAACATAGAATTTGAATAAATACTTGAAAATATAAAAGATACCCAACTCTGGTTGACCTACATTCAGAAGGAGCTGTTGACTACAACTTGACTGCATTTCTAATAAAATCTATTTCTTTCTTTATCAGTCTACACTTTAGTGACAAAACCAAAACTGAATTTTACACACACACACACACACACACACACACACACACACACACACACATGAAAACAAGATTGCACACAATCAAGCCCAAACATCTGGACAGATAGATGTAGAAATGACTCCGGGCAGAGACCAGTACTGAGCATGGCGTTACTACCCACAGACACACACACAATCACAGGCACACACACAATCACAGACACACACACAATCACAGACACACAAACAATCACAGACACACACACAATCACAGACACACGATCCCAGAGCTCTTGGGAGGCAAGTGTCCTTGATCCGGCAGCGGGATTAAAACCTAGAATAAGGGGATTTATCGTCCCTAATCCACTGCATTAGCAGCAGGCTTCAATCTGCAGCTGGAGCGCCGGCCGCCGTCTCCACGCGGCGGCTACGAGTCCATCCAGCTGTCCAACAAGGATCAGCTCAACACATTTCACTGTGACTAACGTTCAGAAGAAGCCATTCCATCCGTTTCAAATAGACACATTTTGCCTACAGATTCTTCATTTTATTCTTGTCCATCACTTCTTTTTGGGGGAGCAGTGATTTTCATAACACCGAGTGAGTCTTCCAAGTCAGTGCTTCTCAAAGGTTTTTACATCAAGGACCCTAAATTGACACCAATTAGACCAAGGACCCCCATTGGACAAAACTTGCAAATGCCAGAAATACACAAACATTTGTTCTGAGACTGAAGAATGTTATATTTTTAGTCAATGTACGACGTTCAAATTAGGGCCAATGGCGAGAATTTTTGGACATTTCTAGAACTTGTGGTAAGAATTCTGAAAAAAAAAAAAAAAACTTTGGAAAAATTCTAGAAAAAACAAAAGTTAAACATTTTCCAGAGAAAAGTGGTAAAATTTCTCAAGGAAAGTTTTTTTTTTAATAATAAAAAAAAGAGTGGTATAAAAATTCTCAAAAAACTTTAGAAATTCTAGAAAAAAGTGATCCCCGGTCCCCGGACCCCACGCTGAGAACCACTGGTTGCTCCGCTGCTTGGAAACTGTGAGGAAGCAGAGGAGCACTTCCAGGACACTGAGCACGTAGACGTTTCTGTGAACATTGTCTTCTGTCCTGGCGTCTGATGATGAGTAATCTATTAGCTATGAGAAGCTGGTGGAGTTTCCATTTGGACCATTAACTTAAAGCAGCGTCGCCAGATTTCATTTCAGGATTTTTGTTTCTTTGTTTCAGGAACAAACTGTCATTTCCTGTTGTTGTTCATCAGTTTCCTCATTAACACAGTTGCCCATCATTCTCAATTAGCCATTAGCTGCCTAATGCTTCACTCTGTTCATCTATGTTATGGTGCGTTCCAGGCAACCTGTAACTCGTATTTTTCCGACCTGTTTCTATGGTTACCCGTTAGAACGTTCAGTCAAACTCGAACTTCCCACCTGTGAACTCGTACTTGATCGATCTACTCCCAGTTCCCAGTTGCCCTGGAACGCTATAAACTCGTAACTGGTGACTTGAAGTCGTGACTCACGGGTTCAAAAGCCTGCCTGGAACGTACCATACAGATAGAAATGACACTGAACCAGAACAACAAAATTATGGGATGTAAAACTAAAACAACCAGTGAAAAGATTAGATAGAGGGTCGACGGAAAGCTTTAAAAACTGTGTCGGACTAAAATACTGCTAAGATTTTGTGCTGCACGCTTTCCTCCAACGGCAGCCTCAAGTCTGTGGGTTATTTATATAATGCCAAGTCTTTGAGACTAAAAATACACACAACCTAGTGAAAACAGAGCCAGGCTGGTGGCATCAATACAGCATGTTGTGCAGGCTGTACGCCCCGGATGTAATGCACATACACCCAAAAACATTGAGACAAGGGAGAGATACGCAGGAGTGAACTCACATTAACTTGTGCTTCTTGGATGTTGGTGTTGTTTTTCCCCTGGCAACATGAAATCAATACAATGCTGATATTCTTTGAGGAGTGCACACACAGGAAAGCTACTTTAGTGAATTATGCACGAGTTAAGGCTTACAAACTGCCCTGAAGACAAAAAAACAGCTCATAAATGGTGTTTTTGGGCTGTGATGACAGGATACACTCTGCTAAAGGGGATAACAACGTACAATCTATCTCCATTTAAAGGTATGGGCAGTTCAGACTTACACACACACTTGCATACTCTCACGGTCCTGAAATAGCTGTAGCGTGTTTGGAGAACAATGAGGCGACAGCTTCCTGTCCCCACATTCCACTGTGCCAGTCTGTGTGTGTGTGTGTGTGTGTGTATTTAGTGCGATCTTGTACTTCTGACCTTGTGCAGATTAAAGCGCCATACCGGACAGACAGCACCATTTAAAAGCCGCTGAATTCTAGGCTTTTGTTGGGAAATATGTTAATTCACACCAATCTGAGTATTATGGTGCGTTCCAGGCAACCTGTAACTCGTATTTTTCCGACTTGTTCCTATGGTTACCCGTGATTACATCGTGATCGTCGTGGTGGCGTAATGCAATTACTTGGATGCTACCGCAGATGTTGGCGGAGTTAGTCACTTCGACCCGTAAATATTGGACTCATCTGTCACAAACCACATCTCTTCTGAACAATTTGACACAAAAATGGCAATTTTCAAGCGGACAATTCAGGAGAAAATGAACTTTGTTCAAGACCTGTCTCTGGCTCAACAACACACTCTCGCGAGATTTGGCACAGATCGCCTCGGCAACGTCAAACAAACGTTCGTAAATGCCCACACTAATTACAGTATTTTAATCATTTTTGTCAATGTTAGTTGTGTAAACGTTTAATATTATCATAAGAAAATATAAATAGCTCACTTTCGTCTACCTACAACTTTTATAAATCCCCACGACCAATCACGATGTGCCGCATCATCGCCCGTCGCGGCCCCGGACAGATCTGGCAGCCCGGACACAAGTTGCGTTTAACTTATGCGCATTTTGTGAAAATGCAGCTGATACTTGAATGGGCTCAATGTTCCAACAAATCACAGTTTATATTGAATTTGTCTGCTCTAAAGGAAATGAGTTTTTGTGATGGAAACAGATTACTGCATTCTGCAGAGTTTGTGGGTGAATTTGGACTTACGTTCAAACAAATGAGGGGTGTCCCACTTGTTTGCACCCCGCGACACAAACGCGACCCATAATCTTTTGTTTATGACGGTTAAGACGACACAAACACACGTAACATCGTTATGTAACTTATTGATTTTTCACCGGCTTCGTATGTAAACAGATGCACATGGAGGAGAGGAAAACCAAAACCAGTTGTCTTTCTGTGTAAATATCTCATGTTACAACATGAAAACCTGCAGTTTATATTCAAGTGCAGCCTATATATTTTCTTTTAAAATGTAGCTGGTGCGGATTATAGGTACAGGTGCGTCTATAGTCCGGAAAGTACGTAAATTGTCCATGATGTTAAGTGTCAGCTGAGTGTCAACTGTTGGATACATTCACGCTCTCTTATGACGTACATGTAGGCTAATCTCACGGTGTACTCCTCCTAATCGCAAAACACTAATGAATGGAAACGGGCATAAATTCGCTTTGCTTTATGCGCATTTTCACAAAATCCGCTTTTAAATTCGATACGACTTGGATGGAAACCCAACTACATTTGGTATCTACACTGTAACTATGACGCTGAAGCTATAGCAGCTGATTGGCTCAATGTTCCAACAAATCACAGCTCAATTGAATGCTGCTCTCTGATTGGTCCAGCGCTGCATTCTGCGGTCTGTTATTTCTTATTGAGGGATTACTTGTTTACCAACAAGTTAGGATGCGTGCGCAACCTGACTGCAGAAAGAACCAGTTGTCAAGGTTACCTCCAGGGATCTAGTGTAGTCAAAGTGGTGTTAGCTAGCGATGTTGTCAGCCTACTACAACAGTTTATCACCAACTGATGTAGTGTGTGGGTTTTATAACGGCAGGAAAAGAAAAGAAAAAAACGTAAGGACGGAGGATCGAGTTTATACCACGGCAATGGCAACTTGGCCACGGGACAAGGCGCGGACACTCACAGCATGGCGTTGGTCATCGGTAAAAACACTGTGCATCCATAACGGTACCTACAGCTATTTAACAGACAATAATGTTCAGGAAAACACTCACGATTACAAAACTCTGTGGCTGTGAGGACTGAGGTGCTGCTGGTCAGAGACGAGGGGAAGAGGAGGGACCTGTCTAAAGTCTGGAACAACTGCATCCTGACCCCGACCCCGGGATCATCTCAGCTTGCTTTCCATTAGTATGTGACCTCGTCTTCAGTTACTGTCGTAGTAAACATAACAACTCATTCGTTGCAGTTACAGCTGTGCCTGTGGGCATTTAGCTTCATCACCATTCAAACCAACGTATCTAACACGTTATACTGCTCGAAATGAATCAACAATGTACTATTTTCTCTCTCATTTGCCTTGAAAGGGGAGCGAGTTGACGGTATTCTGTAAAATTTGCGCGTTTTGTCATATTTATCAAAACAATTAGTGCAACTAACAGCACAAAAAGACACAATCGCAACCGTTGCTGCTCTCTTTCTGCAGGCGACATGCGCAGTAGAACCTCTGTGACGTAGGCTCGTAATCCCTCTATAACAGACCGTCGTCAAGTATAACAGACCGTTACTAGGGACAGCGCTCTGACCAGCGCAGCACAGAAAAGAGAATCTATGCAGGATATTTACCTTATGTTTCATTTTTTCCGTCATTAAACAGCTTGGGACTAACAGTGATGTTAGATAAATGACTAGTAGCAAGGGAGGACAGTGCACGCGCTCCAAGACAGGGAGCAGGTGCAAGACCAAAAACAACACGCAGAGAAAACAGACAGAATGTCCGCACACTGCTATGATCAAGCTCCCAAAAATGTTTTTAATACGACAACATTTTTCAGGTCATGACCTGATGAAGACCCAAGGGGTCGAAATGTTGTCGTTGTGTTTTAGGTCCGAATGTGGCAAGGTGAAGAGGGCCCGGGCGGGGATTGAACCCACACCTCCCGGCCAAGAGTCATGCACGCTTGCCAGTCACCCAAAGGGACATCCCCTTGGCCAAGTAGCCAGGGTGCATGATCAATTGGAGGCATAGTGACAGGAATCTGAACCGTCACACAAGCACTGAACTGGCCCTGCCGTTGCATTATGGGAAATGTAGGAGCACTGTCAATAAAGGATGTCAATCAGGGTAAGTCATTAAACCCCCCCCCCTTAATGAAAAACAGACTTAAACCCCCACTTACTGCCAAGACCCAGACTCGAGCACAACCCCAACCCACATGTCCTGCCCTGCTGAAGTGTCTTTGAGCAAAGACACCGGGATCCTCCCAGCTGAAGAGATGGAAAACCAGCATTCCTCCTCCCAGCTGAAGAGATGGAAAACCAGCATTCCTCCTCCCAGCTGCACACACCTGCATCAGCCCTAACGCTGTGAGGATGCTGAACAAACACACGTCCAGACTGCTTTTCCCAGTGACACAATAAGATGTTCATCTTCAACATGAAGCTATAGAGTAATTAGTTAAATATAGATTGCAGTCCGGTCCTCCATGACGCCGTCAGGAAGGAAACAGAACAGGAGCTGTGCAGCTATTCTGGGATGGTCTGGTTGTGCTGCTATCATTTACAACAGCTTCTACATTACTATCCACTTTCCCTTCGCGTTATTTTCTCCTCTCACCTGCACACAATGACACAACGAGACACAACGACAGCGTTATCATTTATTCTGGCCTTGTTTGTATTGTTTGTGTCAGGCCTGAACCAAACCTCTCCACAACCACGGGCTAATTAGCTTCAACATAACTTATGCTACGATACATTCGCGTAAACAAAAGACGTCAATAATTGGGTTTATAGCAGAAACAAGACTGCTGGCTCCGAGTCGAAGCTGCTCAGGATAAAAACGAAACACTTTTCTTTTTTATCGTCGGACGTCGCTTAACGTTACCTTTAAACAGTGAAATGTTCCCCAGATAGCCGCTTCATCATGGACGACAGCCTCTCCTCCGTCCGGTCACCGAGCCTTCATGGCTACCGAGTGGGAGCCAGGTCCCTTCACAACCCCGGTCTGTGGTCACAGCCCCGTTCACAGGCACCGCAGCCCCCGGTCACAGCCCTTGTCACAGCCCCGTCCACAGGCACCGAAGCCCCGGTCACAGGCACCAGCCCGTCGGTAAATTAATCCAGCCTCCGGTTCAAAGCGACGTCTGCCGTTAATTTTTCCTGTTTATCGAGATTTTCCCGTTACGTCTCCCAAACGTAGCGCGAGGTGTTTTCTGTTGTGTTGCCGGAGTTCATATCTTATTTATTACTCTGCAGCTTCACATCCGCCTCCCGTTTCCGTCGCTTCACGCATGTTTCCTTTCCGTTGTGTTTACGGGATTCATGGAGAGACGTAAAAAAAACAAACAAGCGAAATCTGACCGCAGTACCTTTTTAGGATTAAAACGTGTAGGTTCGGAACTGTTTCCTTGTCAAGTCCAGTTTTAACACAGCACCGAAATAAATGTTTTCACCACTCGTATTAACTCAGGTTGTGTTACCTTCAAATGCTGCAGTAGGGAGAGTGAGGTAAAGTGAGATACTTTTTACATTTGCTCCCCTCGAAGTGAGCTAAAATGATTTATCAGCACATTTCACATTAATTCAGGATGTTGGCTAGCAATGAAAATTATCAGAATGTATTTAGAACAGAGGGCAGTGAAAATATGATTGTTTTTTTGTTTTTTTAAAGTGTCCCACTTTACCCCCGCTCAGGGGTAAACTGAGACAAACCAGAAAAATCAATGGGGTAAACTGATCCACTTAGTTTTTCCACTCTGAAACTACCATAACAACACATGTTGCAACAGTTAGAGTCCTGACAGCTAGCCTGACAACCCCACATCCCAGAACTAACAGAGTCATGGGGATTGGTCAATTAAGCACTTTTGTTTTCTCAACACAAAGTGACTCAAGACCAAAATCGAATACAACACAAAATGTCTTAACATTCAAATGACAGATAGGACCAGTTAGATTAGAACACAGTCTGGGGGTCAGATTGTAGGCCCGATCAAAAGTCCTCTTTTATGTATCATAAATCATATTTTTGTGAAAAAACATCAATCAATCAATCAATCAATATCTTTATTTATCCCGAGGGGATTGATGCCTTTTACAAAGGTTTCTCACCAGTCAGACAAGAAGCACTGCATGATGGGTAATAGCAAAGAGCTGTAAGAGCTGTCTAAAGACCTATGCAACCTTATTATTGCAAAACACATTGGAGGCATTGGTTACAGGAGCATTTCTAAACTTCTGAAAGTTGCACCAAAGCTCCTCGCAAGATTTCAGACAGAGGAGTCAAAACAATAATCAGAAGGGTTTCCAGAGCACCTGGAACAGTTTCAAAGAAAACAAGTAATGCAGTAAATGCACTCAACCTCCATGGCCTCCATGTCTTGCGTGGTGTGCGTGCATGGAGGCCATGGTGGTTAAGTGCATTACTTATTGTTTTCTTTGATGATTCCAGGTCTGTCTGAAGCTCTCCACCAGTGGTCCTGGACTGTTAGGGAACCTTCTGATTATTATTTTGACTCCTCTGTTTGAAATCTTGCGAGGAGCCGAGGGCCATGGCCGGTTTATGGCGATGTCGTGTTCTTTCAACTCCTGGATGAGGCCCCAATGGTGCTCTGGAACTTTCAGAAGTTTAGAAATTCTCCTGTAACCAATGCCTCCAGTGTGTTTTGCAGTAATAAGGTTGCGTAGGTCTTCAGACATCTCTTAGACAGCTCTTTGCTATTACCCATCATGCAATGCTTCTTGTTCGACACCTTGGTGGTGAGAAACCTTTCTAAAAAGGCATCACTAAACCATCTGTTATTAGTCTGCACTGATAGGGGACAGGATTACATTCTAAATAGTGACAAACTCCAGCTGCTTTCTTGGCTTTCCAAACCTTTTTGCCCCTCCTTTTCTTCATGTGTTCAATACTTATTCCCTGTGTCATTTCACTTTATTACACATAACTTAATTTATGGACATAAATGTTTGGATTTCTTTGTATGTGTGCATTACTTGGGTTGACGCCGACATCTGGTGAAAATTTCATGTCAATAGCTCGATTAGAAATATATTTTCTGAGAAAAATGTTGACGTGTTCAATACTTATTCTCTCCGCTGCATATATATATATATATTCCCTATACATTTGCACATAATACACAATATCTAACTAACCAACTGCTGATCGGTGGGCGCTAACCCTGGACCGGAGGGATATGTGAGTTTGTTAGGTCCAAATAAAAATTGTTTTTCCTGCACTTTGAAGGGCTGGAAAAAATTATAGCTAACAATGGAACTGTGTTTTTTTTTTTTCTCAGGTAAAACCTTTTAGGCCGCGAAAATAGGCAGTTTCTTTGGGTCCATTCACAACAATGTATATTGTAAATATCTGGGCAGGGCTATGGGCTGGCGTTGCTAACGGGAGGAGTGCAGAGAGTCTTCTACTGCAATTTAAGTACTTGGGGGCTATTTGTAGATCACACAACCCCACTTTTAAAAAAATGCTACTATCCCTTTAAGAGCAGTCAAGTCGACAGTCATATGTATCTGACTAGATATTACATAGATTGTTGGAAGACAACAGAATGACTTAAAAATAAATAAAAGAATAGGTGAAATAATTTAATAACACTTAAATATACACACATTTGAAATCAACACATGACTGAATGCAAATTTAAATGAGAAAACTCCATCAAGGCAAAACAAGGTACACCTTACACAAGACAGGTGCAGATGTATCAACTGTAATGTTATTGTGTTATTTCACTAGCTGCAGGTTGAAATTATAACTCCCTTCACAGAAGTAATACAATTTTGCTCATCATAACAAATCTCCAAACAAATAAAAAAATATTTTCTTCTTAATTGCTGCATTTCTTCTTTCTTCTTCTTCATGTACTGGTACAGGCAGGATGTAGACTGTCAGACTATACAGTACGTGTTGATGTAGTGTCGAGCCATGTCCATGTTGCCACTGGCCTGGTAGATGAGTGACAGGTTGAAGGCCATCTCCCTCCTCAGGTCCACCTGGTCGTCATCGATACCCTGAAACAACAAGAGGATAGATTAAGGAGAAACAGAAGGATGAATTAAATTATTCACATTTTCAGTGTTTAAAATTGCTAAATGTTCATTACAGTGGTTAAATATCTTAATCCACTTTTTATCCGACTCTACGGCGGAGGGTTAGGGCCACATTGAGAAAAAAACAACACAGACTTAGAGAATAAAGTCGTAACTTTACGGGAATAAAGTCGAACATTTCCTACGAGAAAAAAGGTCATAACATTATAAGAATAAAGTCGTAAATTTACGACTTTATTCTCTAAGTTTGTGAGTTTTTTATTTGTCAATGTGGCCCCAATACTCCGTCTTACGACTCACTCGCTTCATTTTTCATGTTTTCATATGCTAGCTTGCCTTAGCGTTAGCTGCATCGCTGCTAAAGTGCATTTACCTCCAGTTTCTGTGCAGGCAGTGTTAGCGCCTTCTGGTAGTAATGTATGGCCAGATGTGTGAGCCCCATCTGGTGCATGGCTCTGCCCATGTTGTACATGCTCTCCTGACACACTCCCCGAAGCTCCACGTAGCGCTGCAGGAAGGACGAGCCCTGACGACACAAGTCCAACACAAGTTTGAACACCTTTCTGGACAATCGTGTGTTGTTGTGTGAGACGTGTTTCCAAGTCTTTACCTGCATCACTAGCGTGTGTCGTTTGGCGACGTACTTCTGAGACGCCATGTGGAAGAAGGTGAGGCCCACACACAGACTGTGGAGCGGGTTGTTGGGGTGAGTCTGGAAGGCCTGGACATACTGGCCTTAAGGAACACAAGGATGAATTCAAATGACGTTAAAGGGACATTGTGTAGGAATTCCTCCCATCTAGCGCTGTGTGGCACTTTCTTTTTAGCGTGAAGCGTGTAAATGTTGTACCCAGAGCGTGTTTGAAGCTGCCTGACACCATGGCGTTGTGTCCACAGAGGACGCACAGCGCGTAGTTGTCGGGGTGTTTGAGCAGCAGGCGGAGACTGAAGCGATGGTGGCGCTGGTGCTGGGAGGTGATGGTCAGCTGAGGAGGAGGGGGCGGTGGTTAGCAGGATCCCTTCATTAAACAGGTACATCGTTGACGTTCTGAGACTCACCTGGTTGAAAACGTTCCAGAGCTGAGGCAGCTCCACGTTTTCCATCAGCATCTTTCTGTTGAGAAGAGAAGGACTTCAGCGTGATCCTCCTGGAGGGAGCGTTTAAAAGCAGCGGCCATGATGGAGGTTTACCTGATGTAGTTGTAGGCCTTGTAGTTGTTGTGGTCCAGGATGGTGGCGGACAGGCCCAGGAACTCCAGCGCCTTCCTCCTGGTGATGTTGTCGTAGAAGGAGTAGAACTCCATGGCCGAGTCCACCAGCAGCTCGGCCTCTTCATAGCGCCGCGCGTCGCACAGCGTCTGCACGCAGCTGAGCAGCAGCTGCCACCAGTCCTCCTTGGACAGGACGTTGGTTTTACCTGGGACACGGAGGAGATAAGCTATGTTCACACGGACACAGATATCTGGATTAAAGGGCTGATCCGAATAAAAATGTGTCATGTGAGCATGTCCATCGGCGGATTCTGATCTGATAGAGTTCAATCGGAAAGAAATTGCATTTCAAATAAGAGGGAAATAATACGACGGAGTATTAGGGCCACGTTGAGAAGATACAGACTTCGAGAATAAAGTCAAAAGTTTTCTGATTATTTTATTTGTCAATGTGGCCCTAATACTCCATCGTAGAATAAAGCTTGATTGGATTATTTGGTTTTGCGCCCATATAAACAATGGATTCACATTTAAATACAGTAACTGTAGTTGCGTTTCCAATCCATCCACCTTTTCTTATAAACAATAAATAATTTAACGGAAACACCAGAAATTCGAATAAATTAATAAATAAAAAAATAAAAAAATTAATTAATAAATAAAATATAGGCAGTAAATTCTCAAAAAAGTTTATACGCTTAGAGGGGGTGGATTTGTCAGCGTATCGATTAAAGGAAATGCAAGTTTTTGTGATGGAAACAGATTATGCGAATTGAGCTGGAGTTTGTGGGTGAAGTGCTGCTGGACTTCACCCAGCGACATCCAAACAAATGGAGAACGACGCGGTGTCCCAGCTCTCGTCTCTGCACACCGCAACACAAACGCGCTCCATAATCTTTTTTTTAATGACGGTTACACAAACACATGCCGTAACATCGTATATGTTATGTAACTTAATCCATCGCTCCATGGGGTGACTGTACATCTGCCCCCTTCAACGTATGTAATGGAGTTAGGCAGGGGAGTATTTTATCGCCATTTCTTTTTAATATTTATATGGATGAGTCATCCAACCAACTGAACAGTTGCAGAACAGGCTGTATGGTAGGAGATGCCATTGTGAACCACCTGATGTACGCAGATGATCTGGTTGTCCTGTGTCCATACAGTGCTGGTCTCCAGCAGCTTCTCAGAATATGCTCCCAATATGGCTCTGATTTTGATATTAAATTTAATGGTAAAAAGAGTAAGATCATGATCGTCAGAAGTAAGGAAGACAATAAATCATCTTTTCCTGTCTTCTCTCTTTCTGGTACTGTCCTTAAAACATGTGAGGAAGTTAAATATCTAGGACATTATTTGAGTGACGACCTGTCTGATGATAGAGATATTCAGAGACAATGCCGTATGATGAATGCACAGGCTAACATGCTGAAGAGAAAATTTTGTATGTGCTCGCAGCCTGTTAAGATAACTCTTTTTAAAACTTTCTGCACCCCAATGTATACTGCCCACTTGTGGTGGCATTACAAAAGGAGCTCCATGCAGAGACTCAAGGTGGCATATAATGATGGCCTGAGAATGCTTCTTAATGTGCCTAGAGGGAGCAGTGCGAGCCAAATGTTTGTGAGTGCTCGTGTTTCTACATGTCCTGCTGTACTCAGGAACCTTATGTTTAGCTGTATATGTAGAATGTCTAAGTCAACAAATGGCATCATTTCTGCACTGGTAAATCCTGCTCTGAGTACGGTCAGGTTCACTTCAAGGCTTTGGAGGCATTGGCGTCTTAGCTTGTATGTAAATATGTGATACTGGGAAATTTGTCTGTTTTGTATGTTGTATGTTCTCTGTATTTTTTTTTTTTTACTGTTTTTTACTATGGACCGCCGCTGTGTCCGAAATAAAGAATTGAATTGAATTGAATTGATTTTTCGCTGGCTTCGTTGTCAACAAATGCACATGGGTGAGAGAAGCATAACCAAAACAGTGGAAAAGCGAGCAGACTTGCACAGTTCCCTACTGTTTTTCTGTGTAAATACTGTATATCATGTTGCAACATGAAAACCTGCCACTTATATTCAAGTGTGGCCTATATACAGTATATGTATTGTCCGGAAAGTACGTAAATTGTCCATGATGTTGAGTGTCAGCTGTTGTCATGGATACATTCATGCTCTCTTATGACATAATCTCACGGCACACTCCTCCAATATTCACAAAACAATAACGAATGGAAACGAGCTTAAATTCGCTTTGCTTTTTGCGCATTTTCACAAAATCCGCTTTCAAATTCGACTTGGATGGAAACCCAACTTGTTTCAGCTTTTCTTATACATCTAGTTTGAGTCTGTTGTAGTTGTTCTGGTTCCAACCCAATGTCATTTCCTGTTGAATACGTGTCATCTTCTGCTTTCCATCCTCTGTGACGGATGTTACACACCAGTAGTTGTCTAGGTGACGGATGTTACGTACCAGTGTCGTCTAGGTGACGGATGTTACGTACCAGTGTTGTCCAGATACGCAGCTTCATGGTCAGCGATCTCTGTCATGTCTTCAACTTTGACCAGCTTCAGGTGATTCTCACCTGATATGTTTGTAGAGCAGACGCACACCTTAGCTCGCTGCATGGCAACCTAGCTCACACACACGGTTTAGGTATTGTGTTAACATACGATCACATATGCAAATGTTGTAACAGTAACAGTGCATGTGAGTGTGTGTGTGTTACCTTGAGCAGCATGGAGATCATGGAGATCATAGCATCCAGGTAAGCTGGGATCTGTCCCTGAGTCTTCAGCAGGGTGGAGCGGTGCAGAAGCAGCTTCAGTTCCTACAAACACAACGCAAAACATGAGAACACACACACACACACACAGGAACAGAAGGCTCAGAAGGCTCCTTGCCTTCTGTGCTGCTGAAGAGTCCTGTGACAGCGTGTCGTTGTCGTACATGGACTCCAGGGCCTTGAGGGCTTGCTGGGGCCGGCCCAGCTGCTGCTGCAGGGTGGCCAGGGACAGCCGTGCCTCCAGGTGCAGGGGGGCCATCTCCACCACCTTGGTGTAGCTGTCTGCTGCTGCCTCCATGTGGCCCAGCGCCTTCAGACACTCTGCAACACACAGGGTTTTATTCTCTCTTATTAGAGCCAACTTCCTTTTGACTCGTTTCTGCTTTAGGAGGTTGGGGGGTTTGGGGGGGTCACATTCTCCACAAGACTTCTTTAATTCTCATCTGATCTGATATATCTGATATGTTTTACATTTCCAGCTGAACTTGGATGTTAATTAGCATCTTGCTATAATCCTGCATATTTTCATGTTATGTCCATTAAAGGGATAGTTCAACATTTTGGCAAATTGGCCCATCGTCATAACCCCTATAGTCATAGCAGTAGGTTCGTTACCTTTAATTGTCAGTGCAAGCTATTTTGAGAACGGTGCGAAGCAGAGCCGTGAGCTGCTCGGAGCTACACTACAGAGGCTCATGGGATTTCTTGGTTTCCCTCATCAAACTAATCAAATACACAATCCAACAACTCCACAACACTCTGGTGGACAAGTTGTGACCTGCACATTCACCACGCTATGAGATAATAACACAACGTTACCACACAGAGTTGTTTTAGAGGAAAATTCGTGTAAACCCGCTGATGCACGTTGCCTTCAGGGACAGGTTTTCTTTCTTTTTTTTTTAAAGTATATTTTTTGGCCTTTTTGCCTTTATTTGATAGCATAGTGAGATAGACAGGAAAGGGGGAGGCAGAGAGAGGGGGGAATGACATGCAGGAAATGTCTGCCCAATGAGGGACTCGAACCGGGGACGCCTGCGTTGAGGACTATAGCCTCTACATGGGGCGGCCGCTCCAACCACTGCGCCACGCACCGCCCCCAGGGACAGTTTTTCATCAACAGTCTCTGTATTTCCCATTTGCCAAAAGGTTGAACTATCCCTTTAATGTGCACTGTCCCATTCAAATAAACAAGTAAATCAGCCTTATCGTTTCCTCAGCGTTTCTTTTCTCCATGACGGCCTCACCTGCGTGTCGCAGCCAGACGACGGCCAGGTTGTACTTTTCAGACAGGATGAGGGCAGACAGCAGAGGCAGAGCAGACATGTACTCTCCCTCCTCCAGGTACGCTTCACTCACGTCCAGGTGCAGGTCCCCGATCTCCTCCGGGCTCTGCTCCATCAGCGACGACACCAAGTTCTACAGAGAAAAACACATTTCTATTTCCAGTCCAAAAAAAAGTCAAACCATAATGAGGGGGTGGTGGGTTAAAGCTCTGACCTCCAGGGGGGAGTAAACATGTCTGTGTATGAGGCAGACGATCAGCTTGGCCCTCAGGTCCACGGGGACGCTGTCTGGGACGTGCACGTGTTTAATGGCACCTGGATGCAGACAAACACAGACACTCTTTAATCACTGTTACTAAAGGCAGCAGCTGTGACCTCAGTTGCCATGGTGAGGGAGAGGAGCGTGGGAGTTGGTCCGGGCTCAATTTCCACAACAGGTCACAATGGGATCATGAAAGTCACGTGACTCGTGTTGTTGCGCGGCGACTCCTCACCGTAGTTCTCTGTCGCCTTTTCCTCCTCGCCCTTCTTCACGCCGTCTTCATCTTTCTCCTCCTCTTCATCCCCGGTCGCCTTCTCCGCCTCGCTCTCCGGCGGCGGTCCCGCGGGGTCCGACGTGGATTCGGCCATGACCAGACCGATGCCTGCGAACCGGACCAGGACCTGCGTGGCCTTGTCGTACTGGCGGCTGGCGATGTAGAGCTCGGCGGCCATGTTGATGAAGTCATCGCTGACCAATGTGGGGTGACGTGCGAAGGCTTCCTCTATCACGCTGAGAGCTGCCGGCACATCGCTGCACTCGTAGTAGCTCCTACACACGGACACAACACACACGCAAGACTTAAAGGGATAGTTCAACATTTTGTCAAATTCTCCTATATAACAACGAATAATGGCGTTAAAGGTATACAGAAATGTCTGTTTGTCGCGCTGAGTTATCACGAGCTGCAACACGACTTTACCCTAGTGAGGAAAACGGATTTGATTGGTCGTTATCAAGCGGGCAGGATATTCAAAGCTTGGGGCGAGACGGAGCTCCGTGTGTGTGTGCGTGTTTCAGACGTTTGAATGACGGATCCAATATCAGTGGCTTTTTGAATCGTGAGCAGGCTGACGTATAATCCGTGCGCCTGCATTGTCCAATGTGAAACAAAAAACCACACTTTCATCCCGGATTTACTCAAAAATAGAATTTTGCACAAATTCTGGCCTACATCGTCTGATAGATGAGTTTTTACACAAATTTTATGACCCAGAGTGGGCTCAAATTCAGTTTTCTTTTCTGTACACCTTTAAAATAAAGGAGTACAGTGTATGATCAAAAAAGTTAGGGTTTCCCCCGTTACAACGCTGTTACCGTTACAATACAAGTAACAATAAGACGAGCCGTTATCAGCGTTAACTTGACTCAAGAAGGGCCATCAGAAAAATAAACACCTGTTTAGAGAGGAACTGTGACTGGTGTGATGTCATACTTGGCCATGTCCTTGGAGAGCTGCATGAAGTGCTCTCCGTCCTCCAGCGGCAGCAGCGACAGGATCCTGCGGTATCCGTCCATGCAATGCTTGTGCTCGCCGAGGCGCATGTGGAGGCTGGAGCGCTCCCACAGGTAGCGCACGTTGCTGGGGTCGTACTTGATGGCTGCCGGTTACCATAACAACTCTGGGTTATGAACACACATTTACATTACAACTGTTTTAATTTTAAGATGTACTTACTCTTTATTTATTTTATGTTGGATTGAATTTGTGTCTTTATGTTTTCATTTAATTGGATATTGTAATTTAAAAATTAGCAAATAATAAATCAGCTTTTTGTTTCCTTCTTTCCCCTCTGGAACACATACTTTATTTTGTTTTGTGTTTGTTTTCTGGATGAGACTATTTGTTTGTGCTCTTTCTGACATTGTGTTACTTTTTTTGTTTGTTTGCTTGTTGTTTGATATAAAACAAAATGTGATTAAATTCATACATTTCTCATTTAACGGGAAATCTTTGAACCCATCAATTTCAGATTTTGTTATTTATTGTGGCTCTGATCTGTCACCTAAAGAGCGAAACTCTTCAATATATAATTTTAATGATTGTAATAACTTTTAAATGTGTTTTTTCTGTTTTTGATTTTGATGTATTTCTATGCCTCTGCTGAACTGAACTGAATTGCCTGGTGTACGAATTGTGCTATACAAATAAATTTGCCTTGTATACATTCCAGATGTTTTATTACAACTAATAAAAAAGATTCTGCATGTTTAGACTTTATTTATGGTAATAAATAAATGTAATATGGTAGCGACTGTGCTTATGTTGATGTGTATCGAGGCGTTCGCATTAAGCATAATGAAACCACATCCAAGTCACAGTATTCAAGGAAACTGGATGGTATCGAGTGTTGAAGCGTATATGATGGGATGGACCTTTGCTGTAGCAGACGATGGCCTGCCGGACGTTGTCCTGCTCCAGGGACATCTCGGCCAATCGGACCCACTCCTCGCAGTCCGAGGGGTTGAGGTGGGCGGCGATCAGACTGAACTGCAGAGCTTTGTCCGCGTCACCGTCGTCCTCGTAGATCATGGCCAGCGTGGAGAACGGCTCGTAGGCCAGAGGGGCTGCAGGAGGAAACCAGGGACAAGTTAGAGCAGTGGTTCTCTAACTTTTTTACATCAAGGACCCTAAACTGACACAAACTAGACCACGGACCCATTGGGCAAAATGTTGAAGCAAACACCAGAAATACAAGAATTTTTGTTCCATGACTGAATAAAGTTTTGTACATTCAAATTAGGGCCAATGGTGTGAATTTTGGAAATAGAGAAATTTCTAGAAAAAAGAGGTTCAATTTCCCCAAAAACATTTCTAGAAAGAAGTGGTAAAATTCTCACAAAAACAAACAAAAAAGAGGAAAAAAAGAGGAAAAAAAAGACAATGAAAATAAAAAAGGGGTAAAAAGGAGAATTAAAGGGACAACGAGGAGTTTTGGAAAAGCGAAGGGTTTTCACACTACCTCCGTGCGCACCGTAGACTTCTTCCACCTCGCGCAAGACGGACTCATGTTTTCATTCATTAATAATTAAAGTCAGAGGTTCAAAGAGGTTCATTTACCATCGTAGTTCCGACCAAAAAATCGCCGTTATTCTCATTCGGTCTGTGAAAAAAAGGAAACGCTGGTCGGCTCAACCAGCATTTCCGACACCACTAATAATAAGAAAATAACGATAGACAGAAAACGATATATTGAACGAAAATGGAACGATTAACAAGTGTGGGTGGCATAGATTCATCCACATTAATGTGAGACTGTTTTATAACCGAATAGAAACTCCTCGTTGGCCCTTTAACCCAGGGGGAAAAAAGGAACAGAAAAAATTTTAAAAAAGGGGGAAATTGAGATAAAGCCAAATGTAAAAACTCCCCCAACACAGGAGGCGGTCGGTGTCACACCTTGTCTGATGATCTCCATACACATCAGGATGGCGTCCTCTTTCTCTCCGCGGGCGTAGCGGATGTTGGCTTCCCCCATGAGGCCCCGGAGGGCCCGCGGCAGCTTGCTGCGGTGCCGTCGCTCCTGAACACACACACACACACACGTTAACACCTGGATATCATGGTATGAGCTACTCCACACACTTCATCCTCCTCACCTTCATCATCTTCTTGTTTTCTCGGTTCAGCTCCATCTCCAGGGCGAACACGTCTCCGACGGTGGGATCGTCCTCGTCCATCTCGTCCTCCAACTCGTCTCTCCTCTTCCTCCTCCTGCCTTTCTTCCCTCCTCGCTGCTGCTTCTTCTTTGACAGTCCCAGCTCTTCCTTTAACACCTCTTCCTCCTCCTTGTCCAGTTTGTAATCCTCATCGTCTTTGTCGTCGACGTAGCTCAAGCTGTCCTCTTCCTCCTCTTCCTCCTCCTCCTCCTCCTCCTCCTCTTCTTCAGAGGAGGGCGGTTGTGGTGTTTCTCCCAGCATGGAGGCGAAGGCCAGCTGGACTCCTGGGCTGACTCCCTCTTCTGCTAAGGGAGGAAAATGTTGACTTATTAACTCTTTCCTTCCAGGGAATTGCTCTAAACAAACAAGGAAAAAGAGGAGAAGACTGGGGCGGTGTTTAGCTTAGTTGGTAGAGCACCTGCCCCTTGTGTAGGATGGCCCTATCCTGCGTGTCATTCCGCCCCTCTCTGCCTCCCATTTCCTGTGACTCTCTGAACTGTCCTATCTGAGAAAGGCATGAAAAGCCAAAAAATATACTTTAAAAAAAGAGAGGAGAAGACCGGACATTTACCGAGTTTCACCGGGAGCTGCGTGGAAGTGGAAGGCTGAGCATCGTCCTCCACATCTTCAGTCCCCTCTGGCTCCTAATAGAACACATTACACAACCATGCACAAGTCATATAAAAACTATCTGACAAGTTTTAATAGTGTCCCCTTAAAAATGTCACATTTGTTAAATATTGTATTACTTTTGGTTAAATACCATATCCCCGTCAATAGCTTGTTTTAAAAAAGAACTAAGCAAATACTTAAGTTCCTTAAGTTTAACGGCAGATGGAAATGAAAAAATTAATGGTATGTTGGAAATTGCAATACAGTGTAAATTGTTTATTTGTTAAGAGTCCGAATGAGTGCAATGCCTTCAATTTGTGTTATACCTTTTATTTTATTTATTTATTTATTACCTTGTATATGTACACACATATTTAAAACAGCCATTTTCCTATTCTGTATTGTAGATACAATACATGTAGATTTCTTTTTCTATTTTTATTGTACGAAAATAATTAGCCTAATGTTTTCTGAAAAAAAGAATGCAACATGTTCCTATTTGAGAGTGTATGTAAAATATAATACAATAAAGTAAAAAAAAGAAAAAAAGACAAAAGACAAGCTAAGGCACTGGTTTGACAGGAGGTTTGACAGCCAACAGGCTAACATTAGCTCCCAAACAGACTCAAGGCACCAGATTTTACCATTTACAAAGTAGTATTTGCTTTAGCTTACCTTATAGCATAGTTTTCCTTGTAATAACTGATAACTACAACAGCTAACAAGCAAACAGAATAATTAGACATAAATACACAAGACTTCCATGTAGCCTATTATCATTGACCATAGATTGGTATTTACTTTAGCCAAGCTCGTGCCTTAGCTAAGAAGCTAACGTTAGCTACCCAGCAGACTACATCATAACGTGTTATTTACCGCAGCCTTTCGGTCGTCTCTCCTTTTGTCAAACTCTTCGAAGGTGATCCTTCCCTCCAGGTAGTCTATCAGCTCTGCGCTGAAGCCGGACATGGTCAGTCTGCCGCCGCCGCTCCTCCAAACCTCAATGAAACACTCACTGTACAGAGGACTGCTCCAGGTTTCTTCAACTCTCACTATTGCACACTGTAAACACTACCGCGTGCACGCTAAACTCCGGTCACGTGAATTGTTACAACTTCCGGTTCGGGGTTGGCGGGCTTTTGGCGACACCTAGCGGTGAAAAACTCCACCTGCACTCAGAGCTGTGTTAAAGGAATAGTTCACCCCAGAATTATATTTCACTCATCACAGAGTTGTGAGAAGTTTCAGAGTCCTCCGTAGCTTCTCTGAGTTACAGGGGGTCTCGGCGTAGCAGTGCATGTCCGTGTAGTTGCAAATGGACACCGGCGGTCTTCGTCACAAAAAAACACACCAAAAAACATCCAAATGCTGCTCGTCTAATGTCCGTCTTGTATTGCAGCCCCGAAATGTGAAATTGTCTTGAAAATTTTTTAATAAACTAAGTCCATATTTCAAGCTTGTTTGCAAGAGCAGGACAATTTCACATTTCCGGGCTTAGGTTGTGGCTAACCGAGTTAATAGTTGTTAACTTACCGCTACAACTGAGTATCAACAACTTTCCACAGTTAAACGACCTTAAAAGCCTTAAAAGACACGACGCTAACTGCGTATTAAATTCACAGTAGGCTATGTGTACCAGTTCCTACATTCATGTTGCTGAAACACAGTTAACACGACTTACTTCGTCACATCACCTGTCCCCCTGAATCATATTGCTCCACACAAATCCACTGTCAATAACCAACTTTTATATGCTACACCCTATTTCTACAACAAATAACATACTGTGACTGATAACGAAATGATAGGCAATATAATATAGCCTAATGTAATACACAATAAACTATACTTTATGTACAACACAAATAAATATGCATAAATTATTATAATCCAAATCTGTATCATAATTAAGGTTCAAAATTATTATTACGTTTCATAAGTCATTCCAAAATATATTTTGCCATAAATATCAAAGGAAACACAGTAGAACTTTAAAAAAAAAAATACATGAGTGAAATAACAATTCATCAGGACATTTTTCAAGTCAACATTATGTTACTTTTTACTTTCAATTTGTTCCCAGCCCTTTTCAAAAGCTCTGATCCTAAATCTTCAATATGTTTATTTTCTGCTCTCCTGTGTCTCTCGTTTTTGTGTGAATATTTTTCACATCTGCAGGTATATTAACACACTATTTTAGGGTTAGGTTTTGTTGTTACACCTTTATTGTTATCTTGTTACAAAATGCCAATTCATGCATTTACTATAGTCTGTTGCATTTACACTGTCCATTGTATTATTATATATATATTTTTAAAACCTGTTTATCTCGACTTGACTTAGTTTAGCACATAGTTTACCATAACTGTGTTTTCTCATTTACCACATAAATGTCATGTATTATTTCTATTTCAACACCAAACCGCTCCTGTGAGAGCACCACCTTTCTAAAACACAGACAGTGAGTAATACGAATGAATCATGCCAAAAGCTTGTGATGTGGTGAAATTCACGTGCACGCGCAGCAGGCTTCACGGGTACACTTGTCACGGTCCGCTCTGGTTGCTAGGAGGCGGAGACGCCTGTCGGGTCAAATAAAGAGCGGAGAGCCGCAGCTTCGCCTCTCACTGGCCCCCGGTCAGATCCATGGTCAGCTTGCTACGGTTTTACCCTGAGGGATAATCCGGGGCAGAGTCCGCTATGAGCCGCTGCGGTTTGGCTGTGTTTACGTGTTGCTTTTGGACATATTAAACCAACAAAAGAGTTGGGAATGGAGTTTTCCGAGGAGGATATTGTGGAGTTTGTGAGGGAGCGAGGCGGCAGAGTGAGGAACACCGAGTTAACGGAGCGTTTTAAAGCCGTTTTCCCGGAGGAGCCCGAGAAGAAAGCGGCGGCGCGTGAGCGGTTTAAGAACTACGTGGACAACGTGGCCTTTGTAAAAACGGAGAAAGGAGTTAAATATGTCTGCCTGAGGAAGACGCACCGGAGTAACGGGACAGGAGTGGACCAGGAACAGGTTCCCGCTGCGGCTGACGAGAAGGTATGCGGCGGCACGCGGCAACAAAAACTACCCGGCTCAGGTTACGGAAGTGACAGCCAGGTAAATTCCCAGCGTGACGCCCCTCCGGAGACACGGACACCCGTGTTTGTTTGCACGGTCGAGGAGGTGGACGGGGGCTCAGGTGAGATGGGCAACGCGGAAAGTTTTTGGAAAGGAGAGAGGAGAGAGTCCAAGAAGGAGCGGGCGGCGGAAAAAGCACCTGGAATACCTGAGATCGCAGTGATCGAAGCCTCACCTCTCCCTGCAGAGGCCTCCGTGTTCACCCTGCCTGGGCCTGTGGCGCAAACCATGGTGCAACCCGGTGCTGCAGGTAGAGACCGAGTCCGACTCACACACTTTACATTTTCAACAGATACACTGAACCCTAACTAAATACGTGATTATTCATAATTTGTTTAAGTTATCATTGATGAATATAATTTATTATTTGTAAATGTTTTACAAATTTTTGTACAGTTGACCACCTATTGTGGTTATGACTGAACATCAATTATATAACATCAGATGATAACACTGTTCAGGTATCACAAATATTAGTTTTTTATTCCATTTTCTTTGTTTTTTTGGTCTTGTTATGACTTGTCGTTAGCCTACACTGCACAGCTTGTCTCAGCTGTACCCCACTGACCACTTTGTGTATTTCTCTAGATTGTGCAGTGACCTAATATACTAGGATGGCATGAAATGTGTGACTTTTTAGGGCACAAAATCACGTTTGCAATGATGGAAGCTATTTGTTGTGGAAGGGACATGGTAAAGTGAAATTCCTACCCTGGTGAAAAGACTTATCTTTGGACAGGAGATGCTAAAACTCTTCAAATTTCCCATAACCAAAGAAGATGCTAATATGCATATGTGCTGAGTAAAAATGGTGGGTCAGCTGTACACGTGTCTCAACTTATACTGCCTCCCTTACAGGACAGGTAGGAGAAGCTGCTCCCGCTGAGGCTGAAGCCGAGGAGACGCACCTGGTGGTCAGGCGCAGAAGGTCCAAGGGGAGCATTCCCTCTGGGGAACCGGAGTCAGACGATGAGGGGCGCTCTGATACTCAGAGCGTGGGCAGCGATGGCAACGCCACCCCTAAAAGCAGCCGTAAACACTTCATCGAGCTCATGATGAACTCGTCCCCCCAGGTGAGGCGCAGCATGGTCCTGCGCAGGTCGGTCAACCTGTCCTCCAAGAGCGACAGCGAAACGGCCTCCCTGGTGTCCTCCAACCTGGACGAAGACGGCCCCTTTGTCACCCTGGACCCCCTGGAGCACGAGTGGATGATGTGCGCTTCAGACGGGGAGTGGGGCAGCCTGCAACCCCTCCTCGCTAAGGAACCCAACCTCCTCCTGAGGAAGGACTTCGTCACCGGCTTCACCTGCCTGCACTGGGCGGCCAAGCACGGCAAGCCCGAGCTCCTGGCGCTCATCATTAACTTCGCCAAGCAGCGCGACGTTCCCATCAGTGTCGACGTCCGCTCCAACTCGGGCTACACCCCGCTGCACATCGCCGCCATGCACGACCACATGGAGGTGGTGAAGCTGCTGGTTGGGGCCTACAACGCCGATGTGGAGATCAGAGACTACAGCGGGAGGAAGGCTTGCCAGTACCTCACCGACAGCGTGAGCTTGGACATACGGGACATCATCGGAGCCTATGAGGAATCGGAATCAGAGAACGCAGATCAGAGGGAGGGAGGACGCTGGAGGTTCTCCAAAGTCCTCCAGTCCAACCTGAAGCCCCTCAGGCTGCTGAACCCGGCCGACCGCGACTCGGTGGACGGGGAGAGTCGACCCAGGGAGAAGCCGCTCAGGAGGAAGTCGTCCCTCAGCAAGATGAAGCCCAAACTCCAGAGGCTCCGCAACAGGACGTCGCAGATCGTCCACAGCACTTCGTTCCACAGCGCTGAAGATCTACAGGGGAGGGGCTCCTTCAAGTCCAGACCGAAGACGCATTTCTTCGGGTGAGGCCAGTGGACGACTTCCTCGATTAAGCGAGAGACTACAACTGGAATTAATTTTCTGAAATATTCCTGAAAAAATGGACACAATGAGTTTGGACATACCTGGCACATTAGATGTTTAAACATATGGTGGTGACACCTGCTGATGGGAACACGTCCAAGCTGCTTCTCTTTATCCGTCCACAGCAGACATCGGACTTTGTAATCTGGATCACCACAAGCAGCATTAAGGGTCAACGTCTGGTCTTTTGAATTGTCGCTTTGTCTTGAATTTAAAGTCGTCCACAGGAAACGTAAGCACTGTGGATAAAGTTATGTAGAGTATTCCTGTTATGATTCAGTCTGAGGCATTAGTATGTACTATATCCTGGCTCGATCCCTCGTTTGGTGCACTGATGTTTACATATGGTTCACAGGGATTTAGAAAAATGTCATGTAATATAAGTCTAGAGAGGAGGGCCAGCAAATGAATATATTGAAAAAATGTAATATAAAATACACATACTGTATATCCATATAGCATATATAATTAAAGTTTTTAAATTTTAAGAATGTGTAATTTCTCAAAAAGGCCTATGTAATTTGGAGATTTCCAACTGGGCTGGGGTTGGGAACCACGGGTTTAGAGCTGGAAACATTTGGTAATCAGAGAGACATGGTTATGGCTCGCAGCGCAGCAGCGTTGTGAGTCAGACATGAACAACACAACATGCTGTTTCATGTCAGAACCAGGCTTCTGATGTGAAACTTCACGTTCTTTAGTCTCTTTGCTGCGTAAGCACAAGTTAAACCTCTCAGCCTTGTCTCTAGTGCTTACTAATCAAGCTTTGACTGTTGCCATGGCAATCAATATCCTAATCAGTATTCCAATGCTGTGCCAATCACTTTTTTGGGTTTTCTCCGTCCGTTCATCTCGCTTTTGTGAATGTGAAACCTTGAAGAAACTTTTTTTTCCAGTTTGTCCCAGATGTTCAGTGATAGGCTGACTGGGGTTTGGTTGGGCAAAGGTCAAAGTTCAAGTCCAGGGTGACCTCAGAAAAGGGTCACTGTTATCAAGCATAAATTAATAAAGTTTCACATTCATGTTTCCCCATCACTGTCTGGATTACTAAGGTTAAAGATGTAATAATAAACTGATGAGTGGGGAATATCTTCAGACAAATGTACGTTTACACAAATAAAACATCTCTCACTACAATTTTATCTTAATAAAAATGTTTAAAATATAACCTCTATATTTTTTTGTCTTGAATTTTTATTCTTTTATCATTATTGTGTATATAAATATTTGTATTTAGCTCAGAACTCCTGTATCAATTTTGTAATAAATCTGCTCTCTGAACATCAGTAATAATGACATCACAAAGTTACTAAAGTCCTTACAGTCTAATACCCAGGACAACGTTGAATTGTCGTTAATACCAAGATAGAAATGAAATTGAAATTGCAAACCCATGTGGTTAAAAGATACAGTGAAGGATAAAAACACATAAAGCAAACAAAAATAAAACAAATTCAGTATTGCACAGTTCTCTAAAGAGTCTCCATCACATACTTTTACGCCCCACCGTCTGTGATTCAACTTCTGCTCCCACTAGTTACGCAAGAGGAACTACCAACGAAAAACAAATCACAAAACAAATGTTGATTCACTGACTCACAACAAACACAAAGTCAAGTGCAACTGCCTCAAACCAAAGGGGAACACCATGTAAACCAAATACAATGTCGCTATATCCCAGTAGCAACACAAAAGTCTCAAATGATCTGACATTACCATGGTATAAACAGCAACCAATGAGTGACCCAACAAATGTGGTGTGCAGAAAATAAATTACTGTTCACCGTTCCAGACAAAGTAGAAAAAAAGAAACCCACAAGAGAGTGATTTTAAGCTGTTGTGTAAAGACAGACATGTTGTGGAGAGGCCAAGACTGTTCCATCCACACCCAAGTGTACCACCATACGTTTAAAACAAGGCTAAACAAACCAGAGTGGCGAGATTATCTCTACCAGAACACGAGCAACCGGGACCTGGGCGGAGCTGCAGTGGAAAGAGGAGGAGGGAATATTCAATAAATCATTATGATGAATAAAAACATAACAATAGATCAACATAGACTTGTGTTGCTTTGGCCTCACAATTTATTAGCACTTGTCCACATGTCAACATTCACATGAACCCGCAGGAATAAGGCACCGTTCACACCGATCGTGTGTGTTTTTGGACATGTGACAGGAACACGGTTTCTAACTGAGTTGTGTACAGTGCATGGGACGGCTCAGTGTTCACCACAAACCACAATGTCACATATCCTAAACATTCATAATAAATAATATAAAGCACATATTTTACAGAATCAAGCACCTATAATCACATATACAGTGTAGTGTAAATTACAAGTACAGCATGGAGAATACACAAAATTCATTGGATATTACAAATTAAATTGTTCAACACTGAAAATGGTAGGAGATAAAATACATTATATTATAGACATTATTGAACATCTTCAAATCACATAAAAAGAACCCAAAGCCAACATTAGCTGGTGCATTTGTTGGGGAGCATCAATCACAGTGGGATCTGATTCTGTTCTTTTCATGGAGTTGCCATAACTACACATTTACAATCAATAATACTTCATATCATAAATAAAGTTGCACTTTTTTTGAAGGCTCTGTTTTCATTGGATGACTGAACTAAATAAATAAGAATTTAGGTAATAACTAAAATCTACAACTCTTCTAGAGTTCAACAATTTTGCACTTTTGGAAACTTTGAATAACCCAATGTTTCATTCGTTTCATGTTAACATCACATTAAAAAATATGGAGGGGCAGAATATAAGACTTAAAAGGCACTTCTAAGGTATTAAGGTTGCTCAAGATTATATAACATGACCATTCTTTTAGAAACAACTTCAGCAAACACTCAGTGGAAACAAACAACAAAGAGCAACTCACAGTTTGCACTGTGTACACTGTTGGCGTGGTGGTTTTGGGTCAGGTTGGACTGCCAAAACTAAACCTGATAGAGCTAACTATTTATTTATCACATTTAGAAATCACAGCCTTAAGGCCTTTTTCCTGACTTTAGAGTTTACACTTTTATTTTAAAAGAAGGTTTTTGGCTTTCGCTCCTGAGAAAAACAAAGTTGATAGTGGGCAATGTAGAAATCTGGATCATTGAGTGTTGGAATGGAATAAAGTGAGGCGAAGGCGCCATCCAGCATGTGTTTGAGTGGTGTCACGCCACCTAAAGGCCCACAAGCTCGCAGCTCTTCTTCCACAGCTTGGCCTGGAGCTCCGAATCGTAGGACGAGTCCGAAGACTTGGTCTTCTCGCC
This sequence comes from Decapterus maruadsi, assembly GCA_030347415.2. Classification (NCBI taxonomy): domain Eukaryota; kingdom Metazoa; phylum Chordata; class Actinopteri; order Carangiformes; family Carangidae; genus Decapterus; species Decapterus maruadsi. The sequence goes on from CM064886.1 coordinate 40,548,480, forward strand.
GTTGTACAGGTAACAGCCCCCGACACCCTCCATCTCCGAGGCGATGGCGGCGTAGATGGCAGTGGAAGCTCCCTCGGCTGGAGTCTGAGAAGGACAAACAGAAGAAGAACGTTCCCCATGTTCAGAGACACTGAGGCTTCAACAGTTTGGAATCACAAACAGACCAGAGATCGTCAACCTTAGATTACCATTAGCTCTTGATTTTTGATGAATCTATCTATAAAATGCTGGTTGTTGTTCTAGATAAAAACCAATCTGGACTGAATAACTTCAGGTTTATTTCAAAGTGACTTTTAGGGAGATCGTTGAGATCCTACACATGATCCATGATGTTGGTCTTCAAGGGTGCATGGCGTTCTTTGACCTCCAAAGTCGTACTATTTGTTGCTAAAAAGGTCTGTCATTGTCAACAGTTTATAAAAATAAATGAAACATCATGTTAATAGAGACGAACCCTGAACAGCGTCTTGGCCACCGGCTTCTTCAGCGCCTGAGCGAGGCTCCACAGGTTGTTATACAGCGCTGTGTCCACCATGCCGGGGTCTACGGCGTTGACGGTCACGTGAAAGCCACCAGCTGCCAGCTGCTCCTGTAGGTAGTAGGTGAAGAGGACCAGACCCAGTTTGCTTTGCGCGTAGGCACCGTGGGAACTGTAGCACTTCCTAGAAAGAAAGGAAGGGAAGGGTTGTTGAGTTGTCCTGAAGCATCGTGGGCCTGCTGTATGTGATTCTGGACTGGATGTGTCAAACCATCACCTGATGATGGCGCCAGATAGTTCATGACTTGGTCCTTTATTGTTAGTGTTGATATTATGGTTTTAACCTCCATGGGTCAAGGAAGGAAGGAAGGAAAGAAGACAGGAAGGACAAAGGGAAAGAAGGAAGGAAAGAAAGATGGAGGGAAGGAACAGATTCGTTCTAGGAAGGAAGAAGGAAAGAAGGCAAGGAGGACAAGGGGAAAGAAGGAAGGAAGGAAAGAAGGGAAAAAGGATTGTGGAAAGAAGGAAGAGAGAAGGGAAGAAAAGAAGGAAGGATGGACCCAGAAGGACAACAGGAGGGTGGGTCAGGGTAGGGAGGGGCTTGGTTTTGGTTGTGACATCACAAAGTCTGGGGAAGTCCCGACAGCTCGTTTTGGATTTTTACATTTACCCAGCCCTTTGACACTTTCACAGGGACTCTTAAAATAAATACCTTCCAGACCAGAAGAACACTAAGAATAGGCAGGCTTGTAGACCTTCACTCCTGTACCTTCTGTTCAAGTCTTCCATGTCCATGACTCCTGCGTAGTGCGTAGCGGAGGACATGTTGATGATTCGTGAGCAGCTGTCCAGCCGTCCCGACCTCTTCATTACATCCAGCAGCAGGTTGGTCAGCAGGAAGTGGCCCAGGTAGTTCAGCGCGAAGTGGAACTCGTAGCCGTCCACTGTCCGCAACTCAGGAACCAGCATCGTCCCGGCTAAATGACGGAAACACTGAATCTTTAGCAGATGGCTCAACCCTTGACCCTCAAATGTAAGGTTAAGTAGAAGCACATACCGTTGTTGACCAGGACGTTGAGGGGGAGGCCTCTGGCTCTGAACGCCTGAGCAAACTGTTGCACTGACTTCAACGAGGTCATGTCCACAAACACAAACTCAGCTGTGATAAAAAGATGATGATGATGATGATGTTAACATAAGTCACAAACACTCAGTACATACGACTTGATTTGACTGAGTTTTGGTTTTTAAAGACTTCAGAGGAACTTCAGACTATGTAATGTAATGTGTGATTTTATTATGAGATTACATATTTGTACGATCATTTTGGAGGCTGCAGAAGTTAATGATGTTTCTAGTAAGCACGTTCATATTACACAAAGTTAAATGGATTAGTGCAGCTTCAATATTATTTAGAGGACAATTTAAGGGTAAAATCAGCAGACAAGGGGGATATTATTTCTAACCGTCTGTGCTCAATATGGCCCCTGGGATTAAATCCCTGAACAGCTTGGAGTGTACAATGTGCTCTTTGTGTACTGTAGTGCTGTCTTTGTCTGTCGAGCTGCTGCCATGTTATTAGGAAGCCTTAAACGTTGGCTTTGGTTTTATGAACTGGTCACTCAAGCACCAGATTGAATCGATTGAACTTTGCTACCGTATATGTTGAGGAAGAGTCTTTGGCCTTGGGCAGTTTACTACTCAGTAGCTGAAATTAGTTTTCAAACTAATCTCTACTAGATCTTGATTCTTTACACATAATGGTCACGTCCTTAGGGGAAGTGTTCCTTCAACTCTGACCCAAAGAGCCTCGTGTTTTAGAGTTACGTCCTCTAAGAATTTCACCACTGTATTCCTTTATAATGAAGCACACAACACTGACAGACTGTCTTATCTATGTGGGGTTACTTTCCTGCCAAAGAAGTTTGAGCATTATGGAATTTTAATATTTAAAGAAGCTTCTTTTATTTGTTTATAAAATGGAAACACTGAGATGGTCTTTGGTTCATAAAACAACAAATGTATATATTCTACCAGATTACCACCTCAAATACTGGTAAAGTGTAAGATTTGGGAGCTTTAATTTACTTTTTAAATCTGTTTTAGAAAAGAAATACTGGAGAACCACATCTGTGCTGTACCAGCTTGGACTTGGGCCAATGACAGAATGTTACTAGAGCACTAAAGGAGCTAAAAAGTTGTTAAAATTTAAAAAGAAAGTCGAGGGGACATTCTTATAATTACCTTTCCCCGCGCATCCTTCCTCTTGAATCTTCTTGGCTGCTGCTCGGCCTTCTTCTCTCTCGTTTCCAGCTGGAGATGATGAAGATCAGAGAGACTAAATGTCATCTCTGTCACACTTGTAGGTCTTACAAATACTCCACATAACTCCAATTTAGATATAGAGGGGAAAAGCAGTATAAATTAATTGAAGCTGGACTGCAGAGATGCATTAAACTGGACTAAGAAGTAAAGTAGGATACATACAACTGCCAGAGGAGGGCCACATACGATTGGACAAGATGCCTACCTATGATAACATGCATGCCAAGGCTTGCCAGGTGTTTCGCTGTGGCTAAACCCATTCCTCTGGTACCCCCCGTCACAATGGCAACCCTTCCATTTTGCTTGGGTAAGACTGTGCGAAGGAGAGAGGGCACCACATGAGAACATAACACAATCAAATCAGTATCAATATGTTGTTTAGAGTAGCAGCACCAAATCCAGGTGGTGAGGCCTTATCTGATGCAGTTAGTTTAAACATACTGTCCATTCACATGGGCCAGCACATAAAGGGGGACTAGTGATAAAGATCAGTTGCCCCTGCGGTAGACAAAACTACTTTCAGAAAATAACAATGTTCATAGTACTCAATTAATATCACAATAAAAACATGGTCTAAGAATCACCCAGTAAGGCAAAAGTCTTTACTTTCACAAAATCATTTTACATCAAATAGCACACAAGCCAGTGTTATGCAGAGCAATCTTGTACCCTGATGAAGACCCGAATAGGGTCGAAACGTTGGTTGTGAAATAAACATTTGTACATCAAGGCTACGAGTAGAGCGACCGTCTTCTCTCCTTTTATGCAGAGCAATCTTAACATAGAACCCTAACCCTAACCCTGATATGGCCAAAAAAAGATAAAAACTGCACAGCACAGGTGGAGGTTTGTAGAAGCCAAGGATAAACAGAGAAATCTTACAGTATTATCATATGGCAGATTTGTTTGATCCAATCCAAAAATCCCATGACTGATTAGTTATGTTTCATCACAATCAACAACACTTATAATAGAGATTTTTTTTTAAAACAAAAAACAACTACTATAGGAGTTTCACTATTTCGTCTTACCCGGGAAAAGTAAAACAAAATTTTAAAATAACACCCTTTCATCTTTTTCTTGATATTGGCTTTAAAAGATTAATATCACTCCCAGTTTTTTTTTTTTTTGTTTTTTACAGTAATTAGTGAAATGGTTTGACAGGTCATGCATGTATAAGTGCCTGTACACTGACTTTATAGTCACTCAAGAGGCTGGCTCAGAGTACAGCTTCCTTCCAAAACATTGTCTGCATCATCTTCGCACGGTTCTCCTTCGTAGTAGCTGCGGGTGTTTTCGTACAAGAAGATCTGCTGATCTACTAGAGCCGGAGCTATGCGGTTCCTCTTCCCACTCAGAACGGTTCCAGAGGAGCTGAACAGCCTGTGACAAGGTACGCTTGTGGCTGGAACACACCAGTACTTCTGCAGAACCTTGGGCAGGGTGGGGAACAAAGCCGCATGACTGGACCACCAGAGTAAAGGGTCTTCGTTCAGACCCAGGACCCTCTGAGACTTGTAGTTGCTCAGCTCTTCTACTACCTGGGCATGCAGCTCCTCTTGGCTCTGGTCTGCATCAAACTGACAAAATATGGCAGCCAAAGGGTTGTCTTGGGTTGTGCTGCTCGCTGAAGCTCCTCTTAGGGGTGCTTGTTTTTTGGCAGGAGGCTCCTGAGCCAACAAGGAGAAATCGTCGAGGCACGACTGGTCCGACGCCTGCTTCTCGAGGATTGCCTTTGCCTCCTCGATGATGACGCTCTCGACTTTGGAGCGTTCCTGAGTGGACAGAAAGGGTAACTTCTTGTACCTTGGATCCAGGAACGTGGCAACGTTGAGGAAGGTTGAGATCTCTTGCGATAGCTGCAAATTCTGGGAATAGGTGCTTGACAGAACTTTGGAGATGACCTCTTTGGTCATGCTGACCTCTTTCACATCACCTTCTTTGACCTTGAGGTTGGTGTTCAAGAGCATATGGAGGATAGGCCTCACCATGCTAATGGTTGGGTACTTACAAGAAGTGATCATGTTGGCTACAACTTTAAAAGGCTGGAGTACGTCAATCAAACCCTCCAATAAAGTCCAGTCAGAGCCATCAAGGCTGAAATGATAGCTGTTGGAGCTCTCTGAAAGTGTTGCGGTTACAGCAACCCGTTGCTCCTTCAGCCTTTGTAGCATCGCTAATGTGGCCAACCAAGACCTACCCCTGTCTGTGGTGAGTTCACACTGAGTGAGACCGTGCTGCCTCTGTTTTTCCCTCAGCAGATACAGCGTAGGTTCTTTGAAATGATCAACAATTTTGCGGCAGCATCCCAAGAAGCTGTCCACGCGGGGCAGCCTGAAGGCTTCATCCATTGCGCGATTGATGGTGTGTCCAAGGCAAGGCATTTCCACCGACAGCTCCAAGAGCGAGCACGCTTTGACGATGTCCACTGAACCGTTTGTGGTCGCACCGCTGACTTTATGAGTTATACCCCACTCGACAAAGGTTTCATACATCGCTCTGGTGATATTCTCGGCCGTGTTTTCCTCTTGCACTTCAAAAGTTTTGAGGCACTTGTTGGTCATGGAAAAGCCAGTTGCACTACTGTAATTAACTGAATGAATAGAGAGTGAGATGTATGTTCTGTTCTGGGTTGGACTTTGCCAGAGGTCTGTAGTAACACCGCAATTCACAACCCCGGTAAGCTCACTAAAAACCTTGTCCCGGGCACGGCAGTACATTTTAGGAACCATTTTTACAGCCAGTTCGCTTCGGGTGGGTGGAGAGTACCCAGGGTCGATAGTACTCATTAATGTTTTAAAGGTACGCTCCTCAACTACGGATACAGGGTGCAACCCCTCACAGATGAAATTGATGACAGCTACAGTAAGATCGTTGTGTCGTCTGCTGTCGTAGTCTAAGCTCTGCCTTTGTAAGTTTGTGTCCTGGGGTTGCTGCTGACCGTGGAGACCTACAGGCTCAGATTTGATCCGAGAGAACGCCGTGGCGTACGCCTCGCGCATCTGATCCGTGTTACTCTTCACAAACTCGCTGAACTCTCCCGGGTGGTTCTTTTCGAGGTGGTACGACAGATTGGAGGTATTCCCTGAGTAGGCGATTTGACTCATACATACGCGACAGTATATCCGTTTCCAGTGCAATATGCAGCCATCTTCATCTGTGTCAAAGCCAAAGTATTTCCACACTTTGCTTTTGGCTCGAGGGTGTGCGACCAGATTGAGGCCAGAGCATGACGGTCCTGAACTTTTACCCTCCATTGGTTCCGTTGGCAGTGATCCACTTCGATGCCTTCAATTAGTAAACACCTAACAAGAATAGTGAAATAAACATTATATCTACAGAGAAATGAAACCAACACAGCTATTTGTGAAACTACAATTTTGAAACATTTTAACATCAATTCAATCCTTCCAGGTGAAATATCTCATTCCTGTACAATGCTTCAAGACAGCTTGCTGTGGGGGTTAGGATGAAATAACCTTTACACAGTATTCTCCTACCTGTGCATTATTAAAAATGAGAGACATCCAAGGATGCTGAAAAATAAATCTATGCAATTGTTAGCTCAAGACAAGACTACAACAATTTATTTATTATCAGGATGCCTGGTAATTAAAAGGTGTGGTTTGGTGCTTTATAAATATAGGTAAATTGGATGAATCATGAGGCCGTCTGTGTTTGTTGTGGTACTGGACACTCAAGAATCAAGAACAGGAATTTAGCAAATCCCCGTACAACCCACTAAATGGCCTACATTCTTTGAGAGATAATAAGATTATAACTCCCTTTTACCATCTGGAGGCATAATCAGCTCTTTGTCTCCAAATACAATGTATTATTTCTCACACTCATGTCACATGCTTTAACCCAAAATTCCATTTTTGGTTCATAGCTGTAATTCTAACAATCAAAGACTGTTGACTATAAGAGCACTACAAAACAAGGGGATACAACTGTTTCCACAGCTTTTGAGCACGCCCTGTGGTTTGCAGCAGATTGTGTAAAACCACTTCGATTGAGCAAACTCTTGTAAAGCATTAGAAAAATAGACACAGAGCTGAAGGCGATGCTGTGCAGACACCTTGTGAGCGTCTATGGGGTCTTTGTCATCTAATGGTTGACATTTTTTGTCATACTTGTTTAACAAAGAAGTCTAAGCATCTTTTTGTTTTCAGCAATTTCACACAAAATTGAAATTTTAGACTGAGCGATTAAAATAAAAAAGGATTAATGGGACAAGCCGGGAGGATGGCTTGTCCCATTAATCCTGTGGAAAGTCCGGAGTTGGAATTTCCTTGCTTTTCCCCATTTTAAGACAAAACAGTGAAATCCCACAGAGCCAATGAATGATGAATAGCTAAATAAAATCTATTTGGAATGTTTAATGCAGTGGAATTTCCATCAATGATGACGTTCACACTCACTTGACGGTATTTAAAAAGAGACACTGAATCAATATTCACACTGTGGGTTGTTAAACTCCAAAGTCTAATGATAAATCATATTGATTAATTGTTTTTTTGAGCAAAGCAACACATGGGTCAATATCAATCGAGGAGGATGTTTAAAATCAATGTATTGACTAAATATTTAACACTAGGATAAAGTAAGTTAATTACGGTTCTGCTTGTTTTGTTCTGATACTATTCACTTTACTTACTCTACTCTTCGAGTGTAATCTTCTTACACATTTTGTTTTGTTGTTGTAATCTTTCTTCCTGTAAATAGGATAGGCATTAATAAGCTTTGCTTCTGCCTTTGCCCTTTCACCCATATTCATGAAAGTCTGACTTCTTTGTGTATATGTTTTGTCATATGGATGAATAAATCAATCAATCAATCAAATCATTGAACAGTGATTATAGCAATGATAGGCTATAACCTCATACTACAAGGATAAGGCTTGGACACACTGGGCTGGTGGTGGAGGAGAGATGCACCCTTCTAAACATCTCAGCTCGGCCACTTCCTAACACCTTGATGGATCAATAAATAAATAAATAAATAAAAACAGCAAACGTGGATGACTCCAGTCTCGGCGCTACAAGACGGATCTGAGATTGTAATTAATAAATCTGAGGAAACTGTGATTAATAATGACAGTTTTATCAGTTTTAAATGTAATACTTAATAGAGTACGTTAACCTAAACATATCAGCTCTCTGGTTAATTATAGCCTACACAGCATTATTTTAACAGATACATTCAATATCATTCTGAAATGTCACTGTCGTTTGCTAACTAGAGCAGAAACAAGAACCAACCTAACTCCATCGGATATATTACGGATTTAGCGTTAGTGTTGTCATTTAATGTTTACACAGAGAGCAGAAGCCGTTTGTATCAACGTGGAATTCGCCTTTAAATAACACTATTTTTCTATAGTCAGGGATGCAAACTGGTCAGGACCGAAAAAAGAGAGTAATTGTCTAGCGGGGGGGTTTGCTCAAACAAATTAATTACATTATAATATCACGGAAGAGTCCATTTCCAGGATATATCTTATAGCTGGACATAGTTTTCAGAAGGCAAACATTTCTATATATAATATATCAGCATTACAAAAATCATTTGCAATATTTCAGATACTGTATTTCAGCTGATTATTTTTAGACTAAACTGAATAAATAAAAGACATTGATGTTTCATTCATTAATGGAAATGTTTCACTGTTCACATTCTACATTGACGTCTATCCACGTTGAGGACTTCCTTCAAATCTGAAACGGGGCAGAGCTTCGTGGGAGAACCAACAGCAGCTAACTCCAGCTCCACCGGAAAAAAACGGCGTCACCATTACGCGGCCGGCACCGTTTTAACAAGCATGTTGCGCGTTAGTAGGTTGTTATCAGTATAATCAGAGACAACCACGAATGAATTTCAGTTTCACGTGATTGTCACTGTCAGCCTGTTAGTTTTTACTCACCCGAGCGTGAGAATTCAAAAACAAAAACTCTTCGGATCTGAACGATTCACACAAGTCACCTAATTGGTCATGAAAAAAGAGAGTTTCGCTTTTCGGCGAGCTGTTTGCATCCCTGTATAGTCCGGGCCGTCACGTATGTGCAAATGGCGAAATGTAAATAAAACTCACCGGGCATAGTGAAGGAGCTGTTGAACATCTGATAGATGAGCACTTTGATTCCGCACAGGTACAGCCTGAGGAGAGGCACCAACACTTCGTAGAGCCACATCTTTCTGTCTGTCTGCGTCCCGCTGAACAGCTTCCGAGTCCCGCGGTGCTTCACCGAAATGAGTCCGGGTGGGTGACGGCCGGCGCGACAGAAGTCTTTCCGCGGGTTCCGCCCCCCTTGACGAAAACTGCGTCATAAAACCCCACAAAAATGGCACAGATTAGTTGTTAAGACCAGAAAGCTTTTTGTTTATTTATTTATTTATTTTTTGGGGGGGGGGGGGGGGGGGGGCCCCCTGTTTTCTCAGAACACAGTTAAATCGTAGGATAATAGTACAGACTGCAGGCTAAACGTAGGGAAAACTAATTTAACACACATTTGCACAGCTATACGATAATATGTGTATTGTGTAGGCCTAACAGATTATGTGTAGTGTGGGGGTCCTCACAGAGTGCTAAGGAGTCCTAAAACCTGAAAATACAGACAGCGTTTATTCCCAATTGTTCTGTTGGATTTTTTTAGGGGGGAAAAATAAATTATTGTTGTGTTTATTTAGGCCTATGTTTAAATCATACCTACATATAATGTTGTTTGTTGATGTGTAAACTTGATTCTATAAAAAAAAAAGACCTAAATACACTCACTAAATTAAACTAGGCCTATTTCTTAATTGTAGCACCTTCTAATAGTCTGCATATGAGGCATTTAGGGACTAAAGCAGAAGCTCATGAACCTTCAGTTTCTAGTCATTTCTACATCTCTCATAAATTTGGTAATCGTCAATAAATCATCTTTCCATCTGATTTCCTACACGATAAAGTGCATGATTTCCAGTTAATAAACCCCTCCTGACTCTGAGAAAAGGAACGTAATGAATCAATGTTGAATCCTTTGGTCTGTGTTTAGGCTATGGTGTGTCTAATAGATAATTTGCTTATAATATTAAGTCTGTTTTATCTAACAAATGAAGTGCTTCATTAATAGAATAGACACCAGAGGGAGGGAGGGACTGATCATAGACTGTCCACTGTCTGGAGACAACAGCTCGTTGGTTGAGATTTGGGAAAGGATGGCTCTGTTCAAAATAAACAAAGAGGGTTGAGTCTGAAGTCACTGTGTTCTACAGTATGTTAACAGCCCCAGATTGTTCAGAAGATAGATTCCTATGTCTTTATTATGAAGCAGGTCCTTTGTGAAAACTTTTAAAGAATAAAAAAAAGAGGTTGATACTATCCAAGAAGGTTTAAAGGTGACCGTATGTCCTTTTGGTGGCAGGAAAAGGACAGAGGGTCATTTGTATAAGAGTTACATAAGCTATAGTTTTGTGGGGGGAAATTTTATCCGCTTTCATCTTCTAAACTCACCAAAGTCTTAACTTCCTCAATGTAGCCATGACATCAGATACCACAATCCCCTATAGCCAAATATCAAAATGGTTTGGAAATTCCAATTCCAAGCTCATTATTTATTCGACATGCTCCCAAATGTCAAATATAGCCTAAAAACATTTATGATGCCACTTGATCACGCTTCTTTTCCAGCTGACCTCAAGAATTCATGTGCCGCTGTTGGAACACGCCATGACCAATGATTCAATAGCAGACATTGATTCATCCGGATGGACTGTACGTTCTTTTTCCCAAGGATCTATGTGGCATTCATCCTGGGAGATCTGTGGAGTATAATTCGAAAATAATAATTCAAATTTTCAGAGCAGCACCGATCAAAGTTTTCAATCAAGATTGGTTCAAATAGGGGCGGTGTTTAGCTGGTAGAGCACCCGACCCATGTGTTGAGGCTTCAGTCCTCGCTGCAGGCGGCCCCGGTTCGAGTCCCGCGTCGGACGGCCCTATACTGCGTGTCATTCCCCCATCTCTGCCTCCCATTTCCTGTCACACTCTCCACTGTCCTATCAAATAAAGGCATGAAAAGCCAAAAAATATACTTAAAAAAAAAAAGAATGGTTCAAATCGATAAATCATTGTGATTGTTGCGGTTGTGGTGACATCTGCTGTCGTTCTAGGTATTATTTCACAATTTTATCATTATAGTTTAGTAATTATAGCCTGTCATTGGTAGTCTTTTCCTTCTCTGGGAGGATCCTGATTATATTCCAGTAAAGCAGACATAATATTTACATCAACACTCACCACTCACTGCTCAGGAATCACAGGAGGGTTTAAACTAATCACCTTGGTTGGAAATATGATTTTGCAATGTGTCTAATGTAAAGCCAGACACACCCAGACTCTCTTTAAAAGCTGCAGGACTGTTAGTGCTGGTACAGAGAAATTTCTACTGTGCTGCAAGGACCTGTGGACATGATGGAGTTTGGTCTGAGGGTGGTTTTCTGTCTGCTCCTGGTCTCTGGAACAGTCACCGTCAGAGGTAAGTTACCTTTTTAACACGCCACACGTTCACGGAGGAAGGGTTGAAAACTTAATCTATCAAGAATTAATCATAATGCCACAATCATTTCATGAGAAGAGTTAAAAAAAAGAATATTCCAACTTTATGGGTGTAACAGCATATTGTATTTTATTTGCTTCCCCTGACTAAATCTGTTACCATGGCGGCAGATATAAGCTACAAATAATAGGGGGAAAAAGGGTGGCCAAAGTTCAAGAAATGGTTTCACAAAACAAAACAAAAATATACCATATTTTTGTGGAGCAGGTATTATACAGTATTTATGATGAGGCTGTTTATAATTCCAAGCTATTATAATTTAATTTCACTCATTGTATTTCTAATACTCTGAATTAATGAATATAATTTAATGAACATTTTGACAAAGAGCATCCATCCAGTACAGTGGCCTACATCATATTTGAATCATATTTGAACTTTATTTTAGGGGTCATTGTTTGTGTTAACAAGCTGTTATTGTAAATACAGTGTATTTACAACACACTTTATTTACAAGACCATAGTGTGACAATACACTTAACCAACCGTATTTACATGCAGTTTCCAGGTAATTATAGATACACAGGAACAATGATAAATAAAGTGTTCCAATCGAATAAATAAAGTTAAATTAAATATCTGAGCTGGCACATCTTGATTGACGGCAGCGATAACCTGACTGCACGTGATCGCGGGGTCGCCAGAAATTTGTGATGTCAAAATGGGTTATGAGCCAAATCAGGCGCCACGGCAACAACAGCTCAACCCGAGAGCGCCTGTTGTTATGTGAAGTAATGATGATTGTTAATGTCACAACACAGTTCACTGTCACACGGGCCGACTGCAGTGTTTCACAATATCTTGACTCATAAGCTTCTCAAATTATCAGTCAGTGTTGCCATAGAAACCAGAAAATAAATATATGCCTACTGTACCGTCCGACTCCCTGTGTTGGTGGCGTCCTGTTGCTACGAGCGATAAGATCATGTTTTTAACGTCTCCCCTCTGCAGGATCTGATCCGTCTGATGCCAGCGATGCCCACGGTAAGATATCTACTTGATCCTGGAGGATCTGGATTCCTGTAGTTGTGAAATGCAGAGATTACCTTCGCTCATTAGTGTGAATCCTGCTGTCTGGATTAGAAGTTACATGGAAACCTCCACTGTTGTTGTCATATAGCGGGATTACTAGGGTTAAAGGTCAGGGTGTTTATGTGAAGTTGATAAATACTGTGGGTGGAGCTGGAGTTGTTGGAGCTCTACCCAACGCCACCTCATGTCTTCTGTGCATATTGCACATTAAGTAGGCCCAACACTGAGATTAGAGCAGACTGCTTTGTGACATCACAAAGTTACAACATTTTTGTTTAGAACTGAATCTGACAGTTGGTACAGAGTATGCCTAAGTAAAACTGCTTTCTGTTCTCATTTCTGTGCTCACAAATTCCCATCATGCACCAGCTGCCAAGAGACTACAACGCTGGAGTGGTGAGTTTGCAATTTTCTTTTGTTTTTTCTTCCTCTTCCACATTCACAGCATGCTCAAACGTAGTCCTGGATCATTGCAGTGTTGTAAATGTTGACGTTTTTCTCAAACAGGACTCAGTGTGTTTGATTCCCTGCGTGGTAAAGGTCAGTGAGGAGGAATATTGGAATGTTTCACTGTCTGAAAATCTCCACCTATATAAATAATAATAATGAATAAATATTCATCTTTATCTTCCAGGGTCCCCCCCTTCCACTAAACCCCCTGCAAGAGGTAAATGTTCAAAGCTGAACTGTATAAAATCAGTTATGTTAATTAAATAATAGGGAAAATTCTTTTTAATATTCTATCTTTTTAGATGGTGCTGGGTTCAACCTGGAAGATGCTCTAAGTAAGTTACACGATTATTATTCATAAAGTTGTATGTTTTTGAATCTGGAACTACGTTTCATGTTTAATAACATAATATTTAATAACCCATAGATCCCAAACCTGCCAAGCCTACGGGAGGAGGTGGGTACACAGAACCTCAGTATGTTATAAAGATGGGTGACAATAAAGTTTCATGTTGAATGTTTTACTCCTAGATGATTCTCGATTCAATCTGGAGGATGCTCTTCGTCCAGGTAAAACTTTTATACTTATAATTTCTTGGATATTGTTATGCAACATCCTTAAATCACTTATTACCTGATGCAACACATGAACCAAATCATAAGACAATGCATAAATAGGCTTTTCTACAAAATCCATTGGGAAATTAGCTTTGACTTTTATGTTGTGGTTCCCTCAGCGGTGAAGCCAACTGATAAACCCAATGGAGGAGGTGAGACAACAGACCCAATACTCCCCTCTTCTACAGTACATGATGAGACCACTTTAGGTTTAACTTCACTAATATAGTGACCTACCTCCTCAGAGTGTCAGGCTAATCTGGTCCAGAAACTGGGCACAGTCATGGAGAACCAGCGCCAGCAGATCCGCCTCCTGCTGCAGCTGATGGCCCGGGCGCCGTCGCCCACTTCTCGCTTCTTGCGCTAAGTGAGGTCTCTGGGATCCCCAGGTGAGGATGGAGATAAAGGAAAAGATTTAGAAAATAAAAGTAGGCCTTTCAGTTATTGACATTATGCATCCTCTGTTTGCTTTACCTGACACAACCTTTGTTTTTTCCAGGCATGGAGGGAGAAGGTCAACGGCTAGAACTCCTGAACTTATTAATCCTTTTACTGATCAATAAACATTAGCCTATAAAAAATAACAGGTAATGAGACTCCGATGATCTGGTGGAGGATAATCTGTGAATCAATAAAGATTAATCCTGACTCTTGTGTTGTTTTATTTGCATTAACTTTAATAATTAATAGTGAGGAGCAGAGCCACAGCAGAACTTTTCCAGATGGAACGCAGAAAAGACAGGAAGTGACTATGACTGCTGCATCGTAGGCTAGCCTCTTATCCTGAAATAAACCATTCACCCTCTCAGATCCTCAGCTCTTCTTTTGACCCAAAAAAATATAATAGGGTGTCCGTCCTTCGCCTTGAAATATTACATTTATATTTAATATTAAATATTTTTGATATGTCAACAAACCAAAAGGGGACAGCAAGCTTTACAGGATACTGATAGGAGGTTAACCACACTGGACGACAGCCTAGTGTTAACTGTCTCCACAATCTTTATCAGCTCTCCTTCACCTCAGTTCCTCTTCCTGTTCCTCACGCTCATGATGTTTTATGTCATTATCAAGGAAATGTGAAGGACATGAGATTGTTTTTTCTAGCTTACTGAGTCTATCAGAAGGGATTGTTCTTTTGTGGGTTTTTTTTTTTTTTTTTACTTTGGCAGAACTGCAGGAAGGAATATTTAATCTGTCATCTGTCAAGAACAAGGACATGATATCTATAAGTTGGAAGTATTTAGCTAAGTAAACCCCTCCCCAGTTTTCCCCCTTTATTTGGCATATTTACTGCTACTTGCCCATAAACACAAACGGACACTAGAGGGCACACATGCCTCGGCTGAAACTGTTCTCTCTACTGACTTGAAACCTGAGACAGGCTTGGACTTCCTATAGCCTACACAAAACTTCATTGTTGTGAGTTTAATAACTTTATTTCGTTGATAGTATCTCTCCTCCAGTTTTTCAGTTTTAGAAAGGACTGAGGAACTGCAACAGGCTACCATTCAAACACCAGGCTGCTGTTAAAGGATGCTGTAGCTCTAGCATCCACACCCTATAGGATATAAAATACCTAAATCAATCAATAATATTAATGCTGAGGCCTGCTGCTACATTCGGCTAACACCTAAGCACATTTTAATGGCGGCTTTTTGTTGTTTGTTTGTTTGTTTGTTTACGACAGAGCACTGTTGTTGCAAAAACATGAGAATGGGTTGTTTGATTTTTTTATGGCACTTTTTTTTTTTTGCGAAATAGGATTAAATCACACGCCGAAATGACTAACAGTATGTAGTTAATATGTTTACTGTTTTTAAACAAGTTTTATTAAGTCTGTGCTTTTGCTCAAGCGCATACTGCGTCAGAACGGAGCTCGGAGTCGGCGTCTACCGAGCTACTTCAAAGACCAAAACTATCACAAATGTTATGAAAATATGCGCGTGTTATTCATAAAAAATACCACTTTAATGGGTTAACTTACATTCTTCTATAGAAGGGTGTAACGCCGGCCCCTCTGACAGGCTGCTGCCACACCCAGTCTGTTCTTCCCTGGTAACGTTGACTCACGCAGTGTAAGAGGACACCGGTCTGGACAAGAAAGCCTTCTCCATTAAAACTATTACCTGCTGGCTGCACACACGCACGTGAAAACATAGCGTAGCGTTTAAAAAGTAAGCAGCTACGCAGACAGAAAACAAAAAGTCACCATGAAGTTTTGCTTGAGGATAGTTTTTCTTCTTTTTCTCGTTTCTGGGATTTTAACAGACGATGGTAAGCGACAAATCTTTTGACTATTATTATAAACCTACATTTCGTGTTATGGCTACGCTGCGTATTTTTGTGTAGGGCAGCCTACTTGCCTTTTAAAAGGTCGCCGCCAGGCTCGTGTCTAATTTAAGACAAAGTATTTCATGTTTTGGTCGCGCGCCCCCCGGCTCGAGGGGTCGTTACACCAACTAACTAACTGAGGCTGTGGTCGTCCAAAGTTTTGCTCATGGTGCTGAAACCTGTCCCGTTTTCCATCGTGTGGACACTGTGTTCGACAGCTTCACAAAAGATGGGGAGGATGTGTTGCCTTAAATAGTTATGACGTTGTAATAACTCTAGTTTGAGCACAGGGACTTGAATATACAAAGTACAAACATACAGATACAATGTGTAAGGTTGCATCTGAGTCCAGGCTATGTGGTTCACAGGGTCTAATGATTGGGGTTATGCAGGGTCATCATGAGGTCCTACAATGGAGACTAATAAGGTCCACCCCAACTCCCAGATACTTTGGAAAATACACAGATTACACGTCTGAGTTGTCCTAGAAACAGATTCTAATAGGATGCGATCAAAAGATGAAATGGGATAAGAGTCCACGTGAAGGGTTTTTCCACACAAGGCCTGCAGCTAATGATTAGTTGGTTTATTTTCTCAAATAACCAGTCGATTGTTTGGTTTCTTAAAGGCCAGATACTGAAAAATGTTTGATTAACAAAAGGTGCAAGTATGAAAATGAAGACAAGATAAGATTTCATTCTAAGTTTCAGTCCTGTTGAATTGTGTTTTTCTTTTGTCCTTTGTGGGCCAGCTGCATCTATTTCCGGTATTGGGGGGGGTTCAGTGATGGTGGAGTTAACTTCAAATCAAGATGGCACTCTGATTGCAGGAGGTTTTGACATTTGGGCATGGTTTACGGGCTGGTTTTTAGTATCAAGCGAGTTTCATTCTGAAACAGCATCTGAAATGTGGTTAGAAACTGGGAAAAGAGAAGTGTAAAGAAGTTTTTTATCTGGTTTCACATATGAAAGGAAAAAGGAAGGAATGCTAATAGATTTTAATGATAGAAACTAATTAGATTCACATGCCTTTAGCTGCAACTCCAGATTCCTTTATCTGGAAGTATAAACATTTCCATCTGCAAGGTGAATAGTTTATTTAACTATTACATGATACCAAATGTAATATAAGAGGTGTTATTATAATAAGCGTTAGGCTTCATTGTCTCCTTTGGTTGTATTGTTTTTGAAGAGGCTTTTATTTTGAAACTGCTCCTTTTTATGTAACAGTCTCCTGGGCAAAAAAGTGCTGGCATGTGCTTTTTACTTTTTTTTCTGTGCTGAACCAACTCCCCAGCTTCAGTCATGACTCATACTTCAACACTGCTCAAGTGTGAGTGAGCTGGCGGCGTCATAGCAACCGGCAAATACACCGTTTCACTCCCTGCAAACACCCAAACACAGAGCACATGTGTTTCCACTATGCACGGCTGTAGAGTCATAGGTGGTTAGTGACAAGCCGATAAGCACGCAAGGTGGTCATCGGTAGTTTTCGACTTAAGGTTTTACTTCTCTGCTGATTGTTTGAGAGGAAAAGATTAGACAAGATCGAATCCTGTTGTGTGCTTTTCCTGATTTTCTACAAAAAATTGTCCATTTTGCAGAATCAGACATCTTTCATGCAACTTTAAAGAGATTTCAAGTGATTTCTTATTGGAATAAAAGCCATAAAACCCTCAGTCATCATGTTAAGGAGGAGATGTCAATCTTAACTTAAAGGGATGGTTTAACATTTTTGGCAAATTGGCCCATTGCCATAATCCTATAGTCATAGCAGTAGGTTCGTTACCTTTAATTGTCGGTGCAAGCTATTTTTAGAATGGCGGAGCAGAGCCGTGAGCTGCTCAGAGCTACGCTACGGAGGCTCATGGGATTTCTTGGTTTCCCTCATCAAACTCATCAAATACACAATCCAGCAACTCCACAACGCTCTGGTGGACCACGCTATGAGATAATAACACAACGTTAGCAGGGAAATGCAGAGGCTGCTTGTTGAAAAACTGCCCCCGACGGGAACAAGCACCAGCGGTTTTGCATGAATGTCCCTCTAAAACAACTCTGTGGTAACGTTGTGTTATTATCTCATAGCGTGGTGAATGTGCAGGTCACAACTTGTCCACCAGAGCGTTGTGGAGTTGTTGGATTGTGTATTTGATGAGTTTGATGAGGGAAACCAAGAAATCCCATGAGCCTCCGTAGCGTAGCTCTGAGCAGCTCACGGCTCTGCTCTGCCGTTCTAAAAATAGCTTTAGACAACTAAAGGTAACGAACCTACTGCTATGACTATAGGGATTATGGCAATGGACCAATTTGCCTAAATATTGAACTATCCCTTTAAAGCCCCAGTATGTGATTTATTTGGCTTTTTATTAGCAAAAATCAAATATTGCTATTGTATTTCACTGAAGTGCAATCACACCCGCATACAAACGAAAGCTTTCTCGTACCTTAGAATGAGTTGTTACAAGTCGTTACAAATATACAAGGGGGGGTGCACGGAACCTTGACTGCCATGTTGAATCGCCATTTTTTACGTTCAGTGGCAGCGTGGCCGTAGGTAACCACAAGTTCACCAGAGCTGTCCACTCGGGGAGAAAGTTTTCCCGGTAGCACCTGTTAAAACTGTCACCACTGTGTAGTGTGAGGAAGGACGGAGGCACTGATGTTGCATTCAGGTGCACTAGAGCGTTGTGGAGTTGTTGGATTGTGTATTTGATGAGTTTGATGGGGGGAAACCAAGAAATCGCATGAGCCTCCGTAGCGTACAGTAGCTCTGAGCTAAAAAGTAGCTTGCACCAACTGCTAAGACTATAGGGATTATGGCAATGGGCCAATTTGCCAAAAATGTTGAACTATCCCTTTAAGGTGTTTATCATGTGTTTAACACTGATCCTTGTGTCTTTTCCCTCTCAGGTTTTGATCTGGGTGACGCCCTCCTTGATGATTGTGAGTGACTCTGACTATTGTTTCAGGTTTGACAATCAAATTACGCGCTGTGTTCATTTAAAGGAGTAGTTACACTGATGTACCTATATGTCTCTTTGTTCCTGTAGTACCAACAGAAGCCCCCAAGAAGCCACCGAAGGCCCCAGAAAAGCCTAAAACTGATGCTGGTTTGTATCACATTTATGTTTTGGGTCTGTCACAAAAAGTCTAGAATGACTACTTGTCTGTCTGATGGGCACTCGAGGACACTATCTGCGTGTTAAAGCTCAGCGCCACAGTCAGGATGTGGTTAGCCATGCTTAGCAGCACAGAGTAGACGCTGCAACATTAAACCAGTGGTGTGCCTTCATGACAGAACGACACAAGCGGTGCTTCCCCTGTTAAAAATAAACATCAGTCAAACAAGACACGGGTGCTGTGTGAAGGATCTGATATTGTCAGTGCCCTGATTGTGCAACACAAAGTGATACCTCAGCTTATAGTGACCAGACAGGTTTTAAACTGGTTTTTACCCTGTTATCAAATCAAAACCATGTATTTGAAATGGTACAATCCGATCGGATCAATCATGCAAAGCCACTTCTTGTCTTAGAGTTCAATGTTTAACTGCCATATTAAGTGATTATTGTGTCAAACCCTCTTAATCACATTAGATTTGCATAAGGTGGTTTGTTTGGACTAATCCAATACTTGTTCTGTCATTTCCCTACAGGTGAGCTCGACCTTCTAGATGCTTTCGGAGACGGTAAAACAGACGTTTTCTTTGCAGTTTCGCATAAAAATAATATTTTTGCTTCAAACCAGATTGATGGATGT
Organism: Decapterus maruadsi; assembly: GCA_030347415.2. NCBI lineage: Eukaryota > Metazoa > Chordata > Actinopteri > Carangiformes > Carangidae > Decapterus > Decapterus maruadsi. The sequence goes on from CM064886.1 coordinate 40,568,081, forward strand.
CATTGATGGCGCAAATATATCTTTCCATCAGATCTGACACCGACTAAGAAACCAGAGAAACCCAAGAAACCCAGTTCTGGAGGTTTTGGTAGGTTGTTCTCCTCACAGATCTTTAGCGTTTTCCAACTAGGTGGTGATTTTCAAAACGAGACTTATCACGTATTCTCATGTGTTACAGATGGCCTCGACCTGGAGGACGCACTGGGCCCAGGTAAAGCTGACAGCGACTATTTTTTGTTTGTTGTGTGACCGTCCATTGATTGCGTAGAAGCTGTAACTATGGGTTTTCAAGCTTCAGATTTCCCCACATGGAGAAGTTATCTAGTGAAAATGATTCAGCATTATGACGACAATGTCTCTGTACCCACAGACCCTAACCCTAAAACTGAAAAACCTGCCGTCAAGCCACCAAAAAGTGGAGGTGAGTGAGTTTCCAAAGGTTTATATGGGTTTTAAAGGATGCATGGCGTCTGTCTAACTTCCTATTTCTCCGACCATACATTTCTATATTTTTGCGTCCATTAGTCTCCTGTAACCATAACCATAACCCTCTAGAACAGTGGTTCCGAACCTTTTTTGGCTCATTACCCCATTTTGATATCACAAATTTCTGGCGACACCCGTCAATCACGATGCACCAGCTCAGATTTTATGTCACATTTTATTTGAACTCGATTTATATTCGCGAATGTGAAAGCATAGACTACAGTTGTTTCAGATTGTCTGTGGTGTTTTTAATGATAATTTAAAAAAGAACAATAATTAGTAACAAAAAAACATGGGGTCCCGACCCCAAGGTTGAAAAACACTCCTCTAGAATAAGTCAGATTAATGGGTAGTCGGAGAAATGGGCGGTTGGACTGTTGGACGTATTCTCCAGGGCAAGGCTGGAGACGTTGGATATTTTGCAGGGCATTAAACCAACAAAAAAAAGTCTTGACTAGTGATTATTCCTCCTTTTAGGCATTGTTGAATACAATATAACGTACAGTGTATGTTAACTTTCTATACAATCTTTTGTTCATTTCTCACAGATGGTGGAAAGCTTGATGACTCGGACTTATTCGATGTTGCAGGTGGGGACTACAAACCTGATGGGGGCAAGTCAGGAGGTAGGTAGCTTCTCTTCTGATTGGCTCGCTCCTGTCTCTGTAATTGACACAGAAAAGTATTAGAATATCAGGCACACACCAACTGTCCGATTAAATTCTGCGCTTTTATTCTGAAAACCACGTGCATTCCTTCCATGTTTCCAGATTTCCATTTACTATCTGTAACTGTGGAAACAGATGGGGAATAATCTAAAAACAGCATATGATGAAACGTGGATGCATGTGTTTTCATACAAGGCCTATTGTTCATCTACAGTTTCTGCCTCTCTCTGTACTGTTGTGTAGCCCCAGCATGGAAGGAATTAGTTGTTCTTATACCAAAGAAAGAAAAAGGGAAATAAAAAACCCACAGGATTTCCAGCGTAATTAGAACCACATGATCCTGCACGACCATATACAGCAGCCAGAGTAACCTGTTATTAACTGCAGCTCACTGAATACAGAGGGTCCCAGATACATGCTGCTACACTTCTGTTGTGTCTATTTCTGTTGTAAATTACTCAAACTCACAGTTCCACTTCAGCTTCCTGTACAAAGACATTATAAAATCTCTAATTTGACTTTTCTTCTTCCCTTGAATCCAGGCCGTGCACAAGACTTTGACAACAATCAAGGTGCGTTAGTATTCCAACAAATTCGTACCAACTTAAAAAATGCATTTCCGATTTATGGTCTGAAGGTCAATAAAAATATATAGATATATTTGTTTTATGAAGTAATATGTTTCTGATGTGTTCCTCACAGGTGGTGCTGATCAGCCTCAAGGTAAATCCACATTGTCTACTCTTTCCCTGTGCTATCCACTTCCTCTCTTTGTGTGTTTCTGCTTTGTCAGCGTCACCTTGGGCATCGTTGTGTCTCGCTGTAGAGCCAGTTTGTTGGAAATTTCCTGCTTCCCTTCTCAGAGGAAGCCCACTGCTCACTGTTTCTGTTTACCAATGAGTAGTTGCTGTGTTGGTGTTTCGTTTACTCCTCTTTCCGCCGTCTTGCATCTCTAGGTTTACTCATGTTTGCCAGGTTGTATTTGAATCGTCTTGGGAGTGGAAGTTTCAGCCAGAGACTGAAGATGCGCTTAATTTAATGGCATCTGATGGACGTTTAGTCTTTAAGAACTGACTGACGGTTCAGCTTGAGTTCAGTTCTTCACATGGAGGGGTACCCATGGTCTGGTTCTTACGGCTAAAACCCTGCTGCGATTGTGTCGTTGCAGATCCAGACCTCCCGTGGGGCCAAATCCTGAAGATACTAGATGCTAACATGCCAGAGGAATTCTATATTTGGATGTCCAACGTAAAGCAAATGTTAGCGCCTCTGCTTGAGAGAGCTATGGACTTGCTGCAGGCTATGCCATGAGCCATTTGTCCCTTAACCTCCTGACTGGCTGTTAGAGTCTTAGATTGCACTCAGTTAACAGTTTACGAAATATCTGATGGACTTGAGTTAGAGAAAAAAAACAGTAGAAGGCTCTGATGCTCATCCACAATCACAAAAAGTGGATAAAATAACTGAAAGACAGAAAAATCATAGACTATTGCCTGATAAGATACAAACATCGGACCTTTTGGAATTTTTTGAGAATTGGTCCGTCTACGGAAGGTGGTAGGGGCTGGATGTATGAGGAATTCTATCAATTTTAGAAGTTTCCAACCAAACCCAAGTGTAGTCTTGTGCCATGGCTATATGTTATTGTTATTTAACATTAAAAAAAACATTCAACAGACTTAATAATGGGAATTTTGGCGCCCAGTTCTTAGCTAGCTCCGTTTGGTAATCCTTGGGGATCACATACCCCGTTGGATGGTATGTCCTTAGATTCCCATGGCAATTAAACCTCACCACCTTTTTTGAAAATATACGTAATGAACTGCCTTGTTTAGGACCATAAGCGCAATGTCGAAAAATATTGATTTACCAATATATAACAGACATGAATGAATTGAATATTGGTAAATTATCAAGTGTTTCTGTTGTTTTGTTCAAGACCAGAAACCTTGTCGTCCTTTCTCTTGTGTTTGTTCCATCAACAAACAGTAGCTGGTAGTAGAATGCAGGTTGGTGTCAAAGTTTAGACAGAAACAAGAGAATGCAACAATCTCTGACCTTTGAACTGGTTTACTGTCAAGAAGAATCACAGTGTTTGTTCACTTTTTTGATTAGGATTTCAGACTTGATTCCCTGTGTCTGGATGTGGACATACTTTACTTTCTCTACTCTCTCCACCCTTATCTACTTGTCATGCAGTGTCATGACTAAATCATTTGTTGTTCTTACGTGACATTAATATTCCAAGTGTGTGAACACCTGTGGGGTCCTTTTATGAAAATAGAGTTTAAGGTTGTTGATGTCGGTTGTGTTTTTGGTGGTAGGTCACTGTTTACTTGGGACTTTATCTCCCACTAAATAAGCTCATTGGACAGGAAACGGCCCAACGATAATCACTATCCATTCAGTTAAATGAAAACAATGTTTGGGAGCGTTTCTGCTGTCACACTAGTTCATGTTTTGACATGCATTGAACCCAGTAAACATTCTTTACATACCCAGCATTCATAGCGCTCTGCTGACAGATCTGACATGTACTGTAGAGGTGTGAACCTCTAAAGAAGTTTATGCTTTCCATTGAGAGTTGTCTCACTTTTAGATATCTGATTAGATTGTGTTTTTTTCCTCTTTCTGGTACTTTGTAGATTTTCAAATGCTTTGTATTTATTTCTGATGAAGTTTTTCTTATCTTTTGCTTGAGTCTTTAAACAAATTGTGCCATTGTTGAAGCAATGGGATGTCATGAGATAATGAATAAAACAAACCTGTGGAATGCTTGGTGCCGTATATATATTTTTATGAGGAACAAATGAGCAAAGGCCAAAATATAAGTGATTTTACTAAGGCTATGTTTTTTTTTCGTACAAGATTTGAGTCAAAATGGCAAATTTTATATTTCATATTGCTAATGATGAACAGAACAGGAGACAAAATTAGATGCATAATTTTGTCCAACTTCAGTTAACACTGTTGTGTGGTCTGTTTTCATTTAATTTCAAACCAGAACATCATGTACTAGCTAGCCACACTGACCTTGACTCATGCTAACTATCGCATTTCAACAAAACAATGATTCAAACTTAAAAAAAAAAAAAAAAAAAAAATCACACAAACAGCAGCTCATAGAAAAACAATTGGTATCAGACTGGTTGCAACTACTCCCAGTCCCCAGAGGGAGGGGCCGTCACGCTGTCACAAACACACGTTACGCCTACAGTCACAAACCCCCGCGGCGGGACAGACATGGTAGAATCCGACCCCTTCAGGTGTTTAACGTGTGTGGGAAAGCGGAACCCCACCCACACACATGCCTGCTATAGGCTGGCATCCTGTCTATGTAGCTCCTCTTTTTTTTAATGCACAGGCAACGCCCTGTTGAAGTACACTACACCATCACAAGACACACACTGACTCATGACTCACTGTTATGCCAGTTAACAGAAGAACAAGGCTTTTGATCTCTGCAGTGTGTTGGTTAGTGGTGTGTGTTGTGTTTGTGTCCACGCTCCACCCTTCAATCTGGGCGTGTTTGCGTTCTGCTTTTAATCTAAAGAGCTTTATTTCTTTTATCCATGGTTTCTTTTTACAGTGACATTGTTGTGTTTGTCTTTTGCACTTCATGTCTTTGTGTTGATGTTTTTTGTTTGTTTTACTTTACAAGTTCTCACAAGTCATGCAGTGTGTTCTGAAGACTTTGTCCCAGGGCCAGTCAATCCTGGCTTGAGGAAATCTGAGGTTATGGCAAGTCATAGAAAAATAAGATACATACAATTCAGTATTTTTCTTGCATAATTTTGTGTTTTCTTGCAAACTCTTGTGTTTTCCTTGTGTTTTTTGCAATGTTGTTGTGCTTTTCTTTCAGACTTTTGTGTTTTCTTGTTGAATTTTGTGTTTTTCTTGCAAATTTGAGCTTCTTTTGTTGTAAATTTCAGTTATTTACGGTTTTGGTTATTTACTCTCAGAACACTTTTAAAATAAAGAAAGTCATAAACAAAGACATGGAATGGAGGCCCCAGCCAAAATAACAAGGAGTAAGAACACCTGGGCCAGCCACACATGGGCCATAAGCCCAGAAGTCCTCACCAAACTGACCCTAAAGAAAAAAGAAACCTGCAAAACTAATTCAAGACCAAGACTGAAAACTGGACCACCAGAAACCTCCAACCCAAACTAAAACAAGAACAGTCTCCACATGCTCAACTGCCTCGTGGACAGAGTGGTGTTAGAGACTTCCCTTATTACCTCCCTCATTAGTCCAATGCGCTTCCCCTGCTGAGGAGGGAGGGAGCACCAGGAAGGGCGAGGGAGTAAGAGGAAAACACATATACAGTACATCCTGTAAATACATACCATTTGGTCCGTGTGTGTGTTTGGTTCTACAGAAGCTGGGTCTGGACAGATCGCAGGAATCGCCAGCGCTATCGGAGTCGCTCTGCTCGGAGCAGCGTCCAGTTACTTTGCATACCAGAAGAAGAAGCTGTGCTTCAAGCTGCAGGGAGGTCGGTCTCTTTTTATTTTTTTTATCCATCCATCCTGAAAGAGTCACAAATAAACAGGAAGTTTCATGCTCACCAATGAGAGGTTCTTTTTACAGGTCAAGATCCAGAGATGGGTAAAGGACAGGGTACTCACTCAGATCCTCAAGGTAAGTTCCTGCTTAAAGGCCAGCTTACAGTATAGATTCCACATCCCTTAATTAAATAAGACTGAAATAAAAGCAGAAGAATCAAACATAAAAATTTAATTCTAGTTAGTAAAAGTACAGAATTAACATCAGATACATTCACTCTAGGGGTTTTGATTTGGAAAAACACTCATTAAGCAGTGGTATATATCATTGAATTTCTAATTCTATTGAAGAATTGGCAGTGTTGTTGTCCTGTTGAGTTAAAAATATTTGAATTATTTATACATATATCATTTCAAACATTGAAAACTGAATAGGATACTCAAGTATTACCAGTTATGATTGTTAATTGTTTGTTTTTTTAAAAGTATATTTTTGTACAGGGAGTGCACAGTGCTGCACCATAAAGACATACAACATGTAAATTTTGAAAAATTAGATGAAATTGATGAGATAATAACTTACATAAATGAAATGAATTAAAGTTTGTAAATAATTGATTACATGGAAAGCATACAATCAATAATACATCAGCAAAAGCAAAATTCAAACCAAGTCTTAGTGCAGCCTGACATCTAGTGGTGAAAAACAGGAAGTTCAGGTTGTTCCTCCATTGAAAATGTCTTTTTTCTTCTTTCCACCCACAGTTCTCAGCAACCTGCTCAGGACACAATAGAAGCACAAGACAAGACACGTCTACAACAACAACAACAACAACAACAACAATGACAACAACAACAACAACAACCAGAACTTCAGTGGACTTCCTGTCATCTCTGGTCCAGATCAAAAGACTTTCTCTGGCTCTTTCTGCCTGATTATAAAACAACTAAAGCATAATTTATACGTGGTTAGTTTTCTATCATTTTACTTTTCTGTTCAGTTTTACTAATCTCTCTGTCTCTGGTTGTCTGAAGATCTGAGTGATGATTTTATCTTTGTGTCTAAGTGCCTTGTCTGTGTGACGACTACACACAGCAACGATCCTCTGAAACTCACTGCAGCAGAACAAACCTGTGTCTGTTCCAGTTTCTTTTTGTTTTGCACCTTAAATGTTAAAGTGTTTGTTCACCCAAGAAACAAGAAAATGCAAATATATTTTTTCTATGAAGCTTTATTTGTCCACATTTTGAGGGATCAGTGTCAAGTTTCAAATCTGTGTCAAATCAGTGGAAGTGAATTAAATTTAGACTTTTTTTTTTATCGTAACATAGTTTCCTTTTGACTCTAATTGAAGTTCCTTTCACCTCCATTCAGCAAATAGTACCTGAACTTCCACTTTTATTTTATTTACAATTTATTTTAGTTGTTCAGTTGTTGTCAAAGCAACTCAACTCATCCTGTCTTTCAAATTAAAGGCTTACCAGAGAGTAGGATCTGTTGCTGGAAGGCTTTTATTGTGAAAATTATGTAAAAGAAAAAAAACAACAAAAAAAAGTGGTGAGTTTGACTGACAGAGGCAAAAACATGATTGTTATTCAGATGGAGTTTGTGCTGTGGAAATTGACTTTATAGCAAATGAATTCAAACATGGCCTAAGTGTTGAATTTATTAAAACCAATTCTCAAATAAATGGAAAAAGGTCCCATATTTTTTAAGAGATACTGGTGTTTGTTTTGTTTTATATGAAGATGTATTTGTGGTTTTAAGAACTTAGTTCTTAAACTTTGTTTTTTTTAGTTTTCAATCTCCTCAAAACTGCCAGCCAATCAGGAGAGGATTCTCTGAGCCTCTCCTCTCATTGGCTGATTATTTTCTGAGTGACACCGTTAAAATAGATCAGATTTCAGGTAAACACACAAACACACAAACTAAACTCATGCTAGCTTGGATGCTGGTTGTGACATCACAATGTTCAGGAAGTCCTGACGGCTTGTTTCAAAGCTCAGTTTGTGACAGTTTTGGACATTTACCTTCATACTGTATGGGACCTTTAAATAATTGTTTGAGAACCGGTAACGGTTGTTTCTTCAGCGTAAGACCACCATGTGTCGCGTGTTTATCACACTTTATCCAGAGGAATGAGCTTTGTTTTCTGTAACACTGACTGCGAGGAGATGAATGAAGGTTTTGGAAAAGGAGAAAGGAGAAACTTACTACATGTACACAAGCAGTAAATGTACACAACTTAGTCTCATGACAGTGTAAATGTAACATTGATGACAAGTTTTAACGTTAACGTTGTCCTTTAAGGCTGCACTAATCAATATCTTTACATTTGTAACACTTCAATTGTGAAAAAGGTAACGAGCTTCTATTAGCTCATTATTTTGATTTTACAGCGTAGTGTTATTGTGGATAGATCACAAAGAAGCACAAAAAGTGTCATAAAATCAGAACTATTGCATTGGGGGGGGGGGGGGGGGGGGGGGGGTATTAGAATGAGCTGCCTCTTTGTTTGCTGTAAATACTCGAGTATATGGTGTATTATAGATGTCTGTTGACGTTTGCTTTAGGCTTCGATGCTGCAGCTTTTTTGCTTTTAAGCTTTTCAACATCAACAATCATGATCATAAGTTGAAGTGTATTATGGGATTTTTTTTCCCTTGCTGTTTTTAATTCAAGTCTTTACAAGAGTGGATTCAAAGTGCGTGTACATGTTTTCAATAAAGTGCTGTTGTACAGTTTGAATGTTTTGATGTTATTTTTATATTCATATTTACATCATAACCAGCTGTAATGTTACTAATGCAGATTACTGAGGGGCCAACATTTTTCTTTTTTCCCCCCCAATTTTTCCAACTTTTTTTTCAATTTTTCTTTTTTTTTCTTTCAATTTTACTTTTTATTTATACCATATGCCTATTTCATTATAGTTCAAATAAACCTGACTTCATATGTTTAGTGAAGACAAACAGAAAGTCTTGATCTTAGAGTAAAAAAAAAAAAAACTCAGGTCGGCTAACTTTGGTCCTTATCACTTTCTTTTACCTTTGAGCCAACATGGCAGAGAATTTCTACAGGTTCACTGAACTACAAAGCTCACGTGTCAACAGATATATCTCCATCCCTGATGAAGACCATGTGGTCCCTCTGAAATAAACTGAGTTTGGATAGGTTTGTGAACATAAACAGCATCTCTGTGCTGCTGTGTGTAGACTGCTGATTTCCTGCAGCTCTGTCATGGATAAAAGCTGAGGCAACACTCTGGATCTCCACACTGTTACACAACACAAGGCAAAGCTATCTTTCTACTGGTTGAACAAATAAAGCCAACACAAACACTCCCCCCTCTCTACTCGCCGCTGTTAAAAACAGACTTCATGTGTGGCGTCACATTGGAGCTCATCCTCTCAGTATAAAGGAACGGTTCCGGTGAAGGCGAAGATGCCGACTGTGTGAGAGGTTGTCTTCAGAGGAGCTGAGATTTTAGTTTTCTGTTGGATTTAAGGCATCAACATGTCAGGTAGGTGACTTTATCTTGTATAAAGATCTAGATCTGAACACAAGGAGCATGCTGCTTGACCTCTAGTCTGCACAGCCTCATTACCTTTAATAAATAAGAAATAAAAATGTTCCAATTCCCCCTGCTCTGAACTATGGGATCACTGATCAAGTGATAAAACCAACCAGTGCAGTGACACAGTCTGACTTTTCCACACTCTGCCCATTGTAACACTACACGCAACCCTGAGATGACAGCAAACAAAAGGTTACATACCACTGCAGCAGACAGCAGGCCAGGGAAGTGACAATCTGACACACTAGAACAATACATAATGGAAATAAATACGTTAGAGCCTTAAAGAGAATCACTTATAGCATGGCTACTGTCACAGATGATCTAGTGCTGCATAAATATTAAATATATAGAGATATAAAGGCTCAGTGTGATCTTCTTCCTCTCTCTAGCAGGTGAGGCCTTTGTCACCCTGGCAACCACAGACTCCTACTGCATGGGCGCTACAGTCGTGGCGAAGAGTTTACGACGGCACGGGACTAGTCGCAGCGTTGTCGCCATGGTCACGCCAAACGTCTCACAACAGTCAAGGTGGGTGTAACAAAAGATCCTACTTTCACTGATATGGACTGTGATGATGTTGCATGGCGGGCAATCTGACTTTGTTATTACATTTAACTGTTCTCCAACAGGCTGGCCCTCGAGAGTGTGTTCAATGAGGTCATCGTGGTCGACTTGATGGACAGTGAGGATCGGTTCCACCTCTCCCTGCTGGGACGTCCTGAGCTGGGCATCACCTTCACTAAGATCCACTGCTGGACTCTGACCCAGTACAGCAAGTGTGTCTTTCTAGATGCTGACACGCTCGTGAGTCTGCGTAACCTAAAGGTTGTTGACTGCGTTATTCTGTGGGCCTTAATAAGGAGCAAACAAGCCATCAGGACTTCCTGAAATTTGTGATGTCACAGTGATGCACTCCCTGCTATAAGCCGTGTCTTCAACCCAGAACATCTGGACCCATCACCCAACCTAACATTTAGGTGGACATGAGGAAAATTTAGCTGACAACTGCTATAATTCTATTGGATCACTCAGGAACAGGTTAGCCAATCAGAAGCAAGGCCTAGAGCCTCCTTTCTCCTGATTGGCAGCCCGAGAGTGAAGCCAGAGAGTTTAAGTTTAACCAGAAATATCTTTAAAGATGTCAATACTTCAAATAAAACTACACTAAAAAAAGACAAACAGGACCTTTAATGAAGTAATTAACTATAAATCCTCAATAAAGGATTTCCTTATTACGAGAAACGTTAAGGAATAAAAAGTATTACCACTCTAGTCGGAGAACAAGTGTCTGGAAGGTTTCATACTTCCAACAACAAAGAGGAACAATAAGCTTCTTACCTTAAGGACAGATTAATCCTCCATTCACTCCTTTATACTGTGTTTTAAACATTTCAAATTATGGCTTTGATCACTCCTTAGTGAAGGATTTTTTTCTAGAAACAAACAGTAAAATCCTGAGCTTCAGTGGATTTTGCGCAAATCCCTGTAAAATGTGAACTAACTCACTGTTCAAACAAGAGGTTACACTAGAGTCAACAGATAAAAGTTCATGCTACATTCATGTTCTGAACTGCCAGACAAAGTCACGCATGTTTCCTAAAATCTATACTGTACTCATGTTAGAGGACATGTCTTGGAGGGTTCTGTTTAGTCAGTGCAAACATGTTCTTATGTCATCCTGAACATGCATGTTCAAAGCTCAGTTAACTTAGATAGTCATGGACTGAGGCGCATGCACATGTATGTTGTGGTGACGTCTAGTGGTCATAGTAATGATGACAGGAGCAAAGGGAACAGGTGCAGTGGTGTTTCATTCATAATAAGTCTACATAACTACATGTAGAGTGTGTTAATTGATGTATCCAGAGCTGGAAAGCAACACCAGTTAGCATGCTATGCTAGTAAGCTTACATTTTCCAATAGCGAGTCAGTGTAGTCTCCTACTGACCTCGAAGGTAAAGCACTGCTCTTTATAACTTCTTGTATAATACAGACAAGAATAATTTTGGTTAACCCTCCTGTTGACCTCCTGGTTCAAGGAAGGAAGGACAAAGGGAAAGAGGAAGGTGAAAAGGGAAAGAAAGATAGATGTACATGTAGGGAGGAAACAGATTGGGTCAGTTGGGTCAAAAAAGAAGGAAGAACTAAGGACGAATGGAAGAGAGAGGATTGTGGAAAGAAGGAAGGGAAAAGGGAGGAAAGAAAGATGGAGGGAAGGAACAGATTCGCTCAAGGAAAGAAGAAGGGAAAGAAGGAAGGAAGTAAAGAAGGAAGGATGTAAGAAGGGAACAGATTTGACAATTTGTCAATTTGACCCAGAAGGACAACAGGGGGGTTAATCACATTCAAAATTTGTAATAGCCCTTTTTAAATTTGAGACATTAGCCGTTGCGTAGACTCAAAAACCAGGATATTCAGGGATAAACCACGAGAGGAAAGCAGACATGTTTTGTCTTTCAGGAGAGTGACCCATAGAAACAGTGACTTGTCTGAGGCCAGTTTCAATTTAGCAGCAGTTTGACCTCTGACCTTCCGTTTCCTCTCAGGTTCTGTGTAACGTGGACGAGCTGTTTGAGAGGGACGAGCTGTCGGCGGCTCCTGATCCCGGCTGGCCCGACTGCTTCAACTCGGGCGTGTTTGTCCTCAGACCGTCCCTCCACACCCACGCCAGGCTGGTAGATCACGCCCTGCAGCACGGCAGCTTTGATGGTAACACATGACAACATGTTCAGACTAACAAGCAGGGCAGTGCTGTGTGCTCTGAATACTGACGACCTAATATGATCTCACCATATGAATAGCCCAGGAACGGAAATGCACTTGTTTTTCATTTGAATCTCATAACTCGCAACTCAGTATGTTTGACAGCTGACACTACGGAGGACGGAGCAGTTTTTAACGTTTCTGACGGTCTATCATGAGCAGGCTGCAGTCTCTGTCTGTCTCTGAGGCCTTGTTGTTCCAGTTGACTGGATCTGGTCTGATCTGTTCTCCAAAAAATACAGACATCACACAACTACAATCTTATAATCTGACTGTCTGCTTCAATTTCCACATATGCTGTATTTATTCATCTTTTCTTGAATATGTTTTACTGAATACATACAGTAGAACTCAAAACACAATACTCTTACATTAAAAACTATGCCATATCTATATCTATCTTGTTTTATTTACATTTTTATATCTTCATATTGTATATTTCAATTTTGCAGTTATTAAAAGCTAAAATCTTACTATTTTATTTCAGCATGATAGTTTTTATTCTACGTCCGTTGTTTTGTATACAATAAAACAAATTGTTGTTTTTTTCTAATAAGATGAAATTTAAAAAAAACAAAATCAATCTTGTATTATGTTTATGTCTTCAATTTTGTTGATTTATATTTTTTTGTTGTAGAATTATTTTTTTTCCAGTGGAAACTTCAATATTTACTTTTTCTATTACATTTTTGCAATATGTGCAATATGTTTTCTGATTTACTTGGTTTTGTTTTCATGTCAAACACTTTTGTCTCTGTCCTATAGCCCTGTATGATTTCCCCTTGTTACCTTCAAAGCATCTATTTATCTTTTTTTGTATGTCCTAATATCTGTCCATTACCCCCCGCCCTCAGGAGGGGATCAGGGCCTCCTGAACTCCTTCTTCAGTGGCTGGCCAGTGGAGGACATCAGTAAACACCTGCCATTTATCTACAATCTCAGCGCCAGCTCCATCTACAGCTACCTCCCTGCGTTCCAGCAGTGAGTGTGTCTGCACCCCCTGGGGCTAGGTTTCCATTACACTCAGAGGAGAACACATACATCTTGGTTCTTTTTGTTGAGAGTTAACCACAGTTTCAAACCGCTTTAGTCATGAAAATATATCCCCTGAAAGGCAAAGCATACGGGCCATCATCACTTTGAATATTTACTTCCATGTGCACCAATCTTTTTGAAATATGGCTACGGTGTAAAAAGCTTTTTTCAGGGATAGCTTTGAGGTTTTCAGACCTAGCATAGTCTTTAAAAAAAATGAAAATGTGTCTCTTTGCATCCATTTGCATCTTTTCGTTGACTTTGTGTGTAACTGACTGATGCTTGTTTGATATATCTTAATGGAATTGGTAAAGATCAAAGCAGAAAATCAACAAACATTGTATTGACAATCATTTTTTACCTTCAGGTTTGGTCACAATGCAAAGATTGTCCATTTCCTGGGACCAGTGAAACCCTGGAGCTCCGGCAGCCGGGGGGACGCCGACCACCCACACACCACGGGGCAGTTTGTGACCCTGTGGTGGAAGGAATACCTCAGTCACACAGCAGCGTCTACATCAGGGAAACAGCCCAGTCAAGACCGGGAGAAACCACCACAGATCCAACAACAGGAAGTCAAGAGGGCCTTTACAGAAAACCTGGACCGCTCTGAGTCACTGCTCGCACATTTCTCAGCACCGCCTGCACTGCCTGAACCCCAGATGGTAAACAAACACCACATTATTGGTCTGTGGACCTTCATCATGTCTGTTGCTGTTGTCTGTTACCCTGTCACTTCCTGATCTGAAGCCAGCTCTTCACATTATTGGACAAACTGATTAATCCAGGTGTGTCTGAGTCGTCACAACGGTCAGACACACCTGGATTAATCAGTTTGCCCGACTCCTGGTGGCCCACCTGGGTAAAACCATGTTGACCTATCTGTCTATTCAAATAAAAGCAAAAATAGCTTAATTCAATAATATAAACAAAAATAATTCACAATACCTCTGTTGTCCTAAGAGTAAAAAACAACCCGTCTCTACTAGACCTCCAAAAGAAAGCAGATTTATTGAATTTTAAACCAAATTCTATCTTATCCCTCTTGTTGTCCTCCTGGGTCAAAGAAGGAAGGGTGAAGGGAAGGAAGGAACTAAGGAAGGGCAAAGGGAAAGAAGGAAGGAAGGATGAGGGGAAAGAAGGAAGGAAGGACAAAGGGAAAGAGAGAAGGAAAGATGAAGGGAAAGACGGAAGGAAGGCAAGAAGGAAGGTAAAAATGATTGTGGAAAGGGTTAAAATCATAATTTATTCTATGAATATCTGGGGGTTCCCTCTTCAAAATGAAAAAAGACCGCATTTAATCACTTTTATTATAACACACCTTGGCTTTTATAAAGGTATATTTTTTTATAGAGGTAGGTATTATCATGGCTAAAGGAGGCGTGAACACCTTTGCAGTAACTTTAGCAAGGAACTTTTATAGCATCTAAGTTAATAGCACCCAGATAAAATGAGCATAGTACGTCCTCTTTAATTTAAAGTCACACATTCACTGTGAAGCTAAGTACGTAGTCATTAGAAATATTTGCTAATCAATCCATTAATTAGCGTAATGAATGACCTTATTAGCATAGCTGCCTGCTGGTGTTTATAATCTATCATGGTGATTATTATGGTGTGTTATGAGGCAGCTCCAGTGCCTCTTGTTAGTTCCAGTAGAGGAGACTGTTCATTTATGAGTGTTTCTGCTCGACTGCGCTTGACTGGGCCAGAGAAAGAAGAACGCAGGGACACAGAGCCCATTATCTACTACAGGACATTTGTTTCATTCATTTCCAGCTTGATGCATTGTGTTTATACAAGCTTGTAAGATTAGGCTGAACAGGCGCACGCCCTCTGACGACAGTGCCCGCCAACGTACATCAACGGCGTTATCGAGCTCCACGCAGCATGGACGGCAATGTTTGAACATCACTGTCGTGTTACAATGCGTAACATGACTTCTGTACCTTGTAGCCTTCCCAGACAGGTGACGCAGAGTGTGAAGAAGAGTCCAAACCATCTGAGAGGACAGAGGAGCTGGACTCAGCTTTGGGAGCGATGGGGTTGGAGGACAGCGATGAGGCGCAGATTGTACGTATAAGCCCCAACACAACACCCCCTTAGTTCCAGTTGATCAATACTGATGCTAAAAGTTAGTTCATTTTCTAATAAACAGTATCAAACACTGTCAATCCAAGAGAAGATATATTTTTGGTTTTAAATGCCAAAAGTCACTGCATTATGACATCACAAAGTTAAAGGACAAAAAAAGGCAAACTCAACTTATGTATGTTCCTAACATTTTAGGTCTAAAAGAAGGAATCTGAAGGTTTTCAGTTTAACGTCTCCGGTAGTTGCGGTAGTTGTGTCTGTCCCCGCATCGCCACGGCAACGATGAATGGGAGCAGATTGAAGTTCTGCTGCTTAGGCTGTTTACATCCCTCAAAGCCACAGACAGCGTCAGATGGCAACCAAATATGCACCCAGAAGTTTATTTACTTCAACAAGCCGACATGTTTGTAAAACTAGATCTAATTCAAATCTGGCGGAGTTGAGACCCAAGTCTCCGCGGGTCCATGCCATTGGTGCGACCTCTCATTAGTTCGAACTCCCATTGGTCCGACAATCGGAGTAATGAGAGTTCAAACTAATGGGAGGTCCTCATTACAGTTCGAACTGGACTAGTTAGCAGGGGAGCATATGTCAGTCCGACTGCCCCAAAGTCCGACGGCTCATTTCTCCGACTACCCATTCTACAGCGTTAGGGTAAGGTTAAGGGTTAGGGCTACTTAAGTCGGAGAAATGGGAGGTCGGACTAATGGACGCAAAAAATAAAGAAATATATGGTCGGAGAATTGGGTAGTCGGACAGATGTATGGTCGGAGAATAGGGTAGTCGGACAGATGTATGGTCGGAGAATAGGGTAGTCGGACAGACGTCATGCGCCCTAGTTAGCATTAGTCCAACTCTCCATTCCGTTCACCATGCATTTATATAATTATTCATATAGGCTCCACCTGTCAATAAGACACACGTGGAAAAAGAGGTGCAGTTTACTGTGTTTCACCAACGAGGACCTGTCATTACGCACGACTTTTACGCACTGCTGCGCGCTCGTTAGTGTCCATGATTAAACCTTGACACTCATGTCAAATCAAACTTACATTACAGACATTACATTATCTCTCTCTCTCCCACTCCGAATGGACAGACGGACGCAGTCAGAAAGGAAACGGAGGCTGCGTATTGATCCTTTTTTTATTTCTGGGATCAAACGGATCATGTGCATAATTAACTGCAAAACAAGCACTTCATGACATATAACGCTCATTATGCTTCTGGCCTGTCTAGCCTCTACCTGGCGTTTTTACTAAACTTAACCAACTCCTTTCCTCATTGCCTGAACCAAACCAAAGCCAAATTTACTCTTTTCTCTCTCTCTCTCTCTCTCTCTCTCTCAGTCTGCTGTCAGCTGGCGCGGCGGCTGCAGCAGGCTTGTGGAGCGGGGAGAGAAAAAAAAAGTGTATTTACTTTACTCTGTACTCTGGGGGAGGTGTGGAGGGGGTCATCTTGATCAGCATTTATGATGGTTGTGCGCAATCTGACATGATCTGGCTCCTTTCTGGCTCTCTGACTGAATATGGGGAGATTCTGGGCCGTGCGTGTGAGTGTGCGTTTCCGAGAGCTCTCTCTCTTTCAGTAATTATCGTTATTTTGCGAGAGGGGGAGAGAGAGACAGAGAGAGAGCTGCATGCTCGTATCAATGGAAGAGCTTGTCAGAAAGTAAAAAACTAACGGGACCACACATTGGTTCGACCTCCTATTGGTCCGGCTTGTGGTTGATTTTGTCGGTCTAACGGGAGGTCGAACCATTGGGAGGTCGGACCAATGGGCAGTTCCCGTCTCGGCTCGGTGTGTTCAGGTGCAGTCGGAAGCTCCCGTTGGTGTCAGAAACACAGGAATATCAACTCTGGACTTGCTTCAAGTAAATAAACTTCTGGTTCATGTTTGAGTCGCCATCTGACGCCGTTTGTGGCTTTGAGGGATGTAAACAGCCGAACTTCAATCCGCTCCCATTCATCGTTGCCGTGGCGATGCGGGGACAGACACAACTACCACAAAACAGGAGACATTAAACTGAAAACCTTCAGATTCCTTCTGTTAGACCTAAAATGATAGGAACATACAGCCTGGGGTGAATTTGCCTGGAATCCTAACAGCTCATTCTAAGGCTCAGTTTTGGATTTCAGGTTCTGAACATTGTACGCCTTCAGAAAGCTTTTTAAATGGCACTTCATTGCTTTAGTGAAGTATGATGATATTGTAATATCTGTTATCCAGCTAAGATTAAGATCCTATCTGTTCAGGGTTTAAAAGATGATGGCGAATGCAACACCAAACAGACGCAGGTTGGTTGCAGAGTAAAGACCGATGAGCATGAAAGAAAATTGAAAATCTACAAATTCTGAACTGCTTATTCTGTTTGTGTGAAAAGATGAGAGCTTGAACCTCAAATTCAGCCCCGAAAAGAGAGTCTGATGTTCCCTGTGATGAATTCTCTTTGAAGACTGATTTGTTATTCTCCCTCCTCGTCGGGGCAGAGGGCTGCAGACAGAGAACGAGAGCAGCTGGAGCATCGCAGGCAGTGGGAGGCCGGTCAGGCCGACTACCTGGGCAGAGACGCCTTCGAAAACATCCAGAGGAAGCTGGACCGCTTCCTGGACTGAGAAGAGCATGGATAAGAACACCTCAGTGCACCACTCCGGACTTTCTGCACCGAATCTCACTGTGACTGTTGCAATCCACTTCAAATCACCAAAAAAATGATGCAATGTCAGAAAAATATCTTCAAACATTGACATTTTGAGCCACTGTCAATAAACTAGAAACCACTACTGAGTGCATTTAGTGGAACATCCTCTCATTGAAAACCCACCAAACCCAACACCTCCAAAACCTTAAAGGTCCCATATTTAACACTTAACACACAACCTAGATATATGAAATACATGGATCAACATTTCAAATAAATAAACTTTTGTTTTTTTTTGCTTTTAGATGATTGCTCTTTTACTATGGATTGCATTTCAATTTTGTTGTTTTGTTCAATGACAATAATGGATTCTATTTTATTCCTAAGATTCAAATGATCATCTAATTAAACAAAGAATCATTGTAGTAAACCTTCCTTATAATTGTACACATAGTTATTGAAAAAATGTCACCAACATTGTAGAATATATTTCCAGCAGCACATCCTCAGACAAGCACTGATGAATCAAACGCTGATGTTTTTCTTGGTTCCTAGTTAAACTGTCTATTACACTCGATAGTAATGAATACACTGACGTGATATTTACCATTTCCTTTGTATTTTCAGTTCATGTAGATAATATAGAAACCATCTAATACACACACAGACAGGCTTTCATTCTGCATGCTGTGTGTGCAATCCACCACTAGGGGGCACTGTGTCTCTTCTATCAGCGCTGTCCCCATCATGGCAGCGAATCAGAGAAGCAGAGACACAGATTAATAGATGTTTGACTGCAGTCAACAGTATGCTATGTGATCCTTATCCACTGGGCACACGGTGCATGTCATTTTCATTGGCATTCCCATCATAATGTCATGACACAGCCATGGAAGATACTGTGTAGAATACAAAGCAAAAATGTCAAGAGGTGAGTTCGGGGTCTGGGTTGGAGCGTCGGTGGAAAGGCCTTGTGATGATTGCTTTGAAAGACGACTTGGCGCTCGGCTCTCAGCTGAGCGGCTCCCGCTTGACTCTGATTCATCAAGATTAAAGAGCCAGCACCAATCTGGGATGAGCT
Source organism: Decapterus maruadsi (assembly GCA_030347415.2). Classification (NCBI taxonomy): domain Eukaryota; kingdom Metazoa; phylum Chordata; class Actinopteri; order Carangiformes; family Carangidae; genus Decapterus; species Decapterus maruadsi. The sequence goes on from CM064886.1 coordinate 40,586,939, forward strand.
GCCGGTTTCCCCGCGAACGCCTCGTTCATTATAAGCTCTGAGAGAGGCAGAGGGAATCAGAGATCAGTCCCTGCAAGGCGCTGACGATGGATTCTACAGAGGCCGAGGGCTCAGTAGCACCTAACACTAATCTTTAGGTCAAAGGTTTCATTCCTTGTGTGATCAAGGAGCTTTGCAAAAAAATCTTTTGACAATGTATATCCCATATTCATGCCTATAAAGGTGGACTGTAATGTTTCACAGCACCTTGTTGTTAGGGACCGTTCGTTATTTATGGAATGGGCCACCGGAGGAAAATGGGGGGGGGGGGGGTCATGTCATAATATTCTTTGTTAAGGGGGGTCCACTAAAAAAAAAGGTCAGCGAGGGGGGGTCATTCAGCTTTTTGTCTGGAGGACACTGCAATGCCCGCAAAAAAACAAAAACTCAACATTTCAGTGCTCCAAAGCACTGCGCAACGGTCTCCAAATCACAACGTTATTACATAGGTCTGCCCTGAGTGGGCTTCGAACCCGAGCGTCCCGCACCGCAGGCGACGATGCTAACCGCTTCGCCAAGGACTCAGTGGGGATTTGGCCCCGTGGTTAACACGTCTTTTATTACTGAGTGAGTTTAACTTCAGTACCGTACAGAGGCTACGCTGCACTAGGCTACACCCCCTCGGTTTTAGCGTCCAGCAGTTTAGCGGCTAATTCAACAGCAGTGATGGATAACTGTACCGGAGAGGATCAACAACCTCATGAGCTTCATTTGAGGAATAAACGGCAGCTTTTACCTGACGGAGCCCGACGCCTGAGCTACGGTAGCTAACAGGTTATACCTGCAACTTTCTCTCTCTCTCCCTCCCTCTCTTTCTTTCTTACACACGCAGGCACACACACACACACACACACACACACACACAGGTGTCTGTCACCTGTCGTAAACCTTGTAATAATAGCTTCGGTTTGAGAGTGGCTCAATGGTGGCACCGATGATAAATAACGAACAGTCCGCTTAACATATTCTGCCTGCCTCATTGCACAGGTAAAGGTGGTAGTAGCAGTAGATGTCGAGCTGACTTTAGCCTTAAAGAGGAACTATGCTTCATTTTTACCTTAATTAAACAGCTTCGGAGTAATCGTGATGTTTAATAAATGATATTGTTATGAATGAGACACAGTGCACACACACCCACAGCACACCCACTCAGGCACGTCTTTCATTGGCTGGACTGAAAGAGGCGGGGTTGGGGTTCCTGGGGGGGTGCGTATACATTAAGTGATGCGGTGCACCTGTGTGAGAGAAGAGAACGAAGAAACTAGAGGACCTAAGAAGTGGCGTCTCGTCTCCCCCCCGCTTTCGTTTTGGTTTTGTGTTATGATTTAGATTCTCACCTACGCTCGACGAAAAGAAGCTTTTAATAAAACCTGAACGCTGAGCCACCGAGGCGAAGCAAACCCTCTTAATGAAGTTGTGATGAGGAACAAAGGCCTGGCGTCCGGCCCCCGTTCCAGCCAGCGACCGTGAGTAACCCACCCTTGCTCCTCTCAGTCCAGGGTTAGTAAGTAGTGAAGTCGTAACAATATTTACATATGATAAATAGCCTAATATCCACCGCTCCATCTTAATGAAGTTGAAAACAAATGCACATAGCCGGGAAGAGGGTTAGTAACTTGCAGAGTTCCCCCTTAACTTACTCAAGTTAGCTTGTTAGGCTAACTAATGTTAGCTAGTTGATAGCTCGCTCTCTCATTTCCAGTGTTAGCTTGTCCTTTTATCGCATATGTCAAATAAACATTAAGGATTAATTGTAGCTGTAGAGATACATTTTGACATCAATTTATAGTTTATTATTTCATGTTAATTGTCTTTGTGGCTCAGGTGGTTTAGCCTGCTGAGATCTTAGTAGCTACTAGGATTAGCTGTGGTTAAAACTAATTGTAGCTACATTTTCTCTGCTGTAGGGCTACTTGTACTTCAGTATTGCTACCTTCACTGCTAGATTTTCAGGGTATTTTCTACTCCGCCACATTTATTTGACAGCTTTAGTTAAACCAGTAAGATACTGTCAGCACACAAGTTCCTTTCACCCTGGAGAAAAAACGACCATCTCATTGTCACTGTATGTTTCAGACTGATAAGAATAGAATAGCTTTATATAAGTGCAGTCCATGTGGAATTAACACTGTTAAAAAATCTTTACCCTAAGTTAACTCAAACAGAAAGGACAGTCATCTCTGTATTTCAGAATTTAATGTACCAGAGCCTGCAAGATTTTATTCCCCCAAATAATCAGCAGCTGAGTTAATGTGTATAAGTCTCTGCTGTAACGATTAGCCGCATTTTTGTTAGCATAAATATGACCTGTCAGCTGGGAAGCCAGTCATGTCAGCCTCACTGTGGTAATTACTAGTCTGGCCTTGACAAGGTGTGTCAACACACGCAGCAAACACTGATATTAATTAACCAAGGTGCCAGTCGAAGATAATCAAAGACAAAATTAAATGTTATATAATCACAGTAATATTATTAAATATTATTCAAATGTCAAGATTAGTTGACTGCAGTTTATTACGAAATGGAATTAAAGTTGGAGGCTGGTCAACATGAACTCCTCAGGGACATCAACTATAAACTATAGCTGGACATTATACTGTATTTAGAGTTAATATGGTAACAATAAATGTAATTCTATGAAAGCCACACCCCTTTTCCCATTTAGTTACATAGATGAAGATGGCGCCGCACATTCAGACTTTAAAGTCTAAGCTGGTAAAAAAAAGAAAGAAAAAAAAGAAGCTGAAATCCACTGTCATTTCTACCTACAGAGCAACTAAAGCACAAAGAAAAGTTTAAAGGAAACTAAATTCTGCCTTCAGCCTTTCTTACAGAACCAGCGCTGACCCCTCGAAGAATTCATCACACAAACCAGTCTGTTTGTTTTGACTGTGGGAACGACACCCGTACGTGCTTCCAAGAAATTCCACTTTTGTTGGGCACATAAGTGCTAAAAGGAGGATGGAAGTGAACGCCACACGTTGGCTGCTGGGGCACCTGGGTTTACTCATCTTCCTTGTTTACTCTTTTTGTTCAAGTCTGCTTAGATGAACAAATATAGCAAATAACGTCCCTGTCTGGAACTTGTCTGTGTCTTGATAAGCACGCAGCTTTCTGCTTGAAGAAGAGAAAGTAAAGCGTGTGCACCCAGGTGTGGCTACACACTCCACGCCGGGCGACTGCCTTAAGATCCTGGAGGACTGGAGGAGTGGGAAATGTGATAACTGCCCCATATGTTTTGGGTTAAACAGCTATGAACCGCCTCCGCTCATCATTTACCCGAGGCGTCGCATGACTATTTTGATTCATGCTTTGAGCCGCGCGGCTAACTGACTCAGAGGTTCAACCAGAGGCTTCGGATTCTAATGACCCGACGATCAGGCTAATTAAGGATTGCCGGAGTAATGACAATCAGCTGCGGAGGGGGGGTATAGGAGGGGGGAGTATCGAGTGAACTCGTCTCAAGGCCCATGATGGGGTGGAGCAGACGGGTGGAGTTGGGGCGGTAGACCCACTAAAACTGGGCCTCAAACCAAACCAGATTCCCACAATTAGACAAGTAGCACACTGCATTCCAGTTTCTAACGTAATTGCAGTATGTATTCCGGCAAGCTCCGACTTCACAGTGCGCATAGCTAGCCCATACACTTGGACATTCTCTGCTTCCACGTCCATTGAAATGCATTGCAGTTTTTCATTCGTAGCCTCTATGTTTTTTCTTGACATTTTAAGTTCAAAATGGTCAAACGGTGTGCATGGCGTCTACTCCGACACTAGGCTATCCCGAGAGGCTGGGCGATGGGGTGTATTTTTTTTTACCTTTTCCCAAGCCACATCTCAACCGAGAGAAGTGTCTGCTCTGGATAAAGTTGCGGTAGACCACAACACCAACTAAACGTGGATAAACTTAACAAGGATGTCTATGTGGCAAGGTGAAGAGGGCCCGGGTGGGGATTGGACCCACACCTCCCGAGTAAGAGTCACGCGCGCTTACCAGTCAGCCAAAGGGACATCCCTTTGGCCAAGTAGCGAGGGCACATGATCAATTGGAGGCATAGTGACAGGAACCTCAACTGTCACATCTACATCTGTTCTACAACAACGTATTTGAGGCAACATATTGTGAGAGATGTTTGGATGTTAGCCAGCATCACAACTAAGCATAAAGGGGCGCGTGGCGTCTGTCCGACTACCCATCTCTCCGACCACACGTCTGTCCGACTACCCATTTGTCCGACCATACACAGGCATTAGTCCGACCTCCCATTTCTCCAGAAATTAGCCCTAACCCTTTTCCTTACCCTAAACCTAACCTTAATGCTGTAGAATGAGTAGTCGGAGCAAATAAGACTTTGGGGCAGTCGGAGTTTAAGTTAAAGTTTAATTAATGGATAAGCAAAACTCCATTGAGATGCAGCATCTCGTTTTCGAGGGGGTCCAAATGATGACTTCGAGATGATTTCTCTGCTGCCATACCTGTCACCGAATGTTGACAGTTTGTCCAAGTGAGTGGAGGGGGCGGGGCTTAGCTGCAGCGTCCAGCTTCGAGGAACAGAGCTGTAATGCGTTTAGAGGACATAGGAAATTTGAGTTCCACAAAACCGTTTTCTGGATAAAGTTGCATACTGAACACACATTTCAGAATCCTTTTTTTTAAACTTTATTTTTATAATATAATAATATAATGTAAGACAGTGCTAAAGACAAGAAAAAAGAAACAAAAAACAAAAAAACCCTTTGGGCCCAGAAAGCTGAATAATACACATGAATGAAAAATAATAAATAGGCTACATAAATAAAAAAAATAAATGGGCAGTTAAGACATTCCAGCATACTGTGAGGTATCTTGCTATAGGTAGCCACCTCCTCACAAAAACATCAGACTTTAGTTGTAATTGAGCAGTTAAACCATTCCATACCTCCCTCAGCTTCTGTTTCCACTGTGCCACTGTAGGTGGCTGTGGATTCATCCATTTTATTGTCACCATTTTTCTAGCAGTCATCAAGAGTATATGTACAGTAAAATCGTGAACTTAGAATTATTGGGTTCTATCTCCGTTTTGGGTAGTTCCGAGATATTGAGCATCAAAGTTCCAACTCGGCTTGTGTTTTGGTTGAGAACCTTTTTATTTTATGAATAACTAATTAAGAAATGTTGAAAATGTACAAATAACACCACACAGGCATTAACAGACCACTAATGGATGATATTATGCAAAAAAACTCAATTTTGAAAAAAACGGAGATAGAACCTTATAATTCTAAGCTCACAAAATGTGCTTTTGGTCTCTAGTGTACACGCCTTCAGGAGTTAGATCGAAAAGAAACTGGCTTGGGGTAAATAGTATATTAATTCCCAGAACTCTATCTATCTCGTTCTTTACCTCCTTCCAAAAATGAAGCATCACTGGGCTAGCAGTGCTGTCCCTGCTGGCCCTGGCTGCAAACCACTGCCGAGCAGGCAGGTGATTGGTCGAGGACGCTCAGGTGAAGGTAGCAGTACTGAAAAAGTGGGAGTGGCCAGCAGGTGGGCCAGGAAGGAGTCTGGTGAATGGAAATACTGGGCGGAGAACGGTACCATGAAGGACGATTCAAGATACGGACTGGACGAACCAGCAGTCCGACCTCCAACCTGCCGATTAACAGATGTCCTGATTGACCTCAGGCAGAAACTCTGGGTTATTACGCTTTGGGCCTTGATGTTCAGATATAAATATTAAATGGATTTAATATATTTTTGATACTTTGATCGTTTTCAAAGATGTGGCTTGAATCTAAACTCAGAAATTCCCAACACACCCTCCATCCTCCGACTTCCTGAAGCCACTTATGATGAGTAATATTTTGGGACTCTACTTTTTAATTTAATGTCTCTATAAAGTATTAGTTCTAAATCTTTAAGTCTCTCTCTGTCTCATCACTCAGTGCAGTGTTTGGCTGAGCTCTAGGCATGCCTCACACCCCCGGGACAGACCCTCTGATTGGTGTATGCTGGAGAGTAATGGGGATGTAAATCCCCCCACTGCGGCCCTCAGCCGTTGCGGATGAAAATCCTCACCTGCAGTCTTCAACCAGTCTGGGCGGAAATCCCTCGTAACCAGGCGGAGACGGCTGAAACATCCTCCGTCCTGCAGCTCGGCTCCTGCAAAGATCCCAAAAATACAATAAGTCAGAGATTCTGTGACAATATGGGCAAAACTGTGATGGAATTGTGTTTGTTTCATCTGTTTTTCTCTGTCTCGGCCTCCACCCACCCATCCCTGCACCCATCTACACTCTAAAAAGTGATTAATGGGGTTAGTCGGTATGGCTCAAAATATAGAGTTTTCTCAACGTAAAAAAATAATTCTGTTATGCATATACATTATAATGAGTTCATAACTTAATTTAATAAGTTGGTCTAACTGAAAATAAATAAAATTGTCGTAACTCAATAATACATGAATTGTGAACAGATATTTCTGCTGTAACTTAACATAGAGGTGTATTCAGTCAGCACAACTTAAAAATCTGTGTCTGTATTTTGTTAAAAGTTGAGTAAAGGCTAACCTCAACACGTTTAGTGCAAACATGCGGCATGCCTGTTGGAAGCAGACATGAGTGAGCAGAGCACAGAGTTGGAGACACTCATTTGCAAACTTGCTTGGTGAGTAAATCTTACTTGTTTTATTCACAGTAGCCTACAAGAAAATGTTTTTCACCATGCTGTTTCTCTGTCAGCAGTTGTAGGCTAATGTGTAGCCTAAGCTATAATTCGGACATTAACATTAGTTTTTGTCAACTTTTGTTTGTGTCAGGTGTTAGTCTAATTGGCACTGTTTTTCAGAAGTTTTAACTTTGTTTCTTCAAATTTATTTCAAATTTGTGGTAGTGTTGGAGGTGAACCTGTAAATATATAGCATCATGGCTAGGCCATTGCATGTGACTGAGCACACATTTAGTTTGTCATGATAGCAGCAGCAAGTGCATTTTAAAAACTGCGTTGACATAAGAATATTGTTGAGACGCCACAGGACTAGTCATAAGCTAGTTGTTAGTTTGCGTGCATATTGTATAAATTAGCATGTTGTACTTATTTGTGTCTTTTCTTTTTATTCAGATAAACCAAGAATTAAGACTGATCACCACTGTCAGCCTGACCTGGAGACAACATTCACAATCAGTCTCAAGAGCATGACTGTCAAAATGTTCAGACTGTGTTCAAAAGACTGTTTTAAAGGGCCATTGTATATTGTAGGTTTCCTAATTTATTTTATGAATGCTCCTTTTTAAAAATGTTGTATACACTCAGTCCTGTTGCTGTAAAGTGAGATGCTAACTTGTCTGTGAATAAACAGTTGATCAAACTGAAATTTCAATGTGTGATCTCTTCTGACTTAGATAACTAAGTTCTTACTACTAAAATGAAATGAGGTAACAATTTCCATGAACATTTCTGAGTAGAATGAAATGAAAATAAATAAGTTGGAATAACTAAACAATTTAGGAACAACGCAATTAAAATTAAGTTGGGTTGACTTAAATCAGTAAGGCAAATCATGTTGCTTGTTCTTAAGTAATTAAGTTGGCCTAACTAGAGAAGTCTTGTGGCATGTACTTAATTCTAGCTAAGTTGAAACAACTTAAAAATATCCATGGAAATTGTTACCTCAATTTTTTTACGTTGAGGCAGCACATCATTTGTTAGAGTGTACTGTTTCTCTCTCTCGCACTAAAGCAGCATATTTCTCTAACTTAATCAGTAACAATAAACACAAATCTATATTTCATCTTGACACTGAGCTAAATTTACTTACTTGATTAAGCCCAGCTTCTACAGTCCTGGAACCAGCTGCGCATGATGCATTCTGCTGGAATAAACTTGGAGACTGCATCAATTTAGAATGATCGTCTAAACTGGTATTTGCTTCCAAACACATTACCTGCCTCTTCAAGGCCTTGAAAATCATGAATTCTCATGTGACTGTGTGAATATTGGTAGATTGAACTCTGAGCAGTCACATTCCTGAGCAAGGAACACAAAATACCATCAAGGGCGGGAAAGTGAAGAGTGTCATATCTTTCCAATTTAGGAGCTTATTTACTTTACACTGATGATCATATGATTTATGTTGAAGAGAGCTTGGCTCTGGTGAAAAACAAGCACGGCATCACGCATGCACGCTTATAATTTGCTCAGAGAGCTAAAGCTGAGCCTGATGAAAACGTCAACATCACAGGAGCCACAGAGGAAGACAGGGGTTAGCTTTCATTACCACGGAGTCTCCACATCCACGCTGTGCTCTCATGCGCTGAAGAATGGAGCAGTCCTTTCAATTTTCCTTCAAAATTGCAGTTGCTCCGTTGCACAGACATGAAGTGCCTTGATGTTTCGAGATGTATTGATCTGGTTGCTGTAGGACACAGATTCTACGCAGCCGCAGCTTCCTTTCCTAGTAACGTCTTTGATTCATCAATCAGCTGCAGCAACATGTAAAAAAATCTCCAGTCATTCACAGATCAGTCGCTTCTCTCCCTGAAGCTGCTCTTCATTTTGCTGCATCTGAGCAGAAGAGCGTGTGATTTGATTACAAGTGATCTATTAAAGTGGGACTTCATTTTCAGTTTCCTGTGATGTCAGTTTCTCAAGTCAGAGCAGTGACACACAGGGAAGTCACTCCAGAAAGAGCATTTCATGTGAAGACTTAGCCTTAGGATTGTGTATTAAGTGAATTTTATTGATTCGGATTCAAATTGTAAAACTTCTAATCAATTCTGGGAGTCATCGATTACCTATTTCAATTCCAAAATGGTTAACGAGGAAAAGAAAAATTCAAAGTGGTGACAGCAGATCTCAGGTAAAACCGTCAGAGAGACCAAATCCAGAAAGCCATGATGGGCAGGGCTTAGAATTATAATGGGCACAGCTTCGTTATGACATCACAAAATTAAAAACAAAACAAAACAACAGCTTTATAATTAAACTTAACATGGACATCTACCTCTAAATGACATGGGACCTTTAATTCTGATGACCTATTCAGTCATGAGAGTAAACTACAACCACACATTGGGGAAGACAGGTGGGCACAACATGCAGGTTTTTCCAAACTGCATCTGCACAGGTTCTGGGTTACAAACACACAGCTTTATAACAAAATTAGGTCATGGCAAATCACAGCTAATCACTGCAGTCTAATCAGTTTTCATCACGGAAAATGTTGAGTTCATCTGCAAGGAGATCATTTCGAAGGAAGTCACATGACCGCAGCACCGGTTGACCTCGCTCCCCTGACTGACTTCCCAAGAAGTGACTCTTGCAGGTCGTATGTGCTGAACTAATGGGGGATTTCCTCAGGGCTCCAGATGTTTCTTCTTTCTGGATTGCAGCTACATTCCCAAAGCAATGATTTTAATGATACTAGGCTTAAAGAGGGAGTGATGGTGACCTACTTGCTTCATCCAAAACGATGAAGTTGACTATTTTTTCAGGTGTTTAGCTCCTCCGAACAAACACTACACTTAATTTGAATAATTTTATTACGTTTGTAGGTTTATTTAAGCATTTTTGACTTTTTTTCTTACCATAACTCATTTAAAAAACATTATTCTCACTCATTTGTGTCATCTATACTGTAGTACGATGACAAATACTCTTGAATCATCTTTTTTTTTTTACCCTGCCTCAGCAATAAAGAAGTTTTTTGTTTTTAACTCGGATCTTTGTAGAAAGGAATGGAAATCTTTTCTTAAACTATTTATTAAACTATGAGAAAACTGCTTTGCATCACAGTCTGTCAAAAAATATAATTTACAAATGAGGACATAGAACCTGCATCAGCACTTTTCAGACACAGATACAAAGATGGTGCACACCAGTGGGAGCAGGGAACAAGCAGTTATTGAAATATCTGACTCCAGTAAAGGCAACACAGGAGATACTTAATATAGACATTTGTACAATGCATACAACATCAATGCACACAGACTTAAAAATCCAACATTAGACATATTTTCCATCAGTTTTGTAATTAAGTTACACAATATTTCCCTGTTAAACACTTCCAGACAGCTTAATATAATCAGCTTTTATCAGAAATTGCCCTGTGTTGTCATGCTGTTGTCGTTTTAAGCTGGAGATGCCACTTTTCCCTGCTGGAAAATCTTTTTAGTGTTGGGAAAAAATCAGGTTGTCAGGTTGAGAGTAAAAACCATCTCAATACTAATGAAAACGATTTGAATTTATTGGGACAACAGGTGAGGCATTTATTTACATTAAAGGTCCCATATTGTATTGATTTCATTTTGGGTTATAAAGCAGGTCCAGGTTCTCTATCAGCACTATGAAAGCATAAAAGTGCTCTGTGCACAGAAGAATGCACACAACATATCAGTAACTGCTGTCAGGACTTGTGTAACTATACCCATCTCGACCCGACATCTATCCTTATAGGATTTATCCTTAAAGGATTTGGTTTCTCTGAGTGTTTACCTGGAATCTACTATACTAGTCAGAATATTTCTATCTTCTCATGGATCAGCACTCTAAATAAAAAAAACAGAAGAAGGTCACAAAACGGGACCTGAACAGGCACTGAATGGACAATAAATAGTGAAAATTTGATAACCTATTAGTTAACATTAGCATTCAAGCAGAGTTGGAATACTTTCAATCACAATAAAGTTAAATCAGCATTGTCTTTGGTAAGCTATACTTTTAAAGTCATTACAGAATTCCATAAGTGAGACACAGAGGACTAGTGGTTAGTGGACTTATTGATTGCATTGCATTTTTCAACATTAAAGTAGAATGATTTGGTAAAAGCTGAAGCTGACCTGTCCAAAGCATTCTTTAGCCTGAAACCAAATTGCACAACAAAGCAATTTAAACCAAAAGAGGAAGGTCAAGTGACATTCCCCACCTATGGGCTGAACTATGGTGCACAACTACAGGTTTTAATCAACTTATCTCATCATTGTGACAGCAGTTTTTTTTTTTTTAACATTTGAAGAGCTCTTTTCCAAAACGCTATAAAACCATTTTAATAGTTTTCCAAAATCGATCGTTGATTCGGAGGATAGCCGGCGTTACAGGCGGGGGCTACCGTATGCGTGGGGTGTGGGGGTATGCTTAACGGCCCAGTGTCCACCACATAAACAGATACAGTAATTAACACAGAACCCAGAAACTACTGAATGAATGACTGAAAACAAACCTCGGCTCAGAGCACCGCCGTGCTGGACTGCATGGAGTGCTCATAGAATTCTGAGGAGAGGGAGGAGATGTCACGTTTTGGCTAAAAATAGATTTGGCGCTTATCGCTGTTTGGAGGGAAACTGCATTTTGTGGTGCCTTTTAAATAGGGAAATTTAGCGATTTGACGTGATACGTTGATGGAACAGTGAGTAGGCTCAGTACACAGCAAAATGGCGTGACAAACTCATTTTTTTTAAATTTAGTGTTTATCGCGTTTTGGAAAAGAGCTCTTCATTTGTATCAATACAACATTAGCTGCTTTCAAAGGGCAGTTGCTTGGGCATACAGTATGGCATTGACCATGACGAACAGTGAAATTCCTCAAAACACATTTAGAAACGTGGCTTTAGAGTCTACACCAATGGCGTTCCTGGCTGTGCACTTGTAGACGCCGGCATCTCTTTGCGTCGGGTTCTGGATGATGAGGGAACCTTGTGGATGGAGGTACTTGTTTCCAAAAACACGTGGCTGCGCGCTGACAGCCAGGCGGGTTTTGTCCGGAGTTTCCCAAGCTACATCCGCTCTAGGAATCCCTGTTGCTACGCAGTTTAGCTGAACAGCAACTCCACGTTTAGCATAAGTCACAGAGGGAGGGCCGTTGGTAATTTGCGGTGGGTATGCAATCACAGTTACTGATACAGGGAGCAGAGAGCTACCATACTCGTTTGCTGCACGGCATACGTAGGAGCCCCGATCATAGACTGTTACTTGTTGAATTGCTAGTGTCCCATTGGGCAGTATGGAATATCGTCCAGCTCTCTGCGGTGTGTTGAGGACAACTCCACTGGGTAGCGTCCATGTTAGCCTGAGGGGTTTGCCACTAGTCAAACAATGAAGCCAAAGTGTTTCCCCATTTGTAATACTAACTGGAGAGTTGTATTTGTTGACGATCTCTGGCTTTCTCCCCGGGGACAATGTGATTACCCGTTCCAGAAGCCCAACAGAACTCCGGCCCAGGCAGCGATACGTACCGGCATCACCAACTGACGGGTTGTTGATGATCAAAGAGCCACCCGGCTGATGGAAATACTTAGAAAATCGAGCACCACTTCGTAAAGGCGTTCCATTGGGTAAGATCCAAGTGACGTGAGGTAGTATTAAGCCCTCGAAGGAGCAATTCAAAGCCATAGCGTTTCCCACAGTCAGTGACAGACTGTCTGTTTTTGGGCCTCTAACTTGCGGCCTCTCGACAACCTCTCGAACATCCAAATCAACCACCAGCCGAACCTCCCCTCCTTCATTACGAGCGATACAAACCAGCTGCCCCGAGTCTGTCCTTTTGGGGGATCGGATTTCCAAGGTACCGTTGAGGTGAACAGACATTCTCTTGCTGTAGTACGGCGCAGGTAGGATCACGTTTCCTGGAAGAACCCACATGACGCGAGGGGTAGGGGTTCCCTTTGCCACACAGTCCACCATCTTCTGTTGATCCTGGATGGCAGTTACCTTGACAGCACTGGCGGCTTCTCTCAGGCCGTTGATCATTGGAGGTGTTACCAGGACGTCCAACTTGACGACTTTAAGGTCTTGTCCTGCACCGTTCCTGGCAATGCAGGTGTAGTTACCTCCATCAGAGCGTTGGGCCTTTTGAACAACCAATGTCCCGTCATCCAGGACCTGGTATTTGCCTAATTCGGGGGAAATCACTCTATTTGTAGGGGATATCCATGTTTTCACTGGTATTGGTTCCCCTTTGACAATACATCTCAACGTAACGGTCTCACCGTAGAAAACCCTGACAGCCTTTTGATCTTTATCCTGGATTTGTGGTGGTGAAGCCGCAGACTTCACTTTGACTCTGACCTTCATTTCGTCTTTTCCGAGTTGGTTCTCGGCATAGCAAGTGTAGTCACCTTCTTCTGGTATGCCCACATCATTGAAAATCAGTGTCCCGTTGTCAAACACAAGGTACCTGCAGGAAGAAAAGTGGAGGCAGATACAAATTGTTACAGTTTGATGACTGTATCTGTCAGTTATGACATGCATTGTGTGCAATGTGCATGAAAGGAGAATCTGGTCACCCAGTATTGGGGGGAGCAAAAAACGCGACTTAAATTGATGCAGGCAGACAGACACTATATGAGTTCAGTGGTATATCATAAGGATTTGAGTCATGTACTGTACCATAGATGTTTGATTGTTTTTTGAGTGTTTGTTGTGGTTGAATTGCTGCCATAGGTTAGCGTTGTCGCTATCCCTACCCTACCCGCCGGGTAGCCATAGTGTAACTCTGGTTTGCCTGCATCAATTTTAGTCGCGTTTTTTGCTCCCCCCAACACTGGGTGACCATCAGGACAAAGATTTAGGCCAGAAATGAATGGAATTCTCCTTAAATGGAATAAAAAAGAACATTTTAGATGTCATGCAATACAACAAAGTTTTCTTTAGGTGGTGCACTTGGATGTTCTGTCTTGCTGTAAATATAAATTCTGGTTGTTGGTGTTTCTGTGTTCCTCTGTGTTGTTTTGGTTCGCTGTTGTATTATTATTTGCTGTCAAACACCAGAACAAGCGAAGCAAATGGTACAAAAGAATCGGGAGAAGAAAATGTTGGGTCACTTTAATCCAAAGCTATTTTAGAAAACAATGCAATATTGGTTCGTCATATTGATTTATTCTCTACCTGGTTGCTTCAGGATGACCATGTGAGTGTAAATGACTGCTCTTAAAGGGAGCTGAATTTGCTTCATTACTGCATATGAAATCACCCTGAAACACAGCTGCCTGACTCACTCTCTCTCTTAATATTTAGTTGCCCAACCTCAATAGACTGACAAGTCATATTTACAGTTTACAGTTCCATGTGTCGTAGCAGGAAGCAATAAATACTGCTGAAATACTAAGGGCTTTTTGTACTGTAGTAGCACATGCCAGAATTGGTTCATGAAGTAATTTTCTGTGGAGGTTGAGAGTCATTAATCTTTGGGTTGTGTGCTGCCACTGTAGCTCAGAGTCAGGAGGTACTTTCCAGTGATAATAATCAACTTGGCTTTAATTTGATGAAGTAATAACATATGGACATTTCTAATGGTCTTTAAATGTCTTAATTGATAAATTGCAGGGCTGTTGTTAAATAACTTAAATGATCTGAGTTTTTTAAAGGTTCCATAGTGTGTGAGGGTAAATTTCCAGTCCTTTTTCGAGCAGCAGGAAAATATATGCTTTGAACCTCTCTTGTGTGTGGATGAATGCAGATTTCCAGTAAACTAAGAGAAAGCAAATCCTGCAAGGCTGGTTGCTATATCCAGCCAGTGGGGTGAGTGATTTGTTGTGACATCACAAAGTTCAGGAAATGCTAATGGATTATTTTACAGCTCAGTCTCTGAATACAGGATACTGACACCTGTAGTATTCTTATAGAACATTCACTTGCTTCTTTTTTTTTTTTATATGGAAATTTGCCTTGATACAACACTGGCCCTTTAATATCTCCATGCAGTCCATCCCAAACAGTGATATATAATGTTACTAAATACCAGCCCAAGCCTACCTGCGACTGCGTCCTCCACTGACACGGTCCTTCTGCTTGACCGGGTTGACCATGGTGCCATCTGGCAGTGCCCAGCTGATCTCAGGGTTGGGGAACCCAGAGGCCACACAGTCCACCTTCAGGTCTCCACCGTACACCACCTCCTGACTGGATCGCTGGTTCTTCTGCTCGATCTTAGCTGGCCTGGTCAACACATTGACCCGCAGCTGGACATAGTCATCGCCGATCTTGTTACGTGCCACGCACACGTAGTCGCCGCCATCCTCAGCTCTCACAGATTGAATGGTTATCGTGCCGTTCAGGTACACCTTAATTCTGGAGTCAAAACTTAAAGAATAGAAAAAAACAAAACAATCAGGTCATTAAACCAAGGCATCTGTTAAAAAATAACTGTTTAAACTGAACACACTAAAAAATGTTTGGTTATCTCTGTAACCCAATTTCTGAGTTATTGGTGCTGGGTTAAATTTTTATTTTTCCACAGTGTAACCCATTTTTAGGATTATAGGATATGAATTTAACCCAATTCCTGGGTTGTTCAAGTAATTGGATTTTTTTTTTTACAGTGTTTACTTATGCCAACTACAACATTGGGTTATTTTCACCCAACTACTGGGTTGAGCAAGTGCTTTATACACGACCCAATAGTTGGGTTAAAAATAACCAAACGTTGTAGTTAGCATAACCCAACTCTTGGGTTGAATATTCAACCCAAAAGTTGGGTCAAAAAAGAATAAAAATAAAATAAATAAAAAATAACCCCCCAAAATGGGTTTGTCCTTATTTGAACCAGCAGTTGGGTTAAAATTGGGTTGTTGTTTTTTTTAACCCAACTGTTTTTAGTGTGTAATTTTTGCTTCACCTGTACTGAGCATCAACCAGTTTCTTTGAGGGTGTCCTCCAGATGATCCAGGGATCTGGCTGTCCTGTCGCCACACAGTTGAGCAGCAGTTTACTCCCATAGATCACATCTGTTCTCTGGGGGGATGATGAGATGATGCTGGCTTTTGATGAGTATAGATGCTTCCTTGTGGTCAAGAACACGGTTCTCTTGCTGGATGCCACTGCATTACTAGCTAAACACTCGTAACGGCCAACATTCGCTGGGCCCAGTCCCCGTATGTAAAGGGTCCCATTTGTGAAGACGACAAGGTTGCGTTGAGTAAAGACCTGGGAAGCAGCGAGCTGCACACCATCAGGTGTAATCCAGCGGATGACAGGTGGAGGGGTGCCCGTGGCAGTGCAGTGGATGTAGGCGTTGCTACCCTCTGGGACGGTGGTGTTTTCTTGTTGAGTCTGTTGAATCAGAGGTGGTGACCCTGACACAGAGAGGTGGACTGAGATACTATCAACTCCAGCTGCACTGCTGCCAGTGCACTTATAAGTCCCTCGGTCCGTGGAACTGGCCTGGGTGATCCGGAGGGTACCATTACTCAGGACCACTACACGCTGCTGAAGTGACACGCCAATTGGCGCAGCAGCCATGTGGACCTGGTTCGGGAGCATCCATGTCACTCTTGGAATAGGATACCCCTCTACTTTACACTCCAAATCCACTTTGCCCCCCAACGGCACTGTGATGTCTCTATTCCGAGGCTGGAGCATCCTTGGATGCTGAGACATGACCACAAGGTTGACCACTAATTTGTCTGCTCCATACTGGTTCTGGACCATGCACAAGTACTGGCCTTCATCCATGGGTTGTGTTTTCCTGATGATTAATGTACCATTGGGGTGGACCTCAAACCTCTGGACCCTCGTGTTCTGAGCTATACTTGTCCCTGTGTGAATGAAAAGACAGACAGAGATTTCACATTAAAAGAGAACTATTGAAAGCAGAAAAGAAAATAAACAAGGTCAAACTGTGATTCATTACGGCAACATAATCTGACAAAGGAATAAAACACCAACATTTTAGACAAAATTGAGTTGGAAAGCTTCGAGAGGCATTGCTGTAAGTGAAATTTCTGTTGTATTTATAAATATAATCGAGCTCGTGCTTTGAAAGCCATGAAAGGCAAGTGAATGTTTTCATTCTCTTCTGGATATTTATTTTAAAGAAAAATGCTGACTTGCCTTTCAGAGCTTCCATTCACTTATCTTACATAGAAATGTTTGATTGTGACTGACACTAAAAGTAAATAGATCCTCCAAATTAATAGAGATATATTAATTTACTTTATGTTGTTTCAATAAAAGGTAATCTCATATTATAATATATAATGCCTATGCTAGTCAAGCTCGTCTTGGACTTTTTATATTTGACAATGACATCACAATAAGAGATACAATGTTTTGTATCTTTACAGTATCAGGCCATTGTGGTTTTGAAAAAATAATAATTGTTCAAATATTTGAATTATTAGCCTATTTCACATTTTCTACAATACTGTTTGTAAAGCTTAATATCTGAGTTTGAGCTATACGTACCACTAGCAACATTAGTCCATGACAGGAAGGGCTTTGGCTCGCCTTTGGCCTCACAGGGAAGCTGAGCATCTGTTTCAGCTTTCACAGTGAAAGTCTGGAAATTACTCTTAGTTATCCTTGGCCTCTCTCTTGGAAGAGATCCTGGTCCAGGTAGCTGGAGCATTGTGGAGACTTCCTGAGTGCTTGTTAGCGGCGTCTCTGTGAACAGATTAGTTTGGATTGGAGTAATCGTTGGGGCAGGGGTGGCCGTCTGCTCGGTTGTCTGCCTGCTGGTTGCCTTTAAGGCTGGGGAAGTTTCTGTGTTGTGAGGTGTGGGGTGGTGGTCTGATACTCTCCTAGGTTCTGGTGTGGTGTTGATAGGTACAATTTGTTGGTCTTGATTGTCAGTAATCCAGGAAACCTCCTGGGTAGTGGCCTCCAGCAATGGTCCCATTGTAGTTCCTGTAGATGTTATGGATGGTGTGGCATGTGATGCCTCTTTGGATGGGACCTCAGGATTAGGCATTGATGATACAGTGGGTGGAGGTGTTGTCCTAATCGTAGTTGTGGTGGGATAATCAACAATTACTCCCATATTTTCAGCTTTATCAAGATCTCTGTCTACTTCCGACTCAGTGCTTGGGGTGTTATTTTGACCAGAGTTTTGATATTTGTCATCTTGAGTAGATGTCTTTATGGTAACCTGTTCGGTCTCCAGATCACCTTCGAAAGCCCTACTTGGGGCTGTAATTAAGTCACTTGAAGCATCTCCAAAAGTCGTATTGATTTCATGCTCGACCGGAGAAGCAGTTGAACCAGGCGTGAATATCATCTTTCCATCGTTCTCGTCTGGCGCATATTCATAGTCCGATAAGTTGTCTTCAACTTCTGTTGGCACCGGTAGAGCGATGCTTGGCCTTTGCGTCTCCAAAAGTCTTACAGGTGGAGGAGGGATGTCTGTAGACCTTTGCTGAATGGTTGAAGCATCCGTTTCCAAGATGTCTGGAGAAGATGAATTCTCTACAGTACTTAAGGTTGTTTGAGAACTTGTCTTTCCCTGACCCACCCCTGGAAAGGCTGTTGGAAACGATGGTGCCTCTGATGTGCTTCTGAATAGTGGTTTGGCTGGGGTAAAAAGGCTGTCCTTAGTTTTGGCTGGTAATGAAGAGGGTTTGGTGGCCGCCTCACTGTCGTGCATGGAGACTGTGCTTTCTGTATGACTCAGTCTGCCTGATGACACCGCCTGGCTGCTGCTGAATGGAACAGTGGTATTGAATTTGGCGACCGTAACTTGGAATGGGTCTATTTTTAGCCGTGTGGAGGCGGTGGTCCTGGGGGCTTTTGTAGGTGTGGTGGTTGATTCATCCTGCTTTTGTTTCCTTCTGTTTGGTCTTTTCTTGCCTTTGCCTTTACCTCTTCTGGAGTTCGGCGGTCGGAGTCGCGAGGCTCTCCTTGTCGTAGGGGGTGAGGTTGTTGTTGTCGTCGGGGATGCTGTTGTTAGCATTGCTTGAGGCTCCAAATAATCAAGTGCTGTATCCTTTGGCTGAGGATGGAGCTGTGGTGTTGTTGCAGTCTCACTAAGATATTTTCCATTTTCTTCTTGGCCGGTCTCTGAATCATTTGGGTCAACCAAAGGGATAATTTTACTTCCACTTGAAGTAAGCCCTCTGTCATTATTAGTGCTGGCAACGACGTCGGGTCTTGCAGTATTCTCGATCCCCTCTGACGCCTTGGACCAATCAGCTGTTTCGACTCCATCAACATCTGTGTTTGTGCTGTGGTTCTCTTGTAGAGAAAATGTACTGCTGCTGCTGCTCGCGCTGTTTGTGTTCGCTTGCCAGAAAGTGACAACATGGAGGGGAACAGATGTGGTCTGTGGGAAGAAAAGTACACTATTTGGAGTTGTATACGGATCCAAGTTTGCATCATGGGTTGTGTGCATTGTGTGTGGCTCTGTTGTAGGATGTAGATGAGTTTCTACTGTAGTATCTGTGGTGTAGATCTGGTTTGATGCCATGTCGCTTCCCTGGCTTTGTGTATTTTGTTTATTAGTCTTTATTTGTGTGCGTTGTATTGGAATCTGTGGTGTTGTTAGGTAATCCTGGCCATCTCTCTCTGGTGCAGTCACGCCATCTGATGATCCTTCAATAGTTTCCTGTGACGGCGTTGTCTGCTCTGTTGGTCTCCCCTCTGTTGTGTGTTGACCTGGAGTCGGGGTCACAGTAGTCTGAGCGTTTCTATCTCTTATCTTTGCCAAAATGTCAGCCCATTTCTCTGGATCTATTTTACTCTTTGTCATATTAATCCTCCGCCTGCTCTCCACTATATTCTTCCTGTCTTCAACGCGAGACGTGATCGGTTTTCGTGGAACTGCCGGCCTCCGCCACATATTCCTTGATGGATGGATGCCCCTCCTTCCTGGAACCACACCCTCTGGAATTCTTCTCCTCAAAGGATTCAATGGAGATACCTCTTGGGTCACTTCAGTGTCCCCTGATGCCTCCTCCATATTCTCTGTGGGGACTTTAATCTGAGTGTTAACGCCTGAAGCTGACTGAGGTCTTGGTAGAACCTTCCTCAAAGGCCTCACCAGCCCTTTGCGCCTGATAAGAGTCACTTTTGCAGCCAGTGTATCCACACCATGTTGATTTATAGCAATGCATTTATAATAACCATTGTCCGATAGCTGAGTCTGTTGGATATGTAAAGTCCCATTGGAATAGATCAAAGTTCTGGAAGATTTGGCTTGAGGACTAACTATATTGTTGCTTGGTAGAATCCAGTTAATCTCAGCATCAGGGGAGCCGGAGGCCAGACAGGGAAGAGAGATGGGGTTCCCAGAAAATCCCTCAATAGGGGTAATTGAGGTATCCTCTCCTGGGAGGGGACTGGAGGATTCTTGAACCGTCAGATGGAACGGCAGGACATCCAGGTCTCCGTGAACCTTAGCGAGGCAGTAATAAATTCCTGCGTCTTTGTGGCTGACAGATTTAATAATCAGCTGTCCATCACTGGACACAGACACCCTGTTGTCTGGACTGCTATACGGTGCCTCCACCTTGGAGCCATCTGGAAGCATCCAGTGAATTACTGCTTGGTCAGAGCTTTGCACAATACAGTCAATTTGTCTCCGGCTTCCCAGGATAGCGCTCAGTGCTTTTTGAGTTTTGTTTGTTGACTCGATTAAGACCCAAGTCCTTCTCTGTCTCCGCACCAGCTCCGCCTCCACAATCTCTGACAGCTCTGTACTCAGGGTCAATTTCACCACCTTGGCTGATGATTGAAGTCTGTTCAGTTGAAGGTCTGCAGAGGTCTGCATCAACCAAGCTGGCTGGGCCATGACGTTTGCTTTAACACCTGTGTAGTAGAGTGCATCTTTCTCAGAGTCTTGTCGATACACATAGGTTGGATGAGGATCTTTGCTGAGCATAATCTCCCTTTGTAAGTGGGCTGGGACATTGCTGTAGTAAGCAATCAGCCTCCACAGTTGCTCATATTTTTCTCTATCAACGGGACATTCGAGATCCACTGACAAAGTGATGTTGGAGGCCAGCTGCAGCTGGTCGACCTGTTCCCAGCTGATCTTGGTAATATCGTTTGGCTCGCCAATACTACAATCCAGAGCCACCTCATTTCCATGTTCATCAGACAGGCCCAGTGAAATGTTTCCAAAAGGCTCCCTGAAGTTGTCTGCAGTCATGACCTCACTTTCAGTTTCCTCAGGTGGGGAAGCCCTGTGAGAAGAGCTGATGATGGGACCGGTGCAGACCAGGTTCTCCACAGCCTGGAGCTCTTTCATCTGGAGGTGCCTGGGGGAGGAGCACATGGGGCAGAGCTGACCACCAGGAAGGGCCCTATCCTTCTTACATTTCAATACACCTGGGGCAAAAGAAGGCAAAACAAGTCTTAGTTCATTCATCTGAATAATATGGCAAATTTTGCCATGATCTTTATAGTCATAGCAGTAGCAGAGCCATGAGCTACTCAGAGCTATGCTACGGAGGCTCATGGGATTTCTTGGTTTCCCTCATCAGACTCATCAAATACAAAATCCAACAACTCCACAACGCTCTGGTGGACAAGTTGTGACATGCACATTCACCACGCTATGAGATAACGTTACGTTACCACACAGAGTTGTTTTAGAGGGAAATTCATGGAAAACAGCTGATCTTTCTGTCTTTGCGTTTATTTACCTCGAAAACAACTCCATCTCGTAACGTTCCATTATTATCTCATAGTGTGGTGAATGTGGAGTTGGATTGTGTATTTGATGAGTTTGATGAGGGAAACCAAGAAATCCCATGAGCCTCCGTTGCGTAGCTCTGAGCAGCTCACGGCTCTGCTCCGCTGTTGTAAAATTAGCTTGCATCGACAATTAAAGGTAACGAACCTACTGCTATGACTATAGGGATTATGGCAATGGGCCAATTGGCCAAAATGTTGAACTGTTCCTTTAAAGGTCTCACCTGGTGAGGCTTTATCCCAGTTATGGATCCACCTCATGTTGCAGTCACAGGTCCATGGGTTCCCATGGAGGTACAGATTCTCCAGCTGAGGCATGGTCGCCACCAGCCTGGAGGGAAGTGAGGTCAATCCATTGTCCGACAGGTACAGGTGCCTCAGCGTGGAGACGTGGAAGTGGCTCATCAGTGTGAAGGTAGTGAATGTTTCCGGGTGCAGCTGTTGGAGCTGGTTACCCTCGAGCTGCAGCAGTCGCAGGGAGGTGAGGCCCTGGAAGGCGTCTGGGTGGATGAACTCCAGTCGGTTGTGGTCAAGGTGTAACCTGGCCAAAGACCAGAGACCCTGCAGGGTGTGTCTGTTGAGCTCCTTCAGCTTGTTGTAGCTCATCTTCAACATCTAAACAGAAGCAAGGAAAAAGTCACAGTTTCAAATATCTTTTACCCTGCAATATCCAATTATTTCACAATTTCCATATTCATTTATATGTTTTCTGTCAATGTTGAAACTTCCTAACTATGCCCCAATCCCACCTGGACCCTGGACCTGGGTTTTCAAAGTGCTTATGCTTCCTCAAAATCTGCTATAATTTCCAACTGTCAGCCAAATGCAGACCACAACAGCCCACAAACCTGTTGTTACTAGAACTCCAGAGAGAAACCTGAGACATTAGATAAAACCACAGCACTACTCTGAGATGAACCACAAATATATCATATTATGGACAGCACTTCAAAAGCACTTGGACACTTACTGGTCCAGACAGGGTGAGTTTGGATTGATGGATTGAGCCATACATTCACTCGATACTAGGTGTGATGAGTCAGCGTACCTGCAATGAAACGAGGTCCCTGAACGCACCATCAGGTAGAGTGTGGATGTCATTTCCATGAACCATCAGCAGCTCTAGCTTCCTGAGACCAGCCAGTGATTTGTCTGTGATCTTATTAATACTGTTGAACCTGAAACAACAAAAACCAAAATAAAAATTAAATGCAACACACAAACCTTGATTGGCTATCTAATGTATGCATACATACATTAGATAAGATGTACTTTATTCATCCCACAATGGGGAAATTCTGTTACATCAGCCAAGTAAGGAAGAAAGAAAGTAGAGAGCTAAAAACACCAAAAACACACAACACAACTCAACAGACATAAAATATAGACACAATAAACAATAAAAACAAATCAACCTTCAACCAGGCAATGTGCAAAAACAAGTACTGAGGATATAAGGTGGTCTAAAGTATTAATAGGTAAAGTGTCTATGGTGTAAACACATTGCAACATAAGTGATGATGATATAAATACAAGTATAAACAATATAAATACTATGCATGAAATAAGACTATTGATTGAAAGTGACTATTTATATAAAAATATTGCAAAGTGACAGTGATATAACCAGTACTGCAGGTATAAACTACATAAATAAAATATTTCAGTGTAAGTGACTATAATATAGAAATAAATAATATGCAGGCACACATAATACACATATGCAAACATACATCCATATAAACATGCATGCATAAATACACACAGACAAACACTGGCATGCGTGTACAACTTTTCTTTTTTTTTAATTTTTTTTTTTTACCCCAGGTTAATGCGCTCCACGTGTTTCGGCACAGCAGCCGGGACGGTGAAGAGAGAGCGGAAGGTGCAGTGGAGCTCTGTGGGCTGAGGGCAGGAGCAGGGCCGGGGGCAGGGGACAGAGGCAACAGGAGCCAAGAGCGCCAGCACCAGCACCAGCAGGGTCCGCAGGACGCACATCTTCATCCTCGGGGGGAGGGCGGGGGGCACTCACAGCAGCTGTCCGAGTAACGAGGGCAATAATCATCGTTTGCACACATGCATCTTAATAAAAAATAGTAATTATGAACAGTTCCATAAATGCTGTGAGAAGTGACCTGAGTTGGGCTGCAGTTTCTGTCGGACCCTCCGCCTCCATCACCGGTGAACTCCGGTAAATATGCGCACAGCGCGGCGCAGCGGGGTTTCAGCCAAAGTGCTCTTTAAATATTTAATTTCAACTTTAGCTTATTTCGTTGTGATGAAATATAGATGCTCTTACCTCAAACCGTTGATAGCCTTTCTCCAGGAAAATCCTCATATTCCATTTCAACATGGATTAAATCAGGAAACCGCACAGTTGGAGCAGAAGTGGAGGAAAAAGTTCAACTTCAAAGACAAAGGAAATAAAGTCGGCTAAGGGTTGCAAAACAAGAAAGAAAATGACAGAAAAAAAGAAAAGAAAAGAGAATGATCTCAGGGTTAATGTAAAATCCTAAATGTCAGTGCGCGCTGTGGATCTCCACTAAGGACTGAGGGAGACTGTGCAACGCGCGCTGTGGAGACGCAACAGGAGGAGCCACGAGGACATAAGAGGGTGAAGAGACTTTCAGTGGGAGTTCTACTTTTTTTTTTTTTCTTCTAGTGGGACTTGACTGAGAATATGATACTGTAACAGAGCCAAACACACTCTCATGCTGCTGAGTGAATGTTGATGTCGCTGGGATATATTCAGTGAGTCACACTGAAACCGCTAGAAATTAGATTAACCTCAATAGCTGACAGTTAGAGGATGGGAGAGGTTGGAGGTAATCTGAAGCTGAATAAACTTGTGGCATCAAGGGAGGGGGGTGTTCATGGACCCTGAACTGAACCAGCCTAAACAGCAAAATAAAACTTATGGCTAAACATATGGATCCACATCTGGACTGATTCCAGCTGTTATCCTCTATCCAGCTGGAAGATAGGGCAAGATCTGAACGGTTTGGATTAATTTTGCCACCACTCTATCCTACAGGGAGTGGAGCTGCAATTTTATGTCACTTCTTAACCTAATATGTGACTTTGAATGTAATTAAATTGATTAATTGTAGGGTTGTGTTGTGCAAGTAGATGTTTAAAGGTCCCATATGAATAATACATTTCCGTGTCTCTCTTGTGATTGGCTGAGTGATCTAACAAAAACAAAGCAGGTTTCAGGTAAAACAATCAAAGAAAATCGAGTGGGCGGGGCTGAGAGTGGTGTGACATCACTAACTTTAGGAAGTCCTGATGGCTCGTTTTTCCCACTGGGGACTTGAAGAAATTTCCTAATTCCATTTTTGGGAAAATTAATGAACACTCATTAATTCAATTATTCATTATTAATTCTTATACAGAAGAAGCCTTTGGCAAAAAAATACTAATGAAAGCGTGTTCTTCCTCAATGAAAACTTTACTCCGAGAAGTTGTGAAATCATAGTCCAACAACAACTCTCCTAAACGAGGCAGTTAAAGTTTAATTGGTCGACTATTAAACAGAACAAAAAAGATACGAGGTGCTCCTAATGGCAGCGGATGCTTAGGCCAAACAAATAACAAGCCAAAGCCATGGCAAACACAACTGGGACGGCGTTGCATATTAGATTGAAGAGACGGTTATCGTTCAGTCACGGTCCTTATATCCTGACAATGACACCAGTTGCAGGAAATTAGTTCTCATCCATGTTGATGTTGAACTTCTTCTTGTCTCAATTCTTGAAACATGACCTGCGGTGTTAGCTTTGGCTCCTCTTCTTTGGAAGTCTCCATCACCTATGTGTCGTGGTCCGGATGCTGGCGTTCCCTGAGTCCCGGCTTTGTGACGGTTGTTTAATTTGGATCGAGGCGGAGGTCAGAGGCGACGGAGGCATGGAGAGCCGAGGGCCTCCCGTTCTCGCTGCTGTACTGAGAACCTCCATCTGTCATGGTGTCACTGTGGGCCCTATAGCACTACTGCACCAAAACCACATAAAAGGAAGGTCATTGCAGCTATGTGGCCTGTGGTAGGCTCTGAGGAAAACCCTGGGCATCATCGGAGCAGCAGGAGTCACTTTAAGTGAAGATTGATCAACTGAAACAATCCACATGTAGATGTTAAACTCATACAGTTAATTCAGACTCCAGCCTCCCTTTGGATGTCCCTCTCTTTCATTCATATCATCATTCATTCTTTAATTTCCTGCTATATAACTCACAAATGTGCACTAAACACCTCACATACAGACTGTTGGCAGACATTACAATTTACACATGTACCCTGGATGCCTCGCAAGCACGCATAGGTAATGGGGCCACCCGAAAAAAAATTACCGATAAAGATATATATATTTTTCAAACAAATTATTATTCTATTTAAAATTATGATTAAAAACACGACACACAATCTTAAACAACTACTTTCACTTTCTCAAATATAAAGTTCGAGTGCAGTCGAGATTGACGCGGTTGCCAGAAATTTGTGATGTCAAAATGGGGTCACAAGCCAAAAAAGGTTGGGAACCACTGTCATAAGGGGATGCACTTCAAGGGCTTTTGGGGCAACATATGACTTTATGAGAGGTTTAGGAGATTTAGAGTTATTACTGCAAAATTGGGGGGCCCCTTTTCCCCTTGGGGATCCAAAAACTATTCCCAGATTTACCTCCACTAACTGCACTGTGGCTTGCTCTCATAGTCACTAAGTGAATCAATTTTAATATGCAGATTAGGTAGGCGGAGTCACTGACTGTCAAAAAACATCCCAGATCAAGGGATAAGACGCGTCATAATCTGACCACGATGATGAGGTACTGTAATGTTGCCATGACTCTCACAAGGAGACAGCCATTATGGCTGAGCTACTTAATGTGAATGAACAGGAAGTAATGTTAGCTTTTATTTGCAACTTTATAGCAATAAACACACATCCTAACTAGGGATGCACATGTTTAACCGATAACAAGAACTCTGACCAAATAATACTATCGGTTATTTTTTAAATTATTATTATCTCCTTATGTCGTCAACTCATGGGGGTGTTTTTGTTAAATGTATTTTTATTATTAACCTTTATTTAACCAGATAAAAGCCCATTGAGATCAGGATCTCTTTCGCAAGGGTGACCTGGCCAAAAAGGTCAGCAGCAGGTCGGGGGCGTGTCGACACGTGCCGACTTCCACCTGCCTTCAGTTGTATATTTCGCAGCAAAAAGTTACACAGGAGGACTGACAGTATGTGCAGCAGCCCCCGTGAAGGAAGGTCAGACTATAAATGTAGCTACACAGATTTAGATGTCCATCACCTGTAACTACGGCGCTGAAGGAAAAAAAAAAAAAAGACGTCGCTGCTCTCTCCAGCCTGTTCACCTGCAGCTCCACAGAGGATCTGTCAGAGGAGCTCTGCTGTTCCTTCAGTCAGGTGTTTGGCTGCACTTTGAATGAGAACAGTTCTACATTGGACGATCTGAGCACGATCAGCTGAGACAGAGCACAGTGGATGTGACATGTGGCGCTGATCAACCATCACAGCGCACATGTATTTAATGGCAAAACCCCCCCCAAAAAAATTGGAGCGATTTTTTTTTTTGCTGCCGTCCGCCGCCAGCTTCTTAATCTTATCGGTTAACAGTTAATAATCGGTTAACGAGCGTCGGTTATCGGTAAGAAAAAAAATTCAAAATGTGCATCCCTAATCCTAACTCTTCTAATGCCAGAAAGATGGATATCATCAGTGGTGCGAGTTCCAAAACAACCCAGCATTTGTGCATACCTAAGAGGTTCTCTATGACAACAAGCCTTTGACCTATCGTCGTCCCTTCAAGAATATCCTGGAGAAATGGTGCTGAATGGTCTTTTGATCAAGCCATGAAATATGTGAGGTACAAGAGGCCATTATGTACCGAAATATCCTGAACAAGAAGCCTTTTGGCCTCTTCCAGTTCACAGACTGTATTGGTTCAGAAAGGAGAGAGGAAGAGAGGAGGGAAGAAGTGGAGAAAGAATGTGTGTAGTGGTCAGATTTTAAGAGTGTGGTCACACTGTATAGATGTTATTCACACCTGGCTGAGATCAGATCGCAGTGTAAGCCCAGACCACCTCCAGATGTGGCCTGACCGCCTCCAGATGTGGTATGGCATCTCTGGCTGCTCTGATCCTGATCCGTTCTGTTTGTATTTACACCTACATGGACACGCTTTTCTTCTGATCCAGATTCTGCTCACATGGGTGATATTAAATATGAATAGGATCCTTCTGTCAGCTGTTTATCCAGCTGATCCGAACTATTTTACTTGGATGCCATGATAAACCCTCATTGCAAACCAAAACCACAAACGCACCTGACTGTGGTAAGTGTTATAAACTGTGACGGATCTCTGACATTTCCACATGGGTAATGGAACGCCACCTTCAGCTCAGTTTCTCTAAGGGTGTATTCAGACCTGTGGCTCATTTGCTTTGTTCCGATTCAGGGGCTTAACCGATACAATTGTCGCATTTTTCATGTGGATTGTTTGTGTTCACACGGTAACAGCCCCAAGTGGTACAAAGTTGTACACAAATGCCATGTGTGAACCAAATGTTCTCTCATTGGTGAAAGATCTGACCTCGATGGAGGAGAAGGTTACCCATGAAAGACAAAAACCATGGAATAGAGGTCTCAATTAAAACCTGAGCTGGTCCAAACCATGGTTGGACAGTACTCGGCCCTTAGTCCAGGCCATGGTTAGCTCTTGCCTCAACCACTGCAGTGCTTTTCTAGCAGGACTTCCTTCTTGCAAAGTGAAACCCTTGGAGATGGCAGCTCATCTGGTCTTTAGTCAGGACAGAAGGTCTACCCATTACCACCCAAGTCAAATCCAGATCACTAATGCTCAACTTCAGAGTGACTTGTTGGTCTGCACCATCTATTGGAACTAAATCAATCAGTCTTAAGCTCCCTCTTGGCCACTGAGCTCCTCCAAAGAATGTCATCTGGCATTGCCATCTCTGCACATAAGGAGACCTCAGTCTAGACTGTTTTTGTCTAGAGTTCCCTGGAATAAACTGCTGAGAACTATCAAAGCAGGGGCACCCCTCTTTATCCTCAAAGATCTCCTGAAGACTCATTTCATGGGTTTGTCTCATGGTTTGTTTGTACAGACAGCTGTACAATGATAGAACCCAACTATTGAGGGTAGTTTGAGGTGCTTTTGATGCTCCTTTCCATTCCCAGCCTCCTGATATAGATCATATATGTCGAGCATTGATGTGCATTCAATTGATTAGTGGTCAGTCTGAGTGCACAGATCTTCATCTTTCTCATCATTTTTTGCCTGTCATGAGAAAGGAAGCGTGTCAAATCACATTAGAAGGTGTTTCATCCTAAATGGATTATAAGCAGAACTGTACCGTTCAGTGTAAAGCTGGCCAATTTCCAAAATTAGAATCCAATAAACTGGACTTCAACATTTCACAGGCACCAATTTAACTACAAGTAAGAACTCTTTATCCACTTTTCATAGTTATTGCCTGAGAAGAAGATCAGAAAGTGATTACTTTAATGACACTTTTCTTTCCAGTTCCCAAATTAGATACGTTATTGATGTTATTTGACATACTGAACCATACAAAGGCCAAAAAACTCATATCTGTGTTGTTTTACATTTCCTCTTTCAGGCTTCTCTGGTGAATCAGCCAATCAGAAAAAAAGGAGGCTTCGACAAACGTCTCGGTTAAACTTAACAGCTTTTGTTTGAGAGCGAGGGCTTGATTTGATTAGAGCCTTTTAATCAAAACACTATTAGTTTTGCTGAGCTCTCTGTGTTTCAGCATTTACAAAGTGAGGGATTCCTTCCGTGATGCTCGGTCTCTAATGAGGGGGTCATGGACCACAGGCATCTGCTTCAATTGCTGAAAGTGCTCACAGCCTGAGACCCAATCTATAAAAACCCAGAGAGCAACACTACACTGGAGCTGGAAAATTCTGACAGCAGTGAATTTATCTCACCAACGGAAGAGTGGTCACTTTAATAGAACAGAATGAATCAGAGGAGTTGCTCATGTCCTCTTAAGAAAGGATTTATTTCATTGCATCGAGATTAGAACATCACTAAATTTCAATATGAGTTTTTGAACTTCACCATGGTCCTGAACATTTATCCAAAATAGGCCAATGTTGTAATAATTTTCCAGGAGATTTGGATTTTCCTGACATTTTCCATGTGTTTTCCATGACTCGAAAATTAGTCAACTGTTTCCATTTTTTTGTTCAATCCATGGGGAACCTTACAAGACCTGCCTCAGAATCAGTGGCGTGCACAGGGGGGGAGGGAGGGGTGGCAGTTGTGGCCCAATTGTTGAAAAATGCGTGCTTAAGTGCCCCCTGGGACCCAAACCTGTGCTAAAGTGCCCTCTAGGAGCCAAAATGCACATTAAAGTGCCCTCTAGCAGCCAAAACACATGCTAAAGTGCCCTCTAGGAGCCAAAACGTGTGCTATAGTGCCGTCTATAGGAGCCAAAACCTGTGCTAAAGTGCCCTCTAGGAGGCGAAATGTGTGCCAAAGTGTCGTCTATAGGAGCCAAAACGTGTGCTAAAGTGCCCTTTAGGAGCCAAAACATGTGCTAAAGTGGCCTCTAGGAGCCAAAACGTGTGCTAAAGTGCCCTCTAGGAGCCAAAACGCACGTTAAAGTGCCCTCCAGAAGCCATAACACATGCTAAAGTGCCCTTTAGGAGCCACAACATGTGCATGGCACTGCCCAGACTCCGAGATGTTTTTAATACTTTTTAATGTGGGAAAACCATGTTGACAAAACATTTTACATGATTACAAATTATAATCAAGACAAATTGTCATCAAGATCAATGGCAATAGTTGCAAACGAAAGGATGTGTGGAAAAAGAGATTGTAAAGATGACATATTCTGTATTTCAGCCATCAAAAGCCTCTGTCAGTTCAGTATTATCTCTGTTAGATGAGGAGATGGGCTGTGGATGAGTAGACCCTCTGTATCCACCCAGCTACCGTGACATATCTGAAAATAAACAGAGTTTAAAGTCTGAATGAGTTTCTGTGTGAGGGAGAGGCAGACCGAGTGAAAAGGGCAATAAAAGAGCTGAAAAGAGAGTTTTCCTGCTTTTACACTAAATCTCTCTCAGTCACACATATGGCTTTCGTATGTGCTCAGGGTGACTCTCCGCGATCTAATGACGATGTGCTTGGAAAAGTCAGCAGAACTCAAGCCAGAAAACTCTCTGACATTACGTAAACACCAAGGGAAGCCTTACGCCTGGAAAATTTGAAAAAAAGATGAAATCCTCAACATCTGTAGATGCATCCCGAGCCGCTGGGTTCAAGGGTGATGAGGCAGCAGAAGGTAAAAGGATTAGCACTTCATCCTTCTTCCTCCCAGACTCTTTTCAGTGAGAGTTGAAGCTGGATCCCTCAAGATTTAATCACACATATTGCTTCAGCCAAGCCAGAAACAGGGAAGTCATAACGTACGGCAAAGGAAGTTTTACTGAAAGTGGGGGAAAAGCTTAAAAGCGTCATTATGTGTCAGTCTGTGCAGCCCGACCCCCATGTCCTCCTCGCTGGGAAAACATGACCTCATGTATGAGTCTGACCCACAGCAGATGTCAGCGGTTTCAGGTCATTGTTCATCTGTCCAGACACAACTTTGCTATTCTGGTTCACTCCCAGGACTCAGGACTCTCCTTTCCAGCCAAAGCAGCATTGTTTATAGGGGAACAGCTCATAAAAGTCACTGTCTATTACCTCTTCTGCAGCAATCAGCAGACAACACTGGCTAGTTAAAGACTCCAGATCCTATACTGTAATATAAAACAGCATCGTTTTGTCGGTGTAATTTTCAGTAAGTCCATGAGCTTCAACAGTTACCAGGATACTGACCTGTTCTTGCTTTTTTTGCTTAAAGCCAAACTTTGGTCTGTTGTGTCAAGAAACTCAATAGAAATGCTAATACATGCATTAATCTCCTCTGAGTTAGACTGTTATTCCCCTCTCCCTGGACTTAACAAATCTTCATTACTCTGCCTACAAGCCGTTCAAAAAGCTGTTGCCAGGCTCCAAACCCAGTCCAACAGCTGCTTACAAATTTCACTCTTCTTTATCCTTGTTGCACTGGGTTCCTGTGATTTTTTAGAATTCAATTAAAAACCGCCAACTTGGCTCCACAAACCAAGTCCTTAGGTTGTCCACCCAGGTTCTGCAAAAAAAATCCCATAGATTCATTTTCAGAGCTTTAGATTCATCCTTCATCACATATTGTTATTTAAGGACGATTTTAGGAAATGACAAATCTAGATTTTTTTAATTCTCCTCCACCACCTCTTCCTTTGGGCTCCTGTAGTTCACTCCCCCATTTTACCCCTTACAGAGACTCCCACAACAACAACAGCTAAATCCAATCCATTGGTTCAATCCATTTGTCTGGAACTGGTTCAGTTTTGCACTTCAGACCTTGAACATACCACAGTCTTTTGGTGTGATACTTTGCACCAACACTTTCGCAAAATGCCACAGAACGCCAACGTTGAGCCTTTATTTTAAGCCTGTATCATCCAGCCCAATATTGCTGTTTAGTGTAGGATATGATTAGTATGTTATAGAATGTCATAGAGTTAGGGTTAGTATATTAGAGTGCAGTATAGCAGCTATAGTGTAGCCGATGTCAATCTGGCCCTCTGCGTTGTGTTTGGTGAGGACTGCCCCAGGGTTCGAACCCTGGTCTCTCACATGGTGGGCAATGATTGGCAGTCTGGTTTGCACGTCCTTTATGGGTGAATGAGTGCACCTGGAACCTCCATTATGATAGCATAGCATCGCATAGCATAGTGCGTCCAGCATAGCATAGCATAGCACCAATCTTGCACAGAATAGCATAGTATAGCAGTGTAGCTTCACTTTAACACAGCATAGCGTAACATACAGTAGAACAACATACAACTGTATACCGTGGTGTAGTGCAGCATAGCATAGTATAGCATAGCACACCATAGGAAAGTGTAGCACAGACTAGCATAGCACAACATGCAATTAGAAGAGCACAGCATAGCATAGTAGTATAGTGTAGCACAGAATAGCATAGCACAGCATAGTAGCAATATCACAGCATAGCATTGTTGTTGTGATAGACTACTCACACTAAATAATCTATCCTGTACGACAAACCGGATACCAACACTGTAACTTTGTAGCTGTCTGTAGCTCCACTACTTTTTATTTCCCATCTCTCTCTCTCTCTTTCCCAACATTCTACTCCGGTACTGGAGTTTCAAAATAAAAGCATAGCATGGAACATCATGGAATATTACATAGTACAGAATAGCATATTTAGTGAACTATATTCCAGTCAGTAGGTATAGCATATTATGATATGGTATTGTACCTATCACTCAAAACTGTGTAGTACACAAGTTTGAATCTATAAATAGTTTAAATGTGTCATACTGTAGGCCTACTGTCAACCAAGCCCAGAGTGTGTCCTTACTGAAGGACTGTCTGAAGGTATCATCCTTACAGCTCTTGATCTCCCCTCAGCACTGAAGTTTCTAAGCACACACACACAAACAAACACATGCACGCACGCCGAGGGACCAGGACCAGGAATAACATCTGTTCTTCTGTTCTTCAGATGCACCTAGCAGGCACAGAGCTGCACAAAAACAAACTGCACACCCCACATAACCACAGAAGACCCAATACAAACACTCACATCCCATTGTAACTAAATATCACTGCATTAATGTGTCAAAACCATAACACATGTTTATGGTCCAGATTTTTTTTGCCATCTCATGGCCCGTCTGAAGTATCTGTCCTGTAATAAAGTGGAATGATGCTTTAATATGGCCACATACAATCAGTAAATGTGGCTCAGTAGCCCTGGGGAAGCTGCTGGCAGCTATTTTCCCTTCTCGTATCTGTAGCCGTGTGTGCTCAGCCACAGGTTTCTAGGTCAATCCCTCAACTCCGAATCTTTTCACCATTTTGTATTCTGCTGGCCTGCAGCCTCACTTCAGAGAATAAACAGCCTCCTCCTCGCCTGCTGTGCTGCAGCTGTGCTCACACCCAACACACACACACACACAAACACACACGCCTCACATCGACTGAGAGAATGGCAGTGCCACGAACACGCAGAACCAACCTGGGGCAGCACCTGAGGAGCAAGCGGGTCAGACTTGGGGGGCCTGCACGACTGGCTGCCAGGTGTCTGGGATCCCAGGCAGTCGTTAAACATACTAATCACAGGAATGTGAAATACGCATTCAACGCCCACATGCCTACAGACATGTACAAGAACGCTGACATGCAGGAACGCATGGCAAAACGGCAACACTTTGGTGCTAATAACAACATGCATCAGTATATCCTAGACATGAAGTCAGATATGACAACTGTGATGTATCTACCCAATAACTGACCTTCAGGGTTAGGGTGAGGGTTAATGGGGGAACCTGGCTGCAGTGTTCTACGAGCTGTGATTGGTCATTGACAGGCGGCAACTGGATCAGCTCCGGTAGAGCTGGATTTTTGCAAATATGTTAACAGTCCATAGGTTACGATGGAGTATTAGGGCCACATTGAGAAAATAAAACAAAACACAGACTTCAAGAATATAGTCGGTAACACTTTACAATAAGGGTCCCTTAATTAATGTTAGTTCGTTTATTAAGCATTAATTAACTGTTTACAGATATATTAACAATCATTACTATGTATTACTTAAGATTAGGAAACACATGAATTAATGTAGCCTATTAGTAAGCAGTTAATTAATGTTTACTACTCAAAGTTAGTTAATAAATTTAAGTTGAATAATGTTATTAGTTATCATTATGTATGCATTACTCAGCATTAATTAACACCTTAGTTTATATACTGTACTATTAGTTAGTACTAATGTACTAACTAATGTTAATTAAGGGACCCTTATTGTAAAGTGTTACCATAAAGTCATAACATTACGAGTATAAAGTCGTAAATTTACGACTTTATTCTCGAAGTTTGTGATTTCTTTATTTGTTAATGTGGCCCTAATACTCCGTCATAGTACTGTAGATGGAGTCAAACGAGTTGGATTTTTTCCTAAATTACCCATCATATACTCCTATCAGAATTACAGTTCCATATAACTAAATAACTGTTGCCCACGATATCTTTAATCTACAGTAAATGCAAAGAAACGCAAATCATGATTTATTAGCAAGCATCTTTTAAGTTTGCTAATATTTTTACTACTTATTTTTACAGTGTACTAAACAAGCTCATTCCTGTTTCTCATCTTTAAAACAGTGGTCATCATTAATTTTCAAGTTTTATCAACAAGGATTTCTAGATGTTTAGTCATATATTGCACTACCTCCCACTACAAGCCTCGCTAGCTTGTTTAGCTCCAACTGGCCATCATCCACTTCTGGTATCAGCTGAAGTCTAACATGTAGACTATGGTGGGTGGCTCCATGGGGGGAGGTCTTTCAACACTCGAGGGAGCAACACATCAATTGTAAATTAGCCCTTTTCCAGCAAACAGTGATGAGTAAGGCAGCTAGATCATGAGAACGCTATGCATGGGAAGAACAACGTCCGAGTTAGAGTTTCATGAGAGAGCAGGGCTTTTTTGTGGCCACCTGTTTTTTTTTAACAGGACGCTGCATGTGTTCTGTGATGTTAAGTTGTCTCATTGTTGAGAGATCTCATCCCAGTGGCTCTTGATTTGACAACTACGTAGGGTGAACAGGGGGAATGTTGCAAAGAAGTTGTCCCTGTGACCTGAATGCATCATGCACGTAGAGCCAGATCATAGAGATAAGCCAGACGCCATTATGATATCCCTGCTTCTGATGGTCCCTGTGGACCTATCAATAGCAGGGAGCATAATTTCAAATCTAAGGCACGTCCGCTCATACGGCAAATCTCCTCTCCCTCGAGCGTCTCCCTCTCGGCAGCGTCTGCTCTCCTGGGCACGAGCCAGCCACTCTGTTTCCTCAGCTGGGGATGGGGGAATTCAGCCAGGCCCATTTGTCTCCATCAGCAGAGTGATCTGTCTCCAGAGAATAATGCTCAGCTATCCAGAACGGCTCATCCAGCTCAGAGTTTGCAAAATAACACACTTTGCAGAGCTGCTGGCTGTTTTAAAGCAGCTCACACTGAAAGCCGGTGTTTAGTTCAATTATACAGTAGCTTGAGTGTCGGATTGAGGGTTCGCTGAGAGGCAGCACTTGTTGTGGGCAGAACGCAGCGCCGTTAAAGTGATGTGTTAGTTTGCCAATATTGGCTTAGCAATAAAAATTGGACATCAGTCGGTAAATTGTTATAATGGAAGAAATGATGGGGAGCTTCAGGACGTAGAACATTACTGACACTCTCTTGCTGTCCATTTTAGTGAATAAATGTACCAGTTAGAAGTTAAGGACTGTGATTTAGTCAGGTCTAGCTTTTTTAGCAGACCAATACTGCTTGTTTTTTGCAAAATCTATGAAGAAAATATGGAAATGAGCCAATCCAGGAATGCAGAGGGAAGATTGTACTCTTGCTCAAGGAGCCGATGACTCACCTGCAACATTTAAACTTATGATTCCCTACCATGCCAAGAAAAGATCCGGAAGGATCCATTAAATTTTATGACTTTTGGATGATGATATATAAATATATCTTCTATAAATATATCATCTACCATATTAGCCTCTCTGTACTCCCAGAAAAATCCCCCTTACATTCAAAATACCTATGGTATGGTACATGTGGTGGCTTTGGGAACCCTATTTTAATATTAATAGTAATCTTTAGGGTCTTTGGGGATCCATGCTCCTGTAGCCCTCATGATCTAGGGTCACAGTACAGCTGGTGGGGCCCTTTTCCTTTAGGGGTCCAGGCAATACAACTGGTAGAGCCCTACTGGTTTCAGGGTCCAGGCAATACAACTGGTAGAGTCCTACTGGTTTCAGGGTCCAGGCAATGCAACTGGCCCTTCTGGTTTCAGGAGTCCAGGCAATACAACTGGTGGAACCTTACTATTTTTTAGGAGAAAGCTGTTATTCTTTTTTTTGTTTAAATCACCAAATTTGAGAGCTTGTTTTTCAGTAAACAACTGAAATGCTCATCACAAACATGAAATAACTCGGTTCACACCACAGCTCACACAGCTCTTAAGGGAAGTGTAGCGCAGAGGATGGATATTGCGTTAATGTGTCAATTCAATTTATTTTTAAAAATGGGACAATGCAAGTTCATGAACGAAAAAAATCGTAAACACGCCGGATTGTAGCCACAGGCTAATTTACATCCGCTGTCCCATACATAGATGTTCCCTGGTACACAAATTACAATAAATAAAAACAAAGGCATGTTATTAAATAACAACAGTACAATATATAAATAAATACAATACAAATTCCGACAGTACAAAAGTGCAACTGAGATAAAGTGCTTACAGTCATCGAAAGTGCATAGAAAGTCCTAGGAGTGATATCTAGTTGAGCTGTGTTATAAAGTATGTCTAAGGATATGGTTTAATCACTTCACTGCTATGAATAACTAAAGGTTTATATAATAATAATATGAGTACTAATACTGTTAAATATATTTGCATACACGCTTACATGTAAACACACACATACGCATAAATATATACACATGCATGCGTGTTGTGAACAATATCTGCTGCTTGCTAATAGATGTGGATTTAAAAGCCCGATTAAGCAGCACTTAATGCTTCCATATGTGATATGCGTGCCGCACTTAAGAGTGGCCCCTCATCCTCCACCATTGCTCCCCAGTTGTCTCTCTTTGCTAATGGATCAACGGGGCCGTGGCGAGGGAAGTCACACCTGAGCAGAGCTGATGAAAGCGAACTCACCATACACATTTTGAAGCATGACTCTCATTCCCAGGTTCCACATTTGACAAGGCCACAAGCAGCAGGACCTCGCTATGAAAAGATGGAGGCCTTTGGGGGGTGCATAAAAACAAAGATGGACTTTGTAAAGAAAACATAAAGACTGCTAGTGAGATCCCAGAGTGAAAAGCTCTGAAGCAAAAATCTGAAAAATATGTCTTACTGTAATGTCCCACGGCTGTGCCTGACCTGAAAATGAACAAACTTCTTCTATGAGCACAAGGTAAGAGACAATGAAAAACTCCAACTAAGTGAGATCACCCCATGGGGATAAAGTAAAAGTTCCTGTTCCAATTCTTGCATTAACTGTTTACTTGATGTTAAGATGCATTTACAGTTCAAGAAATTATAATAATACATCATCTAAACAGTGCTACTTCATCAAGACTAAGCTAGTCTTGACCCACTGCTCAGACTCTTCATTTTCCGATACCGAGTCAGTAGGTCAAGACTAGCTCTCTCAGGTTGCTTTCAACCTCTGAGGACAGCTCTTGGTGAAAAAAGGAATTAAGTTCAATGCTGAACTGAACTCACCATATGGCTCTTATCAAAACGAACAGCTGCTAACGCTAACACTAGCTAAGCAGCAATAGCAAAACAAATAGCTCCTTACATACAGAGGACTGGCAGGCGAGCTCAGCTCAGGCCCACTGTGAGACTGTCATTGACAGTTGTGGTGATAAAAGCCTGTTTGTGTAATGACTAATGAAATGAGAGTTATATTCATGCTGAGGCCACCTCACTGGAAACAACGCAGTCAGCCAAAGGTAAGAAATAAAGCTTGTACTGTTAAAGAACCCCTTTCTCTTGGAGTTACATTTCCATACAACTCAAGTGCCACATCAAATACATCTTATGGTTCTGTTAATACTCTTGAACCACTTGGTAATGGTTAGGGAAATATTGTGTTCTGGTACGAACACTAGAGAAAAAGTTCTCGTTCAACCAAAACCACTAACTTTCAATGACAATAACCAAAGCTCCTTTTGTTGCACAAACCACAAACAGGACTCTGGAGGCGAACCCGAGTCTGTGCTGCAACAGTCTTCAACCACAACCACCCACCACTAGCAAACTGCAGTTGTTAAAAAATGTAGCAAATCTTTCATTCCTCCGACTTAATTCAACTAGTTGCTGGAGTTTATTTAGAAAAAAATCATATATGGGAGACATGATTTGTTCTAGGTCTCCCCGAGGACACTTGAAACCATTGTAATCTACTTTACTTTAAAGCTGCACTCATCAATATTTTAATTACTATGATTAATGTAACGTAATGTGAAAATTCAAAGGATAATCACCAACTCAATTACTAAAAACCTGTGACAATCCACTGTGGAAACAGCAGTTCACGTTTCCACTACTTTCAATGCAATCATTATCATAAAAATAAAAAGTGATCTGAGGAGGCATTATTTGCCCTCCGTATTGTTGAGGCGTTGGATGTGGGCTGCCAACATTTCTGAGATTTTCAAGTGAGACATGAGGTAAAAAAGGTTTGGAACGACTAATGGAGAATAAACCTTTTGGGGCCTCTAACAGTCCGGGGCCCCTTGGCAGTTCCCTGGTTGTTAATCCTGCCTTAGGTTAAGGTAAAGTTCCTACTGCCTTGGCTCAGAGAGTCCATTAATAAACTCTTTGCGCTGGGAGGAGAAGGAAGCCAAATACAAGAGACAAAGTGCAGACGACTCCAGATTCTCCTCCTCCCAGGTGAAATGTTAAAGATTACAGCGGAGAAACACTTTGCATACCTGCGATGAAAAACTGATACAGGCAGTGCACCGTGAAAGAGTACGGCATGCTTGCGAGGAAGCAGATGGGGAGTTAAGCGGATGCATCTTTGAAACAGAAACGCATGAGCATGTTGTGAACAGTGGATGAGCATATGGAGAGGGGATCACAGGGACCGATGCCAGACAGAGACATGGAGACGGATAGAGGAGAAAACACGCTTCAACAGCTCGGCAACACCTGCCTCAGGTAGGAAACTCCACACTCACAGTTGTGTCACAATCAGGTTCACCGTCTTTATACATTTGAATAATTAGCATATAATTCACAAGCTGTTCCAGTCACAAATAAGAGCTCAGTTCAGTGTCTGTCTACCCCAAACACCTGCAGTGTCTGGAACTACAAATTCAACAAGCACATGCAAAACGAATAGTTTTGCATGTGCTTGAAGAAATCTCAATAGAGAAGCTGAGAGAAAACTTTCCCCACACTGTCACGAAGATCTTGCACATCGTGGGAAATGCTGGAGCTGAAGTGTTTTGAGGTGATGTAGGTCATGAGCTCAGTTTGAATTCTTAGAGCCTGAATCCAAGTGCTCAAGTCCAGGTAATGTTGCAAATCCTGAAAATCAAGACACCAGTTGGACTCGAGCCTGAGCACAGATTACTGGATACGATCTGACCTCATGTAGAATCGTCCAGCATCACCAGATACGTCTACAGATAACAAAGGACTCCATGTTTAGCGCAGGTGGGTTGTGTGTCTGATTCATGATGATTCATGAAAAGATAAATGGGGGATGGCAGAGCCATAAGTTTCTTTCCTGGCCCTTCCACAGGGTAGAGTCAGCACACACTCCCTGGCAGTTTGGCTGTTCTTCTCGTGACGTTCTTACCAAATCAGGCCAAACTGATGCTCTGCACATGCTCCAACACGGCCCAGGTTTGCAGTTTTGTAAAGAAGACACATTAACTGTCAGGAATTAGGATGATTCATTGACTCGCGGTCGGCCAAGCGAGCTCGGCATCGGTGTCTGGATGTGTTCCTGGCCAGCGGGATGATGAATCTCTGACTCTCTCCCCCTCTCTGTTGTCTCATGGCCATCAGCTTGTGTTTAATGTTTCCTTCTTGCGGTGCCAAGAAGATGTTTTCAATAGCACTGAATCCCCACATCGTGCTCGACAGCGGAGCGTCTGCCGAGCACCAGGGCACCGGTAAAACACTCAGTCTGCGTGTCAGGGGAGGGTCACGAGGCTAAGTGGGCTTAATGTGCAAACAAGCATGGTCGAACAGCTAAGTAGTGTCAAGGGGGAGGAGGGGAAAGCTAATAGTGCTTCCTATTTTTATGTAGAGCACTTTGGACTGCCTCTGTGCTATATAAATAAACTAATATGAAAATCCATCAATGAAATGAAAGGTTTCCAGGGACACCCGAACTCCAGAAACTCCAGAAAAACGTCAAAACACTTGGGAGGTTCGTGAGTGATTGAGCTGCTGCTGGTGCCTTGAAAATAGGCTTCCTCCAGAGGTCTGGTCTGATGTAAGAGAGACAGCAAGGCTAGACTGTGCGAGAAGCTGAGTGTGCGTCTCTGTCTCCGGAGGACTTAGGGACGGTGCAGAGACGTTCAATCACATCCAGCTGTTGAGCTTCATGTCGACGGTTAGGAAGCGTCAGGGATACACAAGCACAAAGCCTGGCTCTCTGCTCCGTCCTAAAAAAATTTGGCAAAGTCCTACGAGGAGTGGAAAAAAAAAAAACTTTCAGAAAGTTTCTGTGCTCAGTCAAAGCAGAAGAAAAGTTCTGTTGGGTTCAGATGTTTTGGCAAATGCAGCGACACGGAGTCATGCTAATGAGGATCTGAAAGACTTATGGCTCAAAGAGGTTTTATTTACAGCATCATCAAGCAACATTTTCATCTAGATCGGTTTTCCCACATCAAAATAAACTTTATTTTTTTGAAATTCTGTCTGTGCGGCAGATTTTTTTGGTGGCAAATTTGGTAAAATATTTGTGTCTTTTTTTAAGTCTTGGTGACAGACAAGTCAGCCCGGGAGCACAGGATGGAGATCTGTAAGTTTGTAGAGCTCCAAGCCTTTGGCCTTGGATCAGACACACAATACGGTGGGGGGTGGAGGGGGCTAGTCCACCTACAACAACAGGGGCAGGGTCAGACCGGGTTTTGGCCGAATGAACCCTGGGTGGTGTCAACATTAAAAGAACAGCCGAGCCTGAAGGCTCAACAGAGATGTTGTTTGTCCGTATGTACACCAGCCCCCCAGCAGGTAGGGGGTCTTACCAGGGATGGCCTTAGGGCATCAATGACCTGGACCGGACAGGTTCTAAAATGATCTCCCTCTCTAATTAAAGTGAACCACACTTCGTCCTCTCTAATTAAAAGCAGATTAAGGGAGATCCATCAGGACCCATCGTAATATTTCACCACGAGAACAAATGCACTAGTAAAGACCTGATGGAAATCTCTGGTCCATGTGGGTGTGTGGTGCACCCTTGTTGTAATTGTAATTGGTTTATTTGGGTGGGAGTGCACATTGATAGACATATAAAAACATGTAAATGTGCCGGATTGTAGCATCAATGCTAGTTTCCATCCGGTGTCCCAGAACATTAAAACAATACAGTGACAGAAACAACATAGTATTACAAAGAACATGATGCAGAATAACAATAAACAACTTTAACGGGATAAAACATTGACATTATAATGACACTTCTGTTTGTAGGGGGACCAGAAGAGTTTCTAAGGGATTGAGGGATAAAGTGCAAAGGTGCTGGGCCAAAGTGACAAGTGCTAAAGTGCAATAGTGCATGGGGGATGGGGCGGTGCGTCAAGGTGTTATCTCTTTCCCACTTGGAGGAGGGCGGTGTGTGGTGCATTCAAAGCCTGCACTGATGACAGGAATCCCAGATTGGGGGGGGGCTGCTGACTGCTGGGCGACCGAGTGCCGACCTGTCATTAGGGCGACATCACAGGGCATGTAACCCAGCGAACCCTGTGGTTTGACGGGTGCGGCTTCGCTTGACTAAGGTGCATCTGAAGCCTTGAATGTTGGAAGTGGCATTGTCTTTTGTTTCACATCAGGTTACATCATCGCTGTCATCATGACGTGACTTGATTGAGTGTAAATGAGTTGAGTTTTGACGGAGAAAATTAATCCGATAATGTCAGAAGTGCAAATTTC
Organism: Decapterus maruadsi; assembly: GCA_030347415.2. Taxonomy (NCBI): domain Eukaryota; kingdom Metazoa; phylum Chordata; class Actinopteri; order Carangiformes; family Carangidae; genus Decapterus; species Decapterus maruadsi. The sequence continues at coordinate 40,629,203 of CM064886.1, forward strand.
GTAATTGATGCTAGACGGGTATGACTTTTCATTACCTCCTAATTTCAAGAATTTTCTCCGACCTTCTGGGAAGTAACCCTGTACTCCCACTGCCTCTGCCGTCACTCCACCAAATTCACCTTGAAAGCACTTCATAAGGCATTCATTAGCCGACTATTAGAGCCGTGCAGCTTTACAGTCCTGACTGTCATCAGTTAGAGCGAGACTTGCAGGAAACTCCAGACAAAACATGACTCATTTTTCCACTGTAAACATAATAAGCCTTCCATGAAACACCGTGTTCAGCACATTAACACCAGGCCTTCCTTTGGAATCAGACATACAGCAAGGAAATTAAAGCTTATAGGACTTAACATAATCCACAGTAATAAAAAGTCAACTGATTAGATTTAAGGAGCTCCAGCTACCGGGAAAACAGCCACACCTTTGTTGGAAAACATACGGCAAAGACTTGGAAATGCTACGTCATTTACATATGTTCCTCATGAGGCAAGATAAAAAAAATTAAAAAAACACACCACCAACACCTTGCCTTTGTCAAAAAAAAGAGCTAAACTTTCTTAATATCAAACATGTGAACATGAGAAAAAAAGCAAAGAAGGTCCACATGGTTCATGTCTCTGCAGAATCAGGTGTCACATACGAGGATTTTCCAGGTTACTCATGGTTTCCCCCACTCCACCACATGAAGATTAGCTCTGTGGTCAAAACCATTCATGCACATCCAAATCACATATGAAGCATCTTCTTAGTCACACAAGAGAAGACAAACACTGACCTCCTGGAGTCTAGACCTTGCAACTTTAGTCATGACCCTCCCCAATGCCATAATGCCATGAGAATGTTTTAATTCTCTGTAATCACATGAGTATTATACGCAGCGGTTTTACAGAACGTAAAACTGCGAAAAACACACTGGGAAAAAATTAAAGCTGCACCAATGAATCTTTTTGTGGCCTTTGGCAGTGGCGACGACAACGGCGACGATGACCGGAGGGGAACCGTAAGTTTCGCTTTTACCCACCTCGTCTCTCACTCGACGCAGAGGGGAGGGTGGAAGAAGGGGGGCAGTGTTTCATACCCGTGCAGGGAAGTTACATAGTGCGGTTTCAGCCGACGCGACCCCGCTCAGACTGCGGCAGCATCACCATTCATCCTATTAACCATTTTTCTACCATTGCACTGAGTCTGGAAACATTATTTTAAGGCCGAAAAACTCTGCAATGTTACTTTAAGGCAGTTCTAGGTTCTATATCAATAAACTAAAAATATCAAAGTGCTCCTTTTACATTGTTGAAATTCACTTGTGTTCAGAAACTGAGCAGCGAGAACTTCCTGAACTTTGTGATGTCACAAATCTTCGATCTGCATATATTTTGTATTAGATCGCTTCAGCCAATCAGAAAAGACACTTGTTTGGGGTTCTTAAACATACAAATAAACAATCGGCACAAAGAAACCACTGGAAAATGTGTTATGGAACCTTTAAGTATTTGCAAAATTGTTACTGGCAGCTATGGAGAAGTGTTTTGCTCAGGCCCATTAAAAGCAGAGTCAGAGCTGATGAGTGAGCAGATAAACTTTTAGACTGAGTGTTTTTTTTTTTTTGGTTATGTTTACTTTTTCAGACCAGTCTGATTGGTATCCATGGAAATAGAAGGGAAGCAAAAGATTAACTCACTATGAATATGTTGTTGTGGCTGCCTTTGTGGAGCTCACTGTCTGCAGATGATAGCATCCTGTTGTCTGAGACTGTGCCGCCTGCTTTGGTGCATATTGATGCCTCACAAGCGAGCTTCAGGCAAGAAGAAAGAAATCTCAACCACATAAGCTCTAAACATCAGAAATGAAGGAGTTCATTCCCCCAAATGTCAGATTTCCATTTTGTAAATATAAAGGCTTTGCTCGACTGGGCAGGCCGGCCGCTGACCTTCAGCAGCTGCTCAGTGACTGGAGGACAGGAAAGGACCAGGCAAGACACTGCAGGAAAGAGAACATTTTCTTTTTTTTTTTTTATCATTTCAAGTTTCTGAAACACTTTCAAAAGACCTTTCAGTCTTCGTACAAACATGTGCCATTGCTTACAGTTCCATAGGTAAAGGAATAAAGGGTGTTACTAAAAGGCATTGTGATGCACCGGGTAGAAAACAATGAATGATTGCACCGACAAAACAAACATTTTCAAGGCAAAGGCTGACGGTTATAAAAACATATTGCCGAGGGGGTCGGAGGTTACAGACGACACATGCATCATACAAAAACTGCTAACTGAGAACAGTCCAGGTTCTTCTACTCAGCAGAAAAAGCTTTAAATACAGTGTGGAGTATGATATAACAGGCATTGTAGAGAGTGATGATTCTTTTCTTGTTCTTTTTTTTTTTACATGATAAAATTTACATACAAAGAGTTGAATATGAGGGGAATACATACCGATGTCTCATGCATGCCCACATTGACTATAAAGTGTGTACTGACCAATTTCCAGAAGTAACATCATCAACCATCAGTAAACTTACTTAGCTGTTGAAAGCAACTTTAAAGAAGCAATAGTGTTTCTTGAAAAAACTAACACCCAGTGTCAAATGTATGGCCAAATATGTGGGAAATGGAGGTGTGTAGATGTTAGGAAGACTGATCTTGGATAGGTATTTACAACACAGGATTGGAGGGCATTGAATGGTGAGGTAAAGTTTCCAAGATCGGCTTCTGGGATTTCAATTTGTTTCTGTTATTTCGTCCTACTAAACCCACTCCCATCAAAATACTCAAGTCATGACAATAGACGTTTGACAATCACTGAAAATGAAGATTCAAAACTGTAAAAAAACAAACAAACAAAAAACGACCACAGTATCAGACTGCTGCTTAAATACACAATGACATCATCCAATGAGGTGCCGAACTGGCCAATCAGTGCACATCTTTGACATGCAAGCTGAGATTTGATATCGAACTCATCAAAACATCTGTATGACAATCATTTGTAGATGAAGTAAGATCATTAGTCGCTTCACCATCGCCCTCAAGTGTTTGCTTTGCTTCAAGTATTTTTTTCAGTTAAATGCACCTTTATGTCCACTTAATGGTGGACAGGCGACAAGTTTCAGGACAATCTTCCGCATCTCTGGCAGAAACAGGTGTTTTCGTAACCATAGTTACTCCCAAATCAAAGCTTTTGCGGTTGCAACACCAGTATTTTGCAACAGTCCCAGTAAATAACTGACATCTGAATCTAAATGTAACCATTTAGTTTTAAAGGTCCCATATGGTATTAAAGGGACAGTTCACTATTTTTGGCAAATTGGCCCATTGCCATAATTCCTATAGTTTTAGGAGTAAGTTTAATCATCAGTGCAAAGTATTTTTAGAATGGTGGAATGGTGGAGCCGTGAGCTGCTCAGAGTGGCGCTACGGAGGCTAATGGGATTTCTTGGTTTCCCTCATCAAACACACAATCCAACAACTGGACACAACGCTCTTGATGAGGGAAACAAAAAAATACCATTAGCCTCTGTAGCGTCGCTCTGAGCAGCTTGCGGCTCTGCTCCACCGTTCTAAAAATAGCTTGCACCAGTGATTAAACCTATTGCTAAAACTACAGGGATTATGGCAACGGGCCAATTTGCCAAAATGTTGAACTACCCCTTTAAGGGAGATTTCCATGTCCTTTTGCATTTACCAGCAGGTACTAATTCTATAGTAATACTGTGAAAACATCAATGCAAAGAAGAAAAACACATAGCCTGTGTTTTGAAAAAGCCTCAAAATGAGTTTTTTGGACTTCCTGGACTTTGTGATGTCACAACAAAGCAGTTGTTACTTGAGCTCCAGAAGCCGGACAGAGGAGGCGTAAAACTACAAAAATTCAAAATAGGAAAAGTGTAAATATGGGACCTTTAAAGGATAACTTTCGTTTTTTACAACCTGGACCTTATTTCTAGCATCAAATACGATCATTTAATCACCCTGACAAGTTTGGTGTCATTTGGAGTCGTTTTGATGAAATTAGCCCCAATCGAGCGGCGCGTATATCCGTATAATGCGAGAACTCGGGGCACCCAATGCAGCCTCTAAATAACACATTATCCGCGGCAAAACTCGTTCATTTCGCCAATATTTTGTGATGATACACTAGTGTTAGTCCCCTCCGAGCCCGTGGTGGCATGTTATCAACATCCTGCTCCTCTAGGTTGACCTACTAACCGCTGACCTGGATGATGTCATCTCCGACGGCGGCGCGGCTAACTTGCTATCGCTAATGCTATGGTCCGTTTCTGCATGTTTCTGACTCGTCAGAACAAAATGAGCAGCTGGATGAAGTTCAGCTTCGGTCAGCTTCCACAGGCTTCCTCTCCACAGCCTGGATCCTCACTACAGCTCTGGCTAGTTGAGCTAAAAAGGACCCCGAAGCGGAATGATTATTATCAGAGCCGGGCACCTTCGGAGATGACATCATCCAGATCAGAGGTTAGTAGGTCAGCCTGGAGGAGCCGGATGTTGATAACATGCCACCACGGGCTCGGAGGGGAATAACACTAGTGTATCATCACAAAATATTGGCGAAATGAACAAATTTTGCGGCGGATAATGTGTTATTTAGAGGCTGCATTGGGTGCCCCGTGTTCTCGCATTATACATTTCGTCAAAACGACTCCAAATGACACCAAACTTGTCAGGGTGATTAAATGATCGTATTTGATGCTAGAAATAAGGTCCAGGTTGTAAAAAACGAAAGTTATCCTTTAAATGACTGATCATGATGCTAACTAGCCAACACAACACTGATGGAGACGGACTGAGGGAGGGTTTTAGGACTGGGTTGGGATGCACTTCATGTTAAGGACTCTTACAGTAGGTTTAGGTGTCTCCTGTAGCTGAAACCAATGATTTTAACTGCACTGAACAAAATGGAGAAATCAATATGAAGTTTATTTTGAAGGCCAATATTGTCGACTAGATGAGCTGAAAACGCATGAATACTGATATTGACGACCTCACATTCCAGCGTCTTTCTCCTTGCACGGCTGGGTTTTGAAAGTACGTCAACAATGACAGTGATGATGATGATGGTGATGATAAAGATAAGGGTTAACAGTGATAACAAGATCCCGGCTGAGAATAAAGCTGCACCAGGAAATAACAAGACACCTCATGTGTCTTTGACCGTCCCATGATTCAGCTTCCAGTAGCGCTGGAACATCATGGAAATCGCAAGACATCATGCCCATCAAATTGTGACGTAAGGCACCTTTTTACAAGCGCTACCGGTCACACATTGTTCAAATAAAGTGTCTGACTCATGACTACTTACAGTACACAGTAAGTCGAAAAAACTGCACTTTAGTGACGGCTGGCTGGCTGACAGTCACAGCACCAGTCTGGAGTCACGATAAACATGATCATTTGAAAAAGAGAGAAAATATAAAACATGACAATATAAAAAAAGACCTGATCATTCTCTTTTTTTCTTTTAAACCTAGAAAGTAACAGTCTTTGGGTTTCAGAGGAACCGCATTGTTTTTGCATATGAGGCTCAGAGAAACAAATGATTAAAAACAACAGCAAAATCTCGACTTTAGTCAGATAAATAAGCATATAAAAAGCAAATCATCTCTGTAGTTATGATACATGTCACAGCATCGATCGTCTGGAGTTTATCTGGAGGGACGGCGTCGTCGCAGATGCAGACACGACGCTGCTCCCTGCTTCAATAAATACGTTTACGTCGTCTCCTTGATAGTACCTGTAACAGTAAATTTAAAACCATCTGGGTCAATTCTGAGGATATTCTAATCAATAAATAAACTGGCTGGACTGATCAGAAGTTCTTGAAGATCTCCAAGTCCTTCGGAGGCACAGGAGGGTCTTTCTTCCAGTCGTCCTCGGGGTATACGTCAAAGTTGGACGTGTCGCCCTCGTGGGAAACTTTGGGGACAATAGGAGGCTGTGGAGACAGTGGATTATAACTCAAGATGTGAAAAATATTCTCATTGCTGATGCTGCATTAATCAAAAACAGGAGATTAAAGTTTGCAAAAAAACAGATTGTTCAAAGCTTGATGATGCCAAACTACACTGAATGAAAACGCAGGGAGTGATACTAATGCAAACCTTCCTGTTTGAAACTACCGCTGTAAACCAGAGACGCTGGGAGGTGCTCAACACATACTGTCAAAACATAAAACTGTACATTGGATTGTCAGTTCTCATTCATTTCTATTCACTTTTAGTCACTTGAAACCGTCTTGGTGGCTCACGAATCTGTTACTCAAAATGATTTCAGAAAATGGATTGGATCAAATTTTGATAATTGGTTCAGATCAGATTGTGTAATCCAATCGTGGATTTAATCTGGAATTAACACTCAGGCCTTGTCCACACAAACCCAGGTATTTTTGAAACCGTGAACGTATGTTCCCGGTTGTATGCCCTGTCCACACACAACCGCGCTTTTGGAACCCTGAAACCGTGTTTTTTTGAAACCGGAGTCCAGGGTGGGGTTTTCGGCCGGGGTTGGTTTCACCGGGTGCATGTGGACACTGCAACCGTGATTGTTTATCTTGCTTACGTCATAGCTGAGCACGTGCTGATGTAAACACTGCCAGCCCGCAGAGGTTGTTTGCAGCGGGTTGCAGTTAAGTTGATGTGAGCTCGCAAAAATGAATGAACAGGCAATAGCCTATATCACCGGGTCCGACGGAAGGGGAGTCGCACTGCAGTCATGCAGTGATAAAAAGAGTCGATGCGGGGAACGAGCCCATAAGCCGAAAATCACACAGCGCCGCGACGCAGGCTGCTGCAGCCATGCATGTCAAAGGAACACGCTACATGTAGTTATTGTTTTTGCGCATGTTTTCATCCATAAAATGACCAAAAATGAACACTATAAATTATTCCGTCCAAAGCCTTTTGATCCATAAGCGGTTTCTACTGCATTTTGATTGGTTAAAACAGCCTTCCACGCGTGCATTGCGTCACTTGGTAGCGGATTCCACGGTTGCGTGCGTACGGAGTATTTTAATTACACCACTCGTGTGGACGCGGAGCAAAACTCCGGTTTCAAAAATACCTGGGCTCGTGTGGACAAGGCCTCAGTTTGCACTGTTTGAAACTATTTTTGTAGAATTGGTAGATTATTCTGATTCCAGCAGTAGAGTGGATCCCGGGTTGGTGTCACAAACAAAATGTAATTTCAAATAAATTTGATTCCTTTATTTAAATATTAAAGGGATAGTTCAACATTTTGTCCAATTGGCCCATTGCCATAATCCCTATCGTTATAATAGGAGTAGATTCATTGTCAGTGCAAACTATTTTTAGAATGGCAGAGCAGAGCTGTGAGCTGCTCAGAGCTATGCTACGGAAGCTAATGGGATTTCTTGGTTTCTCTCATTAAACTCATCAAATACACAATCCACAACGCTCCCACTAGCCTCCGTAGCGTAGCTCTGAGCAGCTCACGGCTCTGCTCCGCCGTTCTAAAAATAGCTTGCACCGACAATTAAAGGTAACGAACCAACTGCTATGACTATAGGGATTATGGCAATGGGCCAGTTTGACAAAATGTTGAACTATCCCTTTAAACCTGCGTACCCCCTGAGCCGTTTTGCCATACCACAAGTACCCCCTCCCTCATACGTGTTGATGATTCTCCAAAAGTGGTCATAACGTAGCACAACTGATTAAGAAATGAAAATCATTTCAATTTCTCTCTTCAATTTGTACAAAGACATTTTACATTATGCTCCTGTTTAGTTGCTTCTGGCTGTTTGTTGTGGTCAAATTTGTCTTCACAGAGTTGTAGGATTGTCTCAATACTAAAATGTCAAACTCAATGTCAATTTGAAAAATTACATCATATTCATTATTTTTATTTTATTATAATCAAATAGACTTATAACAGGTGTTTGTTTGTTTGTTTTTTCATTAAATGAAAAGCTAACTAAGAGTTGTGCAGTTCCAGCGTGTTGCTATTGTTTCATTATATTCATTACAATGCATCTCCTCTTGTCTGACGGGCGGGGCTCCGTCCTCTCACAACACAAAACGTGCATTTCAGACAGTGGAGAAGTTCCTTTATTGACGATATTAAAGTGTTGCTGTCGATATCAACATTTTAAATTCAAATTGCGTCTAGTTCTGTGTAACTACTCAGGTCCAAAAGCTGTGTCAGTGCCTGCTCCCCTCTGCTCTGCCTGAGCAGAGCTGTGAGCTGTCAGCGCTATGGGTGCTGCCCGGAAGCTGGGATTTCATTCATACTTCTTAGAAACCAGTAATAAATCTAGATCAACACTTTTGACAACAATACAAAGCTGTGCTACAGGTTGTTGTTTTCTCTGGAATTTGGCGCACTAGTAATGGTAAGTAATGGGCTTATGAAGTGACTCAGGATATCTACTTATCATCTTGGTAATAAATTAATTAGCCTAATGTTTCTATGACATCAATGTGCTGACACCCCTAGTTTGACAAAATGTTGAACTATCCCTTTAAACCTGATATTTTCTAACCGTTACAGTGGTAAAGAAAACCAGGGTAAAAAAAAAAAGTGCCCCTAGAATAATCCTACAAATACCAGTCAAACTCTAACTAGTTTACAATGAATTCAAATAAGTGATTGAATTTTAACTTAATTTGGTACATCACACAACTAAAATTGTTTTTAACACATATGCACACTGTAGCACATACTTAATCTGGATTTGGTTATCTTGAAAAGCTTGTTTTTGGATCTTGAGTGATTCAATCCAGTTCTGTTTTGAATAAAATGAACAAATCCATACTTGATCCAGATTTAAAAACTGGGTTGTGGTGTAACACTGGAGCTTATTTAAATCAATTATCTCACATCCCATTGCTCTTACTGTTATAGATCTTTGGAACCGAAACCAAACTAATCGTTGATCTCTCACCTTCAGTTTCCTCAGAGGAACGGCCTCCCAGTCAATCGTCTTGAACCAGCGATGCTTCTTGACGTCGTCTGCTCCGTTCTGAAACACAAAACATGGTTGCTGGGCGGCTGGACCAGTTGTGATGACCGCAAAAAGTGTTTTTTTATTGTCCTTATTGTTGTTGTTTCATCGGTTGCGGTGCACTGAGGGGATTTATAAAAGCTGCAGTGAACGCTGCCTGAGGGAGCGACTGGAGGCCTGTCAGCAGTCTGCCCTTCAGAGGGGAATCATCCATTTAAACCATCCTATCCTCACATGGTTTAAACGCTGCTTCAGCACTTCTCCCAGCCTAACAATAAACATCTGGGTATTCTTTTTTTTTATTCCTTATTTTTCTGGCATTTTATGAGAGAGAGAAGTGAGTGAGGGCGAGAAACAGGCCGCTGGCTGCAGCGAAGGAGTCAGCCTTTACACAAGCAATTCAATAGGTCATCATCAGTGGTGTGACACTGGATGTCCTGTTTGGAGAGATTCACTGAGGAGAACAAAAACACTGACATTATTCCTCTCTCCCATCGGTGGTTTACCACCAGTTCCCTTTATTTGAACAAATACCAAAAAAAAGAGGAAAAAACATCTGTTCCTGCAGCGGAGACCGTTTGCCAAACACATAAAATCTGGATTTATAAAATGAGGTAAAAGATATTTTAATTTGATTAAGTAAACACCACCACAGGATGCATTTATAAAGTATAAAAGTTTGTTTCTGCTTCTTTTAAATGATGAAATAATGTTTGAAATTCTATAAATGAAATTAAATCAGAACTGATGCTGCTGCTCAGTGGCTTTTATATGAAAAGAAAGTGAGCTATTTCTATTTGAAGCAATTCTACATTCAGAAAAGGATGTAATGTATTATGAAGAGCACTTTATAAGCTTTAACTCTTTAAGGGATATGGCAACATTTTTTTTTACATGTCTTGCCTCACTCCTGAGTCCATGACCAGCAGATAGACACCATCTTTTCGACTGTGCGTGCAGTAACAAGGGAGATAGAGCCTAGCGCCCATAATTAGCTTAGCTCAAACACTGGAAGTGTATGGGTAGTGTTACCCTGCCTCCTACCTGAGCTGAAATCAGCAGTCAGAAGCTGATTTCATTTTAGCTCTAAACTCTGTAAATATTTATTTATTTATTTATTGGCTCTCCATTAGCTCCAGCACATTAGCCTAGCTATTCTTCCTGGAGTCCAAGTATAAGTCAAACCAGATTTGCAAGATAAGTAAATATATCACCTTATCAACATTTCAAACATGTTTAGGTGAGAAAGTAGCCGTTTAGATCAGCAGTGTGTCGTTAATTTGTCTAAATAGTGGCTGTTTACTATTTTGTTCGGACGAATTCGGCGCTACTTAAGCTAGTCGTTGTGACCAACGCACTTCTGGTTACTTCTCGTCCTGTTACTGGCATTTGACCGCTCAAGATGCCTTACTGGAGAGTTTTGTCAGCTGAGACAAATATCAGTCCGCTGGTTTCCGTTTAGAGTTGCTGAAGAGTTTCTCTGATGACTTTAGGTGGAGGCAGGCTAACACTACCCATACACTTCCAGTGTTTGAGCTAAGCTAATTATGGGCGATACAGCTCTATCTCCCTTGTTACTGCACGCACAGTGGAAAGGATGGTGTCCATCTGCTGGTCATGGACTCTGGAATGAGGCAAGACACGTAAAAAAAAAAAAAATGTTGGTGTATCCCTTTAATGTCTTTGAAACTCTTAAAACGCATTCCTTTGTCACAGCTGTTGCACAGAACTGAATGCAGAATGGGATCAAATGATCATCCTTTAAATAAAATAAATATATATCCATGTAAATGTTTCAGTTTTCAGCGTCTTCTGGTGGCACTGTTTAGCCTCCATACAAAAGCCTGTGGGTGCGACGCAGCATCAGTGTTGTGTTAATGAGCGATGTGACTGCTCTGCAGATAAGTATTGGCAGCCAAAAAAAAAAAATCAATATCATCTTGTCTGGGATTATGTGGAGTTAATCATGGGGTTTAAGAAGTATTTGTTTTATTGAGAGCAGCTTTCAGTCTCTCTCTGTTCATTGAAACTCAGCAGTTTGACTGAGAATCTACACAACACGCAGTCATTGTACAATAAAGTGGGTGGCACCCAGTTGAAATGTAAAATGTACATATTGGTTTTTGGCTTCCAAATCTTCCAAAGAGATTACTGAAGAAATAACTGTCAGGTTCCTGAGGCTGCATGCAGGAAAATTAGTCAAAGTGCTTTTCAGAGCTGCTTTTGTGTTCAGACAGTGGAGCTTTAAGAGAAGCCAAATGAAGCCGATTTGTGTGTTTTGATATAATCAGGGGGCAGAGTCGATGCGAGGGTATCAGGGACGTTCATTCACTCCAGACAAACAACTTCTCACTTTCCTGAAGGCGCCTCCCTGCACATGAATCAGTAGTGGGATTTCTGACAATTGGGGTCAGTTTGAGGTCAAACTTCTTAGCTGAGAAATTATTGTTGTTAAATTGATTATTAGACAAAGAAACATTCATGCAGGACTTGTATAACCTCCTTATGAGTTTGGTAAGGAGGTTACATGATCAGGTAAAGACAAACTTTACAGAAGTTTGTCACTGACTAAATGCTTGAAAGGTACAATGATTGTGTGAGTGATTACTGCTCCTCAAGGAGGCAGGGTCAGATTTATTAAGGCATGGATCTCATTTTGAGAGCAAACAAAGCTGTATCCCAGTTCAGGGACGGCGTCCTTTAGAGGTTGCACTTCAAAGGCTTCTTCAAAAAGCCCCAACAGGTGGATCATTTGTGACCCAACCGATCCAAAAATTAAGCTAAAATTACTATGGTAGCAAACGACACCAAAAGATACTGTAGGCCAAGGATATCAGTTCTGGGTTTTGTTAAAGCCAAAAGCCTTATGACTAAAGCTCCAGTATGTAGGATTTACCCCCATCTAGCGGTGCGGTTGCATATTGTAACGTATTCTTGATGTTGCGTTTACGTGAACTTGGGCAGAAGTCAGACAGATAACAGACACTGCATGTAACAGGATAAACAAGCGTCTATGTAAAGAAATGGCAAAACAATACAGGCGTGACAATATGTTGTCATGGTGATGTCGTATTGTTTACCTGACCCACGTTTTACCGTCTTTCTCTCATCGAGTAAAATGACATCCAGTTGGTTTGCCGACGGCGTCATTCAGATGTCTGACTGCACCTGAATGCAACATCAGTGCCTCCGTCCTTCCTCACACTACACAGTGGTGACAGTTTTAACAGGTGCTTCCTGGAAAACTTTCTCCCCGAGCTGACAGCTCTGGTGAACTTGTGGTTACCTACGGCCACGCTGCCACTGAACGTAAAAAATTGCGATTCAACATGGCAGTCAAGGTTCCGTGCACGCCCCCTTGTATATTTGTAACGACTTGTAACAACTTATTCTAAGGTACGAAAAAGCTTTCGTTTGTATGCGGGTGTGATTGCACTTCAGTGAAATACGTATTTATGACAGCAATATTTGATTTTTGCTAATAAAAAGCCAAATAAATCACATACTGGGGCTTTAAAGGGATAGTTCAACATTTAGGCAAATTGGTCCATCGCCATAATCCCTGTAGTCATAGCAGTAGGTTCGTTACCTTTAATTGTCGGTGCAAGCTATTTTTAGAACGGCGGAGCAGAGCCGTGAGCTGCTCAGAGCTTCACTACGGAGGCTCATAGGATTTCTTGGTTTCCCTCATCAAACTCATCAAATACACAATCCAACAACTCCACAGCGCTCTGGTGGACAAGTTGTGACCTGCACATTCACCACGCTATGAGATAATAACACAACGTTACCACACAGAGTTGTTTTAGAGGGAAATTCATGCAAAACCGCTGATGCACATTGCCTTCAGGGACAGTTTTTCATCAACAGTCTCTGTATTTCCCTCTAAAACAACTTTGTGTGGTAACGTTGTGTTATTATCTCATAGCGTGGTGAATGTGCAGGTCACAACTTGTCCACCAGAGCGTTGTGGAGTTGTTGGATTGTGTATTTGATGAGTTTGATGAGGGAAACCAAGAAATCCCATGAGCCTCCGTAGCGTAGCTCTGAGCAGCTCACGGCTCTGCTCCGCCGTTCTAAAAATAGCTTGCACCGACAATGAAAGGTAATCAAATCAATCAAAATCAAATCAAATCATTTTATTGTCATTGTACAACTTTAAAAAGAGGCCTACTGCTATGACTATAGGGATTATGGCAATGGGCCAATTTGCCAAAATGGTGAACTAACCCTATCAGTCTTGAAGGTTGCTGGGTGACTGGAACCTTCCCTTGCAAGACAACAGTAAAGGCAGACATAGCTGGTGACACAAATACCGTGTTAGACCGTGTTAGACCGTGTTAGACCGTCTCAAACCAGTCTGGCCTTAGGGCCATTAAAGTCCTATGAAGGGTCGCCAAGCGCCATTGTAGCTTCCATCCTCTGATCCAGGTCTCTGGATCAAGGGTAGACGAACTTTTCTATCCGTAAAGCTGTGGACTTCGCCGGTTCGATTGGTTGCGCCAAACCACGCGATAATGTAATCCCAGAGAGATGCCTGGACTTCACCTAGACGTGCTGTCAACAGTCACTAGCCGAGGATGAATGACTTCCTGTCTCTTTGACTTTTCCAAAGTCTTTTCAAGAATTTTGGATGAAGTAGTCTGCTGAACTGCATTAAACCTTGAAGTGTTTCCAATATTCAGTGCATTACAAACTGTAAAATAAGTAAATCTTTAAAAACAAAGAAGAAAAATTGAGCTTGAGTGTTTGGCCATTATCATTAAGATACTGCAGACAATAAGCCGAGGAAGCATTATCTGGCCTTTGTATTGTTACAGGGTCAGATGAGGCCACCAACAGTTTGGAGATTCTCCAGTGGGAAATGAGTTGGAAGAGGTTAAGATCCACTGTATTAGACTGCATTAGTAGAACTGGCAGCTGTTGGTGCATCTCAAAGTTAACAATTGAAAAAGCAGAATCCAGCACCTGCGCTCGCCAACAGTCTGATACAGTTTGAATCGTCTGAGGATAGATTGGAGGAAGCTGGGAGTTGTTTTGTTCTGGAGTCATAGTTGCTGAGAGAAATGGGAGGGACGAGGATGCTGTTTTCATTAGGGAATAACAATATTTAGATTGCAAGACATATTATAAATATCAGCGTCCGCAGACTGACAATATAATTTCTCTTTAACTGGAACCATGTGCAGCCTCGGTCACACTGCGGACACTGTCCTGTCCTGTTTCTGCTCTGTGGCCACTGACGTCGAAAAAGAAGAAATATGGCGCGCTGCCATGTGGGCTCACAGAGACAGGAAGTCTAACCAACTCACCTTCATGTTGCCTAGCCGTCTGGCTCGGTCGATGACCAGAAATTTCTTGATGAGGTCTCTGGGGAAGGAAAAAAAGAAACCAGTCAGAGTGAATCCACAGTCGTTGCAGCATATCTCACTGTCAGGAGGTCCTACCTGTCAGGCTGGAAAGGGGAGTTGTGCCTTTTTGACAATCTCTTAATTGAGGAAAGGGAGCACTTTTTCTTGCAGACGGCATCTTTCGGAGACTATAAACTTGCGCACATGATGTTGGAGAATGAGGGTGATTCACGGGGGTCTTAAAAACGGAGAAATGAAATGTGATAGCTGCCGACGACCAGGGGGAAGATCTCGTTGTTAGTCGCCGTATCTCACATCCTGCGAGCCGCTGACAGGCTCATAAATACGGCAGCTGGATGGTGACAAGTCAGCTTTTTCTACCATTTTTGTCTAAATCCATCCTTGGCATTAAGACAGGCCGCCTTTAGAGTGATTTGTCACGGAGAAATGTTTTAATTAGCACCGAGGGGAGAATACCTGCTTTTAATGCAAGACCAACCATCCAAGAAATAAGAAGGTCAAAAAGCTTGGTATCAGACAGATTCAGTTCTTTATCTTATTGCGTCTTTCCTTCTCTGTGTGTGCAAATATCCAGTTTTTTGAATCTTTGAATTTTTAAAGTTGGAAACTTTCCATGGGAATTAACGGGAATATATGGGAATTAACGGGAAAAAATACGAAATTTACAAAATTGAAGGTTAGCCCTTAACTAGGGGTGGGCATTGCCAAGGATCTCACAACGCGATACGCATCATGATACTTGAGTGCGATATCCAAATTTTGCGATAATCTACATAGTTCAGTACAGTCCCCCTCTCTCCGTTTCCCCGTTTCCTGTTTCTCTCAACTATACTATCAATAAAGGCATCAAAAGCCCCCAAAAAATTGATATTCAAATTTTGAATATTTCAATATATCACGATATATTGCCATATCGATATTTTTGCCCACCCCTACCCTTAACAGGGAACTTAAATATAGTTGGGGAAAGTGTAGCATAATCTAAAACAACCAGATTTAATCCAATATTGTAAGTAATATCTTCCTCAACATTCACGTTTTTGTTGTTCAGTAAAATAATTGATTGTTTGTACAAAAATTAAAACTTGATAAAGTTCTACTCACAAATAAATCACTTGAAATATAATGTTTTTTAATTGTGTTATTTTGCATGGATGTCTGCGTATGAAAAAACAAAATATTTACATTTATGTTTGGATATGATACAGTTTGTTTACATTACCCCCAATTTCCAGTAAATTCCCATAAATTCCCAATGAACTCCCATAAATTCCCAATAATCCCCATAATTTCCCATAATTTCCATGGAAAGTTTCCAATTTGTAATATTTCCAAAACACCCCAGCTTAACTTCCCATGGAAAGCTGCTGGAAATTTACTGAAAATTTTCTTCCCCTTTGCAACCCTAAATCTCATTGACATGTTTTTCCGTTTCCGTTGTCATGTCAACGGAACAAGAAATAGTAATGGTCCATTAAGGCAAGACGTCATTTCCAGGCTGAAGTCCTGACTTTATAACTGTTGACAAAAACACCAAATATGTTCTATTTGCAGCGTTTATTGTCAAATTCTGAATGTGTTTCAAAGCCACCGTTAAAACTTTATTCAGTCCAACTCTCTTCTCACTTTGCTTCCTATTCTTACACAAATCTGCCGCCTGTCTCCCGGTTTAACTCTTGGCAGGTCAGCAGCAGCAGCAGCAGCAGCAGCAGCTGGAGGCTGACAACGTCCTCACCGTGACACTTGGTGCAAAGGGAAGGGAAGGGAAAATGCTCAATTCCCTTCATGAACCTGGATTACTGACCTGTCTGATCTGTCAAGTGCCAACCTCCGAGGCTGGAAAAGAAAGCCAAAGTGCTAAAGAGCGAACGGTCTCCGACAGGGGGCTGCTTGAGTCTGGCTCCAACTGTGACTCAATCCCATTGTTGACGTGTCCAACTTCACAGCAGAACTGAACATTTTAATAGTCTGGTATGACAAAGGTTTGGTCTTTATAGCTAATTCTATTTAATGCCTTCAAATGAACTGTATGGGGAATCATTTAGGGAAACGCTCCTTAGCTGTGGTATATGAGCATATATCACGGTCTGAGGTGGTTGCTTTTATAAAACGGTAATGGCAACATGAAAGAGGAAAACACAATCGATAGTTCTTAATCAGAAATAAATATTATCTAATTTGGTCTATTTGTGAACGGCGTTTCAACACCGGCTACCTTTTGCTAGCGACTGTAACGGTTTGTTCAGGTTCAGGTTCAGGTTACTTCATTCGTACCCAGAGGTAGGAGGATGAAATCAGTAAACAATAGGGATACAAGAGTCAGAGTGATGGATACATGACAACAAACTTCCATTCATACTTCCCTGATATGGAGTGATACACTGTGATAAGGCTTCAAAATAGTAGCTGTGGTACACGCTCATTATTCGTTACCTTTGTCGGTGCAAGCTATTTTTAGAATGGCGGAGCAGAGCCGCGAGCTGCTCAGAGCTACGCTATGTAGGCTAATGGGAGCATTTTGGAGTTGTTGGATTGTGTATTTGATGAGTTTGATGAGGGAAACCAAGAAATCCCATGAGCCTCCGTAGCGTAGCTCTGAGCAGCTCACGGCTCTGCTCCGCCGTTCTAAAAATAGCCTGCACCGACAATTAAAGGTAACAAACCGACTGATATGACTATAGGGATTATGGAAATGGGCAAAATCACCAAAAATGTTGAACTATCCCTTTAACAAACAACCAGATTGCCAGATTTCACCTTTCCGTTTTTATAATTTTGAACAACACACCTGCTTTAATTTAGAGACAGCTGAATGGTGGCGTGGCTACTCAAATAAGGTGGATACTGGCACGATTTTAGCCATTTTTGATACAACCGCTGTTAATCTAGTGCTAACCTGTCCATATACCATATATGGTCATCAGAGGAACACATGGGACTGGTGCAGAGGGCTTCAGGTCAGGTCACCACAGTGTCACTAACAACTCTTTAACTAGTAGCTAATTTTATGACCGATGCCTTATTGCCGTACAAGCCCTTAACAGCAGGGGGGGGGGTCACCCGTGGGACAGATCTCCTGTCCACCTTGATTTTCTGTGCGGAGCAGCAGCTGCAGCCTGAGGCGCTCAGCATTGAGAACATTTCCTAGAGATTCAGCCTAATAGTAACCACCGACTGCCAAACCCTTCAACATGACTTCTGTCCCCGTTTGGACAAGCCATCCCCTTTTTTACTGGTCTTCAGTCTGAAATGTGTCCCCAAAGGTAGCCTATGGCAAAAACACACACAAACACACACCACACTAAGTGCACCAAGCCTGTGATTGTGCACATTCCTCCACACTCCAGCTGGTCTAATGAGCGGTGTGAGTGCTGGGGAACCGGTCCAAATCAGCCCAGTGTGCCATTAGCGACTGCAGGTCCACCTGAAGCTCATTGACCCCTGTGTTAAAGGGACGCTGCAGCACTAAAGGGACTGCGTCCACAGCCCATATGGCCCCCACAAATGTTTCAACTATGATGTTTAAATAGTCGTTTAAGGCGGAGGGGAGGCGAGGTGACCTGTATCAGGGAGGCTAACCTTTCCTGACTGGTCACAGAGCAGGAAAATGTTCACATTCAGCACTCAAAGTCAGTCCGTTGCTTTGTTTAAATTATTTTAATTCAGTTTTCCCTCATTAATCTGTTTCCAGTATCACACAGTGAAAACTGAAGTTTAGAAATGATAGAAATCTTTAAATGTCTTAAATATCAAATTGTCAGAAGTATTCAGACTGAATTTTCGCTTTTTCATAATTGCTTGAGTTTGGACTAATGAGGAAAATTTATTTTATTCTAATGTCAAAAAGTGAAAGAATCTGATGTCTTCCTGTTGTTTAAAAAACAAAACAAAACATATCAACATGTATTATAGCGCCACAGTTTTCATAAAGTTAAGCCATTAGCTTCGCAGTTTTACCTCCATTCTTCAAATAAATGGTGGATTTGTTCATTTATTTTCTGATATTATAGAGTGACAATCAAAAAGGTTGTGATAAACCTTAATTAGCTCTGAGCAGCTCACGGCTCTGCTCCGTCATTCTAAAAATAGCTTGCACCGACAATTAAAGGTAACAAACCTACTGCTATAACTATAGGGATTATGGCAATGGGCCACTTTGACAAAATGTTGAACTATCCCATTAAAATGAGAAGAAAAACAAAACATCAAGACTCTTCAGTTTCAGACGTTCAGAAGCCAAATTCAAAGAGGCCATAAATCTGATAAACACACGTAGATTCTTGGCTTGTTGCTATTTGACCATGACTCGCTGTCCGGAACTTACTTGACATAGAAATCCAGATGACGTGGGAACTCCAGTTTTCCGGCGAGGATCTTCTGGTAGATTCCGAAGGGGTTGTCATCAAAGAACGGCGGGTACCTGCGGAGAAGAGCAAAATGTCATCTCCAGTGCCGCCACCGTCCCTCTGAAGCCGCCATACGCAAACACACTTTGTGCTTTAGTGGAAAGAAAGAAAAGAAAGAAAACCCAGCATGAGACGAGGAGCAGGTAGAGTAGTAAGAGCTGCCAGGAACAAAGTGGCGAGGGGACATGTGGTGAGGTCAACGTTTGGGGGGGGGGTTAGGAAAACTTTCTGCTGTGGACAGAACAGGCTTTGTTTACAGCTGTTCAGTGTGTGTCTCTGCCACCCGTGGGCCTTCTGCCGCTCCACTCGACTGAATGCCCCCCCAGCTCTCCTGCTCTTCCCTCTCCCTCCTCAGCTCCAGCTCCGGCCTGGACAAGTCATTACCCACACATTACATAATGGGACGGGGCCTCTGAACGCATTACGCACCGAGCAGACAGGCGCGTAATCGCACCAGTTTGTCACATGCCGCTTGCCTCGCCGGTGAAAAGCTCCAAAGTCAGGAGACGGTGGTGGTAGTGGGGGGAGGGGTGTCTGGCAGCGGGGGCCGCGCACCGCAGACTCCACTCCCGTGCGCGTCTCTTTTTTTCTTTCCAAAATTGATGCTGTCATAGCCGGAGAATCTGGGTCATTTCAGCAGAAATGTTGTGTTTCTCAACCTGGGGCTGGGGACCCCACATGGGGTCGCCTGGAAGTCAAATGGGGTCTCCTGAAATGTCTAGTAATTGATTAAAAACATTACTGATGAAAATATTAAGTTAATTAGTTAAGATTTGTAACATTTCTGGATCTGTCAATTTGCACCTTTAATTTAATTAATTAAATTTTTTCTGGGGTTTGTCATTACAGATATCTACAGCTCAGTTGCTGCTTTGTGAATTATGGATATCTGCAACTGAGTTACGACTATTCCTAATTCCAGTTTGAGATATCTTCAATGTCATTCTGACTAGTCTTAATTCCATTTACAGATATCTACAACTTAATTTCACCTCCTCAAAACTTAATTTAAGATCTGAAAAGGATAGATATCTTTAATTGTAGTGAATTAAAGATATCTTGAACTGGAATTATGACTAGGCAAAATCAAATTGTATCCCAAACTAGAATTAGTACTAGTTGTAATTCAGTTGCAGATATCTGTAATTCACATAGTGGATGTCTGCAACTGAATTATTGATATCTGTAATGACCAACCCCATACACATGAACGGCATGTGACATCATTTGTCCTAGGAAGAATGAAGTTGTGGATAGCAGAACTAAGTACAGTACATAACAGTAATTGGAAGTATTCAAATTGACACAGCTTTGGTTTTAAGAACCAAAAACCACCTCAGCATACTGTAGTTTACATCTCCTCTCTGCAGCTCCAGTCACAACTCTGAGTGATCCATCTACTGTGACAAAAACCACGGCATGATAAAGCCTCAGTGAAGTTGATCTGTTTGTGCCTCAAATATGGCGGTTTGAACAGCGCCATGTTGGATTGGCCGGCCAAGAACCCGCCCACTGGCCTCGAAGCAGCCTGTCTCCAGACCGCTCCGGACCTGTTGCTGAACGTTTCTGTGCCCTGATTGGCCAGAATCCTATCCTAATAACAGTAAAACAGTAGAGTTTAAAAAAAATTCACCCCCCTCAGAGTGTGTACGGGGGTAGAAACTATCAATTGAGACCAAAAAATGTAATGGTACTTTTGAAAGCTGTAAAGTCGGCTATTTTAACATGGGGGTCTATGGAGAGTTGCTCCCTTCCGGTACCAGCCCCCACAGGAATCGGCGGGGATTGCAGTTTTTTGAACGCGGAAGTGAGCTTCGCTTCTCAGACCGACAACTGCCCCCTTGCTCCCATACAGACCATTTCTAAGTCATAAAGTAGTAATAATCTTTGCCATGTGCAATAACCATGTTGACCTAACAAAATAAAATGTAGACTGATCGGTTCATTGTAAAGCATTCATTTATTTACGTAAATGTGGTGATTTCAGTACGTAGCGCAGAGGCAGTCCTGCTCACTTTTCATTCAAACTAATACCACTGTCACCACCATTAATCTCCCAAAAAGAATTTAACCAGCCACGTGTTAACAGCGCTAAAGCCAGAATTAAAACAGTTTTTAGGAGCTTACTGCTGTGGCTCGGTTGCCGCGAATTGGCGATAGCTGATGCCAATTTCTGTTCGCCCGTCTATGGTGTTTTGCATTATACGTTAGCATTAAGCTAGCAAACTTTACATGCTTAGTTGTGAGCTGTGTGTGTTTTTAAGTATATTTTTTTTGGCGTTTTATGCCTTTATTCGATAGATTAGTAGAGAGAGGGGAATGACATGCAGGAAAGGTCTGCCCGATGCGGGACGCGAACCGGGGACGCCTGCGTCTGCATATACATGGGGCGGCTGCCTTAACCACTGCGCCACGCACCGCCCCAAGCTGTGTGTGTTTTGAGCGTCGTTTCAAACTATGTGGGTTTGATTGAACATCTCTGACGCTTAAATATATAAA
Source organism: Decapterus maruadsi (assembly GCA_030347415.2). Classification (NCBI taxonomy): domain Eukaryota; kingdom Metazoa; phylum Chordata; class Actinopteri; order Carangiformes; family Carangidae; genus Decapterus; species Decapterus maruadsi. The sequence goes on from CM064886.1 coordinate 40,650,452, forward strand.
CATTGCCGCTTAATATATTGCTTTACTCCTCTTTTTATTTTGTTTACCATTTTTACCGTAGGACAGGCTAGGACACCGTTTGTTTACTGTAGTCACTTCCGTCCCTCCCACACACCGCGCTGATTCGCTTAGGGCACCGGCAATCAGAATCGCCATAGCTAGCACACAGCCAATCAGAGTACCCGACGAGTCTACTCTCCCGACGGCCGACGAGCCCCGATTGAGCATGTTGAATCGGCCCCGACTAGACCCGATGAGATCCGACGCTCCCCGACAGAGAGGGACACACCAAACAGACGAGCTCCCGACGCAGTCCGACAGTGTGTCCCTGGCTTAAGTATCATAATTATCGTACAAGTTCTTGAACTCTGGCAACCACATTCTACTCAGTTCATCCTGGAGTCTAGATGAATGACGGTGCCAAACGTAGGGAAACTGTGAATATATGGTACAAGAAGGGGGCAGGAGCTGGAAATACACGGCCACCAGCTTTAGCTGTCGCCAGCACAGATGCAGAAAAACTTTTGGTCCTTTGCCAGAGACGTAATTTACGAGTTGTTGATGTCTGACTGCTTTGACACAGTCTGAATTAATCAGTGGAGACAGGTTTTAGATGCGTTGTGTGAAAGACAGGGGGCGGCTGCAGTGACACTGGCAGCTTAAGTGCAGAGCATAATGAATTATGTTTTAAACGGCACAGTGCAGAGCAGCGGAGAGGAAATGACTTTACTGTTTGATGACCAAAAATATCACTTGTGTGCTTTAGTTACAGAAAGTAGCTTGAAACAAACAAACAAAACAACTGTTTACACCAACACCTTTATAGAGTTGAGAATATGTAGCTTGTTTTGTTGGAGTTTTCCTTGACTTTAACCAACACTAAACTTTCTTTGGGTTTGTGCAAATGAAATAAGAAGATGTAGCTGTGGTGGTCCATCCAAGTCTAGGTTCTGTATTTATTATTTAAAGGGATAATTCAGCTGTCTCTAAATTAAAGCAGGTGTGTTGTTAAAAATTATAAAAACGGAAAGGTGAAATCTGGCAATCTGGTTGTTTGTTAAAGGGATAGTTCAACATTTTTGGTGATTTTGCCCATTTCCATAATCCCTATAGTCATAGCAGTGGGTTTGTTACCTTTAATTGTCGGTGGAAGCTATTTTTAGAACGGCGGAGCAGAGCCATGAGCTGCTCAGAGCTACGCTACGGAGGCTCATAGGATTTCTTGGTTTCCCTCATCAAACTCATCAAATACACAATGGTAAAAATGTGGGTCCCTTAAGAAAAAGGTTGGGAACCACTGGTCTAACCTGTGTCAATTTAGGGTCCTTGATGTACAAAAGGTTGAGAACGACTAACAGGATTAATAAAGTACCTAGACTGGGTTTATAATAAAAATAAAAAAAAAGACTTGGACAGTTTAAGCAATGTGTGACCTTTAATGTCACAGCTCCAAGAACAACAAATGATGAGTGCTTTGTATAATCCTGTCACCAGCACTGTATCATGGCTGTTGCAGCATCTAGGAGCCAGTGGAAGGGTTATACTCTGGTGAAGGGCTCTACAGATGTTCAGGGAAGGAGCCGTGGAGCCCTTACGTCCAAACTACTCTTTGACACTTTGACTTTGTGGGTGACGGGACAAAGCATTTCCCCTCAAGGATCTCGGTCTCTAATCACCGGCATAACGCTCCATTGAACTGAGGAGGTGGACGAGGACCAGCCGGAGTGCCGGGGGAGGGGAGGATACAGGAAAGGGGGTCAGTTTCATTTTAATGCAGTCAATCGAAGCCAAGCCTGGGAATAGACACGCTTTGATTAAAGTTCCATCTTTCATTTGAAATACTTTTTGATGCAATAATTAACATGAAAGTGAGTGGAGGTGGTGGTGGGGGGGGCTCTGTCTGGGAGGTGAAGCCGAAATGCAGGAGGCAGGTTTTCAGAGGGATGTCAGCCTTCGTGTGCACGGGGGGATGATTGGTTTCCATTAAGAGCAGAAATCTGGCCCTGGAGGCAGGATCACAGGGAGAAAAGCCATTCTTTCTCGCTCTCTCTTCCTCCCTCGGGGGGCCGCGACCCTTCTCTCAATGTTTTCACAACTTGTGCTTCACCCCCAGAGGACGGTGATCTACCGCCGCAAACTTTTCAAACAGCGGCCGCCACATCCTCCTCCTCCGCCTCCGACAACGAACAGCCGCGCAGTTATACATTACGACGGAGGGAGCTCTTTATCTGCGGGGGTCTTGGAGTCTGGTGATGTAATGAAAATGCTGGGAAAAGGTCAGATTCCTGCCACTAATCCAAAGCCACATAGCTTCTCCTACCAGGGCATAAAGAAGATGGATGTGGGGGTGGGTGGGGGGTGGGGGGGGCATGGGCTCACACACAGGTGACCTTTCAGGCGGGAGTGACGGAAGCTGCTCCGTATTCAGGAGTTATTGCAGCTGCCGCGATGTCCTGGAGTCACAATTACATGACTGTGCAGAGGGCTTTTAATTTAAAAAGACAGATAAAGCCGAGACGGACGACCACGTTAATGTCCAGACTGACCGTCGGGACAAATACTGGTGGGACGTACAGGAAGAAAATCCATAAATTGTTGCTGTGCCTGTCAATCAGGGTGCCCGTTGTCCAGGTGAAGTTCAAAGCGAGGACACAGAATATTTACACAACTTGGATTAAACTTGTACAGTTTGATATTCAGTCTAACTGGACTTTGTGACATCACAAAGTTCAGGAAGTGCTGAAAGCTCGTTTTATAATTCAATTTTTGAATAGAACCTAGATAGACAACTGGATAGATGGATGGATATGTACTTTACTCATTGCCTGTCTGTCTACCTTTAAAGGGATAGTTCAACATTTAGTCAAATTGGCCCATCACCATAATCCCTATAGTCATAGCAGTAGGTTCGTTACCTTTAATTGTCGGTGCAAGCTATTTTTAGAACTGCTCAGAGCTACGCTACGGAGGCTGATGGGATTTCTAGGTTTTCCTCATCAAACTCATCAAATACACAATCCAACAACTCCAAAACGCTCTGGTGGACAAGTTGTGACCTGCACCTGCACACCACGCCATGAGATAATAACACAACGTTACCAGACAGAGTTGTTTTAGAGGAAAATACTAGGGCTGACCAACAACGAGGGACATACAGAGACTGTCCCTGAAGGCAACGTGCATCAGCAGTTTTGCATGAATTTTCCTCTACAACAACTCTGTGTGGTAACGTTGTGTTATTATCTCATAGAGTGGTGAATGTGCAGGTCACAACTTGTCCACCAGAGTGTTGTGGAGTTGTTGAATTGTGTATTTGATGAGTTTGATGAGGGAAACCAAGAAATCCCAAGAGCCTCCGTAGAGTAGCTCTGAGCGGCTCACGACACAGCCGTTCTAAAAATAGCTTGCACCGACAATTAAAGGTAACGAACCTATTGCTATATTGACTATAGGGATTATGTTGAACTATCCCTTTAAATAACACGGGGTGTTTAAGAATACCAGATGCTACAGAACTGGCTCAACATGGGTCCCTGAATCAACATTAAAGTAAATCTGGACCTTTAGGGCGATTCTCTCTGAAGAGCCAACAAGGCACAGACGTTATGATTCATTGTGTAACATTAGAATAAAAATCCGGGTGCTTTCTAAAGGGGATCAGTGCCATTGTTCTTCATCACCAACAATGATTCCCATTCACAGATTAATTTGTCGCAGCTCTGCAGTATCCAATAAGCACACAATGAATAGATTTAGCACACTGAGACAATAACAGCAACACGATTAATAGAATAATTCCTCTGCTCCATGTACACAGGCTCCTCCAGTGCTGCTGCCGCCTCTTGCAAGGCTCTTATGGTGGATTGCATCACTATAGCTCAGGTGTTATAGTGTCCACCCCCCATGTTTGTGTGTGTAGCTGATTGTTTAGAGAGATTATCATCAAGTTTCTCCAGTGGTGTCTGTGCTTCAAAGACTTTTTCCCCACCTGTGTGTGGCTGCGACATAAGGCTCCTCTCTGATCTCTCATACAGCAGCCTGTCGCCCTCCAACTCTAACACACTGGGACCTGTGCTGCTGCTACGGAGGAGACTAGCGCCCCCCGGTGTTGCACTGTAACACACTGCACCACTTACCCAGCCAGCATTTCAAAGATGAGGATGCCGAGGGCCCACCAGTCCACCGCTCGGCCGTGACCTTTGCTCTGGATGACTTCAGGGGCCAGGTACTCGGGAGTGCCACACAGAGTCCAGGTCCTGGTCGGACAGAGGAAGAAATATGTGCTTGAAATATATATAAAAAACTTCATTGTTTTATGTCTGGTTGCAGTTACTTTTCTCTTACTTGGAATCCAGACAGATAAAACACACTATTTTCTTGACAGTTTTACACAAATCATGCATGGATAAGTCATAATCATGATGGATTTCTAAATGAAAAGTTGCGGAATACTCAAATAACTTAATTAGGGCTGAATTATATGTGAAAAACAATTATTTAAACACATGTTGCTATTGCGTATTTCATTTTCACTTAAAAATAAATTATTTTGGGGCGTCGCGTGACGTAGTCCCGTGTAGAGGCTCAGTCCTCGCTGCAGTCGGCCCTGGTTCGAGTCCCGCGTCGGGCGCCATTTACTGCGTGTCATTCCCCCTCTCTCTGCCTCCCCATTTCCTGTCTGTCTCAACTGTACTATCCAAAGGCAAGGCAAGGCAAAAATGCCCCAAAAAAACGTTTTTGGATTATAACACAAGTCAAAGATGTCATGGAAAAAATATCAAAGCCTTGACCCGTGTTCAGAAACTGAGCCTTAAAACGAGCCGTTGGGACTTTCGTGACTTTGTGATGTCACAACAGCCATGACCCGAGTGTTAACTTGAAATCCGACACATTTTTCTGATCGCTCAGCCGATCAGATGAGAGGCTCTGAACCTCTGTTTGCCATTGATGATGTCTGACATTCATTCATTTAAAACTCAACTCAATCATCAGGAAGTGGCTGATTAATTAAGCTAATGCTAACGTGTCTTCTCTCTTACATGCAACGACACTTCTCAAACAGGAAATCACAAAGATTAAAGGTCCCCATCTCAAATGTCTTGTAGGACGGGTATTACCGTTGTCAAAAGACGGCTGTCCACATTAATATGTAATGCCGGGGTGTCACACTCATTTTAGTTCAGCAGAAACAAACAGCGCAATTTGATCTGAAGTGGGCCAGACGATTAAAATAATAGCACAATAACCTATACTTTAACGAGAGCTGCTGTCTGTTGTAGTGTGAAGAAGTACAAGCATTAGATTTTTTGAGAAAAATACATGCAATTTCAACAATATTATGCCTTCTCTGTCTTCTTCGTCATTCTCACACTTGGAAAATTCATCCCACGGTCCGGACTGGAGCCTCTGGCGGGCCGGTTTTGGCCCGTGGGCCGCAGGTTTGACACCCCTGATCTAATGCACAGACCTCTACTTCTGCTGACAGGTGAGAAGCAATCAGCTCTGTGTTGATTCCATGTGTGGAAGGACACTTGTCGGGATGGGTGGAAGATGACACCCGTGGGTAAAGCGATACGCCTGCGCCACCTGAACCGCCTCATGTGTTAAGAAGTGCAATGATACGACGAGCTGCTTGTAACGGTTGGACAGTAAGTGAGGGGACGGTGTGCGGCGGATTGTCGGACGGAGCGGCTGATTGACGCTCTGCATGTGGAACAAACACGCACGCTTGTTCCTTCTGAAAGCCACTTGTACTCTGATGAAGAGCACTTGGCCCTGCGCCAGCCTATCACGGATATCACCTGCATGATGACCCCCCCCTTTTTTTTTTTTTTGGACCGGTAGCCCTGGCAACGGTGATTTGCATGGAAATTATGTGGATCCCAGTGGGGACTAAAGGCCGGGAGGCGTGGCCAAGGAGGGAGCAAGAGTAGACATGTGTTTGTGTTGGAAGGTGCTGGTCACGGTGTCTGCCAGCAGGGGGCACTGTGGCAGCATGTGCAGGCCCGTGTGTGTGTGAGTGTGATGACACTCCATCACACCCCGAACATGGAGGGAGTACAAGCGAGCTGGTGGCAATGAGGCGGTTGTCTTCCCATCCCCAGCAATTCTGCTGCCCTCCATTTCTATAAGTGGGTCACTTGCACATCACAGAGGTATCTACTCCCCATCTGCTCTGCTCTCCCAGTCGGAGGGAAAATGTAATCTTACTCCATTATGTTTACATGTCAGCGGGGGTCAACGCAGAAACACTGCAGTCTCTACAGTGCATCTTTCCAGTTCTGCCACGGTTGCAGAGAGAGGAGAGAGGGAGAGGGAGAGAGGCCCCCGAATCTCTGCGGATCAAACTCAGAGTGGCTGACATTAGTCGGGGGGGAAGTTTGTCCTTCGGTGGCGGCGCCGCTGGAGTTGGGAGGATTCCCTCCGATTCTCAGAGGACGGGATAAGACTTTCAAGGACACTGAACTCACACACGCACAGAGGACACAAGGAAGATGGTTCCTCATCACTCAAATGCTGTTGTTGTCTACTACTACTTCCTGAATCATTCACAGGGTCCAAAGCCGCTTGGATTTTGCTATAAATTGTTCTACAAAAGGGAATATATGGGAATAAATCCAAAATTTACAAAATTTAAGGTTGGCCGTTAACAGGGAAATTAAATATAGTTGGGGAAAATATATCGTAGAATCTTGGCTAAAAAAAACCAACCAGATTTAATCCAATATAGCAAGTCGTATTTTACTCACCATTCATGTTTTTGTTGTTCAGTAAAATAATTAATTGTTCGTACAAGAATCAAAACTTGATAAAATTTTATTCATATCATGTTTTTTAATTGTATTATTTTTGCATGGATGTCTGCTTATGAAAAAACTAAATATTTACATTTACGTTTGTTTGTTTAAATTACCCCCAATTTCCAGTTAATTCCCATAAATTCCCATGGAAGGTTTCCAATTTTAAATAAGTTATCACTGAATGTCAAAAAGTCAAGCGTACTTGCACAAGTTTCATCAGCGAAGTTCTTGGGCGTCTACATTGATGAAAAACTCTGCTTTAAGAATCATTGTGATTTTGTTTGTAAAAATGTTTCAAAATATTTAGGCATTATAAAAAGGGTAAAACAACATTTGAAAAAAAAAGTACACTTCTAACCTTGTATTACAGTTTAATCTATTCTCATATCTCATACTGTAATATAATTTGGGCCAGCTCTTACTCTTCCTATTTACAAGCAATTCATAGATGTCAGAAATCCTTTGTAAGAATTGCCACCAACTCTTCTTGTCTAGCCCCAACAAAACCACTATTTAAACAATTACAACTTATTACAATTTATGAGGTGAACAAGTACCAAACAGGGGTTCTTATGTATAAAGTAATCTGCCTTCCTGTATCTCTACCTATTTTTTTTCAAAGTTATTTTGAGTTTAATTCACATTATCATACATATTCTACAAGAAGAAAGAATGATTTACATATTCCTTTTTGTAGGACCTCTGTTGCTAAATTCTCATTTGTCTATCAAGGTGCAGTGCTGTGGAATGATATAAAACTTTTTTTTTGAATCTAGTTTTTCCTATGAATACATTTAAAACTAAGTTCAAACAATACCTCCAGACCTAGTCACATCCGTGCATCATTGGGTCTTGTATGTACAGTATTTTTTCTTTTTTTTTTCTTGCTATATATAAATTCTAATGGTAAATGTTGGATTTATATATCTGCCTGTGTATGAGATGAGGATATGCAATTGTATGCTTGTGCATACGAAATTGGGGAGGGGGGAGTAAAGCTATTTAAAGTTATCTATAGGTTAAAAGGGGAGATCGTTTATAAGCCCTTTGGGCTTCATGGATCTTTCCTGCACTTTTATCTTTTTTACTGATATTGTACTTGTACTGATTGTATGTCTGTTAGTGCAAACAATAAAACAATTTTGAATATTTCCAAAATTCTCCAGCTTAGCTTCCCATGGAAAGTTTCTGGAAATTTACTGGAAATGTTCAGCCCCTTTGCAACCATATTCTACAACCTGGTGCATTATTAAAAATTCTCACTAGTTTTTTTATATGCACACCTGAGTGGAAAATTTCATTCTTTTCCGGTGAAAGAAATTTTTAAAATGACAATAAATGAACCTTGAGAACATTGCTTATTACCCAGTATTACTAATGGTTAAGACATGCAAGTCAAGACATAATAAATCTAATAGCTACGCTTCTTTTCAACATCATACAGATTTGTTTTCTTTCTTTTCTACACAATTCACTTAATGGTGTTTGAATTCAAAATGTCAGGACTTAGTCATATTAGTATTCAGCCTGCTGTCTGCTGCTTTTAGCTCTTTATCTGTTCGCTTCACTCCTCTGCACAGTGCTCACCGCTACGGGATTTTAATGTACAGACATGTCCATGTTTTTCCTTTTTCCCTTCCTGGCTGAGATATTAATTCATACTCACTTCCCAAATCAACAAAACGCCGAGCTGTGTTTTAAAGACAGAAGCTATACTGTAGACTGTCTTTCATAGACAGTGGCTATGGTTTGTCCATGAAGTCGCAAAGGTGCTTTTTCAGACAAAACTCCAACAAAACAAAACCCATATGGCTGGTTCTTGATTTTCTAACTGTGACATTGTCTGATAAAACGCTTTATATTGTCTCTCACACAGATCACAACCTCCATCTGGGATCCACAAAAGTTTAGCTTAGCTTTGGTTTACTTCCAGCTCTCCCTGCTCCGTGTATGCTATGAGTAGTTCTTCCTCTGTCTCCTTAAGTAAAAGTGACAGTAAAAAGCGAAGGTAGTTTACACCGAGTCTTGCCTCTGTAATGGAGGTGAGGCTCTTGGAACCAGAGCCCATCGTCGCTCTATTGACCAGTGGAAGAACTACCATCACTCAGTCAGTCAGTGACATGTGTGATTATGGAGCTGGCCGTGCTGTTGTGCTCGAGCTAAAAGGTCATTATGGTTGTTGTTAAGTTGTCAGTGTTGCTTGTTTACGATAAATGATTTTGAAGTGAAAACTCCAACAGCAGCCGACCAATAGGGTAACTTTATCACTCGGTCACACAGTGAGCTAACACACAGGCAGACACATTTATTTAGTTAGTGTGCAAGCATAACTGATGTGAAAATATTAATCTAAAAGTCAGTTCCTACAGACTGAGCTGGGGTGACTTTAGCTTGCTACCATCACTTTGTTAGCGTTAACGAGCTTAAGTTATTCTTATTTTACTCTAAACAAGCTAGCATTAACATAGCAGTAAAAGCGTCTTCTAAAGCAGTGGTTCTCAACCGGGGGTCCGCGGACCCCTAGTGGTCCGTGGTGTAATTGCAAGGGGTCCGTGAAAACATCCGCCGAACCTTCCAATCTGGCCTGCGAGTTGTAATAGTTCACATAGGCTACTGTATTTCGCCGTCTCTGTGCGCCTGTAAGTCAATGCGCTGGGCCAGGGTCGATCAAAAATATGCAGGGGGTCCCGGACCCCAAAAAGGTTGAGAACCACTGTTCTAAAGGGATGTCAATACGGCAGATATGTGGAAGTTGGTATGAAATTTCACTATTGATAAAACAAAAGCGGCTGCTAACGCAGTAAGCTAACACACATGCACACACCTACCATCACTTCGTTAGCATTAACAAGCCAAAGTTATTCCAAACAAGCTAGTTTCACTCTGAACAAGCTAGCATTAGCATCAACCAGCCAATTCATGTTAGCCTAAACTGGCTAGCATTGGCCTACACAAGCTAATGTTATTCTGAATAAGCTGATGTTAGCCAATAAGCTAGCATTAGCATCAACAAGCCAACTCGTATTAGCCTAAACTGGCTAGCATTGGCCTACACAAGCTAATGTTATTCTGAATAAAGCTGATGTTAGCCAAGAATGCTAGCATTAGCATCAACCAGCCAACTCGTGTTAGCCTAATCTGGCTAGCATTGGCCTACACAAGCTAATGTTATTCTGAATAAAGCTGATGTTAGCCAAGTAAGCTAGCATTAGCATCAACCAGCCAACTCGTGTTAGCCTAAACTGGCTAGCGTTGGCAAACACAAGCAAAATTCTGAACAAGCTGTTAGCCAAGTAAGATAGCAGCTTAAGCCAACATTAGCCTTTGTGAATATTGTGTGCAGATGTGTTAAGTTGTCAGCGCTGGTTGTTTACAATAAATGATTTTGATGTGAAAACTCCAACAACAGCCGACCAATATGGTAACTTCATCACTCAGTCAGTCAGTAATAAAAAATAGCTGAAAAGTAGCTAATGAATTGTAGCTGTGGCCTGAAACTGATGCTAAGCTACATCTTAGCGCAGGGAGCCGAGGCTGTCCTGTGGGGGTAATACAGTACAGTAGGAGATCAGACGTACAGAGTGCAGTGACAGCTGCTCTGTCATTCACTTTCTACTGACAATCAATCACGCATCAAACACACAGAGCTGTGTGAGCTGAGTATTCCCACTTGGCATTCAGCAGCAGCCACACACTCACAAACACACTCGCTGAGTCGGGAGGAGGCTGAGGATGCTACACACGAAGAAAAATTATATAACTGTGCTGTCAATGAATCTGCTCGGTGTATAAAATGATTTTCCTCTCACAGAGCAGTGCATGGAGTAAAAAATAGTATGCAAAGCAACTCTAAGAGCTCCGGCCGGCTTCATATCTTTCTACGCTTGTTCACTGTCAGAACTGATTTTATTAAAATGGAGAATCTCTCTTATAACAAGTGTCCTGCCACGTTTCAACTAAAAAAAAAAACTTTTGAATAATGTGTGAAAGACAAATAACCACCACTTTAAGGTGGTATCTGAAATGAAGCATAGATTATCTGTAATGCATGCCATATGTATCATATGTATTTTATCTCTGACCCAACTGCTCTGAAACAGAAGACAGCAGCTCAGAGTATGACTGAAACCAAAGAGGCATTATATTTAATTGATTTAAAGGTCCCACATATTGTATATTATGTTAACTTTAATCATACAGCAGGTCCAAAAAGTGTGCCTTAGAAAGAGCCTTGAGCCTTTGTCAACTTTGTGATGTCACAACGAAGCAGTTACCGCCAAAGTTGGTTGGTTTTTTCTTTTGGTTATTTTCACTTCTATATATAAACGACATTGCAAATGTGGCTGTGGATACTGATATTGTTTCTATACCTGTCAGAGAGCTTCTTTGCGAAGCCGAAATCAGTCAGGCGGATGTGTCCCTCGCTGTCGAGCAGGATGTTCTCAGGCTTCAGGTCGCGGTAGACGATCTCTTTAGAGTGGAGGTACTCAATGGCGCACACAATCTCGGAGGTGTAGAAGAGTCCCGTGGTGTTGCTGAAGCGCCCGCGGCTGCGCAGGTAGCTAAACAGCTCGCCGCCCGGCACATAGTCCATCAGCATGTAGAGGAAACGCTCGTCATGGTGAGTCCAGAACCTGAAAGACGACAGTAAAGACACAGTGTGGGACAATTGTTGAGCGTGTCCACTGGGAGGTACGGGCTTTTAAAAAGGACCGTGTGCAGGAAATGGGATAAAATGAGATACTGGATCAGTCGCAGGGTGTTTTATCCCCTGGTGTGGTTTGGAGCAGTGTGCAAAGTACTATTTCAGCTGGAAGGCACTTCAGAGAAATAAAAACAAGAGGCCGCTGTCACTGATGAAGATGGAGGAGGCACCAGTGTTTTCCATGGGTCCTGGCTGTTGGCCACTCTCTCCTACACTGCTATTGTCTCCACATTTCCTGTTCTTTTTCTCTTCCAAAGCCACTATCACTTCAATCTGTGGTTCTATTTCTTATTATGCAGGACGTACAGACAGTCTTAGGTTCATTATCAGTCTATCAGAATGCACAACCTCACTTTGTGTCGTTGATTTAATTGTAAATGGATAAATTCTCCTTTTTTTTCCCTGTAAAAGCTTCTTCTAAAGCAGGTCTGCCCAATTTGTGGCCCGCAGGCCGATTATTTTTCAATTTTTAATTTTTGAAATTTCTATTTTTTCCCACTGTGATGTATGTTGCATGTCCGACTCCGACCACTATAGTGGAGTTTGTCACCAGTGTTGTTGTTAACGTGCTGGGAGTGTTCATAGAAGAAGAGACAGGAAGTAAACACACAAGTTATCTTGAGCCTAGAGCTCTGAGCTGCAAAGAGTTTTAGCACCATCACCGGCACCGGTAGCGGCAAAGACGACAGCAACGGTGCCATTTGTACGATGCTGACGGGGCTGTTGCCCCCGTCGTCATCATTGCCGGTAATGTTACCGTTGCCGCCGTTGGTACCGTGCCGTTGCCGTCGCCGGGAGCTTCAGAACTTTCTCCAGAGCTCCGGCGAGCTGTGGAGGGGAGGGGAGGGGAAGGGGGGTAGCCTGGTCGCGCCCACACTAGTGACGTCACACTTCGTGAGCGCGGCTGACTGCTAGTCTGGCCAACCGTACTATTTACTGGATTCTGTCTCCCGAATCCACGGGAACTCCACCCTATTTTTCGAGAGCCAATCAACGTTGAGCATCTCCACCGGCTCTAGGTAGAGGCGTGTTCAAGTAAGTGATGCAGTAGAACAGCAGTAGAAGCTTCGACACCGCCTATTCTGGCTTCGACCAATAGCAGACTGAGGCATTTGAGGGAGGCGGGTAAACCAAGTTTGAAGGATGCGCTTTGAGAAATGGATTCTCTTAATGTCTTGGCCAGACCCAATGCTGAGCATCAACATTGGAATGTCGTGACAACCAGGCTAGAAGGGGGGCCTTGTCGGCCATGCAGCCCCACACAGCGTGTGGGTGAGAGGAGCAGGGATACTGGGCATTAGCTGACTGAGCAACGGCAACAAATTCACATGCTACTCTGCTTTTCTGGGGATGACACAGGTAGCAGACAATGCCCTTCTCAACCAGAGTAGCTACCAGTAGCCTACCTGTAACTTTGCAACAGCAGGGCTCCAGACTAACATTTTTCACTATAGCACAGTGGCCCCTAACTTAAAATTTTAGGAGAGCAAGCAGGAAATTTAGGGGCACACACTTATAAATTGATTTGCAGGGCAAGTATTCACAATACTCACACACATTGGCCTGCAATTACAGACATCAGATTTTTTTAATCTCCCCTTTCATGTTTCGCCAACGTTACAAAACAAAAGACAGGCAAATTCACTGGTTGCACATGTGCACAAGTAGATGGAAAAATTACTTGCACTGTCCTAAATTTTAGGGGCAAAACGCCCCCATATAGTGGCAGTCTGGAGCCCTGTTTAAGAGTGAAACACAATAATCGATAGTGTTATTTTAAAAAATACTTTGTATGAGTTTATTTTGCACAATTAACCTATGTTATAAGCATATTCAATTTGATTTGAATGTTTAATTTTGGCCCGCAACCCTCCACCCCGGTTCATTTTTGGCCCTTCACTGAGAAGAATTTGGGCACCCCCGTTCTAAAGGGATGTCAATATGCCAGATAGCCTATGTGGAAGTTGGTATGAAATTTCACGATTGATAAAACAAAAGCTGCTGCTAACACAGTAAGCTAACACACATATACACACCTACCATCACTTCGTTAGCGTTAATGAGCTAAAGTTACTCCAAACAAGCTAGTGTTACTCTAAACAAGCTAGCATTAGCATCAACAAGCCAACTCGTGTTAGCCTAAACTGGCTAGTGCTGGCCTACAATAGTAGTAGTAGTTTTTTTATTTAAACTTGGTGTCATGCACCATAGGTGCCCAGCCCTCATGGGCTTATAAGACACACTAAAAACAAAACAAAGCACAGAACACTGGCACACACAAGAGAACAAGGAATACATGCATGAAAACAGATATTTTTTTCAAAAAGTACATGCCCACACATGCGCACAATTACACATGCATGTTCTATTTCTGATTAAATTAAATTTAATGCATGCCCAGTTAATCCACATTTATTTATTGATGTAAATGTGGTGATTTCTGCACTTGACCAGAACACACCTGAAGCTTTGCTTTTCATTTACACAAACTAATCAATAAGACCACATCCATTTTTTTTTTTTTACAGAGACCATAAAACAAAAATCTGAAACAGTTGCCGGGACTGAAAGACTTCAGAAATGACAGGTCATCTCTGCGCGGCTGCTAAAAGACTCCAAAATAAATTTGAGCCAGCAGGGAACACCTTTTTTACAAATAAATGTAAGTATACATTCATCAGTCATTGAAAACAAATCTGGAGCAATCTCCAAACAAATCTTACGGAAAAACTTTGACCAAAGATGGACAATGGAAATATAATAAGAAAAGAATTATTTCAAAATCAAGATCAAATACGTTTTAACGTTCACTCCTCTGGGATTTAATGGGAGTTTCTAGAGCCAGAGGTAGGATGCCACACCTCAATTGAGCACAAATTGACTGCTGAGCTCTAGATCGGTTGAGCGTAACATAGTTCTCCGGGCCATAATTATCCTTAATTAACCTATATGTTCTTAATTTTGGTTTGTGTTGAACTTCTTCTAACCATTTTTTTGTAGTTTTCAAATAATAATTCTTTAATTTGTTAAAGAAAGGTAATTTATTTCAATAAACATATTGAATCAACCAAAATAGCCTTTGGGAAGCTGCCTTGCCCAAGAATAATTGTTTCAAAGATCTCAGAAAAATTTGTTTAGTAAGCATGTTGCGGAATTTAAGGTTAAATGGTTGTTCCACAGCTTCATGTCACCTCCATGTTAGCTTTAATGGAGGACATATCACCACATATTGCATTAGTACAATTTGGGTTCAGTTTAAAAAGTTTGCATGTTTTCTGATTCTGTACTTTTCAACATTGTTGTTTGACATTGTAATGTTTCCAGTGTCCAAAATGGGACAAACACAAGATTTAAACAACTGTTAACCACTGCAGAATTTAGAGATATTGAGAACCTTTCTGCCAAAGCTCTACCCCAGAGTCTGATTAAGAACATTCAATCAATCAATAAATGTGAGATGATCATCTAGGGTAAACCCCAGATATTTATATGAAATTTAGTGTAAGATAAAATACTGAGCAGCAGGAGAAAGCAAAATCAACACACTGTCCCTTCTTCCAAACTAAAGACCTGAGGCTGCAGCAACATGTTTATCCTCAACCTCCATCTTCCACACCAGTTAGACAATCTTAATAAATTTAAGTTCATTTTTAGATTTGATGGAGCTTCTCAATAATGTTATTCTAAAGGACACTGATTTCAACAGCATTAGCATCAAGCCAACATTAGCCTTTGGGAACATTGTGTGTGGAGCCGTCAGAGTTCAAACATCTCAGGATTTGAACATACTGACAGCATGTTGCTAATTTAAGGTTAACAGCTGGTTGTTCCACAGCTTCTGCTCAGTATGTTAGTTTTGGTTTTAAAGGTTACATTGTGTAATACAACACCATTTTTTAACGTTTAACATGCCTTTATTTGATAATTAGTAAACTACAGGAAAGGGGGAGGCTAAACTACTCATTAAAAAATAAAAATGTGGAAATTTTCTGACATCACACAGAAAGAAACTCACAAATTTATTAGAAATTATTGTAAACCCAGTTTTATCATTGTGCCTGTACTCTTTTAACTTGTACATTTGCATTTTATAAGGACAATTAGCAATACATTAGTACAGCCTGGGGTTCAGTTTAAAGAGTTTGCATGTTTTGCATGATTCTTTACTTTTAACCAACATTGTTGTGACATTGTAATGTTTCCAGTGTTGAAGACATTTCACTGTTAACCACTGCACAAGCTAGAGATATTAAGTCACCTTTCCATCCATCCAAAAGCTGATTAATGAGCCTTCAATCAATCAGAGCAGTCAGCGGAAGAGTCACAAGCGCAGCAGGTTTCCACATCAGAAACTGTGAGGCTGGAAATAAAATACAGCAGCAGTGAAAGTAACACACGCCGACTACAAACTAAAGCTGAGGCTGCAGCAACATGTTATGTTAAATTCCAATCTGCAGCACACAACAGACTTTGTGTTTGCTTAATTTAACTCAATTGTTTAATTTGATGGAGCTTCTCATTAGACTAGGACACTTTCTCACAGCGATGCAACCTCACATGTGCAGGAGGGCTCACTCAACAACTGGGTGTAACCTAACTTCATATTACACTGTGCTGTTTAATACAAGGCTGAGGTGAATTGTATGGTTGTAGTTTTGGTTTTAAAGGTCCTACATTGTGTAATACAACACCATTGTGTAACATAACAAGCTAGGATAACACTAAACTACTCACTAAACTACTCATTAAAAACTAAAAATGTGATATTTTCTGACATCACACAGAAAGAAACTCACAAATTTATTAGAAATTATTGTAAACCCAGTTTTATCATTGTGCCTGTACTCTTTTAACTTGTACATTTGCATTTTATTCTTGCAAATTAGTGTGTTTTTATAAGGCTAGAGATAGAGATAGAAGAAAATCTTGATTTTCTTCTCTCAAAAATCGATTTCCGATTACGATTATAATTTTTTTGTTAAATGACAAACTATTTTCTGTGCTGTTTGTGTCTTTTTAAATGGACCTGGAGTCTAATTAAAAAAAACAAAAATCCACCCATCCATCCATCTAGCCAAATAATTACGATTAATCGAACAGCCCTAGCTAGAGAATATTCAACCTTGACAATGTGAATTGTTTGTAGCCTCTGGGGGCAAATAATTCGACCTCATGGATCTCATTTTGCTCTGATAAGCACTACGAGCTGCAAGGCCTTATATAGACAGGTGTGGCTTCCAAATCATATCCAAACTATTTAATACTCAAAGATGAAGAAAAGAAACTGACCTACATGAGTGTGACAGCAAAGGGTCTGTGCTGTCATGATGAGATTGTGAGTGTAGAGTATTGAGGGGAAGAACATAGCATAGAGCTGCAACATAACAAATGGTGAGAAATGGAGGGGTCTGAATACTTTCTGTATGCCATGCACACCAAACTGTATGATCTACCCACAGACCTTTGTTTAGTATTGAAATCAACACGCCCAGATTCAGTGCAGACGCTGAACTTTGCCCCTTCTTCATTAGAAATGTTCACACCCCCCCTCCCCAAGTGTGTGTGAGGGTGAGTGAGAGTGGCGTGTTGACTCACAGGCGGATGAGGAAGGGGTGGTTGACCTCTGTCAGCACCTCCTCCGTGTGTAATAAAAGTTAAAAATGCGGTTAAATGTACTGGGATCTTCATCTGCTTCGGCAGCTATGGAGTAGAGAAGGACCCGGCTCTTCTTGTCCGGGTTGACCAGGACTGGACGGGTCTGGACCGGGACTGGACCGGGTCTGCCTGAGTCTGGACCGGGGATGGACCAGAATGACAAACACGTGTGTATGTATGGCATGCATGACATGGCTGATGATCTGTTCCTTATCTAATATATCTGTGGATTCGATTTCCATTCATCCATCATTTTGTCATCATTTATTTTATCTATAAACTATTTAAATATGATGTCTTCAAATCGTTTTACAGCCAGCAATGACCCAGAGTCAGTTTAGGATGATGTAATGATGATGAATAACCAACTAAGCAAGAATAAAAAATAAATAGTGCTGTCAAAAACGCTCCATGTGAATCAATTTTTGTTTGATTCAAATATTTATTTTAATTTATTTTATTTAAGTGCAGTTGTTAAATTAACCTTCCTATTGTGTTAGGTTCAGTGACCCATTTTGACAGGAAATGGGAGGCATAAATGGGGGAATTAGACATGCAGTATAGCGGTACTCAATAGTTGTAAAAATGACATCTTTTGAATATTTCAGTAGGAGCAGCGACTTCAATAAATGGACGGGTGCTTGAGTCACTGAAAACACGTTGTGGCCCTTGATGATTTGTTTTAAACATAAAAAAACCGAACGCAATTAATGTGTTGATTTTTGAGGGGAAGAAAATATTCGTTAATAGCTGCAACATAACAAATGTGACAAATGTAGGGGTTTGAATTTCTGATCAATTACAGAAAATTGTGCGATTAATTAGTTAATTTTTTTATTTATTTATTGACAGCCCTAAAAACAAATAAAGTGATGGCTTTAGCCCGGTTCTGTTCATCATCTTTATGGACAAATTTCACAGGCGCTCCCCAAGGGTGGAGGGTGAGTGAGAGGAGCCACTTGATTTCATCTCTGCTTTTTGAGGATGATGTTGTCTTGCTGGCTCAGCACCTCCAGGACCTGCAGCGTGGACTAGGGCTGCTCCTGCTTCAGTGGAGCAGCTGGGATGAGAATCTTCATCTGCTTCAAATCCGAGGCCATGGTTCTGTCCTTGACCAGGTGGATGCACCCTTCAGGTCGGGGGAGAGATCCTGCCTGAGGGGTGGAGGAGTCAGAATGACAAATCTCGGGGTCCTGTTGGCAGTGCAGGGAATGGATGATGATCTGCTCCTTATCTAATATATCTGTGGATTCGATTTCCATTCATCCATCATTTTGTCATCATTTATTTTATCTATAAACTATTTAAATATGACGTCTTCAAATCGTTTTACAGCCAGCGATGACCCAGAGTCAGTTTAGGATGATGTAATGATGATGAATAACCAACTCAATGGTCAAGAATGAAAAATAAATAGTGACTGTCAAAGAGCAGGGTTAATTTTGGTGGCCGAAATGAGCTTTTCGCAGGGCTTTTTGTGCCTTTATTTGACAGGACAGAGGAGAGAGTGTGACGGGAAATGGGAGGCAGAGATGGGGGAATGAACCAGCTGCTCCTCCACGGGATCGAGAGGAGTCAGCCTGAGGACTGGCTCGGGCACCTGGGTATAGGATGCTCCCCTGAGCTAAACACCCCCGTGAGGTGTTCCGGGCATGTAAACATAAAAAAAACCGAACGAGGAATTAACCCAGGATTTTTCATAAATAAATATTCGTTAATAGCTTCAGTCTTAAGTGGACAAATGTAATTGATGAATTGATCGCGATCAATTACAGAAAATTGTGCGATTAATTAGTTAATTTTTTTATTTATTTATTGACAGCCCTAAAAATAAATAAAGTGATGGCTTTAGCCCTGCTATTAAAGGGGAGCTATGCAAGTTCCGTTGCATTTCCTCTGTTTTGCTAATGTGCAATTGTTTTTATCGAAGCTAGCGAGAAAGCAATAAATAGAGCGGTACATAACGTTATGTGTGAGATGGCCTGGGAAAACCCTTCACATGGTAGGATTTTGACATTTTCATGTTCAGCTATTCATAACTGTTTGAATAACTTAGATAACCCTCTCAGATCAAAAGTTATGGGCATTTTGAAATATAATGACCAAAAAACAGAAAAGTGAGAAAAATGGCTTTAAATAGAATGTTCCCTTTTTAACCCTCTAAAGACAAGTGTTTTACAAAACATTAAACACCTTCTGAACCGTTTCTGATAGAGATTAGCTGTAAACTGTAGCTGAATCGTGGGATTTTCTGCTTTCCAAGGGTCCTTGAATGGTGCCTCTATGACAAGAAGGGACCTCATAGGGTGCGTGTAATCACGTGGTACGGGAACAGCTCTACGGGAACGCTCTATTTGCCACGAAAACATAAAAATAAGTACTTTCCGTTTTGTTTTGTTAAAATATTTATTCACCACGATGTAGTAGGGAGTTCAAAGTACCAGAATCACACAAAATATAAAAATCGTGGAAATAGTACTTTTCCACCTATTTTGGCTATTTGCCACATTAGAACGTCAGCGACTTCCAAGGGGTTTTCCCAGGCCGCCACACATATATGATGTTGCGTTGCGATGTGTTTGTGTCACGGCGGCGCAGAGATGAGAGCTGGGAAACACCATGAATTTTACACAGTGTCCACAATTCTTGTTTAAGTTGTATTTTGTGGAATTAAATGAAGATTAAAAACTCAAAATCTTTCAAGTTTCCATTGCACATAAAGGAAATCTACCTGGGTCAAAGGTCAAACCTCTATGCCTGATTCCCTAACAGTGGCTGACAGAGGTGCAGTTAATGAATAATTACTTTGATTTATATTTCTCCCTATTGTTGTGGCTGTTCAGTTCTGTTCTGATGTCCTTTAAATAAAACCTGATATTCCATTTCTGCATGGAGTGGGATGGCGAGACTTTCCACGGCCTCGCATCACCCAGAGCCGCATGTTATTGTTTTCTTCCTAAAGACGAGAACTTAGCGTGTGGCATTTCATTCCCACCGAGCTGACGAGCGGCGAGGGAGACGATAAACGGCTGATGACAACGTGTGATACAACAACAGCCACTCTGAGTCAGACGTGGAGCTGCTGCAACTTCCTAATGAAATGCCGGCTGTCTCGTTCCTCTGCTTTTACCTACAATGAACCTTTGTCTCCCGGTGGCCGTTGGGTGTTTCCATGGTAACGGCGAAACAGCAGTTCTCAGTTTCTGTCAAGTGAACACCTCATATCTCCATAATGTCACACAGAAAGCCCTTTTTAAGAGCAGCTCCACATTCTTCACTGAAAATCTGGATTTTAAAGGTACATTGGTATGAAATGTATAATATCATACATTGCAAGATTTTGGATATTACATTTTGGATAGTGCCTATAACTTATTTGAAAGCATGCATTAAAAAAGGGAAAAACAAGTTCTTCTCTTCACACATTGAGTGTTATAAATCACAGAGCTGTTGCTTTGCTATTTCCTGAGCCAAAGTTGTTATCAAAAACCAAGCAGGACCTGACAAGTGAGACCGAGGCCCGATAAGCCTGGCTGATTCCACAGGGTAATGTACTGTAACTGATATTTACCCCTGTGGAAACTGGGTCATCCCAGACTCCTCTTCCACCTGCCCTTCCTACAGCTCAGGAAAAACACCAACTGCACTCCTGCAACTCTAGAAATTCCTGTTGGACTGGACTGACAGATTCTCACAAGCCACACCAACAAAATCCCTAAATCCCAAGTTTGGGACAGTAATGGCTGGAAAATTCATTTGCTCTTGGCGTCGCCCTTTCCCAGTGATCTTCTCCAGGTCGTATAGGCTACCAAGGCATGTGACGGCAGCAAATAAATCTAATGGCGCAAGAGAGTTGCCTCATGATTTCAATGACAATTAAACAACAGCGGGCAGATAAAGAGCTTTAGTTGATTTGTTTTAGGCAGCAAATCCCTCTCATCAGACAAAATGGCTCGGCAAATTGGATTTTTATGCGGGGCTCATAAGCTCGGAGCTCTCCCCAGCACAGGATGCAGACTGTTCCCCGCTGTACACCTCCCTGATAGACATTAAGCTCAAGCTTTGTTGCCTGGCGTGTAGCTTAATGCAAACTACTGAGCTCCATGTTGGCCAGAGGAGTGAGATGATGGAGGGTGTATGTTCAATCTGAAAACCTACAATTAATGAGAAAGGTTTGAGGGACACGGTGTCATCGCTGCGGTGCTTGCTACCAGTCGCTGAACCATCTGGCCTTCTAGTTAGTCTGCAGACTAAGGCTAACGCCGAGATCCCACTGGATGCCGAACGGCTTCGCCATCAGTCAACACCCACCAGCGCCGTCTGTGATGTGTACTGTTGTGGCTCCACCGGACAGCGGGAATCGTGGCGACTCAAGCGATGCAGAATGGCGCCATATTGCTGGTTGTAGTCTCTATTTAAGGGAACCGCAAAACCAAAAACAGTTCATTTAATCCAGAGGAGTAGGAAAACAACTCTATTTTGTAGTATCTCCTCGTTTATGGTGTCATTACCATGTTTTCAAGGTGTAGCGCGGGAAATATGATCCGCTGTAAACACGGTGTATTTTATTATCCCGCTAAATCTGCTTTGTGCTGAATTTTTGCACCGTGCTCTGCCGGAGTTGCCGCCAGTGGACTTTGCCTGTAAGGGATAGATAAATCCATAATTAGCTTCAGGCCTTGAAGACTTAGATAGAATTTATTTGGTTTTATTTCCTCTGGACAGAGTCTACGTCCATGTTTATCTCAACTCTACACCGTAACTACGCCGCTGCTTCCATGCCATCGTGCACCTTTTTGTAGTTCTGCGTCACTGTGCAATTCACCGCTATTCATTTCATTTGCAAAACTTTTTTTAATTAATTACTAGACATTTCTGGTGACATTGTATTTCAATATTAAAACTTCAGTGTAGATGATTTTTGTTCATCTAAAGGTTGTTTTGGAGATGGGTCTGGAGTAATCCCATGATGCAGGCGTGAGTCAGAGTTTTATCATGTACAGTCAGTCATGGAAAAATTTGAGGAAAAGACCACTTTCACAAGTGTTCCTTAGAAGCATATCTACATGTATTACAGTCATTCTTTTCTTTTCTTTTTTAAATATCAACACAAACATAACTCCTTCTACTTAATGAGACACTGATGTGGTCTTTACCTGAACCACATCTGGTTTTATAGGAAGATTTTAAAAAACACTGCTGGGATTAAACATTGACATTATCCCACACAAACTGATTTATAAACTCTTCCTGAGTTCAAATATTCTTACTGTGTTCTTTAGGAATAAATATGAACATGTTTTCTTAGCATTATTATTATTATTATTCAAGGTCTGAAAAGACTTGATATTTCTGTTATTTAGACTAGTTTAATCATTAGCCAATAAAAGCTCAAATTTTTATTTTTTATTTTGATAGAATAAAACAAAAAAAATGTAATTTAATCAGACTCAAACACATAAGTAGTAAAACTAGACACACTGTTCATTTTGGGAGTGGTTAATTTTTTCCATGACTGTAGATAAGTTAGACAGCGATGACTAACCCTCCCTGTAGGGCAGGTTGGTGCCTGATCAGGGACAAACCTTCCTCTGAATGCTGCACACTCAGCGACGGGCCGGTTTCCACACCTCTGCTCTCAGGAACATGACTCTAGGCCATTCCTGGGGAGTCATTGTCTTTCCCCTGGAGTTGGCTAATAACTGATCCATTAGGCGTCGTAGCGTTTCTAAAAGAATATGAAGTGTTTTAAGCGCTGGCGGCTACAGCGAGACGTCTGCGATTGGCTGGTTTACGAGCTGCGCGTTCATTATGACGAACACGGCTTGTATGCAAACTGTGCTTGATGAGTTATTATGTGGTTTGGATTCACTGAGGGCTTTGAAATTCAAAAACTAAATACTTCATCCCTCAGCTCAACAACCTTACCGTATACAATTAACACGATCAGTACACATGATCGCCATCTATTTATAGTGATTTTAAAAGGCTAAAAATACCAACAATATCATGGTTTCCTCCGTGCAGTAATGACAGTGCAGATGGGAGAGTTCAAATATGTGCAAGATGATCCAGAATCACAACAACTACCCTGGGGCACTTTGTATACTCGAGCTGAGGAACGCCTTCTTCTCTTTTCGCCTGACAGTGTTTGGATCACAGCACAAGAGCAACACCAGCGCAGATTGTCGTGGAACAACCTAAGCCAGCAGCGGCAGTTAAACAAACAACATAAAGCGGATGGATAAAGGATTAAGTAGGTCAGGTGGAACTGGGTGACATTGATTAGATGCCGATATCCCGACAGATAATTTTGGATTTTTGCTAGAGCCGAAGGAGTTTAAAGATATGATATAAGCAGGGCCATAGCTAGGGATTCTGGGGCCCCTGAAAGAATACTGAAGTGGGCCCTGACTTTTCCACTTTTTTTCTTAGACTACTATGTATTATCATTCTCTATTTAGCCTACTTTGTTTTGATGCTAATGCAGCATTACTATGAGTATTAGTCAAATAATACAGTCATACATAGATTAGACCACTGGGTTTTTGTGAGGCTCCACTGGGCGCTGGACCCCTTTCTCCCCTATACAACGGCCCTGGATGTAAAAACCCACATCATATTTATCTCTACTCGTCTGTACATGACCCAGTTAAGGAGCCTGGACTACACACTGTATGATAACTGGAATCTACAGTTTATTAAGTTCCCTGACTTCATTAAAAAATACTTTTTATAAACAAGATAAAGAATTCAGGGAAGGATTAACAATAGTGAATTAATTAGTCTATTAGTTGAGCAGCAAAAAAAAACAAACAAACAAGTATTTAGATGGATTTCTCCAGCAAAAAATGCTAAACATCCTGTTTTTCTGGGTGGTCCACTGATAGTAGAGCAAAAACAAGAATTTTGCCAACGGGGCCACTGCGTTTGTCATTAATGAAGTGTCATGAAGTAACAATTACGCAACTGTGCCAATAGGTATGTGAACATGCGGATCATTATTGGCTTGTTTACTTCAGTAACTTCTTCAGAACACCAACTTAAACTTAAAGAGGAACTATGCAGGATTTTTAGCTTAGCTATGCTACATTTTTACCTTAAAGGTGTACAGAAAAAGAAAACTGAAGTTTAGCCCACTCTGGGTCATAAAATTAATGTAAAAACTCATCTAACAGACGTTGTAGGCCAAACTTTGTGCAAAATTCTATTTTTGAGTAAATCCGGGATGAAAGTGTTGTATTTTTTTTCGCATTGGACAATGCAGGCGCACGGATTATACGTCAGCCTGCTCACGATTCAAAAGCCACTGATATTGGATCTGTCGTCTGTCATTCAAACGTCTGAAACACGCACACACACACGGAGCTCGGACTCGCCCCAAGCTTTGAATATCCCGCCCACTTGATAACGACCAATCAAATCCGCGTTACTCACTCGGGTAAAGTCGTGTTGCAGCTCGGCACAACTCGGCGCGACAGACGGGACAAACGGCCATTTCTGTACAGCTTTAAAGCAATATTCCGGCGTAAGTGTAAGCCATGGTCAAACACACCGTAACACCGAGTCAGACCCCCCCTCGAGAGATCAATTTACCCGACCGCTAGATTCTCGAGTTCCACCAACTTCAGCAAAGACCGCACTATCGCCACACACGGCGCTGTACGGATCCACTGTCCAACTGCAAAATGCCTCTTTTAGCCACAAATAATGCTCAGAACTGCACCAAACTTCATCAATAGTACATACAGGGTCCCAGCACGTAGTACGAGCTGTCAAACATCTGCTAGCTTTGCCTGTTTTCTTTAGCAACAACTCACCTACTTCTCCTCCTGGAGCCGCTTGTTGGTGGGGAAGCCCTGACGAGTCGATCACCGAGTGCAGCGGAGTTCTGCTGCTCAACCAACAACAATTACTTCATGGAAATACAATCAGAGTTTTCACTCGATAATAATAGTTATTAAGTGATATGCAAGATAAACAAAAACTCTGATTGTATTTCTATGAAGTAATTGTTGTTGGTTGAGCTGCAGAACTCCGCTGCACTCGGTGATCGACTCGTCAGGGCTTCCCCACCAACAAGCGGCTCCAGGACATGCTCCAGGAGGAGAAGTAGGTGAGTTGTTGCTAAAGAAAACAGGCAAAGCTAGCAGATGTTTGACAGCTCGTCCTACGTGCTGGGACCCTGTAATGTACTATTGATGAAGTTTGGTGCAGTTCTGAGCATTATTTGTGGCTAAAAGTGGCGTTTTATGGTTGGACAGTCTGACTCTTTGTTACGGTGTGTTTGACCATGGCTTACACTTAAAGCGATATTCCGGCATAAGTGTAAGCCACGGTCAAACACACCGTAACACTGAGTCAGACCCCCCCTCGAGAGATCAATTTACCCGACCGCTAGATTCACGAGTTCCACCAACTTCAGCAAACACCGCACTATCGCCACACACGGCGCTCCGCGGATCCACTGTCTAACCGCAAAACGCCACTTTTAGCCACAAATAATGCTCAGAACTGCACCAAAGTTCATCAATAGTACATACAGGGTCCCAGCACGTAGTACGAGCCGTCAAACATCCGCTAGCTTTACCTGTTTTCTTCAGCAGACACAACTCACCTACTTCTCCTCCTGGAGCCGCTTGCTGGTGGAGAAGCCCTGACGAGTGGATCACCGAGTGCAGCGGAGCTAAAGAAAACAGGTAAAGCTAGCGGATGTTTGACGGCTCGTCCTATGTGCTGGGACCCTGTAATGTACTATTGATGAACTTTGGTGCAGTTCTGAGCATTATTTGTGGCTAAAAGTGGCGTTTTGCGGTTAGACAGTGGATCCGCGGAGCGCCGTGTGTGGCGATAGTGCGGTCTTTTCTGAAGTTGGTGGAACTTGTGAATCTAGCGGTCGGGTAAATTGATCTCTCGAGGGGGGGTCTGACTCGGTGTTACGGTGTGTTTGACCGTGGCTTTCACTTACGCCGGAATATCGCTTTAAGCCGGAATATCGCTTTAAAGAGCAACTAAACCCCTAAACCACTTTTTTCTGCTGAAAACAAGTATATCTGGGTATGAAGTAGTGTTGTCAGTTGATTCTGGTCCAACTTTTGATATTTTAGTCAAAATATTTCAATTTGGTGTGTTTTGCAGTAAAAATGACGAGTTGCTGCCCCTAATGGTAGAAATGCGGCTATTAGAATTGAATTTTTCTATTGGCTGAGATGGTGGTCGCTGACGTTTTGGAGGTCGCTGTTGTCATCGTCCACCAGCTCCCGCGACCAATCAGCACCGGCTGCTGCCTGCCACTAACGGCTGCTCGACACTCTAGCTGCTGTCTGCGGCTAACAGCTGCCTGCTCTCTGGCTCTTCCCCGGCCGTGCGGAGGCGGTGACCGGCGGATTGACAGTAGATTCACTGTGTCACGGCTCTGTGTCCTCTCCTAGTAGTGTCCGCGCTACTAGTGCTGTTAGAGTGGCTCGTTAGCGCCGTAGCAGAAGTGTCGCTGTGTGTTTATTATTATTTTTCCTCCTTTGTTTGATTTCGTGGGTGTGAATGCAGCGCAGGTGGGGGGAGGGGTCGGAGAGTGCTCCGGGAACTCCGCCCATTTTGAATTTCAAGCTTAGAGCACGTCATCCAAAACTGAGGGGTTTAGCTGTCAATTAAACAGCTTCAGAGTAGTTGTGATGGTTAAATAAATGACTTGTAAGGACTGGAGGCTCTCTGCCTTCCATGAAGTGTCTCTTTGCTGAAAAACCAACCTTGTAAGATCAACCCGATGTCCCAGCTCTCATCTCTGTGGCACCACGACAAACACGCACCCCATAATAATCTCTTGTTTATGACAGATTAGACTGTATGATACTACTGATAACATAATGTACCGCTTTCTCGCTGGCTTCGTTGAAAACAAATGCACATGGCTGGAAGGAGGGTTAGCAAAACAATGGAAAAGTGACCGAACTAGTTCCCCTTTAAAGGTCCCATTCTGAAACTTGTCCCGTTTTTGTTTGAGGTGTAGATCCATGAGAAGAAAATTAAAAACCAGCGGACAACAAGCCAGTCGACACCCCCCATTGCCTTCTAAATTTTGTAATAAACTATAGCTTTTAACTTCAGGTAAACACTAAGAGAATAATTGAAGGGTGGGTGGTGGGTCCAGGTGGGCTGGGTACGGCCCGAGAGCCCTGGCTGCTTCGTTATGACATCACAAACTTTGATATTTACATAAAATAAAATAGAATCTAAACTATATATTTTATACAATCTGGACCTTTAAATTATTTGAATTGTTGAAGATCAGTATGACGAAACTGAAAGACTAAAGTCTACTCAGATTTATTTAAAACTGATAGTTTGAAAACATTTTTGAACCATTACTAATATAGATAAAACAATGCATTAATTTCAGCATTCACCCTAATTAGAGATTTCTGAATTGACTTCACAGTCTTTGACCAGATAGAAAAAGAACTACTGAAGTTTGTAGCAGAATTTGCAGACTTTAAATAGATTCGAAGGAGGACTCTTGAAGCTGTGCTGTGATGTTAAAAATAGACACAAGTTAATTTTGGACATGTTTGACAACTCACCCACGGTGGCAACGGTCTCCAGCTCCTCCAGGCTGTATATCCGGTGGTTCGGAGACGCTTCCCCGGATGGACCGCTGCCGCTGCTTTTACTTTCTTTCAGGGAGTTGGTCTCACTGACTCCTACTTTTGCTTTGGAGGACGCCATGTCTTTAGTATCTAGAATATCTTCGGCTTTATTATGAATATCCGACGGGACGCATACACAGTTCGTGTTGGAGCATTTCTGTTTTCAGTCCATCTTCTCTGTCCCGGTTCTGCAGGTGAGGGGTCGAATAGCAGAGGAGGAACAGAAAGTAAATATCAACAGGACCTGGAGTCAGTCAGGTTACGTTAAGTGAGACAAAGAGGCTGCAGACAGGTGCTCTGGCATGTAGCGTTAGCAGCTAGCAGCCCATTGACGGCCAATGGGGAGAGCACCGGAGCATGTTGGCTAAGAAAGGAAGCTCCACAATAAAGCTCCGCGAGTCCCGGAACAAAATAAGAGTTTTAAAGCAGCGCTAACTTCATAAACCCCGCCGCTTCTCGCCCTCAACTTTGCAGACTTTCTCCATTATTTGCCCAGCCACAACAACAGACCTCACCCAGCGGCTCTTCCTCCTGTCCACATCAACCAGGAAGCGATCCGGTAGTCGGCGCGCGATTTCAAAATAAAAGCAGAGCGGTCGAGTAAAACAGAGCCCACGAGATACTCTCGTTGTTTACCGTCACTATGGGCGAAATTAAATTCATATTGTTGTTATAAAAACATTTTAATCGGCGGATAATTCTTAAAAGTAAACTAAAACACAAATACAGTTAATGCAAAAGTTGCCAACTTCCGGTCTGTGCTAGCTGACTGCAGATACCTTGACAGGTCTGGAAGCTTATGGGCTGTATGTTTACAAAGCCACGCTGGGCTGCATTACCCAATAATGTGTCAGGAAGGGCGTGGCAATAAAGCCAGGTATGATTATCTCACTTATCAGGATATAAACAATTAAATAAATAGCCTACATACATTTTTGTCAAAAACTAGTTCACTTAGCAACATAAAATCGTAATTGTCACTGAAATGGAAATTGGCAGTTGTGGACATAGTCTTGAGGTTTAAAGGCAAAATTCAACATATATATCCAGGATAAGTTTGAGTTATTTGGATTAATTGATCCTTACATTAACCATCCTGGGATCTATTCCAGAAATCAGTTTTAACAAATTGTGACTAGCCTAATCCTGAATTCTGAGATGGAAATTACGATTTCAGTTCCATTTAAATAATAAATAAATAATACAATAAAAAACATGTTCAACAGTGGAGCTCCTATTCCACTATTCACTATGGCAACAGGTAGGCTAAATAAAAAGCAGAGCCTTGATACCCCAGTGGGACCAGAAATATGAGCGACAGTGAAACACAATTATCTTAAAAACAAAAAAAAACAAGAGCATAAGAGTCTGAGCTGGAGAAAAGAGGCAATAAATTCCAACTATTACATTTTATTATGCATTGTTTAGCAGTCTACGTTATTTATCAGGCCGATTTTCTTGTAATGTAAAGATTTGCAATCTACTTTTTTTCTTTATGATCAGGCCTTGTAATGTAAAGATTTGCAATCTACTTTTTTTCTTTATGATCAATTTTTTATTGTTCTTTTTTATTATCAGGCTGATTTTCTTGTAATGTAAAGATTTGCAACCTACTTTTTGATATTATTTGTTAGATTTATGCACCTTCAGGCTGAGACAACATTCTGCAGACAATAAAAATATGATATGATTGTCTAATTGCAATGTAAAATCATTACACTAATTAGGCTACACTATATCCAATGTAAAATATATAGACATATAATGACATTCTGTTTTGACTTTTACTGACATGCTGTTAAACAGTCCAGCAAATCATGTATTTTTAGCCTCATTCTCGGTCTAACAAAGCTGAAACAAATATAGGCTATTTAAACTAAGATTTCACCTTCCAAAAAGTTTTTATTTTTATTTTTGTCATCTATCAAAACTCTACACACACAGAACCACTAGTAAATTAACACAAGGCTCCAGATAACAGGATGACCCTGACTGCTGACTAACAGGGCTGTTGTATAGGGGAGAAAGGTGCCCAGCGCCCAGTGGGGCCCATAAAAACCCCAGTAGTCTAATCTTTGTATGACTGAATTATTCTGCTTAGACCCTGACTAATACTGCATTAGTAATGCTGCATTAGCTTCAAAACAAAGTAGGCTAAATAAAAAACGACAATACATACGTAGTCTAAGAAAAAAAAAATTGGAAAAGTTGGGGGGGAGTATTTTAGTATTCTTTAAGGGGGGCAAGAATTCCTAGCAACGTCATAAAGTGCAATTAGAATAGAGATAAGATCACATGACTGGGGACAGGGAGGAAAGTGGTGGCTGATGGGAAAGTTGCAGGAGTCCCGTCAGACTGAGAAGGTCCTGATGCTGTCACCGCTTGAGAGTTATTAATTCAAACATGGCTCGAGGTGGAGCAGCTCTGCTCACTTTGAAGTCCTTTTAGACCTACAAATGTGTATTTTACACTGACACAACTCCCCTTCGGTGTGACATTAGCCTCCCCTGGACTAAATAAATCACTGTAATTCTCAATATCACAGCCACTTAAAGTGCATACAATGTGTGACACAATAATTATAATAAATCATAATTCAGATTTCCTGATTTGCACATTGAGTCATTTCACAGCTTTAAAGTTTTCGGACCACATTAGCAATGCAAAGCAGAGGGGGCTGTTGTTGGTATTCATGCCGCAGCCTGTTTCTTTCTCTTTTTTTTTCAGACTGTCTGCAGCGTGAACAGAATAAAGATGCGTTTGATTTAGACAGAGGTGGCCTAACATTTGCACTTGTGTCCTCAAGCTGTGAAACTATTTGGAACTCTGCTATGATATTGGCACAGCTCCTCTGAAGCTGCCTGTCAAACAGAGAAAAGGAAGATTTCACACGGAGAGATAAGGTTTTTTTTGTGTGTGTGTGTGTGTGTGTGTGTGTGTGTGTGTGTGTGTGTGTGTGTGTGTGTGTGTGTGAAGAGCCTGTGCTTGAGTTGTCTTGATGGGTGAGGCTTTAAGTAATTATATTAACAAAGAGATATCTGCTAACGATCTGCTTTCATAGAGTTCATTAAAACAACTTCAACCATCAGGGGAGAAGAAGATTTGATATGACATTCTGGAACACATTAGAAATGAAAGAGTGAATGACTCGTCCTTGACTGAAGTGTTGGAATCTTATCTTTGTTATCCAGGTAAGATGCCTTCTTTACTGTCTCCATGATCGATTCAAGCAGAAGTGGATGGTTGGGTCCACAAATCAATGCACCACTTAAATAATTTTACCAATTTCTGTACGGATCGCTATAGTCATAGCAGTAGCAGTTTAATTGTCGGTGCAAGCTATTTTTAGAACGGCAGAGCAGAGCCGTGAGCTGCTCAGAGCTACGCTACAGAGGCTCATGGGATTTCTTGGTTTCCCTCATCAAACTCATCAAATACACAATCCAACAACTCCACAACGCTCTGGTGGACAAGTTGTGACCTGCACATTCACCACGCTATGAGATAATAACACAACGTTACCACACAGAGTTGTTTTAGAGGGAAATGCATGCAAAACCACTAATGCACGTTCAACTCCGTCTCATAACATTCTGTTATTATTGTGGTGAATGTGCAGGTCACAACTTGTCCACCAGAGCGTTGTGGAGTTGTTGGATTGTGTATTTGATGAGTTTGATGAGGGAAACCAAGAAATCCCATGAGCCTCCGTAGCGTAGCTCTGAGCAGCTCACGGCTCTGCTCCGCCGTTCTAAAAATAGCTTGCACCGACAATTAAAGGTAATGAACCTACTGCTATGACTATAGGGATTATGGCAATGGGCCAATTTGACTAAATGTTGAACTATCCCTTTAAAGACCTCACATAAGGGTAGATGTCCATGTGTTGTTTGCTTATAAAGCAGGTATAGGTCCTACAATAATACTCCCATAGAAATACAAATTATGAAAGGATTATTATTTCTTCTATCTGTTGCTGTAGAAACACTCTTATGGGTCACATCAAAGGGTAAGGACAAACAAATTGGAGGCCAATTTAAAACCTTATTGTGAATGCAGCTTGAATGCAAAACTGGTTCTAGGTATGGTTTTAGAGTAGCGCTTTTCTAGGACCTTCACAATTTCAAACATAACAGCATGAAAGGCGTAAATAATTGCATGAATGATGGTTAAGCATGCGCCATTGCTAGGGTCACACGGCCTAAGCTTTCTGGAGCAGAGCTGTCATAAGGGGAAAGCGGAAGCAATCAAGGTCATAGCTGAATATAAGAAATTCATACAGACAGCCAGAATCAGAGAGAAAGAGAATTATCCTTGCTGAACTTATGCCAGAGCCTCTTTAAACAAGACCACAATCTTTTCCCTGAGCTTTACCAAGTGTACAGAGCTGCTGACATAGAGCTATGCAAACATTCATCATGTTTTAGTCATCAGGTACATAAAGAAAGGAAATACATTTGTAGAGAGTATTTCTTCAGATATGTTTGGTTTTTTTGTGCTGACAGAGAGCAGCGGTGGCCCCGGAGGAAAAGTCGTTTGATCACTGAATTGATCAGGAGTTGTTCTCTGGTGGCCACGAATATCAACGACTATCAACTCTCACTGCAGTCTGACCAGCATTTGTGTAGCTTCTATGCTAATAAAGACAGATTTTAAAGTAGAAGTAAGTGGTCCGGTCGTTTTCGCTAATGCTGCGTTCCAGGCAGGCTTTTGAAATCGTAAATTACAGCTTCAAGTCACAACTTACGACTTTGTAGCGTTCCAGGCAACCCACTCGTGTTTCTCCGACCTGTTTTACCGGTGAAAGTCACTATAACAGCCACTCGTAACTTCCGACTATCAGATCTCACTGCAGTCGGAAAAATACAGTTTTTGTGCCACATTCACGGCGTTCCTTGGCTGCACACACAGCCCTGCATGCCGTTCTCTCTCCTCATTGGATAAAAACTGTAGGATACGATAAATGTTTTCTCCTCGGCTCAGAGCAGAGCAGAGTGACTGACAGACCCGTGTTTTGGTCCAAACACTCTATGTAAGTGATTGCTGTCGGAAGATATAACTATTTAAGACTTATATTAACACAAATATATCACTTACTTCTGCTTTAAAGGAGCCTTAGTCAGTTTTGTCAAGTCTCACTAGATACGCCACATTAGCCTTATCAGCTGTTTTTTTTAAAAAGGAATAGTTAATCAAAAAATGAAATTCAGTCATTAGGCTATTGACTCACTCTCATGCTGATGAATACTCTGGAGTAGTTTTTTATTCAGTACATCTGGAGATCCGGGAGGGAGGTTTGTAGTCCAATGAAATCCTTAGGCTATATGAGAGTCAATATGAGACTCAAGAGTCAAAAAGGTCCATAAAACTACACAAAAAACCTTGTATTCCTCCACACTGCTCATCCGCTGCAATCCAAGTGTCCTGAAGGAGAGTTTACTCGAAACAACGTAATTTAGGATATTTTTACAGCCTAAACAGTCCTGTATAGGATTTGCCTGGTACGCGCTCTCGCGTTCACGCAATGCGTGCATCATGCCCAACACATTATGTCCTAAATGACATCGTTTCGAGTAAACTCTGGACTATATCCCCTCAGGACACTTGGATTGCAGCAGACAAGCAGTATGAAGGAATATTACAAGGTGACCGAATGACTGAATTTCATTTTTTGGTGAACTATTCCTTTAAGCTCCATTAGCACCGGCCAAAAAACCCATTTAAACCTGCTAAATATTGGCTCAAAAAAACATAATTTTTTTAGCATTAGCATACCAACAAATATGGTGGCATTAGCCTACAGCGCCACACAGGCCTGGCGTAGCTAGTGCTTTGAGTCGTTTTTAGTGGAACCATGTGTACGTAGATATTTCTTGAAACGTTTCGTGTCTTTTTTCTCAACGATTAAGAAAAAGACCATTTTGGGTGAAGCTCCGTTTCCGTGTGAACAATGCCCTCAGTTCTTAAAGTTGGCTAGCCTGGTTAGCATGTTCTTTGACAGCTGGGGACAGCCCTTGGCATGTCAATTCAATTCAATTCAATTCAATAGAACTTTATTGTCCCAGCAGGGAAATTTGTCTTGGACATACATGTGCCACGAGTGGCTGCATTACATGGAGATACAATATAAATAGAGATAAAAAATAAAAAATAAAACTCAGTCCCCAACATTTCGACGCTGCCCTCCCAATTCACACATAAACACAATTTATCCATTCACACTAATCCGTAGAAATATAGTAAAAGTTCTGGCTCAAGTTCGGGGGGGAAAAAAAAAAAAAAAAGGAGCACAGCCCGCCTTACAATTTAGCAGGTTTGTTTAAAAGAGAAATGGATGTAGGGAGAAAGCTATGTTTGTATCGGTTACTTTTGCATCGGCATGCTCTATACCTTCTCCCAGACGGGAGTAAATCATATTCTGAATACAGAATGTGTAGGGGATCTTTTAAAATTCTGTGTGACAAGCTCAGCACAGTGTCTTCATAAATAGACTGAAGGGTTGGGTAGACTTTGTTGCCAATACTTTTCATGGCCGTTTTCACCTGTTTCTCCAATCTCGTTTTGTTCTGTAACGTCAGAGAGCCGAACCAGGCTGTCATTCCATATCTAATCAGGCTTCCCATGACAGCATGATAGAATACATTCATGGCCCTGGCGTTCACGCCAAACAATCTTAAACGGCGAAGGAAATGTAGTCTCTGTGCAAGTTTAGTACAAAGGACATCAATGTGCACATGCCATTTGAGTTGATTGTCCATATGAATCCCCAAGTATTTATAAGATTCAACCTGCTGTCATGCTAATGCTAAATTCCCCGTTTCCTCCAGACTGGTAGGTTAACAGCTGCTGATGCTGACGTTGCAGCGACAGTAAAACGTAATGGCTCCTTTAAAGTCACAGTGTTTTCTTGATCAAAAAGTATTTCTCTAGCATGAAATGCATGAGTGCTGCACCTCTCTGTGGGGGTCTTAGTGTGCCGCCACCACCATTATCAATCTCATAGTGCTTCTCCCATCTGCTGAAGTCAGTCATACTGTAATATGACCATCCGACTGTGTAATATGCCTTTGCAAACTGCTCCCCTCTGACCCCCCCCCCCACTCATACATCCCCCACCAGATTTCATGTCTCTAGAAGTTTTCCCTCCTGCTCTTAATGTTGCCTCCTGGCCAGCGTTTTAACTGTAGTGCTATCAGGATGGTGATGGGGGGGGGGCACTGTGAAGTGTAGAAAGTGTTGGGCTTAAGCCGCTTGATATCATAATGGTCTCCTCATAAATCTGCCCAGTGGTCATAATTAAAGTTGGCTCTCTTTTTTCAAATGAATTCTCATCGTCCCTGTCTGAACAAAGCCTTTTCCTGTATTCAAGGAGGAATCAAAGAGAGAAGGGGATATAGAACAGACTACTGCAAAACCCAAGCTTTAATCAGGATTTTGGAAGAATATTATAAGTGGAGGAGCTGTTAATAACAACTGTAAGAAAGTAGGAACATGACTCTGTTCCCATAAAAACTATGTGAACATGTTTTCACTAGAGGAACCCTTCCTTATCTGTAGAATTTTATTACAACCCATGTGAGGCCTTCCTTCCGTCCTTTGCCCGTCCTCGATCACAGTTATGACATTCAGTGCATTAAACACAGACTTGACTTGATCCTTTCCGAATTCCAATTTCTATAAAATAAGAGTTTAACATATGGAATCCAGTCAATCAAATTAAACCACTGTTCACTGCCTTCTTTGTCAACAACTGGAGCCACATTATACATTACATTAATTACAAAGTGATGTTTAGAGGTGATGATGCTCTTCATCCTAAAGTAGGCTACTGCCCCAATTCAAGCACTGGATAAGGTAAACTAAGAACTAAGAATTGAATTCCTTAAAAGAATAAAAATCTTGGCCAACATAAAAATTAAAGTGACCTCATAATTTGAGAAAAAGTTGTAACTGAGATGAGATGAAGTTGAAATTATGAAATTAGAATTCCTAACTCATGAAAAAAGTTAAAATAGCCATCATAATTTTGAAAGAAAAAGTCATACTGAGATGATGTTGAAAACTGACAAAAAGTTATAATCAGGGGTGCACATAAGTGAGCTCCTCGGATGAGTACCAGGAGAAAGAGTTTGGTACTGTTTTAGTTTTTTATTCCGTATTCCTGTATTGTAATGTTATTATATTATTATGTATTTCAATTATATTTATTGATAAGCACCTTGTAAGCTTGTTTTGAAAGGTGCTCTATAAAATTATTATTATTATTATTATTGGTCTGTGACTAGGCTTGTGCCGATTGGAAACTCGATCCTCTA
This sequence comes from Decapterus maruadsi, assembly GCA_030347415.2. Lineage (NCBI taxonomy): Eukaryota > Metazoa > Chordata > Actinopteri > Carangiformes > Carangidae > Decapterus > Decapterus maruadsi. The sequence goes on from CM064886.1 coordinate 40,686,570, forward strand.
TTGGCAACTGAGAGGACGATTGTTGATGTTTTTTTGTTTTTTTTACGTTAAAACTTTTTACGTTAAAACACACATCCATTGTGCTCTGGATCAGCTGATCGACGCTCAGATTGCAGCTATAGATCTCTGCATCTTCAACTCTTTTTACACAACGTGCAGCCAAATACTAGGCTGAAGAGAAAGACACTGCAGAGCTCTCCTCTGACCACTCGGCACAGCTGCAGTTGAGGCGGCTTTTGTCGCACATGCATACTGTACCTGCGTACAAGTTATGGTGCACCCCTGGTTATAATATGAGATTAAAACTGAAAACGATAAGATGAAAGTCAGAATTATGAAATCAGTAGCAAACATAACTATAACTTTTCATCTCATAATATTAGATCTTTCAGTTGCCAATATACAGGAAACACCCATAGTGAAAACTCGACATGTGGGTAAAGCGAGGAGGCAAACATTCACATTAGGTCTTTGAGTGAGGTTAATTAAAGCTGGATGGACTTCATGTTTGCATGAGATCCAGATATTGACTTTATGGCCTTGGATAAAATGTCAAGAAACGAGGCCTGGGTTACGCTCCAGTATTAACGGATGAGGCTTTGGCAGCCGTCCACTGGCCCACTGTTGGAGAAAATCAGTGTGATTCTGAATACTTTTATGTGGGCGTTAAACCGCTCTGTGCTTATTTTGTTAAACAATAATTCTCATTTATATCAACAACGTGTAGATTCGTGTGGGCAACGCTGCTAATAGCATCAGATCCAGAGTGTTTTAGGTTCAAATGAGACAGAGCAAGAGTGACTCCAGTGTTTTCAGCACCATCAAAAAATACATCCATAATAGTAACTGGTGCCCTGAGTTTACTTGAATCGGACAGACTGTGCTTGATCTCCCAACAAACTGATTTGATGTTCTCCCGCTCTCTCATCTCCGACCAGTGAACGCAGCAGGACAGAGTTGTCAGGGCTGCGGAAAAATAGAGCAGCCCTGACAACTGAGGGATCCAGACTGACAACGCCCGAGGCCAGCCAGCCATTCTCATTATCCATCTGCCTCAATTTGGATGAAAACCCAACGTTTCTGTTAGACTGTACCCTCATTTTTTACAAGAGGAACAGACAGAAGAGATGTAATCTAATCCAGGCTAATTACTGTGTTTGCTAACTTTTGGAATCCAGAAACAATAAGCAACATTTTAACATGAAGATAATAATAGATGGCATTTCCTGCATTCTCGGTATTGCAAGGATATCTGTGCTTATACCATTCAAGGCTACTGTGCTTTTTTTTTTTTGCACTAGGTAATGATCTAATGGTCACAGCTCCAAGGGCCATACACAAACTTCCTATCTTAAAGGTCCCATAGTGGATATTTAAAGCATAATTCAGTGGAATGTTTTTGTTAATATAAGTCCTAAATAGTCCTATTTTCCGTCAGCAATCACTTCTATGGAGTGTTTCAGCCGAAACACGGGTCTCAGTCACTCTGCTCTGCTGTAAACCGAGGAGAAAACTTTCCTTGTGGGATACAGGCGTTATCCAATGAGGAGAGGGAACGGCATGAAGGGCTGTGTGTGCAGACAAGGGATGCGCGTGAATGTGGCAAGCTGTAATGGGACAGCTCCAAGGACCAATCTTAGATCCATGAGTGGGTGGGGCTAAGTCCTAACAGTCAATCATGGCAATCATTCAAGGCAACCCGTAACTCGTGTTTTTCCTCTGCTGTGAAGTCGTGGGATACCAGTTCGATCTGGTACAAGTTCACGTAGGGTCGAGGACCAATAGATCCATGACGAGGGCGGGGGCTGCTAACTCATGGTGCATTGGCCGTTATAGTGCACTTTCACAGGCAACAGGTCGGAAAAACACGAGTTACGGGTTGCCTGGAACACTACAAAGTCGTAAGTCGTAACTTGAAGCCGTAATTTACGATTTCAAAAGCCTGCCTGGAACGCAGCATTAGTCAAAATGACCGGATCGCTGAATTATGCTTTAAAGCAGCTATGTGTTCTTTATTGATACTGTGAAAGTATCTAAGCACTCAGTCCACAGAGAAATGCTAAGCCTCTTTCAGAAATAGAGCTTTAAAGAGATAGTTCAACATTTTGGCAAATTGGCCCATTCTCTCATCAAACTCATCAAATACACAATCCAACAACGCCAACAAACACTCTGGTGGACAAGTTGTCATCTGCACATTCACCACGCTATGAGATAATAACACGTTACCAGACAGAGTTGTTTTAGTGGTAAATACAGAGACTGCTTGCTGAAAAACTGCCCCTGAAGGCAACATGCATAGGTTGTTTTTTTTTATAGTATACTTTTTGGCTTTTCATGCCTTTATTAGACAGGACAGTTCAGAGAGAGACAGGAAATGGGAGGTGGGGGGGGACGACAAGGCAGTCCGACGCGGGACTCGAACCGGGGCCGCCTGCAGCGAGGACCACAGCCTCTACACATGGGGCGGGTGCTCCAACTGAGCTAAACACCGCCCCGTGCATCAGAGGTTTTGCATGAATTTCCCTCTAAAACAACTCTGTCTGGTAACGTTGTGTATCATCTCATTGCGTGGTGCATGTGCAGGTCACAACTTGTCCACCAGAGCGTTGTGGAGTTGTTGGATTGTGTATTTGATGAGGGAAACCAAGAAATCCCATGAGCCTCCGTAGCGTAGCTCTGAGCAGCTCACAGCTCTGCTCTGCCGTTCTAAAAACAGCTTGCATCAACAATTAAGGTAACTGCTATGACTATAGGGATTATGGCAATGGACCAATTTGCCAAAATGTTGAACTATCCCTTTAAAATGACCCATTTTAACTTTCGTAACTTTGTGATGTCACAACAATGATCTGGTTTGCATCTTTCTTTCTTTTTTTAAGTATATTTTTTGGCTTTTTATGCCTTTATTAGATAGGACAGTAGAGAGTGTGACAGGAAATGGGAGGCAGAGAGGGGGGAATGACATGCAGAGCAGGGCCGTCCGGTGCGGGACTCGAACCGGGGCCGCCTGCAGCGAGGACTATAGCCTCTACACATAGGGCGGGTGCTCTACCAACTGAGCTAAACACCGCCCCGGTTTGCATCTTTCTGACTAGTCTTTCCAAAAGGTTTCATTGCTGTTGTAGGCTATATCTTGCCAGCCATATGACTTGCTAGCTGGTTAGCATGCTAGCTAAGAAGCCAAGCTGAAGTGATGCTAATGTTAACTGTGTAGCAACAGCAAAACTATGATAGTTAGCCTACAAATAGCTAAGCCCAGTACTACATAGTGGTGCCAGGCTGTATACCTACTGAGGCTCCACCATTCTAACTGGAGTTTGTTTTTTACATCACAAATAACTGTTCATACTCTGGTGCATTCTAACAAACCTTGAATCTTGTTTGCAAATGTGTACATGGTTTGGTCATTTTACATCTGCTTGCTCTTGTTCTAGAGCAGAACGGCTTGCTTTTCAGAGACTACCCAGCTCATTTTGTATCACCCAATTGGAAATTTTCAATTTTCCTGCAATTTGGCACTTGGAGAGTTTTCTGCACTCAGAAAACAATTTGGCCTTAAACTGCCTCACTAAGCTCTTTTTTCTTGCTGTTGCAAACAACAAAATGGAAGAGCAGCAGCAGTAGCACCAGTCCCATATTGTGGCCTGGACGTACAAAATACAACAACAGCATACAGCACTGAGTTGAACACAGATAAAAATCCCTATTCTCTTATCAAATATAGAGAGATAACACGGAAGATGAGCTGTGGAGAACCACATGGGAGGTCCAAAAAAGATGTCTTTAATACATTTTGTTATTTTGCTCATCAGAAGAGGATTGAGAGCAGTGTTGGTCTCTAGAGACGTAGCCATGTTATATATATATATATTAAAAAAAAGGAAGTGGCTACATGTCAATAACAATCATATTTTTATGCCTTTATAATACAAGAGGGTGTAAAATGTCCTCTGAGCATTGCTATGTCTTCAGACCAGATTCTACTTCAGTGACTATCGGAAAATTTCAAGATGGGCGGGGCTAAAAGATCTTTAAAAAAAAGAAAGAAAAAGCTTTGGCATATAATATAATACCTGCACTCAGTCTACAGTTGAGCACTGCAGCTATTTTTGTTTCAAAGCTGTGATCTCACTCTGCTGCATTGGCATCACACAAAAAGAGCCATCTATGTCATTTTAAGGGCAATTTGTGTTGGCCTATTTCTGACAAGCACCACTTGGTCGCCGAGTTGCAAAGTGGACATTGTTTCAGTTACACAGTGAACGTCTGACCATCTGTCGCTACTACGGGGCCAGTGCTGAAGCAGTGCCCGTGATGTTTAATGAATAAACCCGGATCTGTGAGCCATGCTGAATGCATCCCCTCCCTCCTGAACAGCCAGGATGGCTCTAGGGCCAGGCGTGCTCTCCAGAGCGTACCCGCTATCCCACCACCTCTCGAGACGAGCGTTTCAGATAAGCTCTGAGTGTTTGATGGGAAAAACTGTCACCCTCCCTTTATCAATCTCAAACAGAGAGCTTTTTTTTGCACCATTATTCTGCGCTCTAACTGATAAGGTGTGGAGAGCCCAGAGTTGTGTGAAAGACATATTGTGCAGGCTTGCGGTTTGCAAAGATAAAATGGGAGTGAACCACAAAGGTCAAAGGCATCCAAGAAAACACTGAATGAGACTGGCTTCTGTACTGGTATCGGAAACATGGTCCTGGATAACATTCTGCAATGTTGTTATCGCATTAATGCTAATTTAGTTTCAGTAATGATGTTAGATTCAGGGAGCAAGAACAATCCTCTATACTACATAATCTGTTTTTTTCTGGGATTTCTTGGTTTCCCTCATCAAACTCATCAAATACACAATCCAACAACTCCACAACGCTCTGGTGGACAAGTTGTGACCTGCACATTCACCACACTATGAGATAACACAACGTTACCACAGAGAGTTGTTATAGAGGGAAATGCAGAGACTGTTGATGAAAAACTGTCCCTGAAGGCAAAGTGCATCAGCGGTTTTGCATTAATTCCCCTCTAAAACAACTCTGTGTGGTAACGTTGTGTTATTATCTCATCTCAGAGTGGTGAATGTGCAGGTCACAAATTGTCCACCAGAGCGTTGTGGAGTTGTTGGATTGTGTATTTGGTGAGTTTGATGAGGATAGCCCTGAGCAGCTCACGGCTCTGCTCCACCGTTCTAAAAACAGCTTGCATGGACAAATAAAGTAAACAATCTACACTAGAGTAAACTATTCCTTTAAAATGCTCAACAACTCACCTGTTTAAGGCTTAACGTTTTGCATGATTGATGCCTTGGCAGTGAATCTTATTGATTCAAGAGATACTGGACTGGTAAATTTGGCTTCATCTAGGAGGAGGGTTATCCAGATTGCAAATCATAATCAATGTTTTCTGATATTTAATTTTTTTTTTTTTTTTGTAGGTATTAGAACAGAAAATGGAGGCTACGTGTGCATCATAATGTCTTAAATGCTCTGAACAAGGGTCAATTAAAAAGACATGACTGATATGGGTACTAGTATAGATGACTTGCATCAAAAGGCAAACTCACAATCCAGAAAGGCAGCCGTCATATACAGACAACTCATTATCATGGCTGGCTAAGTTGACCGTTCACGGTGCCAAAATGATCCGGGAAATGTCCCGCTACTCCTGACAGCCTGTCCGCCACTGGTCTTCCATATGTCCTTCCCCCCAGCTACATCATGGTGGTGAGCATCTGGTGGCCCAGTCTGGAGCTACAGCACAGGCCATAGCATGAAAAAGAAAGCAACACGGGGCTCCGAGTATATGAAACCACTCCCCACGAGGAAGGGAATGGAGTTGAGGTTAGAGGGCAAACAACTGAGTAAACCTTAAAGCCAAGTTACCAGTCACCAGCGGGGGGTGCGGGGACACACAAAATGTCTGTTTTTACTTTAAAGGGATAGCAGCATTTTTTTTTAAGTGGGGCTGCATTTTGGGGTCTGTTCACAACACTGTACTGTATGTTGTAAATCTGTGGGCAGGGCTATTATGGGCTGGCGTAACAGGAGGAGTGCAGAGACTCTTCTACTGCAATTAATGTACTTAGGGGCTATTTGTAGCCCCTACTGTAAGTACATACAACCACACTTTACAAAAATGATACTATCCCTTTAAAAGCATGTTTTAGAATCACTTCTTTGCTGCTGTTTGTTTAGAAGCGCAAATAAATATTTCTGTGGTCAGCGTTGGCACACACCTGGCTTCATTTGGTGTCATCACCTCTTACGTGAAGGACCTCGCTACATATTGTTACAGACATTTTGAATAAGTATTCTAATTAGGGCCATCGCTTGATTAAAAAAAACTAATTAATGGCACAATTTGCTGTAATTAATCTCAGTGAATCATTTTTCTTCCTAAGATAAAATCACAGTATTAATGTAGAATCAACCTAAAGGAAGTATATTTAAATTCAAGTACAGGTTTCCAATGAAAGCATCAGGGCCAACAAGGCGATTAAAAACATCAGGTTAGACGGCCATTATTCCTTTAATGCATTTATATATGCAAAGTCATTGAAGTTAATTATGTACATTAACAGTGTGGTACAGTTCTGAGTGAGTATTTACATTTTACACTACTTAATTCTTTCACTGGAGTACATTTCAGAGGGAAATATTGAACTTTCTGCTCCACTACATTTATTCGGCACCTTTTGTGAACTATGCAGAACACGGTAAGGACTGTAATACTTAAGTTCACTGAAGCATGCACCTCCACTGTACTGGGTTCCCTTTTGTCAATTTTTATTGTACAATTCCAACTCATTATATCGGATTAATATAGGACTAAATGGTCTTGCCGTGAGAAATCTGTTGAGTTATTTGGTTTTAAGTGTCATTTTGGGACTTTTATGGCGTTAGGTGGAGGGAAGATGCGACAGGAAGTGACAGAAGTGAGACATGAACTGAAGCATAGTGATCACAGTACTTCCTTCAACACTAGGCCACAATCATTCTCACTGCTGAGGGTGTTTTTTCCCCTCGTCTGAAAATGGTTCTCCAGTTGTTTCTGAATGAACTGTTGCCGGTTTGAGTTTGGCTTGTCAGTGTGATGTAGAGGTCTTCGGAAAAAACCAACAACCCGCGGTTCCGACCCGACCCGGCTCGGGTTTCGGGTCCACTCACAAGTAGTGACTCCGGGTCCGGGTCGGAACCGGTGTAGTTTGTCTCGGGGCTCGTATTGTGAAAGGCCGGGTCCTACAGGACCCAAGAGGACCCAACGATTGGCGGTCACAACTTTCAATCACCCCTGCCCTCTCCCTTCCGTTAAATGCGAGGCTGCAAGCTGCCTGTGTGATTTATGTCAGGTGATCAAAAGAACTACACAACTCTGATGATGACGTCGAAGGTGACAGTTCAAGCAAAAGTTAGAGCCTAGGTCAGGACCCGGGGCAGTTAAAAAGTTTGTTTATTAACGTAACGTTATGGTTAATGGTTCAAAATGGTTAAACAATCGATGGGCCGTGGTGTAGTGTGTTGTTACCGCAGTAACATTACGCTCTGCAAAGCACAATGGAGACTCCTAAATGATAACGTTAATTAAACAAGATCTAGTTTCGGTGGTGGTCTACAGTACTGTAGTTCCCGGTGTCAAATGGGAGTGAACCACAAGCCTCAACCTGTATCTGGATCTGTTTCAAGCTCTCAAAGAACACAACACAGATTAAAAACCCCTACAGCAGATTTCAGCTCTCCTCATAAATCTATATGGTCCTATGCCTAACATCACTCTTGATAGTGAGACATAAATGTAACATTCAGGGCCGTTGTATAGGGGAGAAAGGTGATGATAATTCTAGAGGCCCAGCGCCCAGTAGCCCCCCCCCAAAAAATTATTCTGCTTAGACCAGTGGTTCCCAACCTTTTTTGGCTCGTGACCCCATTTTGACATCACAAATTTCTGGCGACCCGCGTCAGTCAAGATGTGCCAGTACAGAATACAGTTTTTAATGTGGTGGTTTTAATCATAATTTAATTAATCATTTTTTCAGTCTTTTATTTGTTTCTATCAATTACAAGACATTTTAGGCGACCCCATTTGAATTCCAGGTGACCCCATGTGGGGTCCCAACCCTAAGGTTGAAAAACACTGGCTTAGCCCCTGACTGATATTCATAGTAATGCTGCATTAGCATCAAAACAAAGTAGGCTAAATAGAAAATAATAATACGTGTAGTCTAAGAAAAAAAGTGGAAAAGTCAGGGGCCCACTTCAGTATTCTTTCAGGGGCCCCAGAATTCCTAGCAACGGCCCTGGTAACGTCAAGAAACAGTAAAAAAAACAGACTGCAGATAATCTAAGCGATACCATTAACAGTTCGCGTTTGATTAATGGTTAAATGAGGAATATTGATTGGTGCAGCTCCGCTCAGAGAGACTGACACCACGCTAATAATGATGTTGTCAGGAGGAGAGGATGAAAGCAGCTCCACATCCACCTCAGGTTTGGGCTGCACAGGGTTGTGTGGGGTCCCTGTCAGCCTCAGCATACACAGGCCTCACTATCTGTCTGCCCAGTAGGGATGTCTATAATCATACCTCTGATGCTCTCCTCCCCTCTTCCCTCCACTCCACACACATTCATGCCAGCTGTCTATCACCGGACGGGAACGGGGGGGGGGGGATTGGAAAGAACGTAATGACAACTTACATAATGGCTTCCTGACTAAACATAGCAAAGCCCCTCTGGCTATGGCTGAACTGCGCCTGCTGCGCCTTACACCTCCTTAGCAAACAGGAGGCTTGTCTCTTTTCCGTGTCTGGCCACGGGGGCAGGGGCAGTCCCGCTCGCGTCCATGTGGGGGCGCTGTGGAACTTCGCCTGCTTGCAGGTGGGACACAGTCTTGTTGATTCTGTTCTGCACTGGAGGTTTAAATTAAACATTAAACACTGAAGAAAATGAGAAGAGGGGAATGGGAGGATGACAGGAATGGAGGGATGGAAAGAGAGATTCTATTCATGAAATGTCTACTTTCTTTCTTTGCAAAATCTGACATAACACAGTGGGTGGATGATTCATTGCTCATGAGGGACGCTCTATTTCAGCAAAGGAAGAATATTTTGGCGCCTTGAGACCTTTTACTAACAACCTCTGTTGTGTTATAATGTATGAAGTCCCTGGGGACTGATTTAAAATACAGATAAGTTACCACAGAAGACATTAAACATGAAGTGTTTTTGGGGTTAGGGTTAAAATGTGAGATTCACATTTTCGGTGGTTGTGTAAAAATGTGGTTTTATTTTGAAATGTTTAATACATTTAAGGTCCCATATATTGCACTTTTCTGGCATTGATGCATAAGAAGATCTATTTCAGATTTAAATGGATCTCAATAGTTTTATATCTCTATCTGGCTTTTCCCTGGAGCTCTACTGTATAGCAACAGGTTTTCTGAATGATTTATGCAACCTTTGTGACATCACAAATTCAGAAAGTCCTGATGTCTTGTTTTATGGCTTATTTGTGTGCATTTTGTTTTCAGACCTAACACACATTTATCATTATTAAAGCACCTAGATAATAAAAAAAACAAAACACAATGCTTAAGAGGATCTAATGGAGGTTTAAAGAACTAGTCTATCTATCTATAAAGATTATGTGTGACATCACAAGTTCAGGAAGTCCTGGCATTATTCTAAAGGTCAACCTTTCTTAACTGTGTTTGAAACTGAATTTAAGAACTCCTTGAATGTATAAAAATGTAATATAAAGGCAATGTAATATGCCTTGCCTGTTTATTATTATTATTATTATTATTATTATTATTATTATTATGTTAACTTTATATCTGTATTAACATCTGTACTTATTTTGTTCACTTTATATGTCTCATATGTATGTATTTATTTTCTTATTGTGAGATGCCAGACTTTGTAATTGAAACTTTTTCAATAAAGTGTTTAATGAAAAAAAAGAAAGAAACAAAAAGTCCTGGCATTGTTTTAAGGCTCAATTGTATTGCAGAACCTACATAATAATAATAAAAGAACACAATTTTGCATGGTACTTTTAATACTTTTGTGATTGGCAGGTTGTGCTTGTGCAGGATTTTTTGAAAGTTAAGGGGTTAATCCCAAAACGGTGCAGAAATGTTCAAGCTCTCTTCCCCATTTAAGGACCAGATGTGATGTAATCGAGTGGCTGAAATGTCAAAAGTGGGCGCAGGCAGGCGGAGTGAAGGGATTAATGCAGTGGCTGTGAGCCATGCAACCAGTTTTGCTATCATGACCTTGTCGACTGACTGCCAGTCAACTCAGACCTCCGAGGGGGTTTCTGCTTCCTTAGCCCAGGCTGAGGCCGTGTCTGTCACACCAAAAAAAAAAAAATCCTCCTCCCCGGCGCCCCCCCGGAGACACCACATGGCAGGTAGGCAGCAGTATGGAAAGACTGCTTTTTCTTTGAATTACAAGCCCCCCCCCCCGCCAGCCACCTACACTGAAAACAGAGACTTGTAATACTTTGTAATCTGTTTTTTTGTTTGTATGTTCTTATTATTATTTGTGTATATGTGTATGTATATTATAGTTTTTTTCCCCTTTTTATTTATCTTAAAATCTTTTTTTTCTTATTTTTTCTACCTCACCCGCACATCTATTTTTTATTTATTTAATTGTTTATAATTTTAGTTTAGTTGTTTATAATTGTACAAATAAACATAAACAAACATAAACAGATTGCACTGCAAATCTTTCCAAGAATATTTGTCTTATTTCTTGTCAAAATGTCTAATTTCTAGTCAAAACTAATCTTTTTTCATTTTAAATAAGAGTCATCACCTAAAAATTAACTTATTTTTTTTTAGATAGTTTACACTTATTTCAAGCCTTTTTTTTTTTACAGTGTAGAAATCCAACTCAATCAACGTTGGATAGTATTTTCTCTCTGAATTAAGAAATCTGCCAGGGACAATTGAAGGACTTATTCAAAGACACAAACAAAAAAGCGATTTTCCCTTTGTGTAGCCAGAGGTTTTTGTGTCTAGAAGAAAGTGAATAAATTAAATCATATTAGATAGCGCCTAAGTACTTGACACCGGTGCCCAATTAAGATCTGTAAGGCCCGGGGCATGGAGCACAAAAGGAGCCTATAGCGTTTTAATGGCAAATATATGACAAAAGTGCTATGCTATGACTTTGATAACCTTGTTTTAATTACGCAATTACATGGCCGTCTTCTAACCCCCGCTCTCTTTGGTGCATTTAAAAGCAGCCTCCACAGTCGGGGCCATTTGTTCAGCATAACGACAGCTTTGAACTTGCGGGAAATATTATGCAAAAATCTCTCCTTTGATGCAGAGCAAAGTGCGCTTATTAAACAATTAGCATAGTTATTCTGGTGGTAATCACCCAGAGAGACTGTAAATTGGCAGGAGAGTTTAAAAATAGTCTTGTTTGAAATATCTGTGCAGGGTGTTTAATACCTGACTGCATGCCCCGAGGCGAGACATTGCTACTGTGTCTCTTGTGTACCCTCAGAACACAGATACACATCCATAAAGTCAAAGTTTATACTATACATCTTATGGTTTTTGACGGGTTCTGTCACCTGTTTTGCCGGTAAAATCTTATTAATGTTGCAAGGATGCAGATGAGAACTATGCTGATGTGCTATTAGTACCTCGAGATGCTGGGGTTGCAGCCATCAAACATGCACTATGAGTGCCTGTCCTTGAGATCACTGTTTTCCTATACAGTGCGTTATTCTCTCTATAGCGCTAAGAGCACGCTGCTTTGGTTAGGGAATGCTGCACATTTCAGAGATCAGCTGTCTGTCACAGGGTTTGTTCAGCGCCTGAAGTGCAAACTCTAACTGGTTGAGCAATCTGAAGGATTTGCTATTTTCTCAATGTGATGCAAAAGAAGGCAGAAGGTAGTACGGCATATTTTTACCTATATTTCTCAGACAAAAACCTACAACTGAGAAATGAGTGTGTAGGAAAATGATGAAGTGACTTAAAATTATCAAATTTTATTAATACATGGGAGTAATCGCAAATATTTGTTATTTTATGTTACTGTAGGTTCAATTGAGTTAGGTTATGCCATTTTAGGTTAAGTTGGTTTATTTTAGGTTAGGTCAGGTGAAGTGGTGTTAATTTAGGTCAGATTGAGTTATGTTGAGTTATGTTAAGTTTGGTTAGATAAGGTTGAGTAATATGTTGAGTTATGTTAAGTTTGGTTAGATAAAGTTGAGGTATGTTGGGTTATGTTAAGTTTGGTTGGGTAAGGTTGAGTTATGTTGGATTATGTTAAATTTGGTTAGGTAAGGTTGAGTTATGTTAAGTTTGGTTAGGTCAGGTTGAGTTTTGTCAAGGTGGGTTAGGTTGGGTTAAATTAGGTTACATTAGGATTACATTTGGTGAGGTTAGATTAGATAATGTCAGGTAAAATTAGGTCGCTATCATAGGTTAGATTGAATAAAATTAGGATTAGGATTACATTGATTAGATTAGGTTGGGTTGAGTTATGTTAGCCTGGGCTATTTTGGGTTACATTTTGTTAGGATGCAGTGGGATATGTATGTTAAAATGGGTTGGGTTATATTAAGTTAGCCTGAGTTTGGTTAGTTAAGGCTAGGCTATGTCTCCTTTAAATTTGGTTAGGTAAGGTTGAGTTATGTTAAATTTGGTTGGGTAAGATTGAGTTATGTTGGATTATGTTAAATTTGGTTAGGTAAGGTTGAGTTATGTTAAGTTTGGTTAGGTCAGGTTGAGTTTTGTCAAGGTGGGTTAGGTTGGGTTAAATTAGGTTACATTAGGATTACATTTGGTGAGGTTAGATTAGATAATGTCAGGTAAAATTAGGTCGCTATCATAGGTTAGATTGAATAAAATTAGGATTAGGATTACATTGATTAGATTAGGTTGGGTTGACTTATGTTAGCCTGGGCTATTTTGGGTTACATTTTGTTAGGATGCAGTGGGATATGTATGTTAAAATGGGTTGGGTTATATTAAGTTAGCCTGAGTTTGGTTAGTTAAGGCTAGGCTATTAGATTAACTGTCAGTTAACTTCTGTTAGTTAGGGGTTAAGGTTGTTTGGTTTGGATATATTCATTTTGATTGGCTAATGTATATTCGAGAGGCTTTGTGTGCGTATGCATAAGTATACCTCTTTACAGACACTTATCTACCATTAATATTATTTCATGACTGCATGTTGTGCAACTGTAAACAAAGCAATTTCCCTGGGGAGATCAATAAAGTTGTAGCTGTGAAAAACACAATACTGAGGAAACAATGCTGAACCTCGGCCTTGCTTGCGAGTCGCGACGCCTACTCTTCATTGTTTCTGCTCTAAAAGGCGCGGTGGCGATGATGCCAAGGCTAGTGCCTCATCTCAACCACGTCTCTTAGACATAATGTTACCTTCAACTAATTTGCAGCCATGATGTTCTGTCATGGCTGAAAGGACGGAGATGTCTGCAACAAGTTGTGGTCACTGTTCCTGTGCTAATCACAAAAGACCAAACAATAGTGTTCGTTTAATAATAGAATAGCAATAGTATGTTCATTCTTAAGTAGGAAAACATTTATATTTACTGTATACTGTATAGCAAGCAGATGAATTACATTACACTGGGTATAATTAAGGTAATTCAGGCATCTTTCTCTTCACACAAACACATACAGTACACATTGTGAGGCGCACTCTCTAGTCATTATCACTGCATTAGAGCTAATTTTATCCTGTATATTTTTATTTCCTGTGATCTCTGCTTTCCCACCATGCTGTTTGTTGTCATCATTTGGATTCTGCTGCAGATGTATCTGTCTCAGCCTGTCATCCAGATTTTTTCTTTCTTTGTTTTCAGCTGAAGATGTTTCCTATTTTTTTTTCTTTTTAAATTTCACTGGCTTAGATGATCGATTGCATCTCCTCTCAGTCTTATTTTGCCACTATCACATTTCATCAGCTTTATTTTCTCCACTCAGGTGCTGTTTTATCACCCCAAGGCAGTAAACACACGTATAGCAATGTCCAAACTGAAGCTAGTTTTGTTGCTAGGTGACATCTGCTGGTCATAGTAATTAGGACAGAAACAAAGGGATGGAGGTCATGGCGAAATAAAGAGAGAGATGAAATCTGCTTAAAGGGATTGTTCAACATTTTGGCAAATTGCCCCATGATAATTCAAATCACTAGTCATCATCACTGACATTCTTCTCCATCTAAGTACTTCTTAGACTTCTTCAGCTTTATGCTTCTTCCTCCTTACACACAAGACCATTTCAGTCCAGTCCAAACTCTTCTCATCTGAAGTTCTAAGATTGGAGAACAAGCTACCAAACCATATCGGAGCAAGGATGTCACTGTCTAAATTCAAGAATCTCTGAAGGACATCTGCTCCGACACCTTCAAAAACATGATACAGCTTTCAGTTTAGTTCTTAACTTAATCTGCTCGACTCCCTGCTGAATGGAAGCTTCAGTAGTGTTCCTCACTTGAGTGTAGACAGTAACATCCTTTAAGGGGCGTTTACAGCAAACGCAATGGACGCGATTTTGTCACGCGACAAATGAGAATCCGCTGCGCTATCGCTCGTGTTTTGATGCATGACCGTTTTGTGTAAATTCGCGTCATCACGTCCCCCCTGCTCGTATCCGCGGCCGGCGGCTGTTGTAGGTAGGCTGCTTCTGGTGTCATGGACGATGGCTGCCTCCAGCGGTACTTCAGCTGGCTGTTGTTCAGTTTGAGGACTTGCTAGCTGCTTGGGTTGGTGCAGGATCTCCAGGACACCAACTAAAGTTACAGGTGCTCCATTTCAGCTTCAGAGTGCCTGTCCATCTGTCTCCAGTGAGTAGTGCAGTATTGTTGTGTCAGAACCTCAACGCTGATAGGCTGTGTCGCGTCGCGTCTGACGCGCGTATCACGTCGCTCGGCAGAATTTCGCGTCAAATCACGTCTGTGCATTGACTTATGTAATCTCGACACGCGACAATGCGAAATCGCGTTTTGTGTTAACACCCCTTTAAAGTGTTAAAATATGTCTATATTCAAGAATCTGTTAAGGACATCTGCTCAAAGAGCTTCAAAACCCTAACAAGAACATGTAAAGAAGACAAAAGGAACATCTGGATCTTCTCCATCTACAGGAACTAAATTCTTCAGCTTTTTGCTTCTTGTTCCAGTGTTACCATCTTAAGGACATCTCTGAAAGCTCTGTAACATGGACAACTTTTGGTTCACTACTTAACTTGATCTTGATGTTCCTCACTTCTAAGCTGTTTTGGGTAAAAGCATCTGCCAAACAAGTACTGTACATGCAAATGTAAAAGTAGGTTGGATATAAAAATGTTGCCATCTCAGTTTTTCCACATTGTGTTTCTTTTATCTTTTGTATCTTGGGCCTCACAGCCACAGCAATAGCACCGCATCATAAAAAAAATACAGAAATCAACTTTGAGATGTGAATTTGTGCATTCATTTTGTCCCTATTTTCTATGTAGCAGGTAGTAAACAATGCAGCCCACGGTGGAGTCATGTTGTTTGCCTCCGAGCTGGGACTTTCACAGTGACAGAGAGACACATCAGTTATTGATTGCAGCTATTACCGAAACCTCAAATGGGTTATTTCTGAAATCAACATGGGATAAACAGGCTCCAGAAGGGCCCTGCAGAGTGGCTGCCTTTGTTTTCCAAGGCTCCGGTTCTGCAGAAGGAGCCCCAGGGTGCAGCCAACACCTGTCGGTTGATGCATTAGCACCTTTAAACAACAGTCTGCTTTAAATAACCAGATCGTCATGCTGCTCACTCAAGGCAATTTTTTTTCTTTTCTTTTTCGTGATGCCAATGTGTCATTTCAATGTCAAATTTACTTCGGTTAACTTTCTTTTCCTTTCTGGAGCTTTCAACCAAATCTCATAGTCTTGACTGAGTAGACAATAGACATATTATTTCCATGTTGACAAAACAATCATATAACTAGGTCCAACTTGGTCCATTGGTCCACTGAGAAATTAACGTATAGGAAAATGATGAAGTGACTTAAAAATGAAAATTTTATTAATACATGGGAGCAAATATTTGTTATATTATGTTAGGTTCAATTGAGTTGGGTTATGCCATCTTAGGTTAAGTTGGTCTATTTTAGGTTAGGTCGAGTTAAGTGATGTTAATTTAGGTCAGGTTGGGTTATGTTAAGTTTGTTTAGGTCAGGTTTAGTTATGTTAGGTTAAGTTGAGCTATGTTAAGTTTGGTTAGGTAAGCTTGAGTTATGTTAGGCTAAATTGGGTTATGTTAAGTTTGGTTTGGTAAGGTTGGGTTATGTTAGATTAGGTTAAATTGGGTTTTGTTAAGTTCACTTAGGTCATGTTGAGTTTTGTCATGGTAGGTTAGGTTAGGGACAGAATTACATTTTGCTATTCTGGAG
Source organism: Decapterus maruadsi (assembly GCA_030347415.2). Lineage (NCBI taxonomy): Eukaryota > Metazoa > Chordata > Actinopteri > Carangiformes > Carangidae > Decapterus > Decapterus maruadsi. Next base: position 40,702,988 of record CM064886.1, read on the forward strand.
CTTTCAGCCACCATCATATCAGATGGTAAGCAGTTGGAATTACCCTCTAAAGGATCTGAGTATCTGAGTGCCTTTTCTGGCTATCTGACTAACTTTTAACACATAGTGACTTTTTACAGCTCCTTGGAACAGTATGCATTAGGTTCTATGGGAGCACTGTGCGCTTTAAATTATTACACTGAAACAGACATTAAAGGGCTTCTTCAAATAGCTTGGGCTGATCATTCTAAGAAGGAAATGCAGGGAATATTATATCACACACACACACACACACACACACCAATATGCTTCACACTGCTTTAGAAGGGCTCAGAGGCAGGAGAACAGAAAGTTGATTAAATAATATGCAAATGGGTATGAGATTTTACACTTGACTTTTAATGTAACTCTGAGACAGTGGGATGCAATTGCCTCGTATTAGTATTCAGTTGAGCACAGGCTTGTGATTATAATGTTCCTTACTGCATGACTACAGATAAAGCTGGAAAATCATTTCTCAGCATGACTACACATGAGGGAATGTCAACTGGGTGACAGGTCCGCACAGAGCGCTCACTTTCCCTGCATCATTATTTATAGTCCATCACTGCAACATGCTAATATTTGGAATCTTAAGTTTCCGCTTCATTTGTGCTCCCGGAGACACCCATTAGTGAATCATCAGCTGGTGGGGGCACCATTATTCTAGATGGGGAGCAGGATTATGGGGGTAATAGCTCAAAAGCCACTCCTTACAGTTTTTGGGGTCAATGTATGTACGGTCGGATGCATACATTTAGCTATGGACACAACAGCAGATGTCCACAGTGCAATTCTGTTCTAGTAACGTAAATAAGTTAATTTGCATGAGTTTTTTATACATTTAGAAGGAAATGAAATTGAAACACATAACTCATTCATTTTTTAGGGTTTATTGTTTCTAAATGTCTGTTGTTGGGTAGGAAGCCTTCCCTCAGTCCAGACCTTTTTGACCAATTGGCTGACAGTTTCTGAACATAAAGGTACAGTAAAAGCAACAAAGTCCCTACTTTTCAACGATAGTAGCTGTTTTCTGCATCTCTTTGGAGCCAATCACAATTCCTTTTGTCTTTTCTAAAACACATGCAACTTAGTCAAGATTCCTTCCGCTACATAAAACTTTAATCAATTTCTCCTCCCGAATCTTAAAGCATAAAGGCCCTTTCACAACGCGGGCGAAACGAATAAACGATGCGCTGGTTTTGGTGCGAAATATTCGCCGCACCAAAACCATTCACACCGGCGGCGACACGAATATGCAACAGATGTGACAATAAGATTCCAAAGTTTCGCTTTGCAACGGGTGGTTCTTGGCCTTCATGTCATGTCTTTAATCTGTTAATTATCCCTCACATCTTCACTATGCCACTGTCCTCTTGTTACCAACTTTACTCAACACAGCAGCTCACCGTCTGATCACTGATCAATATCTGATCACTGTCCTGACAGTATGAACACACTCTATTGCTATTTCTCCTCCTCTCCTCTTTCCACTTACCCCCCTGCTCCTCCTCCTCCTCCTCGTCTCGTCTCCTCTCCTCTCCTCCAAGACAGTCATTTACATTGTTTACATTAGCGGCCAAGCGTGTGTGTGTGTACGTGCGGTGCGACTGCGAGAGAGACAGCAGGTGGAGGGGCTGAGAGCAAAGACGTGAAACGCTGTTTAAAACAACTTATTTTTTCCTGTGAGAGACTGTGCATGGATAATAGATCCATGAGACTGGCAGGCCGAGACTGTGCTGCCGCCACGTTTGTTATGGGAAACAGCTGATGGTGTTCTGACGTACCTCCTTTTCACGCTACATGATTGGTTGATGCGTTTATTCGCTGGGCGAAAGCTCAGAAAAATCGACCTCGCTGTGGAAAAAAAAGTCGCATTTTCGCCGCGACACATTTGCGATCGGTGTGAAAGAACCCGTGATGAAAACTGGGGGTCAAAAAAAAAATATACGTCTCCGGTGTGAAAGGGCCTTAAGTCAGCGATCCGGTCATTTTGGCTAATGCTGCGTTCCAGGCAGGCTTTTGAAAACATAAATTACGGCTTCAAGTCACGACTTACAACTTTGGAGCGTTCCAGGCAACCCGTAACTTGTGTTTTTCCGACCTGTTGCCTGTGAAAGTGCACTATAACGGCCACTCGTAACTTCCTTGCCCTGAAGGCACCATGAGTTAGCAGCCCCCGCCCTCATCATGGATCTATTGGTCCTCGTCCCTACGTCACCACATTCACGCGCACCCCTTGGCTGCACACACAGCCCTTCATGCCGCTCTCTCTCCTCATTGGATAACGCCTGTATCCCACAAGGAAAGTTTTCTCCTCGGTTTACAGCAGAGCAGAGTGACTGAGAGACCCGTGTTTCGGCCCAAACACTCCATGTAAGTGATTGCTGACGGAAAATAGGACTATTTAGGACTTATATTAACAAAAACATTCCGCTGACTTATGCTTTAATTGATGCCAGCGGGTGCATTTCCTTTTGTTAAAAGTTGAAATACCCTTGGTGTTTGATGCTATTTGTCAGGTGAGGTTTTATATTGGAGGGATGTTTTGGTGGATTGATGGGTCCAACTAAATCCAGGAATATAATGCAGGAAAGCTGGGTTTGATTCTCATTAGGAAGAGTTATGTTAAGATGTTAACAGCGACTATGTTGAGTACTAACCAAAATCACAATCTTTTTTTATTAGGGCCCGAGCGGCGACTGCAAGTCGCAGGCGAAAGCCCTATTGTAATTGCTATGTTTATTAGGGCCCGAGCGGCGAGGCACTCGCCCGGCGAAGGCCCTATTGTAATTGCTATGTTTATTATTATTATTATATGCTCCCTAAAATCGCATTTTTGGAGGCCTCAACATGCCTCAAAACGCGTGAATTTTGGCATGCGCATCCGGCCTCACGAAAAATTTGATATTTTGAAGTTGTTGGAAATGGGCGTGGCCAAATACCTCTATAGCGCCCCCTAGAAATTTTCTAAACCCCCTCCCCATAGGGTTTTTTTTGGAGTTGGAGCACAAAATTCGGTACACATGTGTACCGTCCCAAGACGCACAAAAAAGCCTCTTATTGTCATGGTGAAATCCAAACCGGAAGTCGGCCATTTTGAATTGAAATTTTGACCTATTTGAACGAACTACTCCTAGAGTTTTCATCCGATTGACTCCAAACTGGCTGGCTACCTTCTACATGCCAGGCTGACCTTATCTTGTGCGATACATGTCTCTACGTCAAAGGGCGTGGCTGCCATTAAGGAAGACATTTTGGTCCACTTTCATGTTCGCCGCCACTTCACTTGGAACGGCTCTCAGTCCAACATACTTGATCGTAGCCACTTCAAACTTGCTGGACATGATGACGGCTTCTTCCTGAATAGTCTGATGTATTAACTTCCCACGTCACTCATAGCGCCCCCCAGTGGTAACCGGAAGTATACAGGAATTATGCTAACATGGATTAATCCTAGATAATTCACCACATCAGCTTTGTTCCACCTCAGATACATGCGAAACAAGTCAACAAAGCTACATTACAAATTTTGTGAGGCTACGACAAATAGCCCCCATGTGGCGGCGACAGGAAGTGCGGTCCACCCAAAACGAACTCCTCCTCGGGGTTTCGCACCATCACCTTCATATTCGCTACAGATCATCCACAGACTGCCCTGAGTACGGCTTGTGCTCTACAGGTCTGTAGGTCAAAGGGCGTGGCCGCTGTGGCCGCCGCCATCTTTGATGTCTCGCCATGCAACTTTGAAGTGCTATCACACCCACAGATTTGATCGCAGCAGCTTCAAACTTGCTGGAGATAATGAGGGCGTGATCCTGAACAGTCCGACATATTATTTTCCTATGTCACTCATAGCGCCCCCCGGTGGTAACCTGAAAAGTCAAAATGCGTTAAAAATACGAACTTGACCAAATCGACATCATTTCACTTCAAAAACATGCTGAACAAGACGGTGAAGCTATGTTGTGAACGCTGTGACCATACGAGCAACGGCGTCCATGTGGTGGCGCTGTGACTGTCGCCCCTCGCCATGAAATTACGTTTGCCCTTTTGATGGCTTTAATAAACTCGTATCATCATGAAAATTGATACACAGGTCAAGAGTGGGATGGTCTTTGATCTGATAGGGCGGCGCCCGTGGGCGGGGCCAAATGCCTCTACAGCGCCCCCTTGAAATTTTCCTCCCCATAGGGTTTTTTTTGGAGTTGGAACATGAAAATCGGTACACATGTGTAAGTTGTCAAGGCGCACAAAAAAGTCTCTTGCACCATTGGTCTATTCCAAACAGGAAGTCGCCCATTTTGATTTTGTCGCTTCACACTGCGGCCCCCGCGCGCCTCAGGCCCCCGCGGTCGCATGGACGAGCGAGGGCCCGTCATCGCCGCTTGCGGCTTTAATTATTAGGGCCCGAGCCAGTGACAACGTCACGGTCCGAGGACCCTATTGTAATTCGAGTGTCCAAAAGAGTCGACGTGTAAGTAGGCCACAAGTGCCAAGGAACCAAGTAACCAAGTAGGTAATAGATTACTCATCATACCTGGCGCAAAATTCCCCGAAATGCTAATGTTTATTATTATTATTATTTCTAGGAATCCGCGCGTTTGAACGCGATTTTGACCCCTTTACGAGCACGAGAAACGGATGGAACTCTCCACGCAGGGGGGGAAGCCGTGAAATTGCGATTCTGTGGTGGTCTCACACGTGGGCATTGCCAAATGGCACAACAGCGCCCCCTAGACCGCGCATAGGAAATGAGGGTCTGCGTCACCGATTTCTACGAAACTTGCTACACTTGTCTATCAACCGGAGATCTTCAAAAAATAACATTACAGACATACCCGAAAACGTACAGGAAGTCGACTACTTAACCTCGAAGTCGGATTCGCCAAAACGAACTCCTCCGAGGGGATTCGCCCCATCGGCTTCAAACTGGGTCCTGGACATGTCCAGACCTAGCTGAGCTTATCTTGTGCTCCCCACATCTGGAGGTCAAACGGCTTGGCCTTCAGCGGGCCTCAAAGTTGGGCGACTGTTTCGGGCCTCGCCATCCTAATACGAATGGCTCTCACGCCCACATGCTTGATCGTAGACGCTTCAAACTTTGGGGATATGATGAAGGCGTGTCACAGAACGATTTGACATATCATTTGCCTACGTCACTCATAGCGCCCCCCGGTGGTAACCGAAAACGTACAAAAATTCGTTAAAAACACGAACTTGACCAAATTGACTTCTTTTCACTTCTACTACATGCAGACCCGGATGCTGAAGCTACGTGATGAACGTTGTGACACTACGAGCAACGCCGTCCGTGTGGCGGCACGGCGAAAGTGTATCTTCCCAATTTCAAATACGTTTGCGTTTCACGCGCACATACTTCATCGTAGCCACTTGAAACTCAAGGGACATGACCATGGCTCTTCCCCGAACGTTTCGATGTATCGACTTCCTGCCTTGCTCATAGCGCCCCCCGGTGGTAACAGGAAGTACGTTAAAATTAATTAAAAATCCAAACTTGACCCCATCGAGTTCGTTCCACTTCTACTACATGCAGATCCTGTTGCTGAAGCTACATTATGAACGCCATGAAGCTACGTCTAACTGCGTCCGTGTGGCGCCATGGCGACTGGCCACTTTTCAGCGTCCAATTACGTTTGCCTTTTTCGGGGCTTTAACGAGGTCGTGACGTCACGACATTTCATACACAGGATAAGAATGACGAGCTCTTTCAATTGATAGTGTTATTTCGGATGGGCGTGGCAAAATGCCTCTATAGCGCCCCCTTGAAAATTTTGTGAAATTCCCCATTGACAATTTTCACTTACTTTGTCGTACACTTACGAAACTTCACACATACATGCATGTCAACCACACATACAAAAAGTTGCATTGGACCCACGCGCTAAACACGACAGGAAGTCCGACATATTGGCTAGCATTTTCTTGGACGCAAAACAAACTGCTCCTTGGGATTTCACCCGATTTGCTTCAAACTAGGTACATTACACCTTCAAACCCTGCTGATGAAAACTTGCGCATCATAGGTCGACAGGTCAAAGGGCGTGGCCGCCGTGGCACGGCCAAGTTTAGCGAATTCAGCTAAGAACTTAAAAATGCTAACACGCCTACAGTTTTGATCGCAGCACCTCCAAACTTGCTGGACATGATAAGGGCCTCATCCTCAACGATCCGTTGTATTACTTTTGTTTGTGGCTCATAGCGCCCCCCGGTGGTAACAGGAAACGTCGAAAAGTTGGTTCACAATCCGGACTTGCCCCGCTTCGCATTTTCCATACGTCGCCTGAGGCCCGCCCTGTACGCCTCCATTTGATCGGCCGCAGCCTCGCTCAAGTCGCCCCCTTGTGGCCGCAGGAAATGACACGTTTTGCATTGCCTATGTCCGATATGCTCGAAACTTCACACACGTGCTCTGGGGACCGCCCTGAACGCGACGGACCACATCTGGCTACCGGTCCCACGGGGGGGCCTGGGCCGCCGAGTGGCGTGGGTCGCCGAGTGGCGTGAGGCGAGGGCCCGCCATAGCCGCTTGCGGCTTTAATTATTATTATTATTCCGGATCTCACGGTTTGAACGCGATTTTGACCCCTTTCCCAAGACGAGAAACGGAGGACCTTCTACACGCAGGGGGGGAAGGCGTGAAATCGGCGTTCGGTGGTGGTCTCGCATGTTAGCGTGGCCAAATGGCTCCACAGCGCCCCCTAGACCGCGCATAGGAAATGAGGGTCTGCGTCACGGATTTGCACGAAACTTGGTATACTTGTCGAACAACCCGAGACCTTCAAAAAATTTCATAAAATGACATGCTCTAAAACGAACAGGAAGTCGGCTATTTAGCCTCGAAGTCAGGTTCTGCAAAACGAACTCCTCCGAGGGGATTCGCCCCGTCGGCTTCAAATTGGGTCCAGGACATGTCCAGACCTAGCTGAGCTTATCTTGTGCTCCCCACATCTGTAGGTCCAACGGCTTGGCCTTCAGCCGGCCTCAAAGTTTGGCGACTACTTCGGGCCTCGCCAGCAACATACGAATAACTCTCACGCCCACATGCTTGATCCTAGACGCTTCCAACTTGGGGCATATGATGAAGGCGTGTCACAGCACGATTTGACATATCGTTTGCCTACGTTGCTCATAGCGCCCCCCGGTGGTAACCAAAAACGTACAAAAATTCGTTAAAAATACGAACTTGACCACATCGACTTCATTTCACTTCTACTACATGCAGACCCGGATGGTGAAGTTACACGATGAACGCTGTGACCCTACGAGCAACGGCGTCCATGTGGCGGCGTCGCGAAAGTGTATCTTCCCAATTTCAAATACGTTTGCGCTTCACGCGCACATACTTCTTCGTAGCCACTTGAAACTCTAGGGACATGACGATGGCTCCTCCCCGAACGTTTTGATGTATCGACTTCCTGCCTTGCTCATAGCGCCCCCCGGTGGTAACAGGAAGTACGTTAAAATCATTTAAAAATCCATAATTGACCCCATTAACTTCGTTCCACTTCTAATACATGCAGAACCAGTTGCTGAAGCTACATTATGAACGCCGCGAAGCTACGTCTAACGGCGTCTGTGTGGCGCAGCGGCGACTGGCGACTTTTCGCCGTCCATTTACGTTTGCCTTTTTCGTGGCTTTAACGAAGTCGTGACGTCACGAAATTTCATCCACAGGACAAGCATGCCGAGTTCTTTCAGTTGTTAGTGTTGTTTCCGATAAGCGTGGCAAAAGGCCTCTATAGCGCCCCCTTGAAGATTTTCTGAAATTCCCCATAGACACATTCCGCTTACTTTGTCATACACATACGAAACTCGAGGTATACATGTATCACACCCAAACATACAAAAAGTTGTATTGGAGCCACGCCCTTAACCCAACAGGAAGTCGGCCATTTTGGTTAGCATTTCTTAGACGCAAAACGACCTCCTCCGAGGGACTTCACCCGATTTGCTTCAAATTTGGTATGGGACATCTCCAGACCTAGCTGAGCTTATCTTGTGCTCTGCACGTGTGCACGTCAAAGGGCGTGGCCGCTGTGGCACGGCCAAGTTTAGCGATTCAGCTAAGACGTTTGAAATGGTACCACGCCTACAGACTTGATTGCAGCAGCTCCAAACTTGATGGACATGATGAGGAGCTCAGCCTCAACGATCCGATATATTACTTTTGTTCGTGCCTAATTGCGCCCCCCGGTGGTTACAGGAAACGTCGGACAATTTGTTAAAAATACGTACTTCACCAGATTCACGTACTATCACCTGTAAAACATTCTGACGAAGTCGTTGAAGCTATTTCATGAACACTACGAAGATACGACTAACGGCCCCCTTGTGGCAGTGACACAAATGGCGATAAAGCGTGCACACCGTCCTCCTAGGGATTTTGGCCGATTCACTTCATATTCGCTACATATCATCAGGAAACCGAGATGGTCAAACACTGTCAAAATCTCCCCTCTACGTCAAACGTCGTGGTCGCTAGAGGGCCAGAAAGTTGGCCACCAGCTCTTTTGGTCGCCATCCCATTACGTTTGCCTTCCACGCCCACATACTTGCTCGCAGTCACTTCTACATTTCCAGACGTGGTCAGAGGGCCGCCCTCTACGCCTCCATTTGATCGGCCGCAGCCTCGCTCAAGTCGCCCCCTTGTGGGCGCAGGAAATGACATGTTTTGCGTCCACTATGTCCGATCTGCTCGAAACTTCACAGGTGTGTTCCAGGGACGACTCGGAACACGACGGCCCACGTCCGGCTACAGGCCCCGTGGCGTACGCGGCCCCGGAGCCTGGGTCGCCGAGTGGCGTGGGTCGCCGAGTGGCGTGAGGCGAGGGCCCGCCATAGCCGCTTGCGGCTTTAATTAGGGCCCGAGCCAGTGACAACGTCACGGTCCGAGGACCCTATTGCAATTCGAGTGTCAAAAAGAGTCGACATGGAAGTAGGCCACAAGTACCAAGGAACCAAGTAACCAAGTAGGTAATAGATTACTCATCATACCTGGCGCAAAATTCCCCGAAATGCAAATGTTTATTATTATTATTCTTCCCCTTCTGAATGTTTGAACGCGATTTGCACCCCTTTCCCGAGCCGGGAAACCGAGGACCTTCTACACGCAGGGGGGGAAGGCGTGAAATTGCGATCTGGTGGTGGTCTCGCATGTGGGCGTGGCCAAATGGCTCCACAGCGCCCCCTAGACCGCGCATTGGAAATGAGGGTCTGCGTCACGGATTTGCACGAAACTTGGTATACTTGTCTATCAACCCGAGATCTTCAAAAAATTTGCTAAAATGACATACTGTAAAACGAACAGGAAGTCGGCTATTTAGCCTCGAAGTCGGTTTCCTCAAAACGAACTCCTCCGAGGGGATTCGCCCGATCGGCTTCAAATTGGGTCCAGGACATGTCCATACCTAGCTGAGCTTATCTTGTGCTCTGCAGGTTTGTACGTCCAACGGCTTGGCCTCCAGCAGGCCTCAAAGTTTGGCGACTGTTTCGGGCCTCGCCAGCAACATACGAATGGCTTGCACGCCGACATGCTTGATCGTAGACGCTTCAAACTTGGGGCATATGATGAAGGCGTGTCACAGAACGATTCGACATATTGTTTGCCTACGTTGCTCATAGCGCCCCCCGGTGGTAACCGAAAACGTACAAAAAATCGTTAAAAATACGAACTTGACCAAATCGACTTCATTTCACTTCTACTACATGCAGACCCGGATGGTGAAGTTACACGATGAACGCTGTGACCCTACGAGCAACGGCGTCCATGTGGCGGCGCCGCGAAGGTGTATCTTCCCAATTTAAAATACGTTTGCGTTTCACGCGCACATACTTCTTCGTAGCCACTTGAAACTCAAGGGACATGACGATGGCTCTTCCCCTAACGTTTTGATGTATCGACTTCCTGCCTTGCTCATAGCGCCCCCCGCTGGTAACAGGAAGTACGTTAAAATTCTTGAAAAATCCAGAATTGACCCCATCAACTTCGTTCCACTTCTAATACATGCAGAACCAGTTGCTGAAGCTACATTATGAACGCCGCGAAGCTACGTCTAACGGCGTCTGTGTGGCGCAGCGGCGACTGGCGACTTTTCGCCGTCCAATTACGTTTGCCTTTTTCGTGGCTTTAACGAAGTCGTGACGTGACGAAATTTCATCCACAGGACAAGCATGGCGAGCTCTTTCAGTTGATAGTGTTGTTTCCGATAAGCGTGGCAAAATGCCTCTATAGCGCCCCCTTGAAGATTCTCTGAAATTCCCCATAGACAAATTCCGCTTACTTTGTCGTACACATACGAAACTTGACGTATACATGTATCACACCCAAACATACAAAAAGTTGAATTGGGGCCACGCCCTTAATCCAACAGGAAGTCGGCCATTTTGGTTAGCATTTCTTGGACGCAAAACTAACTCCTCCCAGGGACTTCACCCGATTTGCTTCAAATTTGGTACAGGACATCTCCAGACCTAGCTGAGCTTATCTTGTGCTCTGCACGTGTGCGCGTCAAAGGGCATGGCCGCTGTGGCACGGCCAAGTTTAGCGATTCAGCTAAGACGTTTGAAATGGTACCACGCCTACAAATTTGATCGCAGCAGCTCCAAACTTGATGGACATGATGAGGAGCTCAGCCTCAACGATCCCATATATTACTTTTGTTCCTGGCTAATTGCGCCCCCCGGTGGTTACAGGACACGTCGGAAAATTTGTTAAAAATACGTATTTCACCAAATTCACGTAATTTCACCTGTAAAACATTCTGAAGATGTCGCTGAAGCTATTTCATGAACACTACGAAGATACGACTAACGGCCCCCTTGTGGCGGCGACAAAAATGGCGATACAGCGTGAACACCGTCCTCCTAGAGATTTTGGCCGATTCACTTCATATTCGCTACATATCATCAGGAAACCCAGCTGGTCAAACGTTGTAAAAATCTTCCCTCTACGTCAAACGGCGTGCTCGCTAGAGGGCCAGAAAGTCGGCCACCTGCTCATTTGGTCGCCATCCTATTACATTTGCCTTCCACGCCCACAAACTTGATCGCAGTCACTTCTACATTTCCAGACGTGGTCAGAGGGCCGCCCTCTATGCCTCCACTTGATCAGCCGCAGCCTCGCTCAAGTCGCCCCCTTGTGGGCGCAGGAAATGACATGTTTTGCATCGACTATGTCCGATCTGCTGGAAACTTCACAGGTGTGTTCCGGGGACGACTCTGAACGTGACGGCCCACCTACGGCTACAGGCCCCGTGGCGTACGCAGCCCCGGGGGCCTGGGTCGCCGAGTGGCGTGGGTCGCCGAGTCGCGTGGAGCGAGGGCCCGCCATAGCCGCTTGCGGCTTTAATTAGGGCCCGAGCCAGTGACAACGTCACGGTCCGAGGACCCTATTGTAATTCGAGTGTCAAAAGAGTCGACATGTAAGTAGGCCACAAGTACCAAGGAACCAAGTCACCAAGTAGGTAATAGATTACTCATCATACCTGGCGCAAAATTCCCCGAAATGCAAATGTTTATTATTAGGGCCCGAGCCAGTGACAACGTCACGGTCCGAGGACCCTATTGTAATTCGAGTGTCAAAAAGAGTCGACATGTAAGTAGGCCACAAGTATCAAGTAACCAAGTAACCAAGTAGGTAATCGATTACTCATGAGACCTGGCGCAAAATTCCCCGAAATGCAAATGTTTATGATTATTATTATTATTTCTAGGAATCTGCGCGTTTGAACGCGATTTTGACCCCTTTCCCAAGGCGAGAAACGGAGGAAACTCTACACGCAGGGGGGGAAGGCGTGAAATCGGCGTTCAGTGGTGGTCTCGCATGTTAGCGGGCCCAAATGGCTCCACAGCGCCCCCTAGACCGCGCATTGGAAATGAGGGTCTGCGTCACGGATTTGCACGAAACTTGGTATACTTGTTTATCAACCCGAGACCTTCAAAAAATTTCATAAAATGACATGCTCTAAAACGAACAGGAAGTCGGCTATTTAGCCTCAAAGTCGGTTTCTGCAAAACGAACTCCTCCGAGGGGATTCGCCTGATCGGCTTCAAATTGGGTCCAGAACATGTCCAGACCTAGCTCAGCTTATCTTGTGCTCCGCAGGTTTGTAGGTCCAACGGCTTGGCCTTCAGCGGACCTCAAAGTTTGGCGACTGTTTCGGGCCTCGCCAGCAACATACGAATGCCTCTCACACCCACATGGTTGATCGTAGACGCTTCAAACTTAAGGCATATGATGAAGGCGTGTCACACAACGATTCGACATATTGTTTGCCTACGTTGCTCATAGCGCCCCCCGGTGGTAACCGAAAACGTACAAAAAATCGTTAAAAATACGAACTTGACCAAATCGACCTCATTTCACTTCTACTACATGCAGACCCGGATGCTGAAGCTACATGATGAACACTGTGACCCTACGAGCAACGGCGTCCATGTGGCGGCGCCGCGAAGGTGTATCTTCCCAATTTAAAATACGTTTGCGTTTCACGCGCACATACTTCTTCGTAGCCACTTGAAACTCGAGGGACATGACGATGGCTCTTCCCCGAACGATTTGATGTATCGACTTCCTGCCTTGCTCATAGCGCCCCCCGGTGGTAACAGGAAGTAGGTTAAAATTCCTTAAAAATCCATCATTGACCCCATCAACTTCATTCCACTTCTAATACATGCAGAACCAGTTGCTGAAGCTACATTATGAACGCCGCGAAGCTAAGTCTAACGGCGTCTGTGTGGCGCAGCGGCGACTGGCGACTTTTCGCCGTCCAATTACGTTTGCCTTTTTCGTGGCTTTAACGAAGTCGTGACGTGACGAAATTTCATCCACAGGACAAGCATGGCGTGCTCTTTCAGTTGATAGTGTTGTTTCCGATAAGCGTGGCAAAATGCCTCTATAGCGCCCCCTTGAAGATTTTCTGAAATTCCCCATAGACAAATTTCGCTTACTTTGTCGTACACATACGAAACTCGACGTATGCATGTATCACACCCAAACATACAAAAAGTTGCATTGGAGCCACGCCCTTAACCCAACAGGAAGTCGGCCATTTTGGTTAGCATTTCTTGGACGCAAAACAAACTCCTCCGAGGGACTTCACCCGATTTGCTTCAAATTTGGTACAGGACATCTCCAGACCTAGCTGAGCTTATCTTGTGCTCTGCACGTGTGCACGTCAAAGGGCGTGGCCGCTGTGGCACGGCCAAGTTTAGCGATTCAGCTGAGACGTTTCAAATGGTACCACGCCTACACATTTGATCGCAGCAGCTCCAAACTTGATGGACATGATGAGGAGCTCAGCCTCAACGATCCCATATATTACTTTTGTTCGTGGCTAATAGCGCCCCCCGGTGGTTACAGGAAACGCCGGAAAATTTGTCAAAAATACGAACTTCACCAAATTCATGTCATTTCACCTGTAAAACATTCTGAAGAAGTCGCTGAAGCTATTTCATGAACACCACGAAGATACTACTAACGGCCCCCTTGTGGCGACGACAAAAATGGCAAAACAGCGTGAACACCGTCCTCCTAGGGATTTTGGCCGATTCGCTTCATATTCGCTACATATCATCAGGAAACCGAGCTGGTCAAACGTTGTAAAAATCTTCCCTCTACGTCAAACGGCGTGGTCGCTAGAGGGCCAGAAAGTTGGCCACCTGCTCATTTGGTCGCCATCCAATTACGTTTGCCTTCCACGCCCACAAACTTGATCGCAGTCACTTCTACATTTCCAGACGTGGTCAGAGGGCCGCCCTCTACGCCTCCATTTGATCGGCCGCAGCCTCGCTCAAGTCGCCCCCTTGTGGGCGCAGGAAATGACATGTTTTGCATCGACTATGTCTGATCTGCTCGACACTTCACAGGTGTGTTCCGGGGACGACTCTGAACGTGACGGCCCACGTCCGGCTACAGGCCCCATCGCGTACGCGACCCCGGGGGCCTGGGTCGCCGAGTGGCGTGGGTCGCCGAGTCGCGTGAGGCGAGGGCCCGCCATAGCCGCTTGCGGCTTTAATTATTATTATTATTATGCTTCCCCGCGTTTGAACGCGATTTCGACCCCTTTCCCAAGATGAGAAACGGAGGACTTTCTACATGCAGGGGGGGAAGGCGTGAAATCGGCGTTCAGTGGTGGTCTCGCATGTTAGCGTGCCCAAATGGCTCCACAGCGCCCCCTAGACCGCGCATTGGAAATGAGGGTCTGCGTCACGGATTTGCACGAAACTTGGTATACTTGTCTATCAACTCGAGACCTTCAAAAAATTTCATAAAATGACATGCTCTAAAACGAACAGGAAGTCGGCTATTTTGCCTCGAAGTCGGTTTCGCCAAAACGAACTCCTCCGCGGGGATTCGCCCCATCGGCTTCAAATTGGGTCCAGAACATGTCCAGACCTAGCTGAGCTTATCTTGTGCTCCCCATAACTGTAGGTCAAACGGCTTGGCCTTCAGCGGGCCTCAAAGTTTGGCGACTACTTCGGGCCTCGCCAGCAACATACGAATGGCTCTCACGCCCACATGCTTGATCCTAGACGCTTCAAACTTGGGGCATATGATGAAGGCGTGTCACAGAACGATTTGACATATCGTTTGCCTACGTTGCTCATAGCGCCCCCCGGTGGTACCCGAAAACGTACAAAAATTCGTTAAAAATACGAACTCGACCAAATCCACTTCATTTCACTTCTACTACATGCAGACCCGGATGCTGAAGCTACATGATGAACGCTGTGACCCTACGAGCAACGGCGTCCATGTGGCGGCGGCGCGAAGGTGTATCTTCCCAATTTAAAATACGTTTGCGCTTCACGCGCACATACTTCATCGTAGCCACTTGAAACTCAAGGGACATGACGATGGCTCTTCCCCGAACGTTTTGATGTATCGACTTCCTGCCTTGCTCATAGCGCCCCCCAGTGGTAACAGGAAGTACGTTACAATTAATTAAAAATCCATAATTGACCCCATCAACTTCATTCCACTTCTAATACATGCAGAACTAGTTGCTGAAGCTACATTATGAACGCCGCGAAGCTACATCTAACGGCGGCCGTGTTGCGCAGCGGCGACTGCCGACTTTTCGCCGTCCAATTACGTTTACCTTTTCCGTGGCTTTAACGAGGTCGTGCCGTCACGAAATTTCATCCACAGGACAAGCATGATGAGCTCTTTCAGTTGATAGTGTTGTTTCCCATAAGCGTGGCAACAGGCCTCTATAGCGCCCCCTTGATGATTTCCTGAAATTCCCCATAGACAAATTTCGCTTAGTTTGTCGTACACATACGAAACTCGCCCTATACATGTATCACACCCAAACATACAAAACGTTGCATTGGAGCCACGCCCTTAACCCAACAGGAAGTTCACCATTTTGGTTAGCATTTCTTGGAGGCAAAACGACCTCCTCCGAGGGACTTCACCCGATTTGCTTCAAATTTGGTACAGGACATCTCCTGACCTAGCTGAGCTTATCTTGTGCTCTGCACGTGTGCAAGTCAAAGGGCGTGCCCGCTGTGGCATGGCCAAATTTAGCGATTCAGCTAAGATGTTTGAAATGGTACAACGCCTACAGATTTGATCGCAGCAGCTCCAAACTTGATGGACATGATGAGGAGCTCAGCCTCAACGATCCCATATATAACTTTTGTTCGTGGCTAATAGCGCCCCCCGGTGGTAACAGGAAATGGTGCAATATTTGTCAAAAATACATACTTTACCAAATTGATGTCATTTCACCTGTAAAACATGCTGAACAAGTTGCTGAACCTATTTCATGGACGCTATGGAGATACGACTAACGCCCCCTTGTGACAGCGACACAAATGGCGATCTGTCGTGAACAATGCCTCCTAGGGATTTTGGCCGATTCACTTCATATTCGCTACAGATCATCAGGAGACCCATCTGGGCAAACGTTGTCAAAATCTTTCCTCTAGGTCAAACGGCGTGGTCGCTAGGGGGCGACAACGTTGGCCAAATGCTCATTTAGTCGCCATGCAATTACCTTTGCCTTCCACGCCCACATACTTGATCGCAGTCACTTCAAAATTTCCATCCGTGGTCAGCGGTCCTTTATGTCTCCATTTCATCAGCCACAGCCTCGCTCAAGGCGCCCCCTTGTGGGCGCAGGATTTGATGTGTTTTGCAGCGACTTTGTCTGATTTGCTCGGAACTTCACATGTGTGATCGGGGGACCCGAACACTATGCCCATCATCCCACTATTGCCCCCTGGTGGATGGAAGATCACATTTTCATAACTACATAATACATTGTACAGTACAATGCCATTGTACTGTTGTAACTATGAGTTGAGTGATGAACATTTACTTCGTCTATTGTATAATTTGACCATTTCACATGAAACCAGTGTATGCTTCAGGGTGATTTCCAGTCCTTTCCACATGGATATATTAATCCTTGTTCTCTTCCTGATTTTGCTAATGCTATTGCATTTTTTTTTGGTTAAAGATCGGGAACAATTCATATGAATAAAAACACTCATGTCAATATGCCAGACATGGCCAAAATACTTATTATACATCTGATTGATGTTCTAACTTATTGTATATGGAATGAACACATTATTTGGTTGTCAAAAAGATAAGTCAGAGTCAGGGAAATGTAGTTCACCAGAGATAACTGTACTTTATTATGTAAACAAGCCACTGGTACATATAACACATACTGGAAATTTGGAAACTTCATATACAATCTCAACTATTTATTGTGTTAATAGAATGAAAGGGTGGAGGGGGAGAGGAGGGGAGGTGGATGACAGAAGAGATGAGAGGAAATGATCATGGAGCGCATATGGTGGGTTGAATGACAGGAGCATGTACGAGGCTCTGGCATAGGCACGGGCCTACGTTGGTATGTCCCCATGTCACCTGCACCACACTGTCATGACCATATAAGATATGAAAGATAGAAGAACAGAGACAGTGGAGAGAGTGGGGGGTAGTGAGGAATAACTACATTTTAATGAATGCATACACTCTATTACACAGATTTACATAACTCAAATACTACATTAAAATCATTCACAGTGTATTACAGAGATTACATATCTTCATTGAATTACAGAACTAAAATACTATACGTCAAAATCATTCACTGTGTATTTACAGAGATTACATATCTATAACAACTACATAATTCAACAAAAACATATCCATACATATTATCTTTGTACACCTGTAATAAAAACACAATACAAAAATGGCGTTGCCCCTGCTGTCCATATAAAAGATGCCTTTAGTAAATGGCTGGAACTACCTGGAACACAGAACACAAAGAGGGCCAGCCAGGAAACACAAATACTTACACTGAACACAGATTGACATGTTTAACATTTAATTCATTGTAATATAATTCATACGTTAATATACATTTCTTACTTTAGAATCACTCTATTATATTACTATATACATTACACATTCAAAACTACTAAAACATACAAATTCATATGCAATAGATTACTACAAAGACATGGCACATTTCATACGAAAATACTCAACTAGGTCTTGCTGAAAGAACAAAGAATTCCTTCATGGTCACTAAAGTAAATTGGCAACACTATTGCCTGCACATCATAAATTGATGATTTGATGTACACATGGTCAATGAGTGTGCCTCTCTCTGTTGTTGGTTGTGACACATGTTGGACAAAGCCATTCTCTGCCATAAAACGACAAACAGATGATGATGGTGAACCATCTTCACTGGGTGAAAGATGTTCATTAAAGTCCCCCATAATCGCAACTGTTTTACCTAAGGCATCTAACTTCTCTAGCAACTTGTTGAGATTTTCTTTAAATAAGGAGATTGGATACAATGGTGGCCGATAAATCACAGCTATGACCAACTCTACACCACCAAAGGCGCAAACCAAACATTCCAAGTCCACATCTTGTACCCGAACAACTTCACAAACGCAACTATTCCTACAGTATAGACCCACACCACCATGCTGCTGCCGCTGGAATTCCATTAACACAGGATTACTGCTAGTGTACGACACACTTCGTGGCTGACTGTGGAAATCGAAATCATCCATCTGGACTGATTCCACTGAAGAATCTGCAGAAAGCCATGTTTCTGTCACAGCAATGCAGTTAAGCTGCAAATGCTGAGTACATTGCACTAAATCTGCTGCATGTCCAGATAAACCTTGCACATTCATCAGAAACACAGAGAAAACATTTGATTCCAAGTTAGGCTGGGCTATGTTGTTACTTAAAAACTTTGGCATGCGTTGAAGTGCATCCTTTATTTTGCCATTACAGAAAATCTTTTTCTCCTCAAAATCTGTAATTACCAAACCAGAGAGACTTCTAACACGACTCAAAGCCACATACGCCTGTCCTGGAGCAAATATCTTCTCTAGAGAGACTACTGCTGCGTCAACAGTGAGTCCCTGTGTTTTGTGTGCAGTACACGCCCAGGCAAGTTTCAATGGAAATTGCCGGCGCATCCCTCCTTTCCCAGTTGCTCTTTCCTCTTCTGGTTTGATGCCTGTTGAACCAGCTACCACTGGTGGGGCATGTGCACTGTTTTTCCTCCTCTGGGCACCAACATTATCATCATCAAACTTTACAAAGACCACCTCAGGAAATGTGCTGTTAGGTGGATACACAATATCTGTGACTGTGCCACACACCCCATTCACAAGCCCATCAGTGACATCCACATTCTTAATTAACATTACCCGAGCACCTTGACCTAGCAGTAACACCTCTTCCAAACATGTGTTGGGTGCTCGAGTGTGATGACCGCTAATCTTTTCCAACTTCCCTGATTTTTTGCTGTTGACAAAGTCCTGGGCGTGGATCTCTTCCCTCTCAGTGCATGCAGTTTGCACTTTGCAAAAATTGAAGAAATTTACTTGGCTATTAGTGGCAAAAATATGCAAAGCTGAGCTCTCTTCATCCGTTGCCCGTTCTTTCAACATATTGACATCCTTGGTTTGCAATGGTGTTCCTTTAGGATGAATTCTGAGCCTGTTCAACATATTTGCAAATTCCTCTTCCTTCTGCCTTACAACCGTTGTCAACTCCACAACCTTGAAACTGGACCAAAGATTCACAGTTACATCATCGTTGTACAACGATTTCCCTTTAACAGGAGGCAGCTGATAAAAGTCTCCAACAGCCAACACACACACATTCCCAAACGGTGAAAAGTCACCGGTTTGTTTGATCTGCCTCAACCGTCCATGGATGTAAGCAAGGAGGTTGTGATCCACCATGGAGATCTCATCAATAATCAAAACCTGCAGATCGCCTAACTTAGCTCGCAATGTATTGAGCTTCTCTTCCCCCAAAGGACTGTACGGCAAGCGCACATCCTTCCCTATGCTAAATGTGGTGTGTATTGTTGCTGCATTCAAATTGTACGCAGCAATGCCTGTTGGAGCACATAATAAAACACAAATGCTATCAGGATGACGGCTAACAGTAGACAAAAGTCTGCCTGCCTCATACTGAATAGCTCTAATTAAATGGCTCTTCCCAGTCCCGGCACCACCTGTAATAAAAACATGAAGAGGCTCTGGCTTTTTCCCGCTAATCCTATCTAAACACCACTGACGGACTTGATAAAAAACAGTCAACTGGGTCTCATTTAGTGATCGAATTAATGTTAAGCCCTCGCTCCTGCTCATGACATTCCTCTTCTCTAAATGAGACACCTGTTGCCTGGTCACAGCTAAATCTGGAATGTTCTCTGGCGGTTCATCTCCTAGCTGTGGATTGTCCTGCAGTTCCTGCACGCACTCCAACCGTTCCAGCTCCGCCTCTGGACACAGCTCAGCCCAGGCATCCTCAAACACACCCTGATCATCTACCTGTTGCTGAGCATCCTCTATTTGCTCTGCGTCCATCTCAAATCGCTGTCTATTTACATCAACAACTGACCTCACAGAATGCCTGGTCCCATCACTAAACCTCACATGACCTTTCTTGTAAAACTCTTCAAATGTTACAGAGTTAGGAGGTTTAAGCTGGGATTCTGAACGATGCGGCAGGAACAACTGTAAGATGCTCTGGTAAAACAACTCTGGACTCTTGGTCTCAGAGAAGCGTGCATACCGAACAACGGCTGGCTTTGTCCGAGTTCTCTTGGCTACAGAGCCAAAATTCCCATGTAACTTAATCGCGCCTTTGCATTTCTCATTTTTAGTGAGAACACGATACTCAGATACAAACGCAGCCAAACACATATCCCCAAACACGTGATCATTCGGTCTGTTCTTGTACCGGTCAACAATGCTAGTCATCCACAAGTCTTCGGCGCTGAGATCTGGCGATGACGCAGAGGATGCCTTCTGTTTTAACACACTTAAAGGTAAACTCATCCTAATGGTACTTTCCCCTGTGGGAATGAACATGACCTTCCTGGAGCATTCTTTCAAATGCATATTTGTCAGCCTGTAAACAGCCTCCTGGGCAGACACATCTCTATGATGCAGGTAAACACTTCCCAGATTCTTGAGAGCCTCTTTTGCACTAAGATTACCTTCCTTAGAGGCCTCCCTATGTGCATTGCCTAACATTAATCCCATTTCCCGCTCTGCCTTCGAAATGTAGGAAATAATGTAAACTACACAAGCATATGCATCAACCACATACTGGATATCTATGTTTGCATTCCAGCATTTTAACAAAGACTTGTTGTAATGGTTAATCCATGTTTCATCAACCTGCCTTTTCAAAACCACCTGAGTCCGCCGTTCAAGTACTCGTACACATTCCTCAAATGCTTCCTGAGTGATACCCAATGTCTGAAACAGCTGCTGCACGCTATCGAAATGTCTATTTTCATCTGACAAAGCCGTCTTAATGGCTGTCAAAACCATTTTTGCCCATTCTTTCTTCTTTTTCTGTTCCTCCTGATATTTATCAATACATGTACACACTCTAGCAGGACGAGCTGGGTCTACAGGACAAGTGCATGGTGGCACTGTTTCATCAGGTCGCCTGCTAATAAATGTCCTACATGACACAGGTCTTGGGAAATTGAAACGACACACAGTGTTCTTCTTTTTACATGTCTTGGCATGTCGTTTCGAATGTTGCTGAACAGTAGTAACAATGTCTAGCAACTCGTTATCTGATGAGGGTAGTTCACAGGTTACATATTTATCAATGAACTGAACTACCTCCTCATCAGTGTTTTTGTCTATCAGCGGAGCATCCTCTATCCAGAACAGACAATGGACATGAGGAGAACCTCTCTGCTGAAACTCAACCCTGTAAAAGTAGTCTATAATCTTGCCAATCGGTTGAGCTGGTGACATGAGCACATTCCTCAGGAAGTAATGCCACCTATAATCAAACATGCGCGCAGCTGTGACAGGATTGCGTCTCAACAAATCGCACTTATCTGCCCACTCTAATTCTTCTACAGTAGCTGTTCGTCCTTCCTGTTTTAGAATAGTAGACAGCAGATTGCCCCAACGCATATCTGCTGAACTAAATGAACAAAACCAGGTAGGAATGCCCAACTGCCGCACACACGCCAGAAGATCACGCTGGGCTCCCTGCCAAAAAGCTGGAGTGCCTCTAATAGGTCGAAGAAAACGATAGCCATCATCACACTCCAGCATCTTCTTGAAAGACTCCTCATCATTCAGAATATCTGATGCTTTGTATGAGCTTTGCCCCCCTTTACTCTTACGTAACGCAATTGAAACCTTGGACACAACCTGTTCAACCTCTGACATGTACTGAGCAAAGAATATGTACTCAATATTATTTGCAAATCGACCATCTGCATGTAAGATACGGTTATTAAAGTATCGTGACAGCGTTAAACGATACTGTCGATGCTCATGGTAAGTGTTTCTTGCCCTGGGAAACAACACTGGGAAACACTTTGCCTCATTTGTAATATCAGTGAGCAGTTTAACAGGATTATTGCCTTCTGCTGGTGCTACATTCAAGATGTCATTAAAATATTGGTCAAGAACCTCCTG
Source organism: Decapterus maruadsi (assembly GCA_030347415.2). Classification (NCBI taxonomy): domain Eukaryota; kingdom Metazoa; phylum Chordata; class Actinopteri; order Carangiformes; family Carangidae; genus Decapterus; species Decapterus maruadsi. The sequence goes on from CM064886.1 coordinate 40,725,005, forward strand.
ACCAATATCAACAGGCATGAGACAGGTGTCCTGAAACATGCCATGTGATTGTCTATCATGCAGAAGCTCCTCCTCCTCAGCTGCAGCAACATCATCATTAGCATCAGGTCTGTCTACAGTCTCTGACACTGAAACAACATTAGCATCAGCACTGACTATAGTCTGAGATGTTGAGGGAACATTAGCATCAACACTGTCAATAGCCTGTGATGCTAAAGGAACTTCAGCATTTTGTTCCTTACAAAACTCATTTAGCCACGCCTCATTAAACACAATGTCCTTATAAAGGCTATTGGTCTCCTTTAAATACTGCAAAGCCCGTCTAATGCGGAGAGTATCAACAAACTGATACTCATAGTGGCCTTTATAGGTCAATTTACGTTTTAACTTAACTGCCAACAAGGAGCCCTCCATATTGGAACGGGGCAACAAGTTACTGGTCTGTACAATGTTGGCTGGAACACAGGTCACTGGACCATGTACTCCGTTTTGACCCCCTTTAGGCAAAGCCAGCATTTTCATAAATGGAATATGTAGAGCAACCAAATGTTGCTCCAAACTATTTAAGCAAGACAACTCTGGAGGAACAGTCTGGACTGTTAGATTGTTTAACCAACACTCAGGTGGCGTCTCACCTCTGTTAATCTTATAATGACAAGTGTAACAAATCCACAGTTTACCCTGCTTTGTGTCACACACCTGACAGGGAACCTCACAAAACTCATTACACTTATGCAAATAGTCCTCACTTATGCACTTTGCTGCTACTGCGGATACCGTCTCATTTTTACTGTAGTCACCCTTTTTACAATTTAAAACCTGGTGCCTGAACAACAACCGAAAACACACTGCGCATATAAACTCTGGCCCTTCCCGCACTTCCTCTAAAAACTGCTGCATGACGAAATCAAACTGTCCTGTCTTCTCTTTCATAACCTGCCTTTTCAATCTAACATCTGCTATAACACGCTTTTGGTGATCAGGATTTTGACGATACTTCGTGGTGCTCGCTGCCTTTGTTCTGTCTCTTTTATGTTTATTCACGCGATACGTAGTTCTGCTCATTTTTTTAACTTTTAATTTATGCGCCGTGTTTTCATTATACTTAGCAATACTGGCTGCTTTTACTTTTAATTTATGTGAAATGTTCTGTTTATACTTTGCAATACTGGCTGCTTTTACTTTCAATTTATGTGCCATGTTCTGTTTATACTTAGCAATACTGGCTGCTTTTAATTTTAATTTATGTGCCACATTTTCTTTGTATTTTTGGACAACCAACACCTTCAATTTCTCTCTGTAATTGATATCTTCTGTATATTTCTTTACACGAAGCGCACTATACCTCATCTTCTTGGAAGCCCTATGTTTGTATATCATATCCAACTGCTTCTTACGTTCCTTATACAGCATGTTTTGTTGGTACTTGATTTTGCGCTGCATGTTAAATTTCTTCTTGAAATATCTTGTTGAAGTAGACGTAGATGGATTAAAGGCGCCATCATCAGAAATGTTACTTTCAACTTGACTATGACATCTCAAGTTATAAACACCAGAAACGGGTGTGTTACCTTTACAGTAAGAATAGCAACTCTGTGTTTGAGGCTTCAGAACACATACAACAGTCTCATAATGGTTAAAATTAACATTATGCAAATAAACAGCTTCATTTGACAACTTTCTACTCTGGCAGCTATATTCAAGCCAACGATCATTATAATAAGTGAAAACACTAACGCCTAAATAATCAGCTGTGGCTTGAATTTCCAACTCTGTGGCCCAACTACCAACATAGCTCATCCTAGATACCTTGATGTACTCTGACATGGAAGGATACTCACTTCTAAGAAGACTTTGATATGCACCAGGATTGTTTTGCAATTGCTTTACTGCTGCATTTCTCATCTTCTTATGGTACTTTTGTGTACCACTGATGGCCTGACTAATGGCCCTAAAGAAACAGTTACCATCACCAACAATTTCCTCTGTGCTACAAGGGATGCCTAAGGGACCAACAGCAGAAGATGTGGCCTCTACTCTCTCTGACTCAATGTTAGCTTGCTGACACAGTGCAAGAGCTACATCTTTAGAAAGGGGGTTAAATTGGAAGTTTTTACATGCTACATCCCCAACAACCACAACATCTGAATTGACATCATTATCAAAACTATTGGCTTTTTTTGATGTTTCATGTGTCTGTGTGCATTTACGTTTCTCGCGTTTGTTAGTGGCTGCACGGACCACTGGTGTAACAGCACTCTGTTCCTCTACACACACAACAGATGCACCAACACTCACCACTGGTGTGACAGGAGCAGGAGTGGTAACCTGTTCCTCTACACGCTCAGCAGCAGCACCAGCACTCACGGACACAGATGAGGCTTTCACTTTAACCCCCCAGATCTCAAACTGTTTGGGAGATGTCTGATCGCCTGCAAATATGCTAAAGTACTCAAACAGATGCTGTAGAGAACTAAAGTAGACTACAACACTCCTACCATCCCAATGAACCATCCCAGCAGCATCGCGAGCATGGGAATCAACCACAGCATACTCACCATCTTTACTACAAATGACAGCACATGCTGCCGTATCAATTATCACCAAGGAAGACGTGTCTGGTGTGCACCTCTGATGGAGACCATCATACAGAGATGTGTGTTCAGACGAAGTATACTCCTCTGGAGTATAGTTACCACATCCATATGCAGCTTTCGCATCATACTCCAAATCAACACCACCATACTGTTTGGGCAACTCTGTCACTACAGGGAGACCATGTTCTTTATCTGCTATCTTATTGCCATCCCGCATGGATGTGTACAGAATATCACCTACCAGCACAACCTCATCCAGTGCGTCACACTGCCACTCAAAGACACTGTATGTGGTGTGTCTCACTAAAGCTACCAAACTAATGGCCATACACTGAACACCAGCATACTTAAACCGTGCCTGCTCGCCTTGATGGAAACTTCCTCTAACAGAAGGGCGACCCTGGGACTGACTTGTAACAACTGGAACTGAAACACTGCTGCTCTCTCCCTCTGACTGACTTGGCACAACTGGATCAATAACAACAGATACATTGCTGCTCTCTCCCTCATCAACACACTTCTCCACGGAGAGGCTACTGACAGAAAAAAAGTCTGAAAACAAACACTCGCCCAGACCAATGATGTGTCGCACCAAGTCATCAAACGTGGTGTTGAAAATGACCCTGGATTTGCCTGGATACTCCCTCTTTCCCTCTTTACAACGTGCCCCACAATCCACAACTACAAAGAAGTCCTTGTGCTGCATGACCAACACTGCTGCTGTGTTGACCCCCAACACACACATGCCATCCCTTGCCAACTCCTGCCTCAACTTCTCCTTCAACTCAATCACATCCCTGATGCTCCTATACTCTGGCTTGCCCAAATCCACATTCCACTGCTGCCCACACACTTCAAACTGTCTCCTCGCACCCCCCAGCCAAGTCCCCAAAGCTAACGCCTCTTTGCGAACAGCATCAAGATCAGCGTCGCGCCACGTACAAACCGGAGCGATGCTATGTTTAGCTGCAGCAACAACACAGCATGCCACGTAAGCATTGACATCATATTCATTTTCTGGAAGAAGGAGCTCTCTCCCTGATGCTGGAGACACTCCCTTCATCAATGAACAACTACAAGGCACAGTGGGAATACTCTGACCTTTAGTAGACCCTGGTGTGTCCCCTTCAGTTGATCGCTGGGTTTCCCGACCCGCTGTCACATCCACAGGAACAGGCTGGACAGGCACAGGGCTGGGAGCGTCGGCAACAGGAAGAGTGGCGAGACTGGGAGTAGGAGCGGTCCCTGGCACATCACAGGTCGACACAGGGTCAGGTGTCGCCTCCACCTGCAAAAGAAAGAATATGAAAACTTTAATACCTGTGGGAGAAAGAGTCATGCTGGCAATAATAAAGATGGTGTTCGCTTAGCCACAGCAACAAACACAACTACAAAGACCCTACAATAACTCTACTTGCCTTCTGGTCCACGACCTGGGCTTCAGGCCGGACAGTCAACGTAGGAGTTGAGGTCACAGCCTAGAAAGAGAAAGATGTAATTTATTGATTAATTCCTTCTGCAATTTCAAGTGAGGATAAATTACTGCTTCAGAATCTTCCGTTATACATTATTAACAAAAGTGGACCTACCATCATCCTTGATGCCTCGCTGCCAAAACTTGCAGCCAACGAAGCAACTGGTGTTGCTGCCACCTGCAAACAAGTGAGAATAAATTACTCAATGTCCAGATACAATAAAAGAAATTACTCTCTCTCCATCACAATAACACATCATTTTCATTGCTGCTTCAATACTAAGCGTGTCCTCCGGGATTTAAACATGACATACCTGCTCCCTGGCACGCCTGCGCTTCTTGGTGACAGGAAGAATACGACGTCCCACAGGGGGAGACTAAAGTGACAGAGACAAGTGTCAAAACAGTGGAAAACATGCCACCATGCACCAAAACTTTGGTTTGATTTCGACTCTGATCAGAACTGTACATATAATATCTGAAGTATTGAAAGTGTCTTATTCTTCTATAAATACCTGATCGCCGTCAGCCGATGGACAAACGTCGTCCGTGTCCGCCAACATCCCAGGCGGGAGCCAGAAAGGATTCAGGGGAAGAAGCCTCTGTATGACAGACATATTGATTTTATGTAACACTTACAGTTTTGTTAGGGAATGGAATGTCACCATCTATATCACAATGCAATAATATGAGAACATACCACTCGAGGAACCCTCCTTTTCCGAGGTGACTCAGAGCCGCGCTGCTGGTCACCAGAGCGACGGTGCTGCAACGACAAAACACAGAAAAGAAATTAGGATACAGAAAACATTCATTTCTCACTGCATGACCACATGTAGATAAACTTTATCTTCTTACCTTCCTGCCTGGCACAGTCGTCCAGTCGTCGCCAGGAGGAGGGGTCGGTGGAGCTGCTTCCTCCTCCGGCGCGACCTGCCGACCAGTCCACATGGGAATGGGTTTGGGCCTGGGGGACACCGGAAAGACGACGGGCGGCGGAGGAGGCGGAGGTGGTGGTCGCTCCAGGTGCTGCTTGGTGGCAGCCACCAGCGACTCCACGAGGATAGGCATCCCCGCGTCGTCACTGAGGTGCACCTATGAAGACACAGGAAATGAGGAAAAGATTATTACAATTCAATAATGTTGAACAAGATGACATTTACTGTTAATCATACTGTGTTGTATATATTCACATTGCAGAGATTTAAGGTACAATTTTTACTTACACCATCAACAGCCCAGAGCTGCCGTTGGCGCGGTGGGAAGCGCTCACGTGGCAGTAGAACCGAACACCTTCAAGACAACAAGAACGCACGGATTACTGGAAAACTCAACGCACAGTCCATGGTCAACTTTCATAACACACAATAAAAGGCGCATTGCATCAATTACAGCTGAAATAGATACATCATCAAAAGTGCCTAACCCCGTGCATTGATATTTTCAAACATACCGTGGCGATCTGCGATGTGCTGGAAGTTCTGTCTGTGGCACTCCTGGACAAACCCCTCCACAGACAGACGAGGGACATGGTCCACGACGAAAACCTACACAACATGTAATAATGGTCAGTTACAAATTGATAGTCACATATGTACCATTTCAAGTTCAAAACCATATGTAAATGACTAACCTCTGCAGTCCGCCAGGCTTCCACCACAGTGCGCAGGTACCGGTCAAACGCTGCGGCTGCTCGGTCCGGGGTCTGGTCCAGGTTGTTGCTAGGGGAAATGACACAGACAGCATCAGGGATCTGAGGACAAGTGCGCACGACGTGATTTACCTCGATCCTGAGCAGGTCTGCACACGCCCCCGGCACAGACAGGAAACCGAAGGTGTAGCCGTCCGCTGCCATTGGCACGAATCCATCCACGATGGGGCGCAGATGGGATGCCCCAACAAGAAGAACAAGCTGGGAGAGAAGGAAAAAACATGTCTTATAGGATGTACACACACAATGAAATTTATTATCCGCATTCTTCATAGTGAATAGTACATACCTTCTTATCGGGGACTTTATCCGGAATGGCCACCTTGAACTGCTTCCCGGTGCGTGGAGAAAGGGGCCACTCCAGGGACTTCCGACGCCTGCCAGTGCCAGGGACTGTTGATGAAAATACGTACAACATTTCAGCTCGTGCATACAGAAACATATACAGAGAATGGTTTGGGAAAATATATGGAAGAATACTTACTTGGACTGAAGGCGGGGCGAGCGGGCAGGAACGTCACATCCTGCCTGCGAGACTGCTCTCGGAACCTAGCAGCCTCAGCACGCCGGTAGGACTTGCCACGGGGCATCTACAAATAGAAAGAACAAATTACATGTCTAGATTAACACAATAATACAGAAATGACTTGGCATTTCCAGTAACACACACAAGTGTAATAACATGTCTTCCCCGCAAAAACCAAACACTATTCAAAACAAGCACAATAATAACACAGTAGTAATTACACCAGTTATAACTAACATAAGTATAAATACCTGCTGATTTCACAAAAAAAACATACTTACTCAACCTCCCTCAGCACAGAATGTGGTCTGCTACCAAGTAACAGCAATTACATTCATGAGGATAAGAATAGGTACATGATTATAATACAAGAGTCATTAAATTCTCATTTATTAGCAGTGTATAGTATATATGACAGCCACTACAAAAAAGCGATTCCTACACATGATGAATACTGCAGCCCCACATTATCACAACTCCCTGTTTGCCCACCAACCACCTCACACCTTTGAAAAGAACGACAACTAAATGAAGTGCTTCAAACAACAGAGCACAGAGGACTGTCCAAAAAAAAAGGGGATGAACATAAAAACCACCCTTCATATACTTCTATGATAACAAAAGCAACAGATGATGGGTCAAAACAATGGCTTCAACTTTCAATTACCCTCCCAAAAGACCATGAACAACAACACTTGCATATAAAATACCTGTTGATTAACCACAATTACCACCTACTCGGTCCCCACCCTATTCACACAACAAAGGCCACCATACAGAAAAGGGTGTGACCTGATACCATGTAACCCCCTTGGAAATTGTTGAGGCTAAAAGTGATTTAATGATAATTTTGAAAAGTTGACCCTGTATAGTATATCACAGCCATTACACATGTACAAGTTTCCTGCAAATACTAAAAACTCCAGGGCCACAACCACTCCCCTGTTTGGCAGGCATGTTTTACTACCATATCTATGCCTTGAAAACAAAATGGAGTCTTTCAAACAAAAGCCCACTGAGCCCAAACAGAAACTACTCTAACTTTTGCATTTCCACATCAATTCTTTGAATGAAACCAATATAAACTCACACAACATCCACTCAAACACACGAAGTTAACAATATAAAATGATACAACTAATCTTACTAAACTATATGTATGAAATATCTCGTACCAATTCAATAAACTATGAATAACTGTTGTTTACCACAAAGTCCAAGTACTGGTTGTTTCAACAAACAAACGGACGAATTTTGTGACCTCACAACTTCTCAAACTTTCCAAAAAATATACACTTATAAACTTACTAAATATACGAATTCCTTTAGAAATAAAGAATTTCTCCTATCCCAGTATCACACTATAACTACAAAACTTCTAAAGAAAAATAACCTCAAGAAAAGACTAGGGAAGCCCACAGAACACAGAAGCCATGGGTGCTGTGGCAACATAACAAACAACAACAGTGGAACCTAGAACACCATGGAACAACGTATCCTGACTCCACCACAATGTTTAAACAACAAACCTAAAATAACAATTTCGCAAACACAACTTTACACAAGAGCTACATATATACCCTCACCCTATCAAAGACAACAAAGTGCACAAAGAATCCATGTGTGCTTTGGCAGGAAAGGAAACATATTCCACACATTCAAAGCACAACTTTGGTGAAAAAGACATCAAACATTCTCACATTTGTATAGGAAAACTCACAATAAAGTACTTACCGTAAATAGTTGAAAGTCTGCGGTGAAAAGAGAAGGGATTCTCAGCCAAAAGCCTCAAGAGGAGATCTATCAGCAAAGGGCCTCGAAGACTGTTTGTCTCACTGTCTGAATCTCAGTAGCACGAGCTATTCAAATCAGACTTAGAGTCAAACAGGCTGCTTCCCAGGTGTGCAGCGGATTAAATAGGACTGGGTGTGAACATTTTGCAACCAATCACATCTCAGTGGGAGTAACGGTATGCAAAATAAACCCCGCCCCCTTCAAACTCCGCCCCCTGCTTATTCTCAGATTTGCCCAGCTTACTTAATACTTACAGAAATAAAATATTGTGGTTCACACTACTTGGTAACATTTGATGAAGAGAAATCTAACAACACCCTATAAAGCCCATACCTGCAACATTACATGAAGTGTCCTTATCCAGGAAAAATATCCTCTAACCTCTCCCTTTTTCCGTTCTAACATATTAACTTCATCATTGGATTATATTGTTTGTTTTTAAGAACTGAATACAAGATTGGTGAATGAAGTATAACCTCACATTTTTTAATGAAAAAACATTGATTTGCTGGACTGGATTCATGTAATTATACATTTCCATGACATTGATATAATACTGTATAGTTGTTTAGATATAAGACCTATGACATATTGAAAACATTTTGACAACATCATATTTTGATGTGACAAAAGAATCAACTATTTCCACGGTTGTTAATGTCTTTGTACAGAGAGAATATGAGATACTTACAGTAGCAGTATGTGTGTGTGTGTGTGTGCACACAGAGGAGCAAAAGTGAAATGCGTCTTCAATAACTTCTACATGCACTGTCCCACATGAAAACCTGCATGGTCTTGTCTGATAAAAGACCACTGTATGGCCCGAGTCCAACTAATCGCTGTCCACAACATTAAAAAAAAGGCTACATTGAAAAGATGGAGATAAATAAAATTCCAATGGTTAATTAACGTAAGGCTAAAGTAAAGCCACAGCTGGTGGCAAGATAAAGGCAGTAGGAAAATTGTCTGAAAAGGGTCTAGACATTGACACATTTCAATACTGTCTGGCTAGCCTGATTCTCATGATCATCAACTTCATGCAGCCCTACTTACCAACAGACAATGGACTCATGGACATTAACACCTTCTCACAAATTAGCATCACCAAGGATCCCCTCCTTCCCCACCACTGGTTTGACTGTGAAATGCTAAGAACATGAGCTGGAGTTTATTGAAGGTCCTGCCTTCTGTGATAAGAGGAAAATTCTCACAGAAATGAAGGAAGCTAGATACTGCATTGTAATATTGCCACAATGATAACACAAGCTATATAAAAACATCTAGGGAATTTGTTGCACAGTAATATACATGTTCTAGAGAATGTAGTAAAAATAGAGAGAGCATTTTCAACACTTCTATCTGACATATTGCTTGATAGAATAGATCACTAAATGACGTTACTGTTGCAGGACCAACATTCTTTGCATTCTTATTTTTGCAAGACTGGGTCTTCTAGGGTAAGAATCACTTATCCAGAGTATTTCACCCAACACTGTGGCTGCTGATGAAGTGGTAAAAGAACACGTCCTCCTCATAGCCAGCTGCTTGTTGGCTCTCTGATATGTGTGACAATGGAACACTCATTGCCATCTTGATACTTTATAAAGGCAGAGAGGGTTATCAAAAACTAATTGCACTTTATTTATATAGCACTTTTCATACACAAACAATGTAACACTAAGTGCTTTACACACAAAAGACAACAACATAAAACAAAACAAAAGAAAACCAAGACCGACATAGACGACACGATTACAATTACAACCCCTCCCTCCCACCCCCATACTGCACACGTTCACATGCATACACACACACAAACTCACGCTCACATACACACACGTTCACAGATACACACACTCACACATGCACACTCTCGCTAGAGAGACATGGCATGACACTGAGGATTGGCATGACACTGAGGATTAAGGAAGCACAATATTTGGGGCCATACACACTGGGAAGAGTCACAGGCACAGCCACAGGGGGCACCAGCACCCAGGCCCCCCAACCCTGACAGACCACAGTCAGCTGGGCTGAAGGGACCCAGACACAGCGCCCCCAGCAGCAGCCCTGGCACAGCTCCCAGTGTGGAGGACCCCTGAGGAAACACTGCATTTAAAGCTAAAAAGTAATGCATAAAAGAGGATAAAAACCTTAAAGAAATAAGTAAACAGACACAACAGCCTAAAAGGATAAGAATATGTACGATAATTAATAAAATGCTACCAGTGATAGATAACATTAAAATAAAATTCAAAGCCACGTTAAAGACAGATAGAAGCCGAAATATAACATAAGATAGAACCACATAAAACATAAAAAGAATTTAAAATCTACTTCAAAGCCTGACTAAAAAGGTGTAGTTTTTCGCCACCCTTTAAAAGTAGTGCTCATAAACAGCTTTATACTGCTAATTCAGCTGCTTGCTACTTACTTTCAACTTGTAGTACATAACACAACACATCACACATCCTAACACACATTAAATCCTGTTTAATAAATACACATATGAGCATCAGCAACATCCCTAACTGATAAGGTTAATCCCCTGGCCTAAGACATAAGGCATACAATGAATACCTGCACAGCTGCAAAGACCTTTCACAATTCATATAATCGCCTGGAATTAAAATTGAAAGAGGATTACTTCAATGGAGATTCACAATAATTACATTGTGATCAAAGATTTGACAGGAGGTTTTCCTAGCCTTACTTTCTGCATACAACTGTGGAAAGTGCATAGGCCTGTTATAACGCAGGAAAGGTCATGTTTTGCATGGAATTTGTCAAATATGCTCGCAACTTCACACGTGTGATCAGGGAAGAACCCTGACCACAACAGCCCACGTACAACTACCAACCCTGTGGCGTACACGGCCCCATGGCCTGGGCCGCCGAGTGGCGTGGGTCGCCGAGTGGCGTGAGGCTCGGGCCCGCCATAGCCGCTTGCGGCTTTAATTATTATTATTATAGTCAACCTATCATCGCGTTTTTCATGGCCTCAACGTGCATGAAAACGCGTAAATTTTGGCATGGACATCAGGCCTCGCGAAAAATTTGATATTTTAAAGTCGTTGGAAATGGGCGTGGCCAAATGGCTGAATAGCGCCCCCTAGAAAATTTCAAAAGATCAGCCCCGCCGATGCGTTTCACCTAGAGGCTTGAAATTTGGTGGGCTTATAGAACATGGCAAGACACACAAAAAAGCCTCTTAGTGTCATGGTGAAATCCAAACCGGAAGTCGGCCATTTTGAATTGAAATTTTGACATTTTTGACCTATCTCCTCCTACAGATTTAGTCCGATTGACTTCAAATTGGCTACAGAGCATCGAGATGTCATCCTGAACAAATGTTGTGCGGCATAAGTCTCTAGGTCAAAGGGCGTGGCTTCTGGAGCCATGAGAAATTTGGCGACTTTTCGTTTCCTCGCCATTTCACCTTCGAACACCTATAACTCACACATACTTTATCCGATCAGCTTCAAACTTGCTGGACATGATGCTGGCTCCGCCCTGAACGTTCCGATGTATTGTTTTCCCACGTCACTCATAGCGCCCCCCGGTGGTAACAGGAAGTGGCCAGGTTTTCCTTTAACGTGTATTGATGGCACATACTTGACCCCATCAACTTCATTCCACTTCTAAAACATGCAGAACCAGTTGGTGAAGCTACACCATGAACCCTGTGAAGCTACGAGCAATGGCGTCCACGTGGCGACGCGGCGACTGTCGCCCCTCGCCATGAAATTACGTTTGCCCTTTTGATGGCTTTAATAAACTCGTATCATCATGAAAATTGATACACAGGTCGAGGGTGGGATGGTCTTTGATCTGATAGGGCGGCGCCCGTGGGCGGGGCCAAATGCCTCTACAGCGCCCCCTTGAAATTTTCAAAAACCCCTCCCCATAGGGGTTTTTTTGGAGTTGGAACATGAAAATCGGTACACATGTGTAAGTTGTCAAGGCGAACAAAAAAGTCTCTTGCACCATTGGTCTACTCCAAACAGGAAGTCGGCCATTTTGATATTACTCGCCATTTTGGCGTGATTTCCACACTTAGTACTTTAATCAACTTCTCCTTGGGATTTTGTCCGATTCACTTCAAATTGGCTACAGACCATCGAGATGCCATGCTGATCAATAGATGTGCAGCTCAGATCTCTACATCAAGGGGCGTGGCCACCATGGCACCGCCATTTCTGATCCATCGCCATGCATATTCAAGCAGCTCTCTCTCCTACATACTTCATCCAAACTGCTTCAAACTTTCTGTACATGATCAGAGCCCCTCCCTCAACGTCTCCATGTGCTCATAAGAAATCTCACTCATGTCGCCCCCTTGTGGAAACAGGAAATGCAGTGTTTTACATCAACATTGTGCGATTTGCTCGAAACTTCACACGTTTGATCAGGGTCAGCCCCTGAACACCCCTACCCACATCTGGCTTCATAGCGCCACCTGGTGGACGAACAACACATTGCATTTTCCCGTTCCCGCACCGCTTTTTCGCCCTTTTCGCTTCGCACCACGGCCCCCGCGCGCCTCAGGCCCCCGCGGTTGCATGGGTCGAGCGAGGGCCCGTCATCGCCGCTTGCGGCTTTAATTTTTTTTAAATTTTTTATTTAGATCTAATCAAGCTAGGGCCATTATTTTAGTAGCCTAACTATGGAAATTAGCATAAGTATGGTCCATGATCATAAAAATGGAGGTCTGGAACTCTTAGAAAAGGGATAATTTAGGAGAGGTGCCTTACAGGTTGTATCAGTAGAAAAAACATCAAAAGGAAAGAATTTAATTAAGTTTACAGTTCTAAACCTTTCAGATTCACAATGAGGAGAAATATACTGTCCAGTTGTCATTTTTTAATGAAGGTTTGTGGTCTAATTTCTACAACTGGTCCTTAAGTGGTTAGAGTAGCTCAAGTGAATGCAGGTTCACTCTTGGCTTGATAATGGCACTGTGGGGTTCCCTGGTCTAAAATGAGCAGAGCTGTTCATTTGTTCTTTGACCTAAAAAGACCAGATAGAGGGAAGCTGGGAATGGAGGTACAGGGAGCTGAGTGAACAATGTTGGGGCAATAGATGATGAGCAAAGGTGTAGGACTGGAAAAGGCCTGTTTTTCTACTCAACCTTCAAACTCCAAGGGATATGCGGACAGTCCATGAATAAACCAATCAAGGACATCTTAGGGGAGGCTGGAAAGGCTCTGAATAAACAATATAAAACAAAATATTATGATAAAATGGAATGATCTAGAGGATCAAGCCATTAAGAGGCTGCTTACACCGACTGGCCTGGGGGTCATGTTGCTTCTAATTAATGCTCGCCAGACTCTGGATGGGCCAGGGGGTGCTAAGGGTTTAAAGTAGTTAGCAATATTTGTGAAGTGACAGCCACAAGAGGCGCCGTGAAAACATAACAACAAATCCTATGACCTCACAAGTAGATAATTGAGGCTAAAATGAGTCCAACCAAGGAAACACCTCTAGCCTTGCCAACAGACTCTGCAGCTACATTGCTATTCCAGATAATTGAAGGACTCAATCATGGAGCTGCACACAAGTGCTACCTAGCCTACATATCCAAATAGCACCTTTATTTTCCTTTGCATATACAGTATGATCAAGATATTTAGTGACAGATTTGGGGCTAAGATTAAATGTTCCACTTAATACTCAAATTGACCAAGAGGGTAATCTCCTTAAGCCTCACACTTTTGTGTTTATTGAGTGCGTTTGATCTTCTGTTCATGCGGAGCCCCTGGGTGATGATGGTATTTCGTGGCTGTGGTCAAATCTTCCACAATACACCCCCCTCTACTTTCAGTGCTTCCCATTGCCTGTTGCTGTTTCCCCCCCTATCTGAAGTGAGTGCAGTGCTTCATTTCTCAGTAATAACCCAGAGTCCTAAAACCAAAAAAAAAAAAAGGGTGAATCCTCAGAGTGTGTCCAGCCCGAGGCGCATTCTAGCCACCGCTCTCACATCACTAAACAATTGCTATGTGGGTCTTGAAAGGAAGCAGAGTCCCTTTGGCGCAGTCACACATGGCTTCCAGGAGTCAGTGACCAGCAATTAGCAATACAGTAGGCTAATTAAAGTCTGACTTTCCTTACTTTTTATTAAGCTTGTAGGTTACACATCAAAACGTCTAAAGCTTATAGACATTTCTCATATCTTTTATGGGTAAATTGCCATGGAAATATATTGTAAGAGGCTACAATTGATAGTAATCCAACATTTTGTGGACTGAATTTTGAATTGGCGGTCTTGAAATGTTGGACTGGACCCTACACCAATAGTTGCTTACTGTCCAAATGAGTTCCCCAAGGATCAGTGTTGGAGCCTGGAGGGATAAGCTTCCTCCCCACCTCTTACATTTTCCAGTTTCCATTATGATCTATATGGCAACCGGTGATTGATGCACTCCAATTTCGAAAACATCATGTCCAGGGCATTAGATCAGTGCAACAACCTTCACTATGTTCTGATAGTATCTCTGTGTACTGCACCTGGTGGCAATTCAGAGACCTGGCCCATTTCCCCTTGGCTGACTCCTGCTCCATTGCCTCACTTGATCCTGCAAAGTTTTCTGCACAGTCATAGTGTGTCTCTTTCCAGCTGTCAAACTCCCACTCTGTTATATTTCTCTGTTGCTTAGCATTTTTCCTTCAGGGTACAAGCGTGACAATACGAGAGCACGGGGCTTCGTCGTCTATCACCAGTCTCGTAAGGAGGTCAACACATGAGCTAAAGCTTCCTTCTTGCCAGGTGCCATCAAAAAAAGAACATACTCATGTTTCCGACTGCATTTGCATTCTCCCACATCTGGGTCAACATCTGCATAAGGCTGCCTGATCTGCCCCCTGGTTCTGCGCAGTGACTCCAGGCTTCTTTCAGAATCTAGCACTAAAAGGGAATATCGTGAGGATGAGAGCAGAGCAAGTTTTGACATACAATAAATATGTATTTTGGAAAGGACAGAGCAGCAAGCCAAAGAAGAATCCTGATGCTAATGCCTTTGGTCATTACATTACAACACAACACAACAGAGTGGAACAACCTAACATCTTTCACTAGTTGTTCCAGGGCCACAGGTTGGGTATTACAAATGGGCCAACGAAACATTTGCAAATAGTGCCAATTAAAAAACATTGTGAACAGAGGCCCTGAAAGGCAAGTAAATGGATCATGCCAGGATAGTTTTTCAAGTTTTTTTTAGGGAGAAAGAAAGTAAGAATAAATAAAAACTACCAATTTCCCTCTTGGAGGTAAAGGTCAAGAAAAACTTGAATGCATTTTAGATCAGTGTTCATGTTGCAAGAATTTCTTAACCTCAGCAGTGGTCTTCCATATTTCTGCCCTTTTGTGTTTTTCATTGTCAGGTTTAAGCATCAAATTGTGAATAACTACCAAGTCTATAATATTAGATAAAGGTGGACTGAATTAAATGTATTTTGTAGTTTGTCTTTCTGACCGCTTTTGACAGTTTTATGGCAGATACTGCATTCTGGCTTGGTATTTGGTACAGATATGGCACTTTGCCTTGGATTTACTCCAATGGAATTATAAAGTAAATTATAAAATGTTGGGAGTACATTGGATGGACAGCACAATAAAGAGCCTAATAACTCTAAATTATAAATATAATACATTTTAGCAATACCAATATCAATATCAAATTCTACCAGATTGAAGAGAATATGGCACACTTTTTATTGGTCAAAAAAAAAAAAAAAAAAATGCAGATACCGCACTCTGCCTTTGTAGGGCAGATTTGCCCCGTGCCTAAGGAAGTAAGTGTTTCCAGTAAAGCGAATCTAAGTGAAAGCCACTGTTGATGGATTTTTTTCCAGACCCGGGTCCTCCTCAGTAACACTTCCAGGACAGTAGTAGTGAAGCAGCTAGCCGCTAATGAAGGTTTTTGTGGTTGATCGTGTCTTTCCTTCCCTAACTGAGCGTAGAGTAATTTCTCTGATCCATTGCCCCTCGGTCCCCTGCGTCTGCTTGGACGTTTGGCAGCTTGTGCTTTAATCTGTTGGATGTGAAACATTAACTCACGCAGCGCCTCCCACCCCTAGGGTGCCTCTAATCCTCTCACCCCTGACCAGGAAACACAAGTAAACACTGAACTGATACTCCCTAACACTACATTAGCCCCTGGCATTCAGAGCTAGTGTGTGTGTGTGATGTGTGGGAGTGGCTGGTGCGTCACAATGATTATTACTACAAGTCACTCAGCAGAACTGTGAAAAAAAAAGTGTGTTTTTGTACTTGTACATGAGGGCCAAACACTCACTGAGGTCATGGCTCTGGTTTTTGGGGGATTACTGCAATGAAGAACTAAAAACTAAGATTTAATGGATCAATTATGGGCTGATTTGTTATTTATTGGTTCAATACATTATGATATGACCACCGCTTTTTACTTCAGGCCAGCAGGAAAATAAATAATTAAAGATTTTGTATTTTCATATCAAAATCTTTAACTCAAACTGTGGAAAATGTATTGGATAAATTAAAAGTCACTTCAGTTACCTCACAAAATGTTGCACTCGTGTTTGAACTAGTGTTTCAAATCATTTGAACAAGTGGGCATTGTCATTTTTAAACATTTTCGAGATTATCAAACCATCAAAAAATCGTAGAAGCATTGCAATATACGTATCTTGAATGAATATATCTTGATATCTGGATATGGTGTTGGGTACAGGTGTGGCAATATTGTTATAGGGTGCCAACTACTGTAGAAAGCTTCAAGAGTTGCCCTTGCGCTATGTTTCATTCCTCAACTAAGCCTCCTGGGGCAATACTCTTAACCCAACAGGAAGTTTTTGAATTTAGTATGTTATTTTATTATCATCATTACTATGTCTTTATTCCTTATTTAACAAATGTACTGTAGTACACACCATAAATATAGATTATATCTTCAGGGGAGGTGTAGAGCAGTTGCCAGATACCGTAACTAACTCATTCCCAGTTCCCACCAGAAGGTGGTGCTGTATCTTAGGTATTATTCGTTTTCCAAAAATTGAGAAATCTGCAAAACCTACGTTGTCAATCACAGATTATATAACAAGTATCTTTTGCACAAAAGGAATTGTTGCACATCTTGGCAACAACTAATCCCATTAATACAAAATGTTGGTACTTTGCAAACAATGACCAAAATTTCCCACTGGGTGACACTTTCCATCCAAAATTGTGGAATAAACACTTTTACACAAAGTTCAAACATATTCTATGAGAGTTAATTGAAGCATATGATATTTAACAGCCAATCAAATTGAGGCCACGTCACTTGACCTGCATTAACATCTTGGCAATGACTCCCACACAAGCTCAAAGTGCAAGGGCCTGACATTTTGAGGAGAGGACGCCTTGACACTTGTCTTGTTGGGATCTCATTAATCCAATGTGAAGAGAGTCCTCATCACCGAGGCCTTCTCTCTCATGGAAGCGGAACATGGAAATCAGTAATACGTAAAAACCCACAAGTATATCTTGTCCATCAG
The DNA here is from genome assembly GCA_030347415.2 of Decapterus maruadsi. Classification (NCBI taxonomy): domain Eukaryota; kingdom Metazoa; phylum Chordata; class Actinopteri; order Carangiformes; family Carangidae; genus Decapterus; species Decapterus maruadsi. Next base: position 40,742,623 of record CM064886.1, read on the forward strand.
TCATAGCCTCACATTTCGTTTGTCAGACTATTGAAGCATCAGAATCATTTTGCCTGACAGTCTGGATTTTTCAGACCTATGTCTTTTTGAGCTCATCGTCCCTGACAGCTGTAATTCTTGACTGTTTGACAGATTTGCTTCCATTTCTGTAGACGACTATGTTGCACTGGCTTCTCTCAAAATAATATCTCATGTTGTCATAATTATGTTGGACTCAAATAGAAGACAACTCAATACTATATTTAAAACACTTCAGAATTACATCCATGAAATGGTACCTGTTTCTAGGAAAGTTTCTCACATGGTGCCAAATATACCAAATGTTCACCTTCGACCTTCAGATTAGACTTTTAAGCAAGAAACCAATTCAGGAGGATTGAAGGCTTGGGCTTCTATGAGTGTTTACCTGAAAACCTGAAAATAATTTTTTTTTATTCTGTCAGTCAGAAAATAGTCAGCCAATCACGGTCTGAGCCCTGAGCTTCAGCCCAGAGCATCTTTCTTAGAGCCCATTTACCCCCCTCTAAGAGGCTGACAGGGGGTTAAATGGGCAGCCTTTCCTCAAGTCCTAAAACCCTGATGTGACTTGAATTGTAATTGGTCAGCTGACCAACAACATGCACTCCACTTTCTGGCTCCTACCGGGTAAACAGAGCTGGAGATCAGCAAAAAGAAGAGAGAGAAAGGTGGAGCAAGGGAGGCCGGACTTTAAAAGAAACGAGCGCTGGAGGTGGAAGCAGTGCAAAAACCATTGATGTACTTTGAACATCCAAAAGATGCAGCTGGTGAAATAAGAAATAAAGATGTTACAGATGTCCTTGCGGTCCTGAGGCCTGTACAGGATCGCAATCACAAAACTAGGTAGGGTTTTCTATTTCAGTGGACCCTAGGCCCAGGTCTACTACACCTCAAGATCTCCTGGTGTCCAACTCAGAATGACACCGGAGAGGACAAAGTCGGCAGAAACCCAACAAAAACCCGTAATCCATTTGCGCCTTCACTGCTAATAACCACTCTTCTCAGTTTGTCTCTGTTATTTTTTTAAATAAGTGCAAAGGATGTTGCATAAACTCTGTATCTTGAGCTCCACTACCTGTTAAGATCTTGACCAGACCAGCTACAGTTAAAGTGGTTGGCACAAAACAAACAGAAAAATGTCTAAAACTGTTTACATCCATTATCATCTGTCAGGGTATTGTAATTAATTTGGCACTGATGAACTGATGTTTGAAAAACTCATCTGGTTGCACCCAGCTCAGCCTGTTTCTGTCATAATGAAGGGAAAAATACAACTATTTTGTCAGCGCGCTTGGCAGTTCCACAGAACCTTTAATGACTTGATTCTCAAAAAGAGCCTGCAGTGACTACAGGCTCTTGGGGTAACACGATAATTATATCAAAAGTAGTTGGAATAAGAAATAAAGTTACAACTAAAGCTTTTATGGTATTCTAACCTCTCTTGGTGCTTCACACTGAGTATGTTTACACAGTGAAGTTGAGTTTAATTGGACGACTGTCCTTGTCCCAGGATACAAGGACAGGAGGGGAATCGATTTATTGACTGAAGTATGTCCGCCTTGCTACAATAGGTGGCGATATGCTGCTTTTCAGCTTGTTAGCATTGGACCTTTTTTTCCTGTTGACCTATTACATCACAGGCCAAACAACTGACAAACAAGTTAGCACCAAGTCCTTAGTCAAAGCCTGGGGATGGGAACTATGGAGACCGTGCAAAGCGCCTAAGCCAGTTGGTCTTTGATTGTGGAAAACATGCAGGATTAAATGGACAAAACATTATCTAGATGTATTAGTCCGACTTTGAGAAACTTGATTTAGCACAACTTGACTCTGACTCAAAGTCTGGTCTTAGTTGGATGAACAAAATGTCATGTACTGTACACATATTGACCGAGTCCCAGTGCTTGGATGGACTATAGACATTTTTAAGGTGCTCCATGTAAGTTTTATATTAAATATCAAGGTCTAGAGGCAGACACAGCACTCAGAAGCCGTTTGATAAATCCCTTAATAAGGAAAAATGCTGGAGGATGGTGAGGGTACAGAGCTTAGGTCTGAGGCATCTACAAGAAAATACACAAAGACGAAGTGGAGAAGTAAAACCGAGTGGCCTTGGAGTGGAGTGTTTTTCCTGGCTGAACAATCTGAGGATGAGTGGGAGGACTGGAGTGATTGAGATGTGAGTGATGAGTAGATTGAGCACAGGCAGGGACACAGAGAGAAACACAGGAGAAAACAGTCCAAAGATCATGTGGACGGTTTTGATTCAAAAGCCTAAATGTCAAAGACCGTACAGCCAGGTCAAAGGTCAAACAAAGCCAGACCCTGCTGGAGCTGAAAGCTGCCTCCTTTTAATATCACATCATCATATTGCGCTTGAATTTTTTCAATCTCCTGATAAACGTAATAGCATATGGGTATCTTTCCATCCATCTATTGGCTATAGCGCTTATCAAGGTTGGAGCCAATCCCAGCTAACATAGGGTGAAGGCGGGGTACATCCTGGACGGGACGCCAGTCTATCACAGGGCTGACATATAACCTATAGCAGAAAACCTGGAGAGAACCACACAGACACAGGAAGAAAGTCTGTTCCTGTACCATGTGATTACACGCACCCTATACGGTCCCCTCTTGTCACAGAGGCAGCATTCAAGGACCCTCGGAAAGCAGAAAATCCCGCGAGACAGATGCCTTTTACAGCTCGCCTTTATCATAAATAGTTTGGAAGTTATGTTGTTGATGTTTTGAAAAACACGTCCCACAAAATCCCACCATGTGAGGGGTTTTCCCTGGCCACCACACATATGCAGTAGAACCTAGACCTGCTTTATAGTCCAAAAAGTGACATGGAAATCTACCTTATTTCAATGTTGGACTTTAACATCCTCAGTGAAGCCCATTCTGTTCACTCACCATTCAGCCCTGTGTAAAGAGGCACAATACAGCGGTGAGGCTCCTCAGTGTCCTTTATACGGGCAGGGGACTATGATTCATAGCTTTTATAGCCCAAATAAAGTTTTCATGTTCACAGTATCACACCCCCACCTCCCTCCCCTCTCTTACACGACTTCCTCCTTGTCAGCCAGTTTTCCGCCAGCCTCTTTTGACACCACTAAAGAAAGCGAAGGAATAATGTCGACTTATCAGCAAGCGGCGCGGCGGCAAAGGAATCAAATCAAAATGTCACAAAGAGTTTTCAAGGCTGCTTCCAGCCCGGCTTCTCCTCCTGCTCGTGCATCTTTAGATGGTGTGATAGCGGAGTGACAGACCCCACCCACCCCCCTCCCCACCCTGTGCCACCCTGACTGCGGCGTCTGATCAACTTTTCTTTTGGTCAAAGGTCAGTTTGCCGTGGAATGATCAACGTTGCTTGGCAACATCCAGACAATGCGTGATAATTAATCAGAGCTGACACAGATTTAAATGTCAGAAATATTTTATTATCGCTGCCTCCCAACAATCGCACTCAAATTGCCCTCCCAAGCTTTGTTAAATAAAACTGAAGCATGCATGCTCATTTCAACTGTAACAGAAAATATGTTTTTGCACCATCACACTCCACTCACTAATGAAACCAATTTATGAAGCCCAATTAAGTTCAATTGGATCTGCTTACTGTTTGCCAGAATTAATTCATTCTCATTAAAAAAGTCTGTGACGTCAGGCCATTTGCTGAAGAGGTTTATAATTAATCTCTCATTATGATGATAATGTTTAGTATTATTTTTTCTATGTCCATGAAAATGTCTACCTTACAATGCTTAACTAGGAAAATACTCCAGAGCACAAATTGATCTTTGGAAAGTCCCATGTGGCAATAATAATAATAATTTGAAACCACAGAGGGATGACAGCATCACCGACAATACATTAAAAACAGGTGAATCATTTCAAAGAATATCATTAAAATAATTGTTTTTTTAAAAGGTTTTGCTGCCAAGCCTCATGTCTGCATGCTTGTTATTCCACTGTCAAGGAAAAATCCCCTTTTATCCACTTTAGATCAAGCAAGAGAATTTTCAAGGGAACTAGGTGTTGTAATGTGCTGATGTGGAACTACTTAAAGGTCCCATATTTTATACTTTTCCTTTGTTTTATTTGAAGAATTGATACAAAAAAAAAAATTGTAGTTTCATGATTCAATGCAGTTAGGTATCCACACTTTAAAGTGATACGCCAACATTTTTTTCCGAGTCTTGCCTCACTCCCAAGTCCATGACCAGCAGATAGACATCATCCTTTCGACTGTGCGTGCAGTAACCATGGAGATAGAGCCGTATCGCCTGTAATTAGCTTAGCTCAAACACTGGAAATGTATGGGTAGTGGTAGCCTGCCTCCTACCTGAGCTGAAATCAGCAGTCAGAAGCTGATTTCATTAGCTCTAAACTCTGTGAATATATCATTTTATCAATATTTCAAACATAATTAGGCGAGAAAGTAGCCGTTTAGATCAGCAGTGTGTCGTTAATTTGTCTAATTGTGTAATTTTTTGTCAGCTCTGAGACAAAGATCGGTCTGTTTAGAGTTGCTGAAGAGTTTCTCTGATGACTTTAGGTGGAGGCAGGCTAACACTACCCATACACTTCAGGCGTTTGAGCTAAGCTAATTAGCGGTGCACCAGCTCTGCCCTATCTCCCTTGTTACTGCAAGCACAGTCGAAAGGATGGTGTCTATCTGCTTGTTGTGGACTTGGGAGTGAGGGACGACACACAAAAAAAAAATGTTGGCGTATCCCTTTAAGGCTTCTCTCTGAAGAACAGGTCAATGAGCCAATCAGAAGAGAGCTAGCATGAAGAATCTCATCTGATTGGCTGACTGTTTTGAGAGTGATCTGACAAAAGTATATGATTTCAGGTAAAAAATTCAAAGAAACTAAATCCTGCAAGTTTCAATGGTGAGCCCAGGTGGACGTGGCTAAGAGTGGTGGCTTTGTTGTGTCATCACAGAGTTCAGGAAGTCGAAATGGCTCATTTTGCGAACTCAATCTACATGTAATTCTCTGTGAACTGAAGCTTTGATACTTTAATAATATCAATATAGAACCTAGAAATGCTTTACTACCAGAAAACGACATGGACCATTTCACAATATGGCACCTTTAATTAAATATTGCCAGTCCTAAAGACATGTTCCAACTGTTTATTTCCCCATGTCATTCTCTCAGAAGTTGGATGGGATTCAGGCTCCCTGAGGTACAGCAAACTGCAGTCAAGTGAAGCAAACATGGGAAAAAAAGGCTGAACATGTAATAAGGATATAATCTATGAAAGGTAGGGACACAAATACAAAGTACAATTTTATCAGCAGCTTTCGTTTGGCATCACAAGCGAGCCAGTGATCTTTTAGAGAGAAATGAGCAATCTCCTTAAAGACCAAGAGGGCACAGCTGCATTTATAGACTGCATAATCATAAATGAGACTCCTGAGGTGCATGAGAAATGTCCTCAGAGGGTCTTGGAAAACCTTGAAGCTAAATGAGTGCCCCCCCCCCCTTGTCTGACAAATGCAGCTCAGATTCTTGGGCACAGTTGATGAACATATGGCAAAAGGCCAGAACAAAGAAAGGTTGAAGCCATCAAACACATTCAACCATCCCAGGACACTACGGTGCTCACAGAGTGTTGTCACAACATTAAAAAATGATTTGCAACGGTTTTGAAAGCACTGACAGATGATGTGGTCCCGCTGATGGAATGTGTCATTCCACAGGGCACGGACAAACAACGTATTTTCACATTTAATTTGGAGGACTTGCTGTCACAGGTAAATCCATCACATGAAATAGACTGATAAGAAATCCCACAGGTTATAAATAATGGAGGCTGGGAATAAACTCCACCGATAAATGCTTACATGGGTATATTTACAAAGAATAATAAAACAAAGTGTCACAGCATGTTCCAAAAAAAAACAAAAAAACATGGAACTCATTATGGAGATAACACCTTTCTGAAAGTTTATTAAATGACAAGTCCTCTGGATTTCAAAACAAAAGGTCTTTTTGACTGACATAGAAAAAGTGTTTTCTGATCCGGGGGCCCTATCAGCAGTTTGTCATTATCTGCCGGTGCCTTCCAAAGCTGTCACAAATCACTGTTACAAGAATAAAAGTCTTTTCTGATCTTAGATTAAGGCACAAAAACAACTTGATTAAAGGCCCAGCCCCAGCACATTCGTGCTTTCACTTATTGTGCCTGAAGAGACATTCTCTCAGCGCTTGATTTACATTTCTATGATTCTGTTTGCTGAATGACCGACATGCATATTCATTTTCTTCTGTACCTTCTCCTATTGCTGACTATTTCCAGCTGCAGAAACTGTCCATCAAAATGTTCAGCTTTTAAGGTACATTATTTTTTGTATCATAGTTCACAATTTTTTCCCTCATAAAAGTTATCATTGATTTGATGGAGATTTACGGATTTGAAGATTTTAATATATTTGTAAGAATTCATTAAGTAATAAATTCATATTTCAGCTCTGAACTTGTCACAAGACTTTCAGCTATTGTTCAGTTTTTGATATTTTTGAACAATTTCTGTACATGCTTGAGTTTGTAATGAGTACAAAATTTAGCCATTATTCCATCAGAACATTTTTGGACTATGCTCATCTTTCATGTCTCACACATACTTTATATATCAAAATGTAGACAAAGTTCTTTCAAATAGTTTGAGTCTATGATAATAGGGGTGACCCCTTTTGAAACATCAATTCATGAGCGATCAACTTCCACACTCTTAATTCAAAAGTACTTTTTTTTCAGCACTTTTCAGTCCTTGTCAACATTTGTCAGCAATTTTGTTGAAATTGTCCAAGTTTAGCTTTAATGTTCAGCAGTTTCAGCAATCATTTTAGGCAATTAAGCCTTTCACTCTCAACGACTAGTTTTCCTTTCATTCTGAGCTCTTTCTTCTCCAGAAGCTTCTTTTCAGCCCTTTTTGGGATACATCCAGCTGGCGCCTTAAGATTTCATGGCCAGATTTTTCTCTGCTGTAGAGCTCCTGTCTCTTTTTTTTATCAGTCAATGTCAGGTGTTATGTGTCAGTAATTTCTGAAAACCTAATTTCTAAAACTTAACCATGCAAAGCTTCAGCCTCACTTGATCAGCTTGAATAAAACACCAGTGCAGATAAGTAAGTCCTTTGGGGTTTAAGGAAATTACTATTTCTCATGTGGTTACAACAAAACCAAAATTGACATTAGATATACATAAGATTACAGGATTAATACATAGTATGACTTATATCTTGATCAGTAAATTAAATTGAATATTTTCTTCATTTATTTATTATTTAAGTAAGAATAATATATTGTTTCCTGAGGATGTTACAATGCAATATTTACCTCTGTGCACATACAGTAAGCTGACTACTTACAGTCTTTTACACGCTGTGATTCTTCGTAATATTTTCAGTAAATGTAAAGAAAGGAGTCATGGAGCCAACAAGGGACCTGATGGGATCCTCATATGTTATTAATAGCATAAGAAACACACACACACGCACACACACGCACACACTCCCTAGACTGAGACTGGCCTTCAAGACATAAAAGATTTAAACCAATCTAACACACGTCCTTAGAGACCGACAGTGTTTTAAGGCTCAGCATTAAATTATGATGATCTTCTGTATCAAAAACAGCAATTAAATCCAGCTAAGCAAGAAGTGACATTGTCAGGATACATCTAAAAACAAGATCTGCTGAGGGGGGCCGAGGCTTGCAGTTTAATAGGCAGATTTTAGAATAGTTTGTCAAAGAAAAGTTGGACAAAGATTCAATGTTAGAAATCTTTGGTTCAAAGTAAAACACAGCTCTACAGAGTGGTCTCCCAAAGAGCAGGGAAGAGGATGGCTCTTAAAAGTAATTTGACTGAGTGTGCACGATTTGCATGTTGTACAACCGATGATATTCAAATGACCTTCGACAGTCCAGAGCAGAGGCTGGTCCTTCAATCATGAATACATTACAGAGGCTACAGAGGTGTAATCATGAGCCAGAAAACTGCACAGCAAGACTAAATGGTCCGGATTCGTGATCACCTGATGATTCTGAAGGATCACGGCCGTTTCATCTTTCTCTCAATTGCCTCATTCTGCATGAAGAGGTTGTACTGTTTGTTGTTGCTAGAGGACACTGCTCGGTTTACAGTAAGCCGACTCCCGTTGGCAAATGTGCTTCCAGAAATAGCAAAAGTGGAAAAAAAAGAAAAATGGGGAGGTAATACAAATGTGCTGCTGGTTGCGTGCCAACGTTGTGGACGTGCTGAAGATACAAGGCACATATTCACAAAGCATTTTTATCTTAACTCTAAGAGCAAGTTTGGAGCTAAAAGTTTTCTCAAGAGTCCTATTCACAAAGCTGCTGAGACCAACTTTTATTAAGGAAGAGAGAAAACTTTGTCTGGACTGCTTCGGCTGCAGTCCTCTGATGTTTTTTAAATTCATTCATTGGGACACACCCTACATTTTTAGGAATGTCTTTCAGGCAGGATGGAGTTTGTGTAAAGGCTATTCTTTTTTGTAATGTACCTCATTGACAGTTTCGACTACATTCGGCACAAAACACTTTTACAAGCGCTGGGACAAATATACAAGTAGCAAAACAATTTTACAAGTCCCCAAACAAATTCACATTTCAGAAAACAAATTTATAAGTCCCGAAACAACATAAACCGGAAAGGGAAAATACCAAATCCAACGTTGACCTGGTAGTTATACCGGGAGCGGCCAATTGGAGTTGCTGTTGTCATCAATCGAGTACATGGTGATGTTTTCCCGGTTTTATATCACAGAAAGGACTAGTACACATCAATCACTTTGTGGAAAGTGTTTCATGTCTTGTATATGTGTTTTCTGAAAGGTAAGTGTGTTTCGGTTCTTGTAAATGTGTTTTCTAAAGGTGCGTTTTGGTACTCGTAAATGTGTTTTCTGAATTTAAATGTGTTTCGGTACTTGTAAATATGTTTCGGTACATGTAAATGTGTTTTCTGTGTAAAAAATGTAAATGTTTTTGATATGTAAACATGATAAAAATGTGTTATGGTAATGTCATTCTGTTTTATGATATGTAAAAATGTTTTTCAAAATGTAAATCTGTCCAGGCTTTGTAAAAGTTTCACATTTTTGTAATTTTGTTTAACACCTCCCGGCCACCGTGATAAACTCTAAAACCTTTGCTCATATGTTTGTACTAAAACTTGATATTGCAATCATGCAGTTAAGAACAGTGGAGCATATCGCAGAACTCTTACTGGAGTTGACCCCGAAACCTGACCCAAACCCTTCATGGACCCATGTGAGGTGAACTCAGAAGGTTAAATGTGAAAGCACCTCCTCGATTTAACAATTTCACCTCTTGGTTCCCTTATTGGCGTTTTCCCACGGCTTTCAAGTGCGTGTCGTGATCTTCCTCAGCAGAGAAACACTTAATCCACAGGGAAAGGCCAAGGAACAACAGAAAAACCCGCGGCCATGTACTGTTTCAACATAGTTTCTGAGCCTCTGTGCAAAATGTAATTAAACTGCCGCCTATAGCATGTGTGCGCTGTTCTAGCAGAGTAATTGAAGGCCACAGTACACACATATATAATGTACAAAGAGAAGAGGTGGGGGTCACTAGTGGCACACAGCTTATTTTAGCCCAAGCCTCCCCTTTAGCGGTTTGCTCTGGCCTTGAGCACACAGACACTTCTGTGATAATCCAGCCAATACCCCGACCCGTCCAAAGCCTTTTTTTTTTTTATTTCTACACTGGCTCACATTCAGGAACTGGCTCGCTCCGACCATTGACTTCAGCTCACAACACATTAACTCGACTCACTGTTCTCTGCAGGCGACGGACATAGAGGCTGCACTTGTACCTCGGTTTCCCATCATCATCACAATCTGGTTTATTGCCAAGTGGGCGTTCAAGAAGAACACGCTCAAGTGTCTTGATGCTTAGCAATGAAAATAAAGACAGGTAAGGCAGATGAGTGTCTAGAGGTTGGATTGTATCTTAAGCTGTGATTCTTAAAGTTATTCACAGTTAATGATGTTCCACATGCATAAGGATGGGGAATTGGCTGAACATCATTGTGACTGACAAAGACTTAACCAGAGGCTTTAAAAGGATGTGTGGAAAGATAATATACCATAAATTCAACATCATTCAAGCCATTTATTCAATGAGACTTAACCCAATTATAGCCCAAATCCTTTTTTCTTTTCTTTTTTGCTACAGTATTTCCTTTAGATCAGTGGTTCTCATCAACATATTGGAATTGGGCTGATAAATCCTTTGCAGTAATTTCAGACTATATTTCAGTTTTATTTTGTTATTAGACGACATCTAGTGACCAGAGTTATTATGGCAGGAGCGAAAGAAAAAGTGCAAAAGGAAATGTTCTATAAGGAATAATTGGGCAGGGGTTGGATTGACTATATTCGTTGTTTTTTTTTTGTTTTTTTTTTTGGGGGGGGGGAATTGGCCAAAAATTGTCCTTTCTTTCTTTCTTTCTTTTTGTACCAAGTTCCAATGATAAGAACTTGTTACGTAATTACCAGCCAGACCTCTTTGTTGCCAGACTAGTTCCTTTAGATCAATAGTTGTGCTTTAATGTTTTCTCAGCCCCCAGACTATGGAACATTGTTCCTATTGAGATAATAAACGCAAGATCATTAGTGTCTCTTCTTAAAGCAACCTTTAATAGGAAAGCTTTTATGACATTTGATATGCTGGTGCCTTTTTCTATTTTCTCACTACACAGACAAGTTATATTCTTGTAAAAACGTATCTCAGTTTTTATGATGTGTTTAATTGCTTTCCTTCCCTTTTCTCTCTGTATAGCACTTCGTAACGAAAAGTCTATAGACATAAACTGTATAGTCATTTTTATTACTCTACTGCATATATGCTTTGTTCTACAACTTTGACCACTTGTATATTTAAAATATTTTCATGAATAATTTATGGTTATTGTAACTCTCCACTGAAGCAACACATTTTTACGTTTCTTATTTGATGCTAATTGCATTTAATTCACTTTGTACCTTTAATATCCATAATGAAATCCAATATTAACTTATTTAATCTAATCTCATAAAATGTATTATATAAAATTTATATTATTAAATAAAATGTATAATAAAAGAGTCAATCTTATAATTCAAATAAAAAAGGTAATTTCTAGTGCTATGTAATAAGAATTTGGGCTTCAATTGTTTCTAGCACAATCTCCAAGTTTGCCGTGGTTGGACAGGTTGGAAAAAAACAACAAAATTTTCAGATTTAGAAAGGCATGCATATTTCATACACAAGAAATAGTCTTTGCCACATGGCATCAACAGCGGGGATATTGATTCAGTTTATATTCTCACCTCAGAAATGCACCATGGGGCCCGTGTCTGTCAGCGCTCCTGCCTCACCGTCATCTTCCTGTTGAATAGAAAAGAGTAGCCATGAATAATTCTGTCATTGTTTTTTTTGCCCATCTTGTTTTCATTGCTGGTGATTTAGAGCCACAGCTTTACATTTCACACCACTGTACAAATACACAGCACCTGCATCCACCCTCTGCAGACGGTCGCAGCTGGTTGTCGCTCGCCGCCCCTCGTCACTGTCAGCCGCGACATGAGCTCCATGTAAAGTTGTGTTAACACAACATTGAGACACGGACGTGGAGGAGCTGCCAGTGACAGAGATGGAGCAACACACACACACACACACACACTTACAACAAAGGACCTGTCAGCACCCCCACAGGGCTCCAATTCCATTCAGGAGCCAATAACAGAGTGATTTTCCCCCGGCCGTACCTGTCTTTATCTCATGTGGCTGGGCCAGCTATAAGATTGCATGTACATTACTGTTTTCTCACTGTGCATGGCAGTGAAAAAAAAGTTAATTGAAACACCATGAAGGCAGCACTTTTTCCCCCTCTGGTACATTCTGTCTAACCTGGAATAATCTACAAAGCATCTCACTTTTCGTACTACACTGGAGTAATCCATGTGGAAAAATACTTTTTTTTTTCTTTTTTTTTTTAAAAAGCCAAAAGTTGCTCATGTGGAACTGAGAAATTATTGCTAATGGCAAAAAATGTAAACCTTGTTCCATCTTGCAAAAACTAATGCAGCCTTGGTGTTTTAGCCTTCCCTCATGGAAATAAATGATTTGGCCAAATTTATAGAAACATTTCTTAGTATATAATACAATTAAAAGAATTATAAACATTTAAAGGTCCTATATTGTTTAAATGTAGACGTTCATGTCTTGCAAATGCACATATTAACCCTATATTAAGAAACTGAACCTTGAAGGGATAGTGAAACATTTTGGCAAATTGCCATAATCCCTATAGTCATAGGAGTAAATTCATTAACTTTAATTAATATGTGCAGGTCACAACTTGTCCACCAGAGCATTTTGGGGTTGTTGGATTGTGTATTTGATGAGTTTAGAGGGACAGGGGACCTGTAACATTCACCTCCATTGTGTTCACTGAGCAGCTCATGCCTCTGCCCCGTGGATCTCAAAACAACATGCATTGATAATTAAAGGTAATGATCCTACAGCTGTGACTATAGGGATTATGGAAATAGACAAATTTGCCAAAATGTTGAACTATCCCTTTAAGGCTCAATTTCTTAATATAGACTGTGTGCATTTATTTGTAGAGTGAAGCTTTGATACTTTCACAATGTTAAAATAGAACCTACAGTAGACCCACTATCCCTTCAAAATGAGCTGTCAGGACTTCCTGAACTTTGTGATGTCACAACAAAGCAAAAAAGGGGCATTCCTCAGCTAAAGGGAATTAAAGAAGAAATAAAAACTTTGCCAACCTAGCTAGAAAATAAGTAAGCAGCAGGATGTGGATGCTGATTTTTATCTGATCACACAGCCAATCAGGAAAGAGGCTCACAGCCTCCTCTCTTCTGATTGGTTGATGTTGTTTCTAGAGCTCCATAAAGAACCCTGCCTACAACAATTAAAGCACCTGAAAAGTGTTTTTTTTCCTGCATGTCCCCCAGCATTTTTTATTTATTTATATCAACTAGATGATATAAATCTGGATGCCTGTGCACGGTCCAGTGTGAAGGCGGGTGTGTCATCAGATTGTCTCGGCTGTCACCCCCAGCTGAAGGTCAGACATCATGCTGAATTATGATAAGCCTGTGATTTTATGCAGTAATATGGTCCAGCTGGGATTATTAATAATGACACTAATAATAGGCAATCTTGTAAAATGCCCCTCCCTCCTTTAATGTGTATGTCTTGTAATTAGTATCTTACTGTGTGAATGATTGTTGGCTTAATAATCCTTTTGATAGATGGTTTAAATAGGCCATTCTCCTGATGGTACAGATACCAATGAGGAAGCTACTTAATTCCCATCATGTTCACTGTTGGTTATATTAAATGCATGTCTTCCACAAATAAGACAAATATGTGACAGCTATTAGGGTTATGCAGTGTAATGAAGGTGCCTCTCCTGCTGTCTATCTTTCAAACAGGAAGTCTCAATGTGGATGACGTTAAGGTAATGACAAACAGACTGTGGCTGAACTATGTATAGTGTAATCCAGGCTGATAATGAGGTAAAAATGAACCTGAGCATAATCAAGCTATTTCAGGCCACATTACAAGACGATCACACCACGTGCTCAGACTTAGCTTTCATGATAGAAGAGGAATAATCAGCCAACGGAGATAAAGGCGGGGTAATCTATCATCAGACTGCAGGGAGCCAGGGTTTCCAAGCCGCAAGGGGTATGGAGGGCCCTTCTACTCCAAGAGGACGATCCATCATTTAACATACTAACAAGGCGAGGGATTTTAACACGGAAGATAACGCAGGTGCGGTATTATCGGGTGCTCTCAGAGACCTCTGCTAGTGCTGATGGGGAATGCTCCCTTATCTCAATCCAAGAGAAAACTGACCTCGTGACACTGAGAGGGAGCAGCTGAAAGAAAGTATTCAGCGTCCAAAGTGCTAAACTTAACATCTAGTGTTTAATTAGTGGAAAGATTACAGGGCAAGGTGAGTGTATTATTTCTTTACAACCACAAGAATTGGCAAGTAAGTGCCAAATCTCTGAGAGGTACAACAATTTTGACTCCGAGGAGGTGTTTCAGTACCGTAGTTTCTAATACCAAGGCAGACTAAGTCTATTCTAGGCACTTGGCGCTAGGCCTTAGTGGCCCAATTGTTGAAAAACGTATGCTAAAGTGCCCTCTAGGAGCCAAAACGTGTGCTAAAGTGTCCAAAATATGTGTTAAAGTGGCCTCTAAAAAAAAAAAAAAAAATAAAAAAAAAAAAAAAAAAAAAATAGGAGCCAAAACCTGTGCTAAAGTATCCTCTAGGAGCCAAAACATGTACTAAAGTTACCTCTAGGAGCCAAAACGTGTGCTAAAGTGCCCTCTAGGAGCCAAAACATGTGCTAAAGTGCTCTCTAGGAACCAAAACGCGTGCTAAAGTGCCCTCTAGGAGCCAAAGCGCGTGCTAAAGTGCCCTGCCTAAGCCGGAGGTGGGATAGCAAGTTCAAGGTCTGCCAAAGGGTCCCCAACTGGATAGTTCTTTCATATAATATTATCTCCTGATCTAAAGTACACAAAACCTGACCAAACACTTTGTATGAATGACTTCAACAACACCTACAAACAGCATGGAGGTAGTATTTCAAGGACATGCTTCGGCAAGAGTGAGGGGCTACCCGCCAAGTGGTGTTCGGTTTCCCTTGTCTGTATCCAATCGATGCTATCACAATTCCAGTTTCTGTTTGTTCTGTGGATGGACCAACTTTTCCCAAAGTCCACCAGGGAAGAGATACTCCCCATCTCCCTTTCCCTCCCCCCATCTTTGCCTCTCAAGGACAGAACAGCGAGGAGCAGATACGACGCCGCAACCTGATCTATATTCTGGACGGAGAGTGTACTATATAAAGAAAGTGATGAGCCTTTGTAAGTCTACTTGTCCCACTTTCCTCCAAAAACTTCCTGAGGCCTTCCACTACAAGCTGTCGTCAGATAAGGCTTGCTGTTGGGAGAGGTGAAGAACTCTGAACACAAAACTCCTTCGTCTGTTCGGTTATTCAAAGGCAGCGCTCGCCGTTCCTGTCCCTCCACTCCTCTATCTGCTTAGTTGATATTGCAATACATTTCCTCTTTCTACGCTTGTTTGATATCATCGTGTGTAATACCAGATGGAACATTTTTGAAAATTCAGCCTCGTCTCCAGTCATTCCAAGTTCTGCATAGGAACATACCAAGTTTCTAAGGAAACACTTGGAGTCTTGGAGCCTTAAAACTATTTATATAGGCTAAATAAATATATTATTTGTTCTATCACAAATTAAATAATAAATAATTTGCAGAAATTTGGACATTGTTTATCTTCTGTACAGTAGCCTACAATAAATCAAAGAATGACAAAGCTACAAACAAATAAAGATTGTTGTCACTCTTAATTAAACAATTGATTAATTAACCATTCAAATTAGCTTTTAAAATGCCTTGTGTTGTATCATTATCCTTCTGTAAATTCCCCAGGATTCACTAGAACTGCTGAAACATGGATGGAACCACCTTCATTCTCCCTAAACGCATCACGATACACTGACAGTTGGGGGGAATCCCTTACAGATCTTTTGTCCGTAAATATGATTAGAGGAGCGCATACGGCACGCTGCCATGAGCAAGTGACGTCTCTTTCAAGTCGATTCCACGTTGGAACTGATTTTGAAGGCGCTGAGGATGTTAGGATCGTCATATCTTCTGTGTAGTGGCACGTTCTTATTCATCATCCCAGAGGAGAGCTCGCGATGTGTCTGGGAAACTATTTGATTCTCGGAAATCAGCTGCTTTAATGTAACTGTCAGCCTCTGCTGCTTTTAGGAGGGCTGTGCTGAAGTGCCACCTAGTGATTTGATTGTGCTGACTAGAGACTATGTCAGTGTAATAACTGGATTAATGGAAAGTAGAAAAGGTAGTGATATGGAAGTTTGAGTGAGGAAAAATGAATGCAAGGATAAAATATCTTATATACGGTAGATTCTGTGCTTTACCAGCTTTGTTTATTCCTTAAAGCTGCTACATTTTACTCTTCTGTCAAATAAAAGAGATAATAGAGACAGTTAGTACGGGAGGGTGTTTGATAGCTCCGCCATGTTTGTTGTAGGTGAGTCCAGTCCATGTAGTGACGTTTTCAGGCCCGGATTGGCCAACGTGCAGTGTCAATCACAGCGGCAACGCTGATTGGCTCGGTTGTCAGACGATTTCTGGCGAAACGGTTACAGCGGGGATGAGGCCCCCTCTGAAATGGGGGAGTCTGGCTATTTCATAGCTATATCATAGCTGTTGGGACCAGTGCCCGGTGCGATTGCCCGGTGCCCTAATTACAAACCATAAGACAATATTTGATTATGATTAAAAAACAAACAAACAACTTTAAAGGTTGTAGCTACAACTTTTGGTAACATACATAGAATGTCTAAAAGGGTGCAGAATAACGTATTAATACGTTAACATTAATTAAAGTTAATGATTTTTTAAAAATAGTATATGAATAATTGTTTTATAAATTTTGACGGCATTGTTGGCATGAGATCTCTGCGCCAACAGCATTAGATCAGATCTCTGTGGAGAAAATGGCACTGTGCTAATGCTAATGCTAACAGTCTGTCGGTAACGTTTCCGGTGATACTGCAGGTTTGTTGGATTTGTGAATTAGTGTGAAATGATTCAGATATTTCCAGTCCGCTGTCAATACCGGAGATGCTGCTCGTTAAACACGATTAGCGTTATCTTACTGTAGCTTTAGCTACTAGCCACTCCATATAGGATTCCCTAGCAACCAGTAGTCGAAGGTTGGAGCGAGAGTGGGCAAGTGTGAGTGTGACACTTTATGGCTGGGAGGAATTAAACTTGTAGCTAACACCTTTAATCATTATGACTTTCAATGACTTTCTTACTGTATCTATTGTGGTGTTACTTCCGGGCCCAGTCTATCTCCTGCCTCTTTGATTAGCTGCTCTGCACTGATGTGTTACACCTCTTCAGGTTCCTCTCACTCGTTCCCCAGAGACCTTTGAGTTTGGATCATCTGATCTGCATCCATTCTCTAAGATGGCTTCTTGCCTGTCAGCTGCAGAAACCTGTAAGGCTGTCTCGCCATTGCGTCAGCCAGAACTCTGACAATCTGGATTCGGGTATTGTCCCCTGTGTTCCCTTACTTCATTGTAACACATCTGAGGTCTACCCTCAACGTTTTCCGTCAGCTCGCAAGATTTCCTTCAGAGGAAGGGGGTGGGAAATTCCCATGAATTAAATAACATTTTCTGCATAAGTCATGTTTTTTCCTGCTTGTCAGCAACGCATAACGCTCCATAGAAGAAGAAGAGCGGCGAACACGTCTGTACATTTATGATTAGAAGCCTTCTCATGAACCGTCGCAGTCTGCGTGCCCTGCAGCTCTACTCTCCATGTGTTCGACCTGCTTTGGAACCATTCCGCTTTTACACTGATCACATTACATGACTGTCAAACACTGTTTCACTTCTCTTCTTCTGCACTCACACACAATTCCTCTGTCTCTCTTGCCACTGTGTTGCAAATATATAGTAAAAATAGATTTCAGGTAACATATATTAGATAGTGGTGTCTAGGTGGGCTGAGCTTGAAGGACTGCTCTGTTGTGTAGGAAGTTCACTGATGGGTCATTTTAAAGTGATAGTTCAACATTGTCAAATTGGCTCATTTCCATAATCCCTATAGTCATAGCAGTAGGTTCGTTACCTTTAATTGTTGGTGCAAGCTATTTTTTGAACAGCAGAGCAGAGCCGTGAGCTGCTCAGAGCTATGCTACGGAGGCTCATGGGATTTCTTGGTTTCCATCATCCAACTCATCAAATACACAATCCAAGAACTCCACAACGCTCTGCTGGACAAGTTGTGACCTGCACATTCACCACGCTATGAGATAATAACAGAATTTTTTTTCGAGGCAAATGTAGAGACGGCTTGCTGCTAAACGGTCCCTGAAGGCAATGCGTATCAGCTGTTTTGCATGAATTTACCTCTAAAATGAATGTGTCGGTCACAACAAAGAGCATTTTGGAGTTGTTGGATTGTGTATTTGATGAGGGAAATGAAGAAATCCCATGAGCCTCCGTAGCGTAGCTCTGAGCAGCTCACGGCACTGCTCCGCCGTTCTAAAGATAGCTTGCACCGACAAATAAAGATAACAGACCTACTGCTATGACTATAGGGATTATGGCAATGGGCCAATTTGCCAAAATGTTGAATTATCCCTTTAACAAAAATTAGGTGACCTCAAGATTTTAATAAAGAAAAAAAACTTAAGAGCAAATGCCTAGCTTGTAAAGAAATAAAATATGGTCGTATAACTGTGTAAGATACTTTGAAAAAAGGAGGCCAAGCCTTAAAGCAATAAAACCTATAGTTGAGTGGTGTAAACAGCATTCAAACATCCCAGTACTTCTACCCAACATTGCCAGAGGTGCCAAACGTCCAAGCAAGACAGCACTCAACTCCACTTAAAAGGAACATCTGATGCTAAAACTAATCAAACAAACAAGAACACAGGTTTTCAAGGTACTGACGGCAACAAGATTTGGTGAAACACTGCAGCCTTAAACAAGAGGGACTGGACCAAATCCCTCAGGTGCTTTGAAGAACCCAATGCTGATTAGGTAATAGGACAGGGAAAATCTGGCACTAACCCTTCCTCACCACATAAATGACACCAATTTGATTTAACCAAGCATCTATTTTGTTTAAGAGCTGTATTAAAGTCAGTAATGAAACATGGAGTGTTGTACAAATGACCTTAGGGTTATTACTGGTGATAATACCGGAGTCCTGACTGAGGAGGCTTTATTTTAACACCATATGTATATTCACACCACTCAGCTGAGGATCTTAATAAATTAAAAGAATAATAGTAACAACAGTAATTAGAAGCACGGCAACAGCAGTAATAATTACCCAGAGACTAATTGTCTTCCTGAGATTCCTAGTAACAGCAGGACTGATCCAGAGGCAGTTCATAAGGCCACAACATAAGCTGTAATGGCAGTGTAGGCTGTAGTCTGGTGGCTCTGAAAGCCCCAGTGCAGACCATATAATCCTGTTAGAGATGGGGATGTGATTCATGATCTTTAGAGGATGTCATCCCTTTCTCTTTACCATTTTTCATGTCACTGTCCTCTCTATGCAGCACTGAAATAATCTTACACTCTAAGACTCCTCGCTAATGCGCAGTGTGAAATCCAGCCGTGTTCAGAGGGATTTCGCTCTGACGGGAGGGCGGGGGATCGGGGGGTTGTGGAGGGAAAAGTGCAGGAAGTTTACACTCAGCTACAGCTCGGAGATTAGACTTCATTAATTACAAGTGGATGCAAACAGTGTTTTCAGGGTCCAGTAATTCCAGTGATTTAATTTGATGGGATGCGTTGGAGGTAAATGGCAGAACCTTGAATGGCCACTTGAGGGTGGCTCCAGAAGTGAGTCAATCTCCATAGACTCCCATGTTAAAGTCCCCAACTTTAAAGTCTGGTTTGTGGAGGGTGAATGTACCATACCTAATTAAAAACATGTTCAGATTTTATTACAGTTCAAAGTTTTGTAAAAGGTTGCAACGGTTAAACATCGACGCATTTGGAGCTCCCTCAAGTGGCCATTTGTAGAAGTGCAGGTTTTAATACTTCTATGTTGGATTCCTTTTTTGGAAGAGGATTAGGGCCACTGTAAAAAAAAATAAAAAATAAAAATTAATAAAATAGGCTACATGTATATATGTGGTTCATATTCTTTTAAACGTGGTTTTAAAATGGCATTTGAGTCTTGGTAACAGCACAGGAAAAAAAATGCAATGATAATAAACTTTCAAAAGTTGCAATAAATGAAAAAAAGTAGCCTGAGATTGACCAGTATTCATTTTGAATGAGTAAATGTGTATATTAACAAATTCTAAATTGAAATTGAATGAAAAAAAAATTAATTTTGAAGAGTTACAACGAGCAAATGGCACTCTTATGGCAGAATGACCCAATTGCTCTTTACAAGCCAATGGGTGATCTACCGGACAGTATGTCCCATTCTTATAATAAAGTCTATCAGCACATTTAGTTCAGCTGAAGTTCTGGACCAAGGACAGAAAGTACCAATTGTGTGATGCCTTTTATGTCTGGTCATTATCACTTCTGCAGCGACTTTTAACAAAAGTACCAAGGACTATCAACATAACACCACATCAACTGTCCTCCTTCATCTTCAGCACTAGTCTTTGCAATTTTTGATCCTTGCAGAAACTGTCCACAACAGGCACAACTTGTACCTGAGTAAAAATCTAATCTACCTGGGAAACGGACAATAGAGAAACCACTCCAGAGGACCAGTTCATGAATGTACACCTCCTTTAAAAGTTTAATCCTATTTAAAGTAGGGCATCAACCGCATGATTCCAAGGACAAACTAGCCAAGCTATATCCCAATGTCACCCCCAAATCACCTAGATGCGAGTATTCCCCACATAGTTTCCCTGGGTCTTATGTTTTGGTTCATGTCAGTCCCGAGCCAATTTTTGGACTTTTGCTTTTGGAGTTCTTTCAGCCTTAGATGATAAAACAGTTCCTCCTCATCCTATAATTGCAAGGGGTCAAGTAAGGGAAAAGGCTTTTTTACCTACTTAATGACGCAAGTGTGCTTCCATCACTGGTTCCTTATGTCTAACTATTAAATAGATAGGGACAGAGTTCTTTGACTTACAGTGCATTTGTATTTAGGCCTCTTGAACATAAATTCTGTTTTTTATTGCTACACTGCACTGATCTCAGTTTTATGTTATGTAAGGATTCCAAGAGAGATTCTCTGCTCTGATGGAACCAAGATTGAACTCTTTGGCCTAAATTGATTGTCCTTCATCTCCACTTAGGATCTCTGGAGCTCAGCCAGGTTCTTGCTCACCTGGTTGCTCCAAACTTCTTCCATTTAAAGAATGATGGAGGTCTCTGTGATCTTGAGAACCCTTCCATAGAGCAATCTCTGCAGGTGGTTCCTTCATGTTTGGCTTTCTCCTGATTAGAACTGAGACCCACCTGGTAAATTTAGGTTTGGTCAGACCAGAGAATCTAATTTCTTATAATCCTTCACTGTGGAGAGGTTTTTTTTATTAGACTGGTCTGTCATCAAGGTCATTCCAATGGAGTGCTGCAATGAAATTCATAATTTTGACTTAGCTATCTCATAATTTTGACTTAGTATGTCATAATTTTGACTTAGCTATCTCATAATTCTGACTTAGCTATATCATAATTTTGATTTAGCATCTCATGATTCTGACGTAGTATCTCATGATTCTGACGTAGTATCTCTCTCTCTCTCTCTCTCTCTCTCTCTCTCTCTCTCTCTCTCTCTTTCACAGAGAGTCTGATATAGGGACATTAGCAGTCACAGTTACAATGGCGGCCATCTTTCAGCACTTAATTCATTGGCAGGACTTGTGATCAAATAGGTTTCTGCTGAATTGAAAGTTGCCCTGAGTAATCTTGTCTTTTCATCTATCCACCTATTAAAACATTTAGACCTGCGAGGGAATCCACACAGGGTTTCAGGAAGAAGTAAACAGAACGCCTCACTCCCACTTTAAAATGTCTTGTTTGCTTTTAGCGCCTCAGCAGGGCTTCCACGCCGCTGTGCCTGTCTGCTGCTAATGTGCTTCCAGACAGTTAGTCGGCGAACGCCCTCTAATATCTACCCCACAGATCCTCAAGTCTTAACTGAATTGCACTGCCTTGCCTGTCCGGTGTGAAGCCCAGAGCGATTG
Organism: Decapterus maruadsi; assembly: GCA_030347415.2. Lineage (NCBI taxonomy): Eukaryota > Metazoa > Chordata > Actinopteri > Carangiformes > Carangidae > Decapterus > Decapterus maruadsi. The sequence continues at coordinate 40,764,477 of CM064886.1, forward strand.
TCCCTTAATGAAGAACAGTCCAGAAGCAATCTAACTCAGGAGCGGAATAGCATTGTTCCCCTGCAATATCCAATTTGCACCGGATTCATCTTAATGCAGGAACCCTTGTAGCTCCGGATTAGTGATATAACTGCTGTAGTGAGAGCTTAGCGTCTCAGACAACGCTGATTGATTGAGCTTAAGTCAGGTGCACGTCCGCGGGAAGAAATCTACCTCATTTGCTGTTTTCCGAGCCAGCCTGGCGGTTATCTCTGGACTTTTATTTTTCTCAAAAAGAATGCAGCACAAGAGTGCAGGAGAAGAGACCGTTATCTGCCGCTCTCCCCCTCCAGGCGCTGACTGACTAAACGCTCCAGCTGTGTGTTGATAGACTGACCTCAGGTGGGCCGCGGTGGGACAAGGTCGCCGCACGGGGGGGGGGGGGGGGAGACGAGCGTCTTTTATCTTGTGAAGGTGAAGAAGTGTTGACAGGGACCAGAGCACAACCCTGACACTGATTAATAGTGTTACTAGAGACAGATTACTTAACACACAATCTAACTAACATGTGAATGTCCTTTTTCTGTATTTTTTCTCTTTTTAAATGTTTCCTTGAATTAGATTTCTTTGTTTTTTTTATATTTGATGGAGTTTGTGTAGGTGGCAGGTTTATCTATTGCTGCCCTTTCTATTTCTATCTATTGGTACTGAACAAAGTACTGCAGCCAGACACAGAAAGCATCTATTTCTGTGCTTCCGAACAAAGACCAGACACTTTGAGATATTTAGAACGGAGGTCAGAAACCCCATGCACGACAAATGATAACACATTGTATTGGTTGCAGCGCATACAATTAATTAAAGGTCCCTTATTGGATAAAGATAGATATCCATGTTATTTGATTATAAAGAAGTTCTATATTAATATTGTGAAAATCAGTCCAAAGAGAAATGTACACAACATATTTTCAAAAACTGAGCCCTAAAATGAGCCACCAGGACTTCCTGGACTTTGTGATGTCACAACAAAGCAGTCACCGCTCACAAGTCAGCTTACTGAACTCTTATCATTCGAGCTAAAAGGGGAAGCTTGAAAGAGGAAATATAAAACTGCATTCAGATGTTTTTCAGCTCTAAAAACCACAAATATATCCTCCTTTGAATAAACACTTCAAATAAAGCACATCAAAAATGCCTTTTTGCCAGACATACATATTTTTGACGGCAAAAAAACTAACAAAACTTTGCACAAGTTGTATTTCTGCTAGTGAATAGTTCAATTTAGCTGACCCTTATTACTTTTAACCTGTTTGATTTCATGTTCAGAGTCATTGCAATACAGTAGGACATATGTTCATTCCTGCTATGGACTTTGAATGAACATGGGACTGACTCATTTCATTTGAGAAATTGCAATTTTTCCCTCATTTCCCCCATGTTTTACTGCCTAGATATGGATTTCAGATTAAATTTCCTGTTTGTGTTGCTACTTTACATAACAGCAATTTGAAAGTACAGGATTAAGAGCTCCAAGATACATGTATACAGATAAACGTCAAAAAATATTCCAAACTCCCCTGGATATCCATTAATGCACGTACCTGACAATATTACTGAACACAATTATTATACTTCGTCTATTAAAGCAAACAAGATTCTCTTCTCTGCTGCACCTGGCATTGTAATTAAAGCTGATGTGTGAATTTCCTGTCATATTTTAGCTGATGAGGATGTGCAACATTACAATGCTTGCAAGCAAGTATTATTTTCAATATCCTTCACATATTAAAGGTGGTGCAATGAGCCCTGTGAAACCCTAATGTGTGTTTGCATAACATTACATCGTCTTTGCATTGAAACTCCTGCTGCAGGAGAGTGTGATTATCATTCAGGCTGACTGCGGCCTTGTGTCGAGGCTGGGTTGATGCGTACACGGCATACTAATGAACCCAGACAAGGGTCTCTAATGTGAAGCTTTGCTTTATCTGGCTATGACGTAATTAACACCAGGTAAAAAGAGTTACAACTTCCATGAGTCGGAGCCGGGGATGAATATAAAGGAATAGTTCAACATTTTGGCAAACTGGCCCATTGCCATAATCGCTATAGTCATTGCAGTAGGTTCGTTACCTTTAATTGTCGGTGCAAGCTATTTTTAGAACGGTGGAGCAGAGCAGTGAGCTGCTCAGAGCTACACTACGGAGGCTCATGGAACTTCTTGGTTTCCCTCCTCACACTCATCAAATACACAATCCAACAACTCCAAAACGCTCTGGTGGACAAGTTGTAACCTGTACATTCACCACACTATGAGATAATAATGGAATGTTGAAAATGTTGAACTATCCCTTTAACAATCCCAATCTCTGATGCAGCCCACACCATAGTGAGTAAATTAACAGACTTCCACTTTCTATTTGGTTTGCGTGATGATGCGGCATCGAGGATCAAACGATTTCTGGAAAATATCGCTGGCAAATGAGGCTCTCCTACCTGTCTAATTAAAAGCAAGAGGAGTAGCGCGCCCAGCGGAGACGCTCACGGGGACGTCCTGAGGGAGTTGTAACTTCGCGGCTGACCAGATGTGAATCTCACTTTCATCCCTCTCTCGCTTTTTTTTTTTTTTTACTGGACCGATGCCACATTTTTGCCTCGCAGCGTAAATAACAGATCTGAGGCACGGCACCCAGTGACACAAGAGGGAACGGGAGGGGAGAAACACACACACACACATACGTCTCACAAATATCGGCACACAAAGACAGCATAAAAGCTCAAACTTTGGATGGTTTTTAATTGTGCATCTTTCGTGGCTTCAAAAGAGCTGCGACTGGTGGAGCCGCTTTGATGTTCCCGCCGGAGATTCGGCTCCGAACGAGGAGGGTGCTGCTGCTGCTGCTCCCCCAGCCCGCTAGGTGAACAAACAACTCAGCAGTTGCCGGGGTGACTGACTGGGGGGAATTTATTCATTTCAACTACATGTTTTGGCCTAAGGTGATTTACAGAATGTGTAAGAATCAAATAAATTAACATCATGTTCAATCAGCAACAGTAAAAGGTCCAATTTTGGTGCTTTTGTGTTGATCCATATATCTGTGATCTACATCTCAATGTAATTTTACATCTCTTCTCTCAGGCTTCTCTCTCTGGAGGTCTAGTAACAACAGCTTGGTGAGCCAATCAGAAGAGAGGAGGCACTGAAACTCACTTCTGATTAGTCCACTGTTTTCGAGTCAATTATATGTATAGCAGATTACAGATAAACATTCTGAAATACCAACAATACCAATTCATACAAGGTTTGGTGGGTGTGTCCAAGTAGATGGGGCTTGGGGCGGTGACTGTTTTGTTGTGACATCACAAAGTTCAGGAAGTTCCTATGGCTCGTTTAAGGCAAATTTTTGAATACATGCATTTCTGTGCTTTTATACTTTCTTAGTGTTAAAGGGACAACGAGGAGTTTTGGAAAAGCGAAGTGTTTTCACGCTGCCTCCGCGTGCACCGTAGAATTCCTCCACCGGCGCAAGACGGACTCATGTTTTCATTCATCAAGGATTAAAGTCAGAGGTTCAAAGAGGTTCAGTTACCGTCGTAGTTCCGACCATAACGCCGCTATAATCGCCGTTATTCTCATTTGCGTCCGCAAAACCGAAAGTAAGGAAACGCTGGTCGGCTCGACCAGCATTTCCGCCACCACTAATAATAACAAAATAATGATAGAGACAAAACGATATATTGATCGAAAATGGAGCCATTAACAAGTGTGGGTAGCGTAGATTCATCCACATTAACGTGAGACTGTTTTATAACCGAATAGAAACTCCTCGTTGGCCCTTTAACATATAGGACATAGACCTGCGATATAATCAAAGAGATGAAAGTCTACATTCATATCATATGGGACCTTTAATAGAGTATTGTACAAATTGAAACTCCAAAAATTTGGGAGTTTCATATATTTAACCACAGGTGAGGCTAAAATCTCTCATTTGAATTTCATCTTTTTTAAAAACAACTATCTACAAAAGAAGAGAACAGCCATAGAGACTAAATTTATCTTTACAATAATGAAACTAACCCACTCTTGCCACCTCACATCGCCTACTGGAGATAAATTAATTATATTTTTAGGAAGTTTTTTAGAAAAGTTTTAGTTCTTTTTAACAGACAAAAGGATTTTTATTTTTACCTTGACATGTTTTGACTGTTAAAAAGAAGTAAAAAAACTCTAAATGAAAAAGAAGACAAAATGAACATAATCACACTAATTCTTCCAATATCTAAATGGGTTACTAGTCTGCTCAGTGAATTACAACATGGATACAGTAAATGAACCGGATATCAAAGTTGTTACACACTAGCAGATTGACTTCTTAAGCCCAACAACCTTTCAAGCACTTCTGAGAGTCTTATATTTTTCTTGAGGTTCCAATAAAAGGAAAAATGTTTAATACGACACTTTCTCCACGACCAAACAGGAAACTAGATATCAACGAAACACAATGAAGGGTCATGGTAACCTACTGCATAGAACATTACTAGACAGTGAAATAAATATAGGGGTTTAATCATGTCGTAAATTGGAAAAGAAAAAAAAAGAAGTAAAGTAAGCTTGGAACTGACCTTGGAAAGCCGGGGCAGGAGGAGGAGGACTCTGCAGCTGAGCTGACCTGAAACACAAGATTTATACGTGCTGTAAAATGTGGCATAAATCCAGGGAGTTTCATTTGGTCTTTATGAATGGACTGTCTGAGTAAAGATCCGGTAGGTTTCTCTTTCCAAGACTTTCCCTCCTCTTCTCATTCACTTCACTGCCACGCCCATCCCCACCTGTTCTCACTTATCATCAGCCCTGCACTCAGTTGAACCTGCCCTGAGTTCTCTTTGTAATTACAAATCTTAAGTTTTTTAATGTATATACACAAAACAATGTGAGACACAACATCATAAACAAAAGAAAAGTTACATTAAATTTACTTTAAATAGAACACCTTTTTTTTTACTCTAAAAAATTAAATCAACTCTAGTTAAGTTTTAGTTTAGTTGAAGTTTTTAAGATTGAATTTAATTTAAAATCTGGGCACAAAATTAGCAAAAAGTAGTTAGACAAAACTGTAGACAAATGAAAATGCAATGATAATAGGGGGCACATACCAATAATAGGGATAGCAAACAACAAAAAAGAAACTGCAACAAAAAGGACACAACATGATGTAAATGTGAGAAGCCTTTTGATGATAACAGTATTTGGACTTAAACAGAATTGGTGCTCCAGGCTGTGATTGGTCAGTTTTGGGATCTGTACGTTTACTTGCGGGCTAATTAACTCAGGTCATGATAATTGCATTGTACGACAGAGTATTAGGGCCACATGGAGAGTAAAAACAAAAAACACAGACTTCGAGAATATAGTCGTACATTTACGAGAATAAAGTCGTACATTTACGAGAATAAAGTCGTAAATTTACGACTTTGTTCTCTTGTATTAGTACATTTCTTAAAATCCTTTCATTTGAATTCATATAATGCTCCATAAAGGTATCATTTGGCCTCCATATTGTTGTTAAACTCTTTTTAACCCCTTGGGATTCGTTAGATTGATTTTGCAAGAATAAGATACTTTAGAGTCAATAAATTCTGATGATGACTCTACACACTGTGTTCCCCATACATAAGAAGACCATAGTTCAACAATAGCAACAATGTTTTGGATAATTCAGGTCTTGTAAGCTGTAATACTGCAGGAGAGTTCAGCTGTGTGCTGACTTCCTCCAAACCCTCTATAGCTCCACAGGGATGTGTCAAACATGGCTGCCGGGTCCACACGTGGCGGAACCACAGATGTTTAGTCGGGATCGCTCTGGAAGTTCATCAACACTTAATGACTGCACGAATAATTAAAAGCAGTCCCTGTGAAGGGAGGAACCCTCCTGCCGACACAGACACCTGAGCAGTTTTCATCACGCGAGTTTATTGTCACTTTAGGTGCAATTAATGAGGGCGAGGGGTGGTGAGGCAGCAGAGATCCACGTTTACGCTGCGTTGGACACCAAATGTTGCCTTGGGAGAGATAAAAAATACACAGCAGCAAAGGGCATGCAAATTTATGTTTAAATGATGGAATTGGCTTTAAATGGAATCCTGTAATATTTGGTAGGTTACAGCTTCCATGCAAAAACAAAGGCACCACTTTTTCTGGCATCTTTATTCTGCAGTAGACGACTTTAAAACCTATAATTTGCCATTGTGTGCTGAGTTAAGTGACTATTACTGCAATGTCACAAAGAGGAAGATCCACCTGACTCCAAGGAAACCAGGTGAGGTGCATTAAAGGGATAGCTACATTGAGAGCTTCCGCTAAAAACAAGCTTAAAATATAGACTGATTGAATTTTTTTCAATACAAGAGGGACATTACAGATGAGCACTATGGAGGTATTTGGATGTTTTTTGATGTGTCTTTTTTGACCAAGAAAAGTGAGCCATATTCACAACCGTCATATGGCAGTGCCTGGAGGACTCTGAAATGTCTCCCAACCCTTAGTCGACATGAGGGTGAGTAGATGATGAGCGAAATTTCAATTTTGAGTGAACTATCCCTTTAAGCTTAAAGGTAGGGTCTGGAGTTTTGTCCCTTTCAGTTTGTAAACAAAACATTGAAACTCAGCCCCTCCCCTCAGGCTAAGCTGTGTAGCCTCCTGCTTCTGACAGCAACAGTTGTCATAACCAAAGGAAAGGAATTGGGCTACAGTCTGAAAGAAGTGCTGGAGCCTGCAAACACCGGGAGCCTCCGTGTATGTTGTTATGCCGTTGTATTGTGGTGAACTAGCGGGTGTTAGCCGCGGATGCTAACCGCGAGCGCTAGCCGACGTTAGCATCGCGCTAGCTCAATGGTCCTAGTACTTGTTACCAGTGTCCGGTCCGCGGCCCCAGCGCTTCACTCAGACTGCATTTATTGTTCTTTGTTGTCCTGACTGCTGCTGCTGAGAGAGGTAGAGACTCAGTAGCATCAGTCAGCTAGCACAGCTAACAGGCCTGAGCCTCCTGCTGCAGGTAGCTTCACCTGAGCTCTGTCATTGGCTGGAGCGATAACACAGACTCTCTCACCATAGGTGTCTGTGCTCATTTGCGACTCTCTAGCTCCACCTAGAAACGTCCACGTGCACAGCACAACATGAACAAAACAAAGCAAAAAACCAAAATACAGGCAGGGGGAGGACTGCAGACAGAGCCCCCACCACACAGGACTAGAAGCCCATAGGTGATGATTCAGACGGATTTCATTTGTAAAAGTCTAATGTTCATTTTTAGGCACAAAACTCCAGACCCTACCTTTAAACTGATTGGGCGCCAACATCCAACTAGGAGAAGACCCTGGACTTGCTGGAGGGAACAAATGTTCAATCTGGCCTGGGAATGCCTTGGGAGGAGCCACCCTGATTCCAACTCCAATGGATGCCTAATTTGGGCTTTACTCTCAACTCAATTCTTTGGTTGGTTCACCAGCAGATGTCACTCAATGTGGAGCTAGAAGTCCCATTGGATCTTCAACCTGTTGTTCTGAACCACTTAAGGTGGTATGTCCTTTCCAACAACTCCTCGAACTTGAACATCTTTTGCACAGGAGTGTCCCTTAAAATAGCGCTCTCTGGCTTGGTGTACCAACACTTCCTCAAACGTAGAGGTTCTATGTTGTCATGGTTACAACAATAATATCCTTAACTGTGCCGAATAGTCGTGGATAAAAAGCTACTTCGCAAACACAGGTTATATACCAGAAGCCACACTTGACGGTGACTCAGCGATCTTGGAGTTGTCCTCCAGCATGGTGCTCCACGGTGTTCTTGATGAAGAACGCTGCTTGTTCCACTTGTTCATCTTGTCCAATCGTAGCTTGCTCACAAGCTGAGCATCTCCTCAGTATTCCACTGTTTGTCTCTTGTGACCTTCCAGGCAGCCATTAGTTTCCATTCATTATATCAAAGCAGGAAAATCAACTTGCAATGAATGGCAATTTGTCAGCTAATGCATCGGAGTGAGCATAATGTGCGCTTTTATCCTTTTGTCAAACTTGTCTAAACTGTCGCCCAATCGTGCAGTGCACACTGCACACGGATCGAACAGCCTGTGCGAGGAGAGTGATACATTATGAGTCTCTCGGCGGTTTAATACTGAATGGCAAATCAATTGACCCGCAGGAAACTGCAGGATCGTTTCAAAGGTATGCAAATCTCATTACATCACATGCAAAATGAATCTCGTATTTGCACAGAGTCACATTTCTCCCACACTTTGAAAAGCCACGCTTGATGCCTGCTTCTCCTCATCAGGACGAATAAACAAGGAGATCTCCTTCTAATTGGATAGCGGTCGGGGCCTGCCTTCCATAAATCTTTGAAATAGAAGCCTGCCAAAGCACAAAGTAATTAAAACAAAAATAAAACATGATGGTCTTCTAAAAGCCATGCCTTTAATGAACAAAAAGACTAATTAATTGCACTGTGTCAAGGAGCGCACTCATACTGAATTATAGATGAGCTGAGAGGGGTGGCAGAGCTCACAGAGTAATGGGAGATATATGGGCTATGGCACAATTAAAACAGGCACAAACACCGAGTCCTGCCACAGTACAGACCTCTCTACACTGGTGTGGTCCTTTCCTCAAATGAGTTCAATGAAACTCACTTTAGTCCTAGGATATGCTTATTCCAAGGTGTTGATTCAGTAAAGTTCAAATTCAGCACATCCAGTCTACTGGATTTTACTTATGGCCTTTAAAAAAAAAAAAAAAGTGCTCTAGGAAGGCATTATTTGACTTCCGTATATTTACTATGTTGGAATAAAGGACACCAACATTATGAAGTTTTGAGTTGGAATGGGTTAGGAACAGCTCTATACTATGAATATGATCTATATTTATCATAGTCAATATAAGTCTAGTCTTTATTTCCAAAGAGATCACAAACTAACATCTATTTAAGTCTGAATTATCTACAGCCAAATGCCCAGAGGCTCCAGACCCTGAAGGGCCCAAAGCCTCTTCTACCTGTGTAGCAAGTATTTAGTGCTAATTTGATCAAGTCCCCCAGTGGGTTAGTCTGATGCTAATTACTAAAGTTCTGCTGCTGCTCTGTACACCAACTACTGAGGACGGCTATAAATTGTTACACTCAAATTACACACGGTTTACATAGATTATTCACTGAGAACATCTTAATATATAATTGATAAATATCAGTTATTAGGCTTGAAATACATTGTATGTGAATTGCATTCTCAGAGGAACAGGGAGTGTCTGAAGGCATGTAGAGATATTGATATACTGTACTTCAAAGGAATAATAAAAAAGTTTTTCTACTGTCTACTATTCAAACATAATTGAAACTATTAATACAAAAACATATTTAGGAAAACAAAATACTATTTAACAATTTCGTAAAAGTAACCAAATTGTACTTCTTAAATACTATACCAATTTTACATTGAAGTGCACATGAAATAAAACTATAAATATTAAAGAATGAAAAAGAGTGTGACATAAATTTGAAATTTTCAATCCTTTAAAAAAAATAATTGGGTTGCAGTTTCAATTTAAAATTTAATTATTAATCCTTCCTTTAGACAGAACATTTATTTCAAAACTTAATTTAAATGTGTGTTAACAGTCCATTAACAATGTCAAAACACATTTCTAATTGCGAAAAGAAACAATTTCCCCCCCAATTTTATTAAAATAGCTTAAATTGATGACAATTCTGTGACAGATAATGAGACACCACTTAAATTAGATTATTAAACTATAACCCAAAATAATATTTTGCAGTGTGGCACTTTACATTTAATTACTCATTGTTGATGACTTCTGCTAAAATCCTAAAAACCTAAATCCAGGAAACCTCACATGCACCCGTACTTGCAATGAAGCACCAAAGCGACCCATTTCTCGGTGGTTTGTAGTCTTTCCAGCGAAATTATTCATCTATCTGACTCAGTTCTTCGCACACTGCACAGGAGCCTTTCATCTCTGATGTGCTGCTGCTGGAAGAAGAGGGCTGGCAGTGGAAAGTGGTGAAGCCGGCCACACTAGGATGACCATTCTGAAGAGGGCGGCCCGTTGCCAAGGACTCCACATCGCTCCGAGCTACGCCTAAGCACTTCCTACTGATAAGCAGCCATTTATGCGGTGTGACTTTCTCGCTCTCATCTGCAACAGTGCTGAAAAAACAAAACCAGGACACGGAGACGAGAGAGAAACCGGCTCTCCTTTTTTTTTTTTTTTTTGAATATTGATAAATCGGCACTGTTTATGCAACAAACAAAATGCTCCTCTGAGTAGTGGCGACATTTCCATATATTAACACCAGTGATTGTGGCACATTCTCCACTTACTGCCACACATGTTCCGCCAGCTTTGAAATGCAAATATCAAAAGGGCCCAAGAAAACAGCTCTTATCACATTTGACTGTGTTTAAATGGGAACAGATAAGTACAGTGCCACGGAGTTGGCCGGATACTGGTGAGCTTTTTGAACCTCCCATCATTGTGCTGCGCTGACATGGCGGCGTGCCACATATCCAACCATGTCAGTGTCCATGACACCTATGTGATGGCTTCTCGGCGGGGGGTTTCCTCTGCTCACTTTACATCAATGGGGATGAGCTCAGAAGCTGTTTCTCAAAGGGGAGCGGGGGGAGGGGCGGGGGTATAGTGGGCCTTTGATGGGTTGATTCCCTGTGTCCCTCTCCATCTATGATGTGCTACTCGCTCTGAGGCCTCGTCCGAGCCGGTGGAGGTAATGTGCCCAGTGAAAGGGATCAAATAACAATCTGGGATTAATAATTGACCGTACGAGCTTCGTGTGGCATTAAAGAGGTCTATGAAGTTATTTGTGTTCTCAGATGCAAACCTGTTCTGGGTTCTCAGCTCACATCAATCAGAGCTGTTCTCACTTGATATGCTTCATGCAAGTTGCTATACGCCCCAATTTACTATAAGATTAATTCCATAATTAAAGGTTATACAAGTAATTTTTGCTCTATTTGTCCCTTATATCAACAGTCTTTGGAGATACACACACACACACACACATATATATATATATATATATACACACACAGTATGTATTGAATTTCATATATTGACCTTGAGTAAGCTTGTTTTGCCTATATCATAACTATATACCTAAACATATCTTGCATATATAATACATGTGGTTTAGAAATTCATCATTCAGATGTTCAGTTTTACTATGGATATTTTAAACTGATATCATCATATTTCCAGAGGATTTCATATTGATATATTGATATAAGTGACAGATATGTCATGTATCATATTCCTGTACTACCACAGCAATGTTCATCTTCGGCAAGCACCAGTCTCAATCTCCACATCACAGACATCAACAGCAAAACAGGAAAAATGTATGAATAAAAATGATGTTTTTTTCAAATATGAAGATGCCAGACACACCGCCAGAAATTCACCTGTCACTCACATGACCTCAATGTTGACTGCATCAACACACTGCTCTATTAGATTTAAGTGAGCATATGATTTCCTGGAAAACAAACTGCGTGAACACAAGCATGCAGATGAGCTCTTTTCACAAAACCTATAAAATGAGACATGATGAAGTGATTTCAACGCAAATCGCTCAATAAAGACTGAAACCCACAGTCAGTGTTGTGCTGGGAACAAAAAGAAAAAAAAAAACACTGCCTCCGGTGCTTTACAATCCATAATATGATGCAGCACTGATGCAAAGATTGTGCGCCCTCCCCCTTTAAAATGGACCTCCTCTGCATGTTACTGCATTTTCATTTTGTGTTCAGCTGAGCGGAGGTGAGAGCGTTCACCGAGCGTTACTGCTCCATTACATGCTCACCGGAGCACATTTGGATGTGCGGCTCTACATCTCCAGCTTGAGTCTTTATCAGGCTCCTCACACACACCTGGATATAGTCTATGCAAACAGATGCATCCCAGGACATGCACAGAGAAAAGCATTTAGAATAAGAATGAATGTTACAAATGTCTCTACAATCCAACAAGTGTTGTATTTCCTGTACTACATAGCACATGTCACCTTTATGAAACATACACAATGGCTGTGCCCTCTCCTTACAAGATGCACACAATGGAACCAATGCATGACAACAACCCAAGGTGGTTAACATGAAGGTTTACACTGCTGCAACACCTTACATGGCTCTATTTGTCTATATTGAGCGCTTGTGCTTATCAACAATGCACGTCCTGCAGGATTCAGGGAGGAAGCAGTGTTCGTTTAGCTTCTATGTTCAGCAGACATGTGCTAAGTCAGGATTCCTCAACAGAGGCAGAGGCTCTGCGAGATACGCAACTTTGAATAATCTGATGTGAAACTTTACTCTGGTACTCCACTACCCAGGAGCCAAGGACCAGCTTTGGCATCCCCTTGTGGTTGGGGTGTAAGAGGATGGACTGTGATTGGCTGCTATTCATAGGGTAGTGCTGCCCAACTTGTTTTACTTGCATTTTATTTAGCTCATTTGTATTGCAATGCATTTCAGTAATGGTACGTCTTCATCGATCTGTAGGCTACAGCACTTTGGTCGTTTCAAAAGTGCCCTATGAATAAAGTTTGAGTTGAGTAAGGTTCTAGTCAAAGCCAAAGTCTTTCTAACAGTAAAAATAAAGAACCCACTGACGTTTCTGTCATCCTGTGGTGGCCCTGTCTCAGTTTTACAATCAGCGTTTGATCCAATGGAAGCTGAAAACTCCAACCCAGCACAGTGTAACAGAGGACAGGAAGTAATTACTTAGGGCTGAAACAGGGTCAGAAGGAAAAGCCTCAGGGACGATGGATGGACGGATGGACGAGTGGATGATAGAGGAATCTACAAAAGTCAACGGATCAAATAGGGATAGGAAGAATTGAATAAGAACTCTGCAAGCCTGGTGGAAGATTTCACCCCTGTGCCACCGTCCGCTCTGCAGCACTCCTATTAAAGTCTTAGACCAGCATCTGCAGAGCTTACAGATATGACTCCCATTCCCTCCAATGATACTTTGGGCCTGGGACACCGAAATCCTTTTTGTGCCTTAACAAGATAATTAAACATTTCTGACACTCACGAGTACCGAGTGTGTTTTCCTCTTTGGTAAGCGCCACAGCTGGGGGTAAAGGACAAAGCTCCTTGCTTAGCTGCAATATGGGATAAGAGACGCAATATCCCCCAAATGAGGTCCTCAACCCCTGCATCTTGAATTATGCAGTAATCTTTTTTCTGCGTCGCGCTTCATAGCGGAGCTCGGAGGAGGAGAGAGGGAAGGAGATAACGAATGACAGACAAGGTCTCCAATATTATGGCTCATTTCAACCCGGGGAGGGAGGGGCGGCGGAATGGGTAGTGCCGGAGAAGGCCCTGTTGCATTCAGAAGCATTTGAATTGAACACAATTGCGGGTGACCTCAATAAAGCGGTGAAATGAAAGGTCCGCAAAGATTGTTTGACTCAATTGTGCAATAGGTTTCTTTTTATTCCCCCCCCACCCTCACACAGAAACAGATTCCTTTATAACCTCACAATCCACTGTGGCCCCATGCAGAACTGTGTAATCCTGTTAGACATAAAACACCACAACATGCCATCATTTCAAGAAACAGGTTTTTTATATTTTAGGTTAAGGGGTGGTTTGCATGCACCCTCCTTGCTGGATTACTAATTGATCTTGTTTTACATTGCAAATGAGTCATTCATATTAGTGTTGGCTCTCGCTCAAAGGGAGGGTGCAGTGGTCTTATCCAGCCGCTGCAGGAATTGATTAGCATTGCACAGAGAGTGAGTCTTGGCAGCAACCAGCATAACCATGCAAATGTGAATGAATAGCTAATGTATCATGGGGAGCATGTTTGTTTGTCTCATGTTGGGGATTTCCGAGGGGAATGCATTTCCAGGACGGCAAACACTACCGGTCCTCATCTGTTCTATTTTGGGGAAGAAGAAGAAAAAAACACACACACACCTCTCGAGCCGTGTGTTACAACGCAATACAAATGCAAAGCGCATTGTGTTTCGGTGTCTGAGCTGTTCGGCGAGTCAGTCAGTCATGTGTGTGTGACTTTGGCCTCTGCGAGAGAGAAGAAACAAAACGGAGGAAGGTGCTTTTCATTCTTTTTTTTCCCGCTTTTGCTGCATCATTATGACAATGGCGCAGGCCTCCGGGCGCCTGTCGCAGACTCATTGTGTCTGGATGCGGAACAAGCCGCTGTTATCAGTCATGGTGAGCAGACAGGGGCCTCCACCACGGGATGCTCCACAGTGTATGTGACATGTAAATAAAAACCCGCAGACCTTATTGTTAAATCATGAACCAGAGCTAAGAGGAAACTGAGCCTTTTTGCCTTACAGTCAATCATTAAAGGGGTAGTTCAGCATTTTGGCAAATTGACCCATTGCCATAGTCATAGCAGTAGGTTTGTTACCTTTAATTGTTGGTGCAAGCTACTGTATTTTTAGAATGGCGGAGCAGAGCGGCAAGCTGCTCAGAGCTACGCTACGGAGGCTCATGGGATTTCTTGGTTTCCCTCATCAAACTCATCAAATACACAATCCAACAACTCCACAACGCTCTTTTACTCATGCCCTACTAGACCCACCATCAAACTTTGCAGGACTCTATTTTCATCCAATCACCACTTTCAGAGATTCAGAACATTCCTCTACTTCTGATTGGCTAAGCCTGATAGGAGATGTAAAACTACCTTGAGATGGTTTATTAAAACATCATTTCATTCTACTTCGCATAAAAGTCAAGTCTTAAACCTTTAGAGGTCTTTGCCTAAGTTTTACAGACATTTGACCTTGATGAATTACAAGTTTTAAACTTTTGATTTCAATCTCATTATAAGTATAGTTAAAAGAAATTTAACTAGAGTTCAAAATATATTAATACAGTTTGTAAGTTTTCTACCAAGGATGTAGTGGCAACAGCATACGAGCAGTGATTACTCAATAAAGTTAAAGCATAAGCGATACAAGGTTTTTAAACACCCAGACACCCAGGCCAACTCAACCCTCTGCACGGACCATGGGACCTTTAAAGGTCAAGCCTAAATCCACAACTCATTCATTCAATGATGGTTTCATGTCACTTTAACCCTTTGTGTTCACAATCTACTGCACTACACAGGATCATGTGCGTCCTACATTGTACTGAAGTCCACAAGGAAGGACATTTCATCTTCCTATCAGTTAAGGACTGAATCTGAACTTGCTGCAGTGAGTATTTGGGGCAGGATGGTGCATATGGGACTGAATCAAAATAAACGCGTGTGTGCGCTTATGGTAATGAAGGAACATGTCTCCCAGTACAACTGTGTGGCTATGTGATGTGTTTTTAATAGTTTTTGGACAACAATGGAGCTTTGTGGCCCAGAGGAGTAAGATATGTCAGACTTTGACATCCACACAGTACTTATGACACATTTATTGTTGGTTTTGCTCGGCACGGGGGATTTGATGGCAACAAGAAAAACAGAACAAAACCAGACTGCCCTTAAGAAATATAGAGAAAACTGCAGTTGTTTATAAAATATATACTCATACAAAAATGTAATATATATACAACAAATTTTGATGTATTAAATACAGTAAATGAATACAGTAAAGCCTGCTACAAATTCAAGCAAATTGTCCCGAGTCCATGACAAAAATGTCACCGTATCCCTTTAAGTATTAATCTGGGTAGTTGATATGTTGTCTAACCTTGAATATCCATAGACTGTATATATAGTATACATTTTATGAAGTATATAAAAAAGGATAAATGAGAAAATGTAACAATTTCATATATTTATCTCGCCTGTGTATGTATGTTTATAATGAGATTCATTTAGCTAACAAAGGTAAAGATGTTAAGTGTAACCACATGTTCTCTGTTGCCATAGCAAGAATTCCTGCACACATAGTGTGTGCATTAACAGTGCATGGCTTCCTGCCAAATGGTTTTATGCTTATTGAAATCTGATCCTTGGTGGGCGGGGAGCCAATCACATTTCACTACATTGTTTTTTCTTTTCTTTTTTTTCCATTTTGCCCCCAAGGGAAGAGATAAGGTTTGTTTCCCATGTTATTAAAAATACATTTTAATTGTGCGTTTTCCAGGCAATTTTCACCACAGCCTTAATCATGACATGCAAGACAAAGGCACAGCATGTAATGAATAAATATGCCTTCAACATTGTTATTGGGTTATTTCAAATAAATCTGGAACTAATTGTATTCAGTGCCTTGGTCAGTCATAGAAAAAATAAAAATACACAAAGCACAGACACTATAAGATTGTCAAATATATCAGCATTTGAAATGTTACAAATAATAAACAATGGTTCTCTTTTAATGCTTATTTTAGCCAAATTTTGCGGACTCCCTGGATGTGCCCGCAAACCGCGCATCTCTACTATACGTAATATTAGCTTACATCAACATATCTGTGAGAAGTGTTCTAACATTTTCTCCCAATTGTCTTTATTTCTTATAATACAGTATTTATAGATTAAATTAAACAAGATGACCACATGATACAGATTGATCCACTTGATTCAAAACACTCCCACCTATCTGGATAAGCATCAGAGTGATTTGCTACTTAGTAATTTGCAAAGAAAACAAAAAGAGAGTGTGTATCTTGGCCTGGAGAGGTTTGTACATTCTCTATTGATTAATCAGTAAGATATCAGCTGGTGGTAACTCCCTGTTGTTAACACACAGAAAAAAGAATAGAACAGATTAAAATACTACAAGAATTGATGTTCAAGTACCGGTCCCAGAGGATGCAGTTATTTAGTACTGGTTAAACTAAAGCTATATGAAGTCTACGCTGTTTTTCATATCGCATCAGGAACCAAACAGCCGGCTTTTTCTGCTGACACTCACCAAGGACGAGACCTGTTTGTAGCACAAGATTGAGACGGACTGATAATGACTGCTGGGGCTCTGGACCTTCCTTTAATAAGGGAATTTAGATGATGCCAGAGCCTCTGCATTCATGTCAGGAGCACCTCGCCAGTTGTTATCATTTGGCAATTGCATTATGTGCTGCTTGTGAAGTCCCTTTGGCACTGTTACAATCTTGAGTCTCACAGCCCCATGTTTATGGCGCGTCTACTGTCCTTGTCTTTAATATTTGGCAGGAAAACATCTGACTTGGATGACACCAGCACAGTCATGAGCATATTTTGTTTCCTCCCTTTTCAATCTCAGTTTGCCTTTTTCCCTATGCAGTCTATGTATGAAAATCAAGTTGTATTGTGCTGACTCTGCATGACATATCATCATCTATTCACCAAAATATTCACATATACATCACAGATGTACACAGACTTATTCATGCATGCTGTGCTCTGCATGGTAATAGTCGAAACTTGCAAATTAAATTCAATTTCAAGTGATTTTCTACCATTTAAACCAACTATGATCCTTACTATCATGTAAAGTTGCCATAAGTTGTTAATTTTGAAGCATTGATACATGAGAGTGGCCTTTGAAGACAGGATCAGAGACTTTCTTTGGATTGTCAAACTCTTTTCTGAGAGATCTAATAGAAGTATTGCATATTTAAGGCTAACACTTATAAAAACCAAAGGCTGGATAATGGGTCTAAGATTCACGGCTGAGATGTCATTGCCTTGTTGTGACATCACAAAGTTCAGAAAGTCCTGACAGCTTCTGGCAAGGCTCAGTTCCTGAATCCAGGCAACAATAATCTCTGGACTTTTCACAGTATTAATACAGAACCTTGGTCTTATAATCAGGGCCATAGCTAGGAATTCTGGGGCCCCTGAAAGAATACTAAAGTGGGCCCCTGACTTTTCCATTTTTTTTTCTTAGACTACGTATGTATTATCGTTTGTTATTTAACCTACTTAGTTTTGATGCTAATGCAGCATTATGAGTATTAGTCAGGGTCTAAGCAGAATAATTCAGTCATACAAAGATTAGACTACTGGGGTTTTATGTGGGCCCCACTGGGCACTGGGGCCACCTTCACCTTTCTCCCCTATACAACGGCCCTGTTTATAATAAAACAATGCGTGAAATCACTGTACAATATGGCGATATTGGGTTTTTCACTTTTACAGTACTATTATTGAATATTGACATATTATATGCCAGTTTCCAATTGGTCGTATTGCAAAGTTGTTGCCATGTAAAAATTTGAAATTGATAAAATTGAAATTGACCAAATTAAGAAAAAAGTATTTGGTGATCCAATAGGAAGTAAGGTGACTTCAACAGTTGAACCCATTTTGAAAATGGAGGTATTAAAGGTGTACAGAAAAGAACATTGAATTTGAGCCCACTCTGGGTCATAAAATTAGTGTAAAAACTCATCTATCAGACGATGTAGGCCAAACTTTGTGCAAAATTCTACTTTTGAGTAAATCCATATGCCTGATGAAGGTCACACACTGACCGAAATGTTGCTGCAAAGAAAGAAATGAAGAGTGAGACAGTGTGTGGGAGCTTTTTCACAAAACAGTAAATCCGGGATGGAAGTGTGGTATTTTTTTCCCGCATTGGACAATGTAGGCGCACGGATTATACGTCAGCCTGTACACGATTCAAAAGCCACTGATATTGGATCCGTCATCCGTCATTCAAACGTCTGAAACACACACACAGAGCTCGGTCTCGCCCCAAGTTTTGCATATCCCGCCCGCTCGATAACGACCAATCAAATCCGTTTTCCTTACTCGGGTAAACTCATGTTGCAGCTCGTGACAACTCAGCGCGACAAACGGGACAAACGGGACAAACGGCCATTTCTGTATACCTTTAAGGATAAACAATGCAAGACACAATTTCAAAATAAAGACAGACAGACAGACAGTAAACAAACTGACAGTCCCAAGATGTTGGCATTTCAGTCGACAGATTTATATCTTGTAACTGCAATAAATATTAGATATTGATGTAAAATATCAATACTGACTCCAGCAAACCACACTGGCTTAGTTATCAAGAAATTCAACCGTTTTTCTACAGATTCCAACTGACCTGCTGTGTTTTTCTACTGTCCAGATCAATTTCACAGTTTGTAGTTTGAATAACTAAGCACACACTTTTTCCCTTGTACAGTAACTTAACTCTGACCTCTGAATCAGCACCAGAGAAAACAGCCTCTAAACACATTATCAATCCTCCCTGATCATGCATTTTGAGAAAAGTTCACTGGAGGACTTTATATTTGTTTCTTAATCCCTCGCACTCTGTCTCTGATTCGCTTCGGCGCGCTCCACCTGCAACTTGCACCGCGTGGCGAAGGGGCCGCACGGCTACAGGTGTGAAATGTCGAAACTTGATTTAGGTACCTTATGAGCTGTGAAAACAATAGCCCCCCCAAAATGTCACGAGTAATCCAGCAATCTGATGCCTTCTCATGCCTGGCTGCCTGGGGCTCTGTCACCACCAGCAGTTTCCAACATGAAATGCTGGTTGCTGAATTTCAAATGAGCCCCAGTGCTGACAGCATGAATCCTCGTGTTGGATACTTGTTATAGCCTATATATTTATGTCCATTACAGAGACAGCCTATGATCATGTGTTACTTCAGCAACTTTCTATTCAGACACAGCTACAGCGATCATCAGCGGTGTATTTTGCGGTAATGATACACAATAACGCGGCTCTTATTCAAGAAATATAGTGGTTTCATGAGACATAATAACAGTGGCCAACTGTGTCTACCTTCATCGCCCAGCTGAGGAGAGGTAATCGGTGAAGGAAGCAGGTAGAAAGATTAAAAAGAGGTAGCTATAGCTCAGTAGAGGTTGATGGTACAACCAGGCTGGCCCCATCAAAGCCAGTGAAGGACTTCTGTTCATGCTAGGCCGAGGGATGCTATTTCCGCAGGTGGACAAGCCAGGTACTTGAGTGTGCTTGATTCCAGTTGCTCATCAGTGTTGAAAGTGTTGGTGTCATCTCAAGTATGGCCTTTCTTTTTTTTTGAAAGGAGGCTGGCTACTGTTTGTTTTCCTGATAAGTGGCTTTTAATACCCTGGGTATAGATTGGCTTCCTTTGAGTTGAGAACAAAAAGTCAGCCTAAGGTGACTTCACTATCTCTTGACTATCCTTTTAACTCTCCCTCTCACAGGTTATTTTTACACTAAAGCTTTTGCCAATGAAATTAAGATAAATATATGACTTTTTAGAAATCCTCAGGTGACCTTAGAAGTACTTTCGTTACTGTTGTTTTACTTACTGTCTTTATCTTTTTTAGTCCTTAGTACCTTAAACAGTTTAAGGCAGTGGTTCTCAACGTGGGGTCCGGGGACCCCTAGGGGTCCTTGAGAGATTTGAAGGGGGTCCCCGATTTTTTTTTTAACCACTTTTTCTAGATTTTTATTTTAACTTTCTTTTTGAGAAATTTTATATAACCAGATATTTTATTTCATGTCTGTGTACAACTTACTGTCCCGCACAATTTGATGAGGGAAACCAAGAAATCCCATTAGCCTCTGTAGCGTAGCTCTGAGCAGCTCACGGCTCTGCTCCGCCGTTCTAAAAACAGCTTGTACTGACAATTAAAGGTAACGAACCTACTGCTATGACTATAAGGATTATGGCGATGGGCCAACTATCCCTTTAATCAATAGTCCATCCATTAGTCGCTTGATGTCTACACAATCCTGAGTGGGAAGTTTAGCCTTTCAATCCTGTAAAGCTCAGCACATTCCAGAAAATGTGCTGGTAAACTGTATCACGGATTCCTCTAGGTTTGAAAAAGCTGGAAAGGTTCCAAACCAGAAGAGGCTTCCAGCCAATGATGACAAACACAACAACCCCCATGATCCCTTGCTATACTCTTTGATGCCGCCAAACGCTTTCTTTTGTTATTCTGTTGACTGGGAGATTAGTGGGGGTTAGGGTACATACTGTATGTTTAGAAAAAAGATTAAAAGAAATTCCAACTTTCTACCTCTCAGAGTTGTGAGAAACGTTCAAGTTCACCTCTGGTCAATTCCTCTGACTTTTTCCCTTGTTGCCGTCTTTTTTTTTACATCACAAATACAATCACTAGAGGGCTCACTGAAGGGGGGGACACTGAGGCAAGACAATGTGCTAATGTGGAACAGAATGCAGTCTATTATAGATCAATCTCACCTTAATGGTGGTGTGTGATGTTATCTGATGCTTGTTTGGCTATTACAGAGAAACCTTATGCCTTCTAGCTCCCTTTATGGCTCAGTGACATCAGTCGGATCAACAAACATGCTCAGTTTATCAGTATTGTAATTTGTCTCTGAAGACAATTTAATGGTCCCTTTACAAGGACACATCAAGAAAGCAAAGAAAAATGGCCTATTAAACTGTTTTCTTTTTTATTTTCTATCTCTGACACACAGTCAGCCACAAGCATATTATACCTTTTATCAGAGATAAAAAACTCCAAGAACCTCGAGGAGCCATACGCCTTTGATTGAAGAAAAAAGCAGCTAATCTGTCAACTTTAAAGATACACAACTGAACTGAAGGTGTTTTTTTCACAGTCTGGTAACACATCTTCGGCTAATTCTGACAGACCCCGCTATGAAATATATTTTCTCTGATTTGGAGGGTCTGGCTTGACATGCCGGTTTGAAGGTAATCAGCTCCAACAGTCCTTTGTCAGTGTCTACCAGCTGGCTGCCGGATCAAACAGAGCTCAACAACATTTCCAGCGCGCAGCTGAAAGCCTGACAAATGGAATAACCAAAGGGTGTTTTAGAAAAATAACGCGCATTCTTCTCATGCTATGAACTTGACTCAAGACCAAGCCAAAAACATTTAAGTGAAAATGCCCATAAGCTCTTCCAGCCAGCGTTTGATTGGTTTTGTATCTATTGTCTGAGGAAGCATGAATCACTGCACAGTTTAGAGAAAAGCATCCTGTGGTGAAACATCTGAAACACTGAATAGATTCTACATTTTTTCCTCACTCTCTGGTTCCTGTGTTTGTAGTTGAAACCATCAACCAGATTTCTAATCATGCCCCGACTTGTGGACATTTGAAGAATCATCTCAGAATGGCACAACTAGAAAAAAAACTAAAAAAACATTTGAAGGTGAGGACACAATGCCATCTTCACAATACCAGGACATCTTCACAATGTCAAGTCCTCAAAACACCAATGTATTCTCACAAATCAAAAAAGATGCTTCTACAATGTCAAGTCCTCATACAATAATATTTTCTGGACATCTCTAGCCCTATGTCGCCATCTGTATCAAATTGAGTTTCTGGGACCTCTACATTCTCACTGTGATTTTTCCCATGAAAAACCTAATGTATGCAATCAGATACATGCAATGATCAGATAATCCACTAGGGTGCAGTTATTTATGCACCAGCAGACCGTAATGGTTACATTGTAACCTTGGTTCTCTGAGTGAGAGACTATCTCTCCACCCAGTTACATATTCCATATGTACGGGATATAACCCCCGCTGCTTGTCAGGGCACCTGGATATTTTCTTTAAGACACACCGGCTTGCCCGGCCACGCCCTGATTGCGTAGCTATAAAGCACCTGTGCTGGCGTGTAATCACTGATAGTTTGATCGAAACGAGTCTCCGAGCGGCCTGAGGCCTGGAGAGATAGTCTCTCACTCAGAGAACCAAGGTTACAATGTAACCATTACGTTCTCTATCATCTCGAGACTATCTCTCCACCCAGTTACATATTCCATATGTACGGGATAGATCTGTAAGACACCCCGTGAGGAGACAGTGCAGCCCCGATCCCACACCACAATGTGCAACACACGAACTATATACAAATGTACAATATATACAACTCACAGGACCGGCCCCGCAAGGCGCAAGGGCCAGCCCTGAGAGGGAGGGCTGCTAGGGAAGCCCGCAAGACGCAAGGCTAACCCAGGAGACCGGCAAGGGGCCCGCAAGACGCAGGGGCCAGCCTGGCCACAGAGCGGCCGCTCACTCGGCCCGCAAGACGCAAGGCCAAGACAAGGAGACAGGGAGGTCACCGACGGGCCACGCCCAGCACCCGCTCCCCGAAGGAGGGGCTGGCGGCCACATTCAATCGGTAAAACCTGGTGAAGGTGGACGGAGACGACCACGTGGCGGCCGAGCAGATGGACGCAAGAGAGGCCCCCCGCCATAAGGCCCAAGAGGCGGCCACACCCCTAGTGGAGTGTGCCCGGACCCCTGATGGAGCGGGCGCACCTGACCGCTCATAGGCCGTCCGAATGGCGTCAACCACCCAGTGGGATAGCCTGGACTTCGACAGGGGCCTCCCCAGATGCCCCCTGTCGTAGCAGACAAAGAGCTGGTCAGACCTGCGGACAGCCTGTGTCCGCCGAATGTATGCTGTCAGGGCCCTTACCGGGCACAGAGCAGACCAGCCCTGCTCGGCCCCCTCACCCGAGCTGGGGGAGGGAAGAGACCTGAGCTCCACAGACTGAGACAGGTGAAACTCGGTGAGGATCTTGGGCAGGAAGGCCGGATTAGGGCGGAGAACCACACCTGAACCGTCCTGGAAGAACCGGCAGCAGTCGCCATGGACTGACAAGGCCTGGAGTTCGCTCACCCTCCTGGCGGAGGTGATGGCGAGCAGGAAGGCGGTCTTGACCGACAGCCACCGCAGGTCAGCATCCCCCAGAGGTTCAAAGGGGGGACGCTGAAGGGCCCCAAGGACGACCTCCAAGTCCCAGGAAGGAACTGCAGGACCAGTGGAGCGCGCAGTGAGCCTCTGAGCCCCCCGGAGAAATCGGGAAATGAGGACACAGTCCCCTGCACTCAGGGAGAAGTCACCGATACGCACTGCTTTGATTGCTGCCACCAACCCTCGCAGCGTTACCGCAGCCTTCTGTGCCTCCAGCTGGGACTGCAGGAACTGCAGGATCTCCTGGGCCGAAGCCAAGAATGGGTCCACCTGATGAGATGCGCACCATGCAGCAAACATCTGCCAGCGGTAAGAGTAAGCCGATCGAGTGGATGGGGCCCGGGCATGTTGGATCGTCGCCACCACAGGCCCCGGCAACCCTAGGGCCAGGAGCCTGTCCCTCTCAGGGGCCAGGCCACCAGTTTGAGCCCCGCTGGAAAGGGGTGGAACAGGCTCCCGTTCGCCTGGGAGAGAAGGTCCCTCCGGAGCGGGAGTTCCCATGGTGCCCCGTCCAGGAGAGGTGGGATCGCCGAGAACCATGCCATGTGCGGCCACAGGGGAGCCACGAGTATAAGCCCCACACGCTCCACCAGGACCCTGCGTAGAAGGGGCTGGAGAAGTGAGAAGGGAGGGAAGGCGTAGAGCAGAACCCGGGGCCACGGATGAGCCAGAGCGTCCCAACCCAGTGGGGGACCGTCGTTGCCCAGGGAGAAGAAGAGAGGACAATGTGTCGACTCTCTGGACGCAAACAGGTCGACTTCTGCCCTGCCGAAGCGGCGCCATAACTCGCAGACCACCTCCGGATGGAGTCTCCACTCCCCCGGTCGGGGACCCCCCCTCGACATGATGTCTGCCGCGGAGTTCAGTACTCCCGGCACGTGCACAGCCCGGAGCAAGAGGAAAAGCGGGTGAGCCCACTGCCACAACACGGTCGCCAGCTTGCACAGAACAGGGGAGGACAGCCCCCCCTGCCTGTTGATATAAGCGGCTGTCACCGTGTTGTCGGTCCGGACGATGACATGGTGACCTCTCAGAGCTGGTAAGAAGTGACGCAGAGCAAGGAGAACTGCCCTCAGTTCCAGGACATTTATGTGTTGACCCAGCCACCGGCCGGTCCAAGCACCGCTGATACCACGGCCCACGTGAACGGCGCCCCAACCTGAGTTGGACGCGTCTGTGTACACCAGCTGCCGATAGATCACTGGACCCAGAGCTCGGCCCCTCTTGATGTTCTCCGGGACCCTCCACCACTGGAGGGCTCGGTGAAGCCTCCGAGAGACCAACACTTTGGTCTTGTGGGACCTCTGAGGGCACAACCCCAAGCCTAGCAGACACCTCTGCACAGGCCGCATGTGTAGGAGGGCGAGAGGGACCACGTGCACCATGGCTGCCATCAGGCCCATGAGGCGGAGGCAGAGGCCCCAGTCGACCTGAGCACGCGGCTGAAACAGGGCGAGGCAGGTCCCGAAAGCCTGCTGTCTCTCTGGGGTCAGAGTGACCGTCCCGCTCTGAGAGTCCAGGATCATCCCCAAGAAGGTCGTGACCTGGGAGGGCTCGAGCCTGCTCTTCTTGTAATTCAGGCGCAGACCCAGGCCCTGAATGTGGCCTAACAGTAGGGACACGTGGTGGCGGCACTGCTCCTCCGACACTGCGCAAACCAGCCAGTCGTCGAGGTAGTTCAGGATCCTGATGCCTCTCCGCCTCAGGGGAGAGAGAACAGCATCCATGCAACGAGTAAAGGTGCGTGGAGCCAGAGAAATACCGAATGGCAGCACCTGAAACTCGTACACCCTGCCTGCAAAGCCGAACCGCAGGAACCGCCAGTGACCCCTCCAGATGGGTATCTGGAAATACGCATCTTTGAGGTCTATGGTGGCAAACCAGTCCCCAGCAGTGATTGCCTGTCTCACCCTGGGAACCGTCAGCATCCGACACCGCAGGGGACGGAGATACTGGTTGAGCCCTCTGAGGTCCAGGATTGGACGGAGCCCCCCGTCCTTCTTCGGGGTCAGGAAGTAGCGAGAGAAAAACCCTGCCTGGTAATCTCCAGGGTCCACCTCCCGTATCGCTCCCTTCTCCAGCAGAGTGGACAGTTCTGCCTGCAGAACTGTACTCTGGTGAGGATCGGCCACTGTTGTGAAGGTGGGGGTCCGTGTTACCGGCGGCCGGCGCAAAAACTGAATACGGTAACCCTGGGTCATGGTGGAGACGACCCATGGGTCGGCCCCCAGGGCCAACCAGGCCGCCTTGCCAGAGGCAGACGGGGAAGGCTGGTTGTCAGGAGGGCTGAGGGCGCTTAGAGGACCCCTCTGCTTTAGCAGGTGGTCCTCTCCCTCTGTTCTGACGGCGGTGCCTACGCTGCCGGGAGGCCTCCAGCTGGAGTCTGAGGTCCCCACGACCCCATGTCGAGGCCTGAGGGACCGGGGCCTGCTGAGATCGAGACGGCCCCGACCTCCTTGGGCCCGAAGCACGCCTGGCAAGGCCCACCGAAACCTCCTTAGCACAGCGCCGGCTCTCCTGTGCCTGCTGCAACAAAGCAGTGGCATGAGGCCCAAACATGGCGGTAGGTTCCATCGGCACCTTGAGTAGGCAGTCCCTATCCCCCTGCTGCAACTGGGATTGGGAGAGCCACAGGTGGCGCCTAACCACCCAGAATGATGATAAGGCGCTGCCTGCTGCCTCAGCCTGCTCCTTCATCACCGAGGAGAGGCATGAGGAGGCCATCTGTAGCTCCTCTCCCACGCTGGTGTCATGCTGAACCTGTCGAGACAAGTCCCGGAGGTAGAGAGACAGAATAGCCCCCGTGTTTGCCAACCGGGTCTGCACCGACATGGCTTTATGCAGTTTAGCAAGCAGGTTATCCATGATCCTGCAGTTTTTGCTGGAGCAGGTAGCAGTACCCAGGATGGAGCTGGAGGGAGAAACCAGCGGGGTGAGGGCTCGGTCCACCGGGGGAAGCGCCCCACAAGCGACCTGGTCCCTGCCGTCCATGTTGGCGAAACGACGGCATGCTGCCGACCACTTGTGGGTGGACGCTGGAGAATGGAATTGCTGGACCAGCAGCTCCTTAAAGTCCGGTAGGAGGGGCACCTGGGTAGAAGCAGGGCGCACCTCCGCATCCTCCTCGAACCTGGAGGACGTGGGCCTAGGATCAGTTGGGAGGGAAATACCCAGGGCGCTGGAGGCCCTGTTCATTACCGCCTCGAAGCGGTGAGCCAGCTCCCCCCTCGTGGGTTCAGCCACAGAGGGCTGCGCACAGGAGAGGCCGTCATCGTCGGAGGAGGCGACCGTCTCGACGTCTACCTCCTCCTCCTCAGCTGCCTCTTCCTCCGTGTCCAAAGAGGGCAGGAAGGAGCTGAGAGGGGGCCGGATCACCACGGGCTGGAGGGGGGGCAGAGGAGCCTGCCATACAACTGAAGGCTCCCCCCTCCCCTCTGAGGCTGAAGCCATCCTGCCAGCCTTCCGCCTAGGCCCCCCAGAAACCTGAGGGCCTGAACGTTTAGAGGCGAAAAACTGACAGCGAGCCTCCCTGGTGCGTACAGGCAGGATGAAACAATCCATGCATGCCTCAGGCTTCTCCCTGGAAGCTAAAGCATGGTCATGCCCCAAACATAGCACGCAGCTATCATGCCCATCCTCTAGGGGCATAGCCACCCCACAGCCCACACAGAGATGACCCTCCTGGCGTTCCATACTGCCAGGGACCGGAAACAGGAAGTGCTGCACTTCCTGTTTACAGGTAGCCTGTAGCACCGCCGGCTAACTCTTGTTGTGTGTACCGTGGGTGTCGGACTAATGGAGGCCGTACACTTATTATGGGACTTTGGGAGTGCTTATACAGTAGGGAGAGGGCAGACGGACGTCCGCCGCCGAGCGCGTCAGCCCGCGAGCCGCGGGCAATACGCCGGTGACGGGATGCACGTCGTAGATCGGCCCGGCGCGTCAGCTCTCGAGCCGGGAGCAGTACGCCGGTGGGAGACCCTGCCAGCCCAGTCGGCACCCAACCACCGAGCGCGTTAGCTCACGAACCGCGAGCAATACGCTGGAGGGAGAGGACAACTGGACGCGATCGGCGTGTGACTACCGAGCGCGTTAGCCCGCGAGCCGCGAGCAATATGCTGGGAGGAGCACCGCCGCTGCCGCCTGAAGCCAGAGGACCCCCGGCTCGTCCAGACAGCTGATCACGCTTTTCTTCTTTTCTTTTTTCTCTCTTTCAAAGACAAGCGGAAGAGAGCTCCGGATACAGATCTCCAGGGAGGCTGCCAAACAGTGACAGACACCCCAACCTATACTGGTAGGCGGATTTGAACTCTATACCCAGCTTCTCTTCCTTACTTTCACAAACTCGGATCGTGAGACCGCAGCACCCTGACGCTAGTGGAGATCAAACAATCAGTGATTACACGCCAGCACAGGTGCTTTATAGCTACGCAATCAGGGCGTGGCCGGGCAAGCCGGTGTGTCTTAAAGAAAATATCCAGGTGCCCTGACAAGCAGCGGGGGTTATATCCCGTACATATGGAATATGTAACTGGGTGGAGAGATAGTCTCGAGATGATAGAGAACTTCACTTGGGACATCAAATATGGCCGCTGTCAGTCAGTGACACACATGTGTTTTCTCATGGATATTTTTGCCAATTTTGAGGTAAGAAAAACTTATAAATTATTACTGGAACTACAATAGGAATATTGAATATAATATAAAATTGAATTTCATAACTTATCTTATAGTAGAACCGTGTTGAAAACGTGTGTATCAAAAATATATACAGCAGGTATGTAAGGTAATTTTCTATGCAAATCTGATATGCAATTTAAAAAAAAATTATATTTGATCTTTTTTACATTTTTTGTCAGAAGGTCCAAGGGTCCAATTTCAAAAAAGATTTATTTTCTGACAATTATTTCATGGTTCAGGCTTTACAGGGCTAGCATCTTGCCTGGTTGAACCTGATGGTATCACATCTGAATCCCCAACCCAAGCTACATATTTTATGGCAGTATGCTCAACCAATATAATGAAATGCATTGGGAACAGAATGTTTTGTGCTGTCGTGACTTTGAAAAAAATACTGAAACCTGAACCTAACCAAAGCATAAAGCGCTACACTAACAGAGCTACATGAAAATGACCCGGAGCCCAATCCTTTTTTCAGGAACCAACTACGTTTTTTCCAAACTCTCCGATAATGTGAAGTACATTTACTTTCTGTTTCACTTCCCAATAAATGGCCTCAGGCCAAATATTGTGTGACACTGTGCACAGCAAGGCCATTATTTCCAATGGAGCGTGCACTACCGTCATTTTCTGCCAGTTTTTGCACCAAAGTGCTTTCTCTTCTCTTTCCTCATGTCACTTGCTGCAGTTTCTCTGCCTGCAGGCCTGTAGAGTCTGGATCTGTGATTGCAAACCATGTACTGCCTCAATGATCCAGCTCAACACCCACTGCTACAATCATTATTATTACCTTAATACCAGTCTTATTATTAGTCTTATTATTATTTCTGTACAGCTCTGTATGGAACCTTCATTGTACTATTTTTCTTTTTTTCCAATAGCTCTCCTTCCATCACAAATAGCTACCCCACCATGAGCCAGGTTCTGTTCAAGGTTTTATACTTGTTAAAAGGGAGTTTTACTTTGCCACTGTAGTACTCATGGGTGGGTGTTATTCTATATAAATAATCTGTTCCAGTCCAACTCTATATGAAAACTGCCCTCAGTTAAATTCTGACAAAAACTGAAGGACGTAGGAAGAACACCTTGAATTGAGGGAAAATCTTCAAGGACTCAATGAAATAAAATACAAGTGACGGAAAAGCTAGTTCAGACAGGATAAAATTCAATTCTCATGTAAAACTGTGGCTGGGTATCAATACCTCAAATCAAGAGTTGGTTAGCTCCAAATAAAAACTGTGTTTTTCCTGCACTTTGAAGGGCTGGAAAAAATTATATCATAGCAAACAATGGAACTGTGTGTTTTTTTCAGGTAAAACCTATTTTAGGCTGTGAAAATAGGCTGTTTCTTTGGGTCTGTTCACAACACTGTATGTTGTAAATGCTACTACTCCTTTAACAGAAAGGCTACGGTCACTCAGGTAACCACTCTTTATATGTGTGGTGAGCAGAATAGCTTCAAGAACAAAAATCTGAAGCTGCATTGGACACTTGGGACAGTTTCAGTGGATTTGTAGTCTTTTCGTTACTGTTTCGTTTGATGGATCTGTATATCTGTGCAAGCTGGTCCTGATGCTGCACTGAACTCTCACATACAACCGATGTTAAAAAAAAGCACATTTCCTCTGTCAGGTCAGTTTGTCTCAACAAGGTGGAGGCGAGGTGGAGAAAATCCATGTCAATCTGCCAGTGAGGCCACTGATGCTGAAATGGCAAGTAATTCCAGCTGGAATTGCTGTAAATTGTGCACACACATCCTGTCAGCAGGTGGCCGCTTCACACCTCCACAGGTGGAGGAAGTGACTCCACTCACTAACGCACCAGATATGCAAATTGCTTTGAGGCATAAGAAAACTGTGACGCAAATCTCCAATGCATTGCTGCTGGATTGAACACATCACTGCTGCTCAGCCTTTGTGAAAACACGTCTCATTTTGGGGCACATGTCAACCGATCATTTATTAATACCAAACTTTCATCTTTCCAGGGCAATGCCCGATCCATTTTCTTTCTCTTTGTCCCATGTTTCTCCTCTCTCTGTGGACTCTGAATCATAATGATCTGATTAAAGTCTAATCAGATCATTAATTCTGTCCTTTAAAATCTGGCCTTTAAATTTAAAAAGTGTTGATCCATGTGAAGATAGATTTTTGGTTTTAAGAAGCAGAAACTAAGTTTGACATTTCCTCTCTAAGGCTGTTTTCTAGAGTTCTAGAACCAACAGGTTGGTACAGATGGTTTAGAAATATGAACTCCACCCAGATTCAACCTGGGCATCACAGCAATTGACCTATTTTAGCCAATGAAACCAATTGCTGAGTCCCCATGCACCCATCTACTGTAGAGTCTTGGCAGGTGTACTGTTACACGCAGAATAATTTAGTCCAAAAAGATTAGCATACTGGGGGTTGTTGGGGGCCATGTTGGACTATGGGCCCCCTTCTCCCCTCTGCAACGGCCCTGGATCCACACAACAGGGATTTTAATACAACACACTCAACATGTGAGTTGCTATTGGTTCCGTGAAAGGAGACGACAGGATCGCAGGGGTTTTTTATAATGAAAACGTTAGCTTGTAGCTGCTGCTTGCTATTACTGTTATTAAAAGTGAAGATGCATGCGGTGATGCTTTACTTCCAGGGTCCCAGCAACCTGCCTGTAATCTGATGGGTAAACAGTGTTTGGGCTGCAGCCCAGTCTCTGCACAGCATTTTGATCAGACTCCTGTGACAGGGAACACCTGTGGACGACCGCTGGAGATAAGACTTGTCAAGCGTGCCGAGGAGTCGCGACGCTCCCTGCATACCAATGGCCCGGAGGACGAAGCCGCGTCTCAAGGCGATTCTATCCTGATGGGGCCTTCTCGCCGACGTGGGGTGCAGAAATTTTAATTAGCTCTGTTAATATGGCTGATTAAATCAACCTGGCATGGGTAATCTCTGAGCGAAGAAAAGAGCAGGAGTAATCCTGCGCCGAGATATTTCCTCTTCTGACAGTTTCCGTGACGCCTGGAGTGCATACTGTATGTCACATTTTGGATTCAAGAAAGGCAAGCCTTTATTTGTCTCAGCTTAGATAGCAGGCACCAAATGGAATGAAATGAGACATAATTACCAGATAAGAATGTCTGTTTTCCGCTGAAATCCTGCTTCTATCCGGATCTGTCTTGTTAATGTACAGTAACACAAGGTCACCGCAGCTTTCAGGCCTTTAATAGGAATATAATTTGGTCCCATTTGAATGGCATCAAAGGCAGGCTTTTAGAAGCAGACAAGGAGAGTGCTACATGCTGTGTTTCACATTTCTAATCAGATTCATTGTATTGCACTAGAGGGTCTAGAGCAATTAAAACATTTAGAAGTGGACAAAAATGAAAAAATGTTAAATCTATTAAAAGAACAACACTTAAATGCATGCCATGTCACTTGGAATGTAGATTGCCTACAGAGAAGTGTGTCACAGTGTGTCACAGTGTTACACAGCAAACTGAAGTTAAATTCACTAATACTGCTTCAAACTTTGTGATGTTACCACTAATTAATCATTTGAATTATATATAACTTTTAATTGCTATTGTTCAACAGTGAAAATCATGTATAGAGGCTGGATTACATTAAAGGGGGCATATTATGGAAATACCCATTTTTTAAGGCTCTTTAACATATACTGTATGGGTGTTTGTTTTGTCTTCCCTCCCCAAAACGTGAGAATTGACAAACAAATCTGGAATGTGCAGGCTCCCTCGGCTGAAATTCACATTGTGAATCATCAATGCATTTAGTCCTATTTACATTATACATCATTCATTAAACAATGTGTACAATGTATTATGTACTAGTATCACAACTTTAACTTAATTTCTGATTAAGACTTCAATGCCCAATCCTGGGTACAGCTCTTCTACATGAGGAGGTATCTGAGGCACAGCCACAAGAGTTAGACGGACTGGCCTATTGACAGCAGCACTTTGTTTGGCAGGACTTACTATCACCTCAATCCACCTTATCCTCCTGTGAGGAAAAAAATTCTCCAAAGAATGCCAAATTATTCATTCCATTACTGGCCAACTCCCCCTGTATGTAAATCCAAAGATACATTCTCTCCTCATTACTGATAGTGGTAATGAGAAACAGGGAAAAGAGCATGTACTTGTCACTATTGGCTGGAGTGTGTTGATAAATAGTCCCAATTAGCCGTAACCTTCAAGGAGCTGCTCGAGGTTTTTACCACGGAATCAGCTTTGTTTGCCTCGAATGAGCCCTTGTGTTCAAGTGAGTGAACGCCTGAAAACTGCAAAAGAACTAAGTTTCTCCCCGGTTTCACGCACACCCTAAGAGTTTCGACCGAAGTTTGTCATGAAGAATGGCTCTCTTCACTAGTGGCTGGTTTTTTGTTAGAGATTTATTGCCTGTATAGACTCCACTGACATTGGTTTTTGAAGAAATCGGAGTATTTTATACCAATTTCTGTAGAATCACTTATAAGAATGTTACATTTGAACCGGATATACTCTGTCAAAGACAGGAGAGCTCAATGAAGTACAAACATTTTTAAAAAGGTACGTGTGGTCAAAACTATCTGCTGTTTGCTGACTTTCCAGATGTTTGATATTATCGCAAGTCACAGTGGTGTAACACGAGCAACAACCAATAGTGACAAAAGCCAAAACAGGAAACCAGACAGTCAATAACAAGCATGGACCAGAGTGATTGATATAACAGCCAGATAATAACCTTATATGTAAATAGTGACCCTATAAGATTCACAGTCTTTGTAAAATCTAGTCTGAGAGTAGTCTGGGACCAAAAACTCTAAGAACCAGTCCTTAGATGTGAGCTGATAGTCTTTTCTAAATCTTTTCAAAGTGTGGGTAGCATAAGGTGTGCCCTGTCCTAATCCTAGGAGGATGGACTCTTGACCCCCATTGTGACCCTGCATGGAAACCCAATGTTTAGCCTGTCTAGTCCAAATAATCTAACTGGGGTCAAAGCAAACACTGTTGCAATCGTCCCAAATCTCCTCTGAATTTGCTATAATTCTGAGTTTCCTTGCATCTTTGGTTTGGCGCCACACCTAACACCGTTTCCAGCTTTCATCATCTCCTTCTGGATTCAGAGCCTTCGTCATCTGTCCTCCACCCCCCTCAACACCAAGGACTCTGCGCTGCATACAGCTGCTCTGCCATCAAAACCTTGGTGATGCCTCAAACCTCAACCCTGCCTGCTGTAAAACCTGTTGTTGTTCTCACCAAGGCCTCCCACAGACACCCACTTTGGTATTGATCAATGGTAATGCCTGACTCATCCGATTGCAAATGAAAGCCAGTACTGGCATTTCATTACTATAATAATCTATGATGGTCCCTAGCATCCACTGTTGTTGTTTTGTACAACTAAAAGCGACACTTCATCATATTATCCACGGTTACAGGGGAGTTGTACTTGTGGAACATGCGATGCAGAGTTTCTTAACAAGCTCTTAAACTGAGGGGAGCTCCTTGAGATGTTCGCACATCAAAAGTAATTAATTCCTCTAAAGTTGATAATCGCAGCGTTAATTATTCTTGTTTACATCTTCAGAGGTATAATCAGAAGGCCCTATGCGTATTCATGAGCCCTTGATTATAGATGCGGTTTAACATAGAAGTGAGTTTAGTCCTGAGGCACCTGATGGGTCTAAAAGCAAAATGACATTAATGCATGATTAACGCTGTTAAAAGAGCAATCAACAGTTCATCTAAACAGGAAAGGATGCTTCTGTTGAAAGTAAAGATTAAGTCTAATGCAGCAGTCTCTCCTCTGATGTATGTGTATGTAGGGGAGCGCCAGGTCGATTGATACACTTTACATGTCTTTTTCAAAGATGACGTTATGTACACAAACATTTTTATCATGTGATCAGCAACTCACATGTGTATTCTCTTAGTTACAAGTATAATTTAACACACATGTTGGATGATCGCGCAGTTTTATAACTTTGAATGGAAGTTGACATTTGTCCCAAACGCCCCACCTATGTGGGGTGTTTGAAACACAGAGGAGGGACGGTTGAAACTGCATATTTTAAACAGAAACTACTGACATTACTTTCGTTTTTTTTTAACCATATCGGACAACATACTAGTGGACTCGTCATTGCCAAAATGTCACATAATTTCTCACGATATAAATAGGTCAAATAAATATTTTTGTCCCGTGCGTGATAGTCAAGATCCGCATTTCGATTAAACTCACCTTTCTTCTTTTGTACGAGTTGTTGGATGACTACATTTTCATTTCATTGACTTTTTTCCCTGTCATGTCATGTTTATGGATACACATTGAACATATTGTCATTTTCCCCTCTGCATTTTTCCTTCACTTTGCTGAATATCTGTTAATTCATGTCATAAACACGTTTTGTTCATTAAAAATATGTGGTGCTTATTGAATGTTCATTCAAATCGGTTGTTGTTCATTCAAAACAATTAAGCTATTAATTTGGTGATTTATAGGAGATATTGATCGCACAATGTGACCACAATTACTACGCACGGTGGCGTGAGGGACACTTTTTCGTAGTCAAAAACCGGTTCGCGCTAATAACTTTTGAATGGCGTGACGTCATTTCACAAGCTTTCCCAGGATTGGTAGGTGTTGAGTGCTGAAGGTAGTGACGAAATCTGACGGCTCAAGCTTGTGTGGTTTTTGAGGAAATTGCTGTGTATCAATCGTCCCGTGTCTCAATCGACCCGGCGCTTCCCTATATTAAAGATGCACTGATGATGTATTTATCAAAGAGATGGTTGGATTTTCTACATTTACTTTAAAGGGATTATCTAAAAATTTGCACACTCCATCTCCATTGTAGAGGCTGTAGAGCAACCTGCACTAGTTTAATGAGAGCTTTACATACAAGCAGCAACCTTTCAAAATTTGCAGTTCCTGAAATGGCCACTTGAGGGATATACCAACATTTTTTTTTGGTGTCTTGCCTCACTCCTGAGTCCATGACCAGAAGATAGACACCATCCTTTCCACTGTGCGTGCAGTAACAAGGGAGATACGGGCAGAGCTGGTGCACCGCTAATTAGCTTAGCTCAAACGCTGGAAGTGCATAGGTAGTGTTAGCCTGCCTCCACCTAAAGTCTTCAGCAACTCTAAACGGAAACCGGTGGGCCGATCTTCGTCTCAGAGCTGACAAAACTCTCTGGTAAGGTATATTGAGCGGTCAAATGCCGGTAACGGGACGAGATCGGTCAAAACGGAGGGTTCAAGCCAGTGGCGAATTTTAATTTTGGGTGGGCCAGTACAAAATCGGATGGGCCATCTTTTCAGTGCATTTCATGTAGCACACATCACTATTAACCATTTTAATGCACAACTTGTTTCTCTTTTCTTTTTTTGTAACTTATTCTTGACCAACACTTTGATACATACAGGTGAAATGATCTTTCCTGTCACTATGATGATAAATTGTACCTATGTAAACAATATAACTCAGTAACCAATCACACAAGCAGCTCATGTTGTCCCTGTGCGATGTTCAGGGACAGGTCAGGACTGTCTGAGCACAAAGAGCTCTGAGGTTGAAGTCCTATAAAAATTAGGTGCACCTGTGACTGTGATAGGTCTGTAGCTACACCTTGACCACATATCAGCTGATCAGTGCTGTTCTCAGCTGCACCACGACGAGTGTTTTTTGTTGTTGTTTTTTTTTAAATGAAGCTCCGGGTAACAGGTGAGTTACATAAAGAGCCAGCCCTGAAAGCCCTAGGACACAAACGTTTTTTCATACCAGGCTGTGAACAGGCTTATTTCTGCTGTAAAGTTTTACACATGACTTAATTTAAACATGACATTCAATGGGGTCCACGTGACAGGGGGGCCAACAAGTATTGCCCTTAGACTCCATCGCTGATTAATCCGGCCCTGTCTATTATCTTTGGAAGTCATGCCACAGATTGATGGACTGTGTATGAGGGAATTAATTCAGCCACCACCGAAAGATGAGCCCAACAGTGTTTTCAATGTGCTTTGCTTTATAGTTAAATTAGTGAAACAGCACTGAGACGACATTCTGCCTGACTGTAAGAGTCGCTGATCTATAGCTGTGAGATTTCTGCCTTTTAAAGCTCACTTTCAACCCCGTAGTGTGCATTTCCATACAGTATGGACAATCTGGATGCATTGGAGAAAAAAGTGGCGATAAAAGTCAAATTAGGCGTCCGACATTATTAAGCATCTGCCTCGCTAAGCTTCTTAAATACTTATAGCTATTCAATAAATCTACAGCTCTGGAAGTGTGAGAGAGATGGTGAGAGCAATTTCTTTTAACTTTGTTTTTAAATCTATTTATGCTTTGTCCTCGCGCTCGCACAAAAGATCGGCAATCCACAAACTGCTGACAGCGACGGGCGCATCATGCAGCCTCAGCAACTCACAAACAAACTGCGGCCGTAACTCTCCTCCGAAGCCACTTCCAAAACAGCTGCGTATGAAATTGGAAAGCTCAAATTAAAAAAAATTCACCATTTATTTACTTTCTCTCTCCTCTTTTTTTTCTCTTTTTTGCTTATCCAAGTCTAACAGTGGAGTTGTGAGGATGTGTGCACCAGTCATTTAAACCACTTAGGTTGTTGTGTTTGTTTTACTGCATCATGCTTCAGAGAAACACTACTACTACTACTACTAATAATAATAATATAGAATAATGTGTATTATAATTACAAATGCATTGATGCGTGATCATTTTCATCTAGAGAAGGAATTGCTGATAATAACTGGAGCTGTGTTAACTTTCAGTCTCACCCAAGAATCAATAAAAGCTTATCTTGTGACACATTGACACATTCCACTGAATTAACTGATTATTCAATATAGTGTGTAATGATAATTAATCCAAAAGATTACACAGTGAAGCTTTGATCTTATAGATTCTATACTGTATGGTCTATGGTAGTTGTGTTGCTGAAAGTGAGAGGGAACAGCAGGAATACAGCTCACTACAGGTGTTTGGCAACCAATCAGACCTCGCCGCGATCCCAGCCGGCCAATCAAGCCTGTCTCCAGCTTGTCCTCATCATAAGTCAAAAGCTCTTTCTGCTTCCAGTCTTTCTGTCCTGCATTACTGCCACTTCCTCTTCTACATCCACCTGCAGTCGTATCCAATCAGGCCACGCTCGTCACCGCACCCAGACCTTACTCTATCGCCAAGACGACCCCCAGCATCTAGACCGCGTTGAGGGCTCCAAAGCTTCCCCACTGTATTTAAACTCCAAACATAACACACTGATTAAATGTTGACTTCATGGCGACGTTTCAGCTTCGGTGTCTGAGGGATTGACAGTAGTTGGCTGTTTTCGTTGTTGTTACGACCTTATACTGTACATCTACAGTAGCCGTGTGGCTCAGGTTATAGGTGACGTCAAAAACGTTTTGAGTGGCGTTTTGAGATTTTCCCACTCTAGAACTTGTTTCCAAAAATACTGTTTTCGCCCCCCAAGAACGCCATTTCCATCTGGACAAAACACTGAAAAGATAAAGACATTTTTCCTTGTTAAAGGGTTTTTTGGGAGTTTTTCCTCAGTGGATGTAAGGGTGTAAGAGATGTTGTTATGATGCCATATGAATATGATTTTCTCTGGACACTGTCCTGCTGTCCTGGTCCCTGACGAGCTTAGACGCGGGACACCTTAATGCAGGATTTGGTTGATCCTTGTTAAATACTGTCCTGTTGTCACTAGTCCCATATTCCTTCCCTCTTTTCCTGCCGAGCAGAACCTGCTGGCCCGGCTGCACCTGTTAATCTACACCAAGGACCGATGAGATACGAGCCTGAGCTGATTTATGTCGCTTCTCATGACATGCAAGCAGGGTCTGACACTCACCTGGGAGGGTGGGAGAGTGTGTGTGTGTGTGTGTGTGGACAGCTCATTTTTGTGGCAAAAATGGATGAAGCAGGCTGTAGGTTTGACCTTGGCAGCTGCTCTCCTGAGAATTAGACCTTTTTTTTCTGGTTTACGCAGATTGGTTGAGTGAGATGAAGCAACTCCTGTATGAAGGAGAGTGCCGGCACTTCTGAAAGTCATACAGTGTGTGATACATAAGAACAGTTGAAATGTTTGAGTTGCAAAACCCAAGAAAAACTTGAAAAAATATTCAATGTATAATTTACCCTTAATTACGTCATATCTATTTATATAGATATCAATATAGAACCTAGACTTGCTTTAGAATAAAATATATGAGCATCCACCTTTACACTTAATGGGAGCTTTAAGGATTTGTTGCAAAGTGTAAAAAAACTGAAGAGTCTTAAACTCTTAATGCTTTACATCAGAACTGTTTCCTTCCATGGTCGTCTCCTTTCCATTGCTTTCATGTTCTGACAGCCTTGTACGTTTTCCTGTAGATAAAAACAGGATACTTCTGTGGTACCGAACTGCATTAAAAGAAGCTCCTCATTATAAGCATACGTGCTTCCGCCTGGAAAGTGTAGCCCGAGGACGGCGCTTGAATAAATGTACTTAATGCAGTTATGGGAGAGGCGCTCGAGGAAGGAGACGTACTTCCTGTGCCGGGGCTGATGTGAACCGAGCGGTGTGCTGGACGGAAGGAGGGCACGGCCGACCGCCGATCACGATGGAATGGAGAATCGTACAAGATTCAGATAAGTTGCTGTCAAACCACAGCCTGGAATTCTAAATAACAAAATGGGTAAAATATCCAATAAGCACTTATCAAGATTCAATCCCGTCACCAAATAGGAAATTGATATTGATCAGTTCTTTGGGTGATAGTCGGCATCTCTGCTATTTTTTATTGAATCCCATGTGCAGAGCCAAAACCGACACATCTAGAATTGCATCAAGGTAATTATAATGTGAAGCAAAGCTTGATGTATCTTATTGCTCTGTCGTTTTGAGAAACTATTAAAAACGCATCGGTGAGTCAGTGTTGCAGTGACTGACATGTTCCTTCATCACCGTGAACACGCCGTAATTCATTTTGACTCAACTGCCCACGCACACAATCCTGCCACTCCAAACACTCCCTAGAAAACCAGATGTAGGCCTATAATAATCTGCAAGTAAGGTTTGATAGAAAAGGACGTAAGTGTCTTAAAGGGATAGTTCACCCAGAATTCAACACCACCAAAATACTGCTGTGTGGATCCCCCCGTAACTCAGAGAAGGCACGGAGGATTCTCCCAGCTCT
Organism: Decapterus maruadsi; assembly: GCA_030347415.2. Taxonomy (NCBI): domain Eukaryota; kingdom Metazoa; phylum Chordata; class Actinopteri; order Carangiformes; family Carangidae; genus Decapterus; species Decapterus maruadsi. The sequence continues at coordinate 40,803,989 of CM064886.1, forward strand.
TAGGACAGGAACACACCGCCACGACACGCCACGACACGCCACGACACGCCACGACACGCCACGACACGCCACGACGCGCCCCGACGCGCCCCGACGCGCCCTGACGCCGACTGCTTTGGCCGACGCGTCTGTCGCCTCTCGTCGGGAGAGCAGAAACAGTGAAACATACCGCCCCGACTGCCGACCAGAGCGATTGAGTGGCGAGGACTCCCATACAGACCAAGTCATAAAGTTGTAGTAATAATCTTTGCCATGTGCAATAACCATGTTGACCTAACAAAATAAAATGTAGACTGATTGGTTCATTGTAAAACATTTATTTATTTACATAAATGTGATTTCAGTACATAGCCCAGAGGCAGTCCTGCTCACTTTTCATTCAAACTAATGTCAATGAAACCAACATTAATCTCCCAAAAAGAATTTAACCAGCCACGTGTTAACAGCGCTAAAGCCAGAATTAAAACAGTTTTTAGCAGTTTACTGCTGTGGCTCGGTTGCCGCGAATTGGCGATAGCCGATGCTAATTTCTGTGAGCCCGTCTATGGTGTTTTGCATTATACGTTAGCATTAAGCTAGCAAAGTTTGTATGCTTAGTTGTGAGCTGTGTGTGTTTTGAGCGTTGTTTCAAACTATGTGGGTTTGATCTCTGACGCTTAAATATATAAACATTGCTGCTTAATATATTGCTTTACTCCTCTTTTTATTTTGTTTACCATTTTTACCGTAGGACAGGCTAGGACACCATTTGTTTACTGTAGTCCCTCCCGTCCCTCCCACACACCGTGCTGATTCGCTTAGGGCAGCGTCAGTCAGAATCGGCATAGCTAGCACACAGCCAGTCAGAGTACCCGACGAGTTTACTCTCCCGACGCCCGATGGGCCGCGATGGAGCATGTTGAATCGGCCCCGACTAGACCCGATGAGATCCGACGCGGTCTGACGCCTGACGGTCGGGCCGGTGTGTCCCTGGCTTTAGTCAACATGAGAGTGAGTAGATGATTGAGTAGATGATGAGTGAAATTTCAATTTAGAGTGAACCATCCCTTTAAAGCAGCTGACCTGCACATGTGTATATATTTTAACTGTAATACTCACATCCCTCTAATTTAGGCCACAAACTTAATCACATAATCACTCCTCCTAATCTGCGTCTGTGGGGCCGTGACGTGCTCTCAGCCTCGACCAACACAAAGCATCCAACATCGCACCTGGCAAAAATGACTGGCCACTTAATTTCCTGACTCTGACCAGGCAACACGCAAGAATCAATATGTATGCTAAGTCTCCCTGCGCTGATCCTGAAAATGACAGCCATTATCCGGATTTACATTTTATCTCCCGCTAAAAATAATGACAATAAATCACAGCCGGTTGTCGCGGCTGTCGATAATTACACAGCGAATGGCCAGTGTGGAGTTTGTCTTGGGGAAAAGGCCCGTGATCCACTAAGAGCTGAGCGGGGGGGTGGGGTGGGGGGATGACAGTGAGCAATGAGCCTCCTTCTCACACACAGGCGAACAAACGGAGCGTGCATCATAAAGAAGTGATTTCAGTTTGCCTGAGCACTAATGCCGCCTCTCCGCGTGTGCTTCTGTTTTCTCCGTCTCACTGTGCACTTCATGTTGCAAAGTGAACGCAATAGATTGCATGAAAGTAATAACTATTATTTAGGTTCACTGAGGCCATAATTTCGCCTTCATTCGGCTTTTATGGAGCCATTTGTGGCAACGTTTTTGAGACTACAAAGACCAATAAATGGAAATCACACGTAATTTCCTCAGTAGCTTTGGCTTTGTATATCAAAGAGCTGCTAAGAAATGAAATATTTCTTTACATCTCTAGAGGGATTTTTAAACTCCGCTGAATCTAAGAAATAGGTATCACATCTAAGGATTATACCGTGGAGCTAGGTTCCTTTACATTTGCAATAAACCCAGTGTATCAACATCAGATTAGAACAATCAGAATCAGAAAGGTTTGAATGAAATAAAATAGAATACATTTTTAAAAAATGTATAGTGCTACGTACAAATATGCATACTATATACCATATGGGATTTGTACAAAAGAAAAAAATAGAATCGAATAAATGTAGCTATATTACAAAATACAGAAAAGTTATTGTTCCAATTGTTGTAATTGTGGGAGGCTGGGGCATTGTTCATTAGCCAACACTTAATTTTAAATACAGCTGCACAACCTCTGGATTTGCAAGAGCTCAAAAAGAAAAAGAAACATAAAACCTCAGCATCAACTTGTATCAGGTCCAAGACATCCAAGATGTTGAGTGATAAGCTCAGACTCATCGTCAACATTCCTCACAAATCTTACTGCACTTTTGAACAGGCCTTTTCTTAAAATCACATCTGAAGTCTTAAAAATATAGGAGGAAAATGTTGGCAGTGTTTACCACAGCCAAACGTCTGAAGATGACAATGACTCATTTTGTTGATTCAGATCTCTTCTGCTTCAGGTTCTCCACTTCGTATCGTATCCTCGGGGCGTTTTATTTTACAGGTTTAACAGGCAGCATTCAGTGGGGTGTGTGGGAGTTATTCAATTCTGCAAATGTACTGTGGAACAGTGTAAAAAAAAAATCTAAATATACCTTTGAATACTTAAAGATACACCTGATTTAAATGTCATCACTAAAAATTTCTCAACCTATGAAGCAGATAAACATTATTAAATATTGGTATTTTACAATACAATTTGGCAATGAAAAAAAGGCATTGCCTGTAGAAATAAAGATGTGGATTTAAAAATAAAAAAAATAGTAATAGTAATAATGTAAAAAATAGCATTGAAATGAAAATTTAAGTTATAATAAGTTATATAAATTAAGGAATTTGCAATAAAAAGTTGGCTTTAGATATTAAAAAATATGGCATTGTAAATAAAAAAAGGCATTTAGAAGAAAATTTGTACTATTTGATGTTACATTACTGCATTGAAAAAAATTGTGGAAAAAAGAGAAAATTGGGATTTCAGAAGAGTATAAAACATGAACAGAGAGACCATTGCTTCATTGGAGTCGCTCCAGTATTCCTAACCCTTCACCTAAGCAGGTCTTAACTTGAAGCCTGGTCAAAGAGGCCATTTCCATCCCACTCTTAAAAACACAGCAAACATGCATTTCTGAAATCTCCCTCTGACATACACCATGTTGTACTGCTTCTGCCTCCATAAACTGGCAGCAGCCAGTGAAGATTCACATACACCATCATTCAGTAAGAAAGCATACATAGAAGCAAAGAACAAGCTGCCTGCCAGCTCTCATTTCTTATAATCTGCTCTATAGTCATGTTTGAAAATGAAAATTATTGCATTATTATTCATAACTGTATTATTCTCACTTCCATCACTGCGGTGGGGGAATATGGAACATAATATATTGTGTATTAGCTCATTAAGGAACAAGACTTGCTCTTCATTAGATGAGATTGGTTTAATAGGAGACAGACAGCAGACACTATGCTGTATCTTATGCGTTGTAGAAGGAGTATGTTACAGCACAGATGCAGACACAATGATGATGGGGCACTAAGGAGAGACAATTATGTCTCAGGTTCCACACAGCATCATCACATCATGCTTGACTTCCAGCTGACACACTGCAGTTAGCCTGCTGTACATCTAGGTCAATTTTACAAGATCATTAGCACGGTCAGTGTAACTTAGCTCCCATGATGCCACAGTGCATCCTGTCCTCCGGAAATGACCTTTCTATAAGTTTCTACTATGAAGCAAGGTGTGGGAGTTCATGCTGCTAATAGAAGAACATGCTTCCTTTCTACAGTACTGGTCTCGCACCTAGATTTCAAGCTAGTATTAGCTGCTGGAGGATGTTGCTGTGGCTAACTCATCGGGGGGTCATCCCTATGTTCCCCACTTTGTATGGGACTGGGGAACATAGGACCCTTTTTCAAAAAGAGGGTCTTATGTTCCCAGATTGGGGAACATAGGTACGCTCCCCTCATCAGTTAAGGCCCCCACATACTCAAGCGTACTGTGCGCATAGCTTACTGTGAGCAGCGCGGACTAGTGCAGCTGATGTATTGCAAACTTGTGGGAAATGACAATAAAGCTTCTTGAGTCTTGAGTCTTGAAGAACCTGAAACCGAACCAGAACCTGATTCTGGCCATGGTTCATGGGACCTATAATGAAAATATTACTTTTTGAAGGCTCTTTAACATGTATTTGGGTGTTTGGTTTGCCTTCCGGCGCCCCAAAAGTGAGAACTAACAAAAAAATCGTAATTTGCAATTAGTAGTTCGGGGCATAATATGTCTCCTTTAATGCTTAACTAACAATGTTTTCTCTAGTGACTAGATTTAATATAGACTAGATTCTAGTCTGTAGTAAATTAACAGCAGTTCATACTGATGTTGGTTATGTATCAGCTTTGTTAAGGGCACTCCATTTATTAGAAATTTTAAAGACTGGGATAGGACACTTTGTTTACACTTTATGCCCTTTAACTTTACGTCCATTCAGTAGAGACACTCCAAACTCACCAAGCTATTCTGAGATTTTGGGGAAAGACAAGCAGAGGGATCGCCAGTTACAGTAGGTTGGAAACAAAGCTGCTCATCCAGGTGATTTAAACCTTGTCATTTGGAGGTTAAACTGACAGTCAGCTCACCTGAAACGTCATTAATTGAACAGGACAACTGTTTGAACAGCTGCACTAAGTACTGTGGAAGTGTTGCCATGCTAATTTTAGCTAATTAGCGGTAGACACAAAGCACAGCCGAGGCAGAGGGTGGACATAATTAGCGCTGGATAAAAATCAAACTAATAATGGAGCTAGATGAAGAGTCAGAGGATCACCAAAGTGACAGAGTGACGGTCAAAATCCATCACCACCGTCCAATTGCACTTTGCAATTTCACATTTCCATGAATGTAGCAAAAAGTAGTATACTTAAAGTTCATTTTATTAAGTATGCTTAAGTATAAGTATAACAAGTATACTATGGACCATGTATTTGTAGCATACTAGAAAGTATACTAATTTAATACGACTAAATTGGAACATTTTATAAAAGTATACATTATAGGTCATTTTAAGTTTACAAAAGTACACTTTCAAGTATACTGCCTCAGTTTTAGTATAAAATGAGTATACTGCACTTTAATAAACTACTTTTGGCTAAGGGGCTCCTTACTTCACCGAGAGTCTGAAGCATCCTGCTACCAACTGGTACCCAAGACAACAAGATCCTGATTCAATTCAATTTCGCCTTGAGCTCTGCGTGTCTACTGTGTTTTCTGTTATATGTCTGAAGAGTGAGGGATTAGACAACTGAAAAAAAGAACAAAGAGGAAGTGCGAGACACTGTCACGAGGAAAGAATGTAATAATTCACCTGAGTTCAACTTCATGCAGATCTCACCTCACAGCGGAGGTGAGGACGCGTTGCGGTCATTGCTAAGTCAAACAAAACAGCAGGGTCGAAAGCAAGATTATCCTGAATAAAATACACATAATAAATTGAAATAGAAATAACACAAAAAGGACCACAAACTTGAACTCACTCACCTCCAGTGCCTTTTCTAGGACTAACTTGCCGAGCATTTATATCTTATTTCATGCTTCTGTAATTTTGTTTCATGTGGAACTTGGAGCAGAGGATTGCTGCACTTATTCTCCAAAGCTTGTTGATCTGCTTCGGAATGGACTCCTCGTTTTTGTACAAGTACCCTATCAATATATATAAATATTCACAATAAAAACTCAATGGAGAGAATTATATCCAAATTAAGAAACCAAACTGATATTTTTGAAGAAAACTGGTCAAAATGTACCAACTGTAAGACTTGATTTCATATAGATTGGGCCAAACTCTTTAATAAGAAATGTTTTTCCCTATTCTCAAGAAGCATCCATATTTTAATGTATGATATGCTTACGTTTGACTCTGCTGTTAATCCCTATAGTCATAGGTTTGTTACCTTTAATTGTCAATGCAAGCTATTTTTAGAACGGCTAAAAACTCAAATTATTTTGGTTTCACTATGCAATAGCAGCATTTGAGTGTGATTAGTTAAAGCTCCAATTGATCCACCAGCTCCTGGGGGAAATATCTGTCTCTTTCGCTGCTAAATGGTCCACTGTCTTCCCCAGTTAGAGTCTGTTTCTCTCTCTTTTTTAAGGTTTTCAACCCTGTTCTGCTCACATCCTGCTGCAGAGTTCACTTTGGGAAAAAGGATGTGTCCTACCTGAGAAAACAGAGCAGCAAGGACCTTTATCAACTCACCTGAGAGGGGCCCCTGCAGACGCAGCCTATCTGCTCTGTGCTGACATGATTTGCAGAGTGGCTAAAGATAACACACAATCAACTCTGGATCCGTGGCAGGGTTCCAGAATGTGTCCAACCCAAAACAACAACAAAAAAAGGCAACACAGGGAGCCTAGGCCTGGTCACAACACCTATTCCATTTTCTCCAAATAAGAAAAGCTCGACTTCCTGTCAGGGAATTGGCCACACCTTTGATTTTAAAAGCTATTGAAAACATCTGACAGTAACTATTTGCCTTTTTCCTGGCTGCTGCACAGCAGGGAGCAGCAGGGTAAAGATGTGTATTTGTATTTCAGAGAGCAGTACTACAGAGCTGCCTGACAGCCCATGTGCAATGGTACTGGAGAGGGTTTTTTCCCCATTATGCACAGACAAGGATGTGAATTGAGATGCTACTTCAACTGATACTCAAAATACTAAACTGTATATTTATTATCTAAATAGCCTTTTAAGGGTAAATCTGACTATAAAGTGAGGAACCAGCGGACCAATCTTTTTCTCAGAGCTAACAAAACTCTCCGGTAAGGCATCTTGAGCGGTCAAATGCCACTAACGGGATGGGATCGGTCAAAACGGAGGGTTCAAGCAAAGACGGTTTATTTTGGTTAGCTACATCGAGGGTAGGTTAGCTTCCTGTTTCAAAGTAAAAGCATGAATTCTATTGTCATGGTTTTCTGTATGTAAATGGAAACGGGTGTTTTATTTTGTGAAAGTAATTGGAAGTGCGTTGGTCACAACGGCTAGCTTGAGTAGCGTTGAATTTGTCTGAACAAAATAATAAACAACTGGTATTTCGACAAATTAACGACACACTGCTGATCTAAACGGCTACTTTCTCACCTAAACATGTTTGAAATGTTGATAAAGTGATATACTTACAGAGTTTAGAGCTAAAATGAAATCAGCTTCTGACTGCTGATTTCAGCTCAGGCAGGAGGCAGGGTAACACTACCCATACACTTCCAGTGTTTGAGCTAAGCGAATTAGCGGTGCACCAGCACTGCCCGTATCTCCCTTGTTACTGCACGCACAGTCGAAAGGATGGTGTCTATCAGCTGGTCATGGACTCAGGAGTGAGGCAAGACATGAAAAAAAAAAAGTCGGTATATCCCTTTAAATTTCAGCACTCTACAAGGGGCATGGGGTTTAGTGATCGGTTGCATCCGTCATGCAATCTAATTCATAATGATTTTGATTGATTTTCTGACAAGGAGTGTTTGTGACGGTGATGTTTTGATTGATAGGTTTCCAATAAAATACTGCCATTAGTAGCTATGCCTGGTGTGGTAAATCCCTTTCATGTGGGTTGGGGGTTCATTGGGAATAACTAAGACGGTTTTACCTCAATAATCCACAAAGATAAGGTCGGGTTCATTGAAAATGGATTGTCAGCCAATATTCCGTAACTTTCAAATTGTAGGGGACGATATAACAGGGGGTCCTGGAGGTCTTCCCCTATTTCCTGTATTCTGCTGATACATTTATCCGTCTATATTAGCATGAGAAAAATTATTGGCACATTCTGTAATTTTGCCCAGAGGAAGTGGTTAGCCCCAGAGCAGGCATTTGAAGATATTAAAAAAAGTTAAAATTAAAATAAATTGATCTAATGACTATTTCAGAGACACTGTTATTAATAATCACTCATGGTTGATTTTAATTTAGACATCTTTTTATGATTTTTTGCAGTTGCAATTTCTGTTAAACACATTTTTGAACCTCCACTCCCACTGCCAGGGCCACAGGCATTATGCTATCAGCAATTTAGCTGGAAGTCCTTGAAGGAACTTTTTCAAATATGGTACAAAGATTCCTTTAGATTCAAGCATGCATTGATTTCGATGGTCAAAGGTCAATGTTGCAGATCCCTCACAAAAATCTACTCCTACAGGAGAATCGTCAAATTTGGGACAAATGTTCATTTTGACTAAATTTTGAACTAATAAGTTTGGAGGTACAAGTTTAAAGGGCAGGGTTACAGTGAATGAACTTTGTTAATGCTATGTCTTCATACAGGCACACATAAAAAAGATTATAGTGTTCAAATTGGCACAAATGTCAATTCTTAGAAGTCTACACCTAGGAATGGTATGGCATTAATTTATCAACATGTCTACAAAAAAGAGGGTTGGGGTGAAACATCTATTGAGCACTGGATTTAAAGAAAGCAAAGAATAAACATAGGCGATAGCTGTAATGTTTCGGTTTACTGGTATCAACTATAGACCACCTCAGCAGAATTCTTGTTGAGATTTATGAAATACTGCCAAACAGCACAGAACATTTACTGCAGTGGTAAAATAGAAATCTATACCTGGGAGGTAAGCCAAACAAAGCTCAGGAACAAAAGTCTAAACAGAGGAAAATCCAGGAGGTAAACAGAAGGCGCAGAAAGCACTAAGCGACACCAAGGAACCCAAAGCTCAACTCTAGGGAAAGCAAACCACAAAAGACAAGGAAAGCTGCTTCAAAATAAAACAGGAAACAATCAAACAAAATAAGAACTATGGCCTTGCAATTGTATCCCTCCACCAATTATTTGAGTCTCAGGATATAAAGTGAGACACAGTCTCTCCTCTTCTGACAAACATGTGAGTTAAGGTCTGGCCTTAAGGATCCATCTCTTACACTGCAAAAACTCAAAATCTTACCAAGAATATTTGTCTTATTTCTAGTTAAAATGTAATTTCTAGTCAAAACTAATCTAATTATACTAAAAAAAAGTAGCTTGTTTTTTTGTGACTTTTTACTTTTTCACTTGAAATAAGTAGAAAAATCTGATAGTGGAGCAGTTAATTCTTAGGTGATGAGTCTTATTTCAAGTGGAAAGAGATTAGTTTTGACTAACATTGAGGCATTTTTACAAGAAAGTTGAGTTGAGTTTTTGCAGTGTAGGCCGCTGGGTTGATGCTAATGGCATAAAACCTCTATTGTTTAACATGCAGATCAATTCTTCAAGGATTCAGCCTTAGTCCACTCCTGTTCAGTTTCCCTTGAACCACTGGCTACATTGATTGACTGCAGGAGCAGAGTATTTAAGGAGTTATAGGAGGTTGCAGATATTTGATTTTAAGTCAACACCCTGCCAACTCCATCAGCGCTGTCAGAGGTTATTGAAGCGTCGGTCTACAGAATTAACAGGATTGGTTTTTAAGTGGTTGCCATGGTCGAACTGAACGCAGATATAAGATAAATGATTCAATATGTAAACTCTATTTAAAGCTAATCCCTACAATCCTTCCAACAAATCTTCATATCATTGTATATTTATACAATTCCATAATGAGCACTATTTTCTTGAACTCAATAAAAGGTATTAGTCTACTTGCCAACAATATGAGTACCCAGAGATGTTGAGTACCCCAAAGTTTTATGTTAGAAATATATAGTATGGGTCCCCAGCCTTCAGAAACTGCCGGATGCTAACTTATATATATTGGACAATTAGCATAATTGACACAATTAGCATAAATTAGCATAATCGCCTATATGGGCAATATTTCAACAACTGCTTGGCTGATCTGGGCAATATTGGAGTGGTTTTAGGGGTTATTGATGATGCTCAATCAATTTCTGACATTTTCAATTTTCAAATTTAAAATGGCTGTCTAAACTGGACGTGACCAGATTTTAACCACCAGTGGGCCTATTTTGATGGATTTTAAGCCAAATCTTAAGTTTTAGAGGATGCTCATTGGACATATAACTCATGTATTTTAAGTAATACATAGTATGGGTCCCCAACATTCAGAAACTGTCGGATGCTAACTTATATTAGAATAATTGACATAATTAGCATACCGTCAGCCACATAGCATAATTCCCTAAGTCATATTTGAACATTTTCGGGAAAATAGAAAAAACACAATTTCTAGCAAGCACATTGGTATTTTTTTTTAATAATGTAACGGCAAGTTTAACCAGACCTGTGAAAAAGTTTGAAAAATAAATCAGACACAACATCAACTCCATAACAAAGAAAAGTGACTTAGGCAGAATATGTCATGACTTAGGCATTTTTTCCACTTACAGTAGGCTATATAATATATAATGATAACATAACCAGGTCTAACCTTACCTAAGGTGTCTAAAGTCTAATCATCATTAAAAAAAAAATCAGAATTTTCATCATGATTTGATTCTATATTACAAGAATATTTATTTTATTTCTTGTCAAAACATCTTTACATTTGCAATCAGCCATCTTTGTATATAGTGGCAAAAATGCCTAAGTCAAAAAGATGACTTAGGCAGATATTGATTTTGGACTCTAAAAAGTGTTCTGATTGGTTGAGAGCCAATAAGGCAAGGTGATGCAGCAGTGGTAGGAGAGGAAAGTTACTCTGATATCTAAATTTGGCCAAAAAATAGCTTGGGCAATTATTCTATGAGGCTAACGGTATAGTGGCAAAAATGCCTAAGTCAAAAAGATGACTTAGGCAGATAGTGATTTTGGACTCTAAAAAGTTTTCTGATTGGTTGAGGACATAGCCGATAAGGCAAGGTGATGCAGCAGTGGTAGGAGAGGAAAGTTACGCGGATATCTGAATTTGGCCAAAAAATGACTTAGGCAATTATGCTATGAGGCTAACGATACATTAGCGTATTTGCTTAACTTTGGGGTACTCAGCATTTCCGGGTTCATACTGGGGCCATATGGGCTGGCAAGTAGACTATATTATTGTTTATCATTCTAGATTAATTAAGCTTGATGTTACGGGGGAGTGAGTTCAAAGTAAATGGCTAAAGCTTTGTGGATAAATTATCCAACTTTATGCATTTTGAAAACAATTATGACTAAGAATTTGAAATATTTTCACTGGTTTGGAAGAAAGCCTAAGACTTCATATGGACAAGTTCTCTTAGCCAAAAGAGGAGGATGTCTATAAAATATGTCAGGATTTCTTCTGAAAGGTCAAGCACAGCACAAGTTTTATAAGATTAGTGTAATGAATGCCACTCTGGGACAGTCAAGACAGTATGGCAGGAAAAAATGTTAATAGTATCAAACAATATGTTTCCATATGGTTAAAAAAGTAGGTAAATACTCAAATTCTCTGTATCGATGCACATAACAGAAAACATACAAACAAGTAAGTATGAACATTTCATGCTGCTGATTTTGTCGAGTTAAAGAAGAGCCAGTGGAACAATACGTCTGGCCCAACATATGCCTTGGTCCTGGGCCTGAGTCTGGCTCAAACACTATTTCCACATTTGGGCAGATTTTTGTGAGTGAGTCCACCAGAATTGGTCTAGATGTGAAAGTAACATCTGATGGTGGTGTATATGGGCCAGATTAGGGTAGTGGGAACAGGGCGTATACTGGGGGAGGTGAACCAAGCATATGGCCAAAGCTAACTAGGAAAAGTACCATAACATAAAAATACTTTACAATAGCAGGTAATAACCACCCTCTTGTTACAGCATTTGTGTTGGATATCTTGGCTTTACCTCATTTTCAGTGAGTCTAAAATGCAGTTGTTTTCTTACTTCAGCTATTGCTTGTCCGACACGGAAACAATATATGCTATATTAATATTGCTATATCGCCTAATAGAGGGCTGAGAGCGTCATTTTCTCCCAGAGTCCCCTTAATAAAGTCTCTTTACCTCTGACAACCTGTTTCTGCTTTCAAGATATTACTGCGGCTAAGACAGCCACAGAGCCTCATCTGCCCCACTTTTATTTGTGCCCGGTCCTCCCTTAATTCCAAAGATGGAAATGCAGAAAACAAGGGAGCTATAATGAGTGTGCATTCATTTCCTCCCCCGCAGATTTTCCATGCATATCTATACATCCATTGTTATTGGACTCTGTGTGACCTCTGGCTGTTTGAAATTCATCACTGTGCAGTGGAGCTATTTAGCACCACCTAATATCACCACACATATTTCAGTTCAGTAACCCCCCCCCCCTTATTTAATGATTAAAACAAATAGAGTTTTATTCCTTGCCACTAAATGGACTGTTTCGGTGCGTTCTCTCTCTCTCACTCTCCCCAGTGCATCTGTTGGCAAATGATAATGCGGGCTGTGAAAATGTGCCATCTTCTATTTATAGGCTGGTAGCCTAATAACTTGTGTCTGACATTTCTCACACAAGTATGATTGTCGTTTTACGGCTCAAACGGAGCACACGACCGGACCGAGGACGAGGCTGTGGAGGTCCTCACCCAATCTTTAACACATACTGATCTCATCACACTTTGACAAAACTCATTTTTATACACACTAACTACTAGGCCTTCATGTTGTCACTGATCCGCTGTCACCCCTAGCTTACTTATCCAAGAATGGGCGAAGAGGTAGGTCACGGATGCCGACTCACCTGTCACTCAACATAGCTACACCCCCTTTTATGCAGAACTTAAAGATAAAGTAAGTTACACAAAAACCCACCCCTAGGGTAATTGATGAAGTGGGAAATTATCAGTAGTGATCAAAACATGTGAGTCTTTGGGGATTGACTAGTTTAGTTTTCGCCAGGGAGGGCTACAGTATATCAAACTTCAAAATAAAACTTGACTATTATATTATGTTATATAGGGCCCATTCAAAGATGTGCTCTTTCTACGATTAACAACATTGTAAAAGACCAAGACCACACATTTAGGCCCAGCTTCTATCTCACTTCTGTACACTCTGTTTACCTGGGCCCAGTTTCCTGAACAGCTGCTGCTGCTGAAACAGGCTACACCGCCACTAAGGAGGATGGTGGTGGTGGTGGTGGTATGTGTTTGGGCTCTTATAACACCACATTGGTTGTAATGAACTGGAGATCCGTTAGTTAGCATTAGTATTGGATTTTGTGAATTAATTGTATTGGTCGGAGATACTGGTAGTTTAGAGTGACACCTAGTGGCACATAGACAATTTAACGTATATCTTAACAAAGAAGTATTGCATAATGGACTGTAGATTAAATTGATTCAAGTCTTTTCCATCTGTCTGAGAGTGATTACATTAAAAGTACCAGGTCTTTCACCAGTTTAGTAGTGGACAGATAATTCAATGGCATATGGAAACTTGCAAGCATTATCTCTAGATTAATTGGCGCGGTAATCATATGCCGCCTTTAAAATGATGGGCTGTGTGATAGGAAGGTCATTGAGGTTTTTATGCAGATGAAATGACAGAGAAAAGAGGAGCTCATCATGCGGAACGGCTCAGAAAAGAGGAAATGAGTGAAACAAGCACAGTGTGGCCATTACACAAGAGAGCCTTTCATAGCGAAATGAAAATCCTTGTAAAGTCAGCCGAGGAGGAAACGGGTACAATATGTGTTTACGCTCCCGGACCCTTTTCACGGGTTTGTGTTCCGAAGTTGTCGTCCTTTCAAGAGGCGAGACAATGCTGAGAAAGTGACTGAAACAACACATTTCCTCTCCTTTCAAAATCCATAAGTGATTATGACAGGGTGTGATATTATTGTAGCACCAGTCATTTGCATCTCACTGTGGTGAAATGAACTCATTTCATGGTCTGCTGGATGGTTCTGAGGGGCCCCCGCAAGTAAGTGAGAATTGCCACTTGCCCGGTGTAAGGATGGCCTGAGCACCAGAGATGGAGGACTTTGTGGAAAAAAAGTGAAAATCAAGCCACACGTTAGTGCTCAGATATTTGCATATTATTTTCAAATGGGGTAAAAAGAGACGCATCATATCCTGGGGCAGTGGCGTGCATAGATTTTTGAAGGGCAGGGGCGAAAAGGAAAAAAAAGGGCACATATAGCACATTCTCGCCACTGTAGAGGGCACTTACGCACACGTTTTGGCTTCCAAGAGGGCACTCTGCCCCCCCCCCGCCCACCTCCCCGTGCACGCCACTGTCCCGGGGCTTTAATCCCACGAGAGGCAACGACTCCCCTGTCACTGATGTCAGTCTTGGCCTCCCCCACACCCCCCAGACTGAGCTGGGATCTGCTAACTCATGCCAAGGCTCTGGCAATTCAATGAGTCAAGGTCATTACAAGCTGCTACTTTTAGCATTCATCATCAATAAATCATTGCTGTATTAATTTTGAGACAACGGTATAATTACTGCAGACAAATGAGGCCAGGGCTGATGAGAGTGGCAGCTTGGACTGGATTCACAGGGTGATACAGCACCAGAGGACAAATGGAGCGTTGCTTTACAAAAGACAAGAAGAGTTCTTTCTTTCCCAGGCTATATTCACATTACAATTACATTACATTTTCTATTTAAAGGTCCAGTGTGTAAAATTGAATTGAAATTTGTTTATCATGTTAAATGTTGGAAATTGTATGAGATTGCTCCAAATCAAGGGGGCAGTTGTCGGTCTGAGAAGTGAAGCTCACTTCCGCGTTCAAAAAACTGCACCTCGCCGATTCCTGTGAGGGCTGGCTCCAGAAGGGAGCAACTCTCCATAGACCCCCATGTTAAAATAGCCGACTTTACATCTTAAAAAAAGCCTGGTACGTGTTATTTTTTTGGTCTCAATTGATAGTTTCTACCACTGTACACACTCTGAAGGAGGTGAATTTTTTTTTAACTCTACTGTTTTACTGTTATTAGGATAGGATTCTGGCCAATCAGGGCGCGGAAACGTTCAGCTACAGGTCCGGAGCGGTCCGGGGACAGGCTGCTTCGAGGCCAGTGGGCGGGTTCTCGGCTGGCCAATCCAACATGGCGCTGTTCAAACTGCCATATTTGAGTCACAAAAACGACTGAACAAAACCAGTGGGTGACGTCACGGATGCTACGTCCATTCTTTTTACAGTCTATGCTCCAAATGCGTTAAAGCGATCTTTGAGCATAATCACACAGCCTGATGTGCCCTGACACACAGCAGACCTGCTGTTACAGACTGTTCTTCACCCTAACCCTGGTTATTTCCTGAAAGCAGCTTCCCTGGTCTGCCCTCAGCAGGCGGCGGCGGTGGCAGGCTCGCCCCCGGGTGAAGTGGGCTCAAGCAGAGCAGGGGAGGGAAGAAAAAGGTGCATTTCTTTTGCTCTGTGGGAGATCGCCCCCCCAACAGAGTGGCGGAGAAAGCAAGTGGGACAGATCTGCCCAGTCCCTGAGCAGCAGCTTGCGCAAATCGCAAACAAGCCATAAGAATGCAGAGTGCAAACAATCACAGGCCGTTTGAAGCCCTGACATGTAAGTCAGAAACTTTTTTCTTTGAAACACCCGTGGACCTCATGTGGAAGTAAATGGATGGATAACGGGACTGGAACTTGGACAATAAAGATGCACATTTGACATGCTGCTCAGTCCACACACACTGTGCAAGTGCAGCGGGGAGTGGGGATTTCAGCACCGCGGACAGCGCGCATAAAAAGATTTGACAACTTTTTAAATGTGTTTGCTGCAAGCAAAATTGTACAGTATTTAATAAATGTAGACAGTGAAATATTAGCAATAAAAAACAATGCTACTATCCCTTTAAGGCAAAATTTCCAAAGGTCAAATCTGATTAATTCCACACAAAATCATGCCAATTGCTATGATATTGGTTGAAACGTGTGTTTTGTAAAATATACCAAATTTACAATTTTGGCCAGTAGAAAATCTGTCTGGCCAGTAGATTTAGCTCACATGCCACCTGGCTAGTGAGCTAAAAAGTGAAGTTTGAACCCTGGCTGCTATCAAAGACAACACCAGTGACACTTTTATTTTGACTATTCATTGTTTCCACATCTATTTTCACCTGTACGGACTACAACCCAAATTAAAAATCTGAAGCTGCATTCAATTTTCAAGTCATGTGGACTGACGGTCCAAATGTATCATAACAGATGATCAGATTTAAACTTGAATGTGCTGTGGGGCTCAAAGAGATGTACCTGGAGCTGACAGGCTCAATCAGCTGTGTCAACTTGTTTGGCAAAGGGCTTGAATATAACGGACGTTTAGTTGTCCGAAGGTTCAACTTTATGTCCGGTGAACTGGAGCCGTTCTGTCGTTCTTTGGTAAATTGACTGCACTTACATAGAGCTTTTATGGACTTATTCATCACTCAGAGCACTTTATAATGGAAGCTACATTCACGCTGATGATACATCAAGGGCAATAATGGCTTCTATCATGTCCAAGGAAGCTGCTCCATCTCCGGATGCCAGATTCTTCTTTTTTTCCTACTTCTTCTTTTTTTCTTTAGATTGAAGGCAAATAATTTATTGCTCCACAAATATTTGTCCCTTCAGACTTTAAAGGAGTCATCACCAGGAAATCGCAATTTCTCTTGTTAAAACATGCATATTGGTGTTTGACCTCAGTTGAAACTTGCCTGAAAAGCTGGAGTTTGAAAGTGGCGCCGTTTTTTCGCTTCGGCTCTTTTTCCGAACAGGAATAGCACACAAGGGTGTGCCTTCCTAAAGCACGAGATTTTGATTCTGCTCCTACGGGGCTGTTTATGTTTTGGAGTCTGCATGCAGGCAAGCCCCCCCCACCGGCTCTGTCCTTCCTGCGGCCAATCAACGCGCGCCTCATTACATATTATGCAATGCACATCCGGACCAGTCAAAACCTTGCGCGTAATCTCGCGTGATAAAGTCGCGGTATGAAAAAGGGTCAGAACAAGCTCAATGTTTGATTACATTTTTTTTTTTTTTTTCTAATAAGTTTTACGAATTGATCCAAAGCGATCCAAGGGGGGCTGGATATGTAAAAAACCAGGTTATGACTCCTTTAACAGTCTGATAGAAATCATCACCTCAGAGGATATTCTGCTTATCTCTGTTTAAAAACCAGCAATGATGTGATGTTTTTATATAAATACGGGATATAAAATAAAACTTTTTACCAGTGTTACTGCCTCTGACTCAGACTCTGATTTATAGTTGTAAGAACCAGAAACCATCTCAGTGTCATTTTATAGCTCCTCAGTTTCTCAATGAATGAGCCAATCAGAGAAGAGGGACCTGTGAGCGGCTGCCCTGATTGGCTGACTGTTTTCATCTAATATACAGTAAATATATCAGATTACAGGTAGACACTCAGATAAACCAAATCTTGGAATGTGGATCCAGGTTGTGACATCACAAAGTGCAGGGAGTTTTAATGGCCTGTGTTTAATCCTGTTTTCCTGTTCCCTTCCTCCCTCCTTTAACCTTCCTTCCTTCTTCCCCTTTGTCCTCACTTCTTCCTTCCTTTTTAAGCCAATTGACCCCATCTGTTCCCTCCCTCTGTCTTGCTTTCCTTCCGTCTTTCCTCCCATCTTTCCCTTCGTCCTTCCTGCCTTCCTTCCTTCTGTCCTTCCTTCCTTGACCCAGGAGGACAACAGGAGGGTTAAGCTGAATTTCTATTCTATTCTAAATTTTCTCTGTGTACTGAAGCTCTAATACTTACAAAAAATGTTTGCTTTATACATATATACGTCTTACATCTACCTTTATACTACACTGCCCGTCCAAAAAAAAAGTCACACACTCTAATATTTCGTTGGACTGCCTTTAGCTTTGATTATGGAATGCATTTGCTATGGCATCATTTCGACGCTTCTCTAATGTCACAACATTTTGTTTCATCCAGAGTTGCATTAATTTTCCAAATATTCTCAATGGAATTAAGGTCTGGACTCTGGTAACATTGGACCACATTTCTTCCTTGAAGAAGATGTTTCCCCACTATCCTTCCAGTTTTTAATAATGAGTTGGACAGTTCTTAACCCAATTTTAGTAATCTCAGCAATCTCTTTAGATGTTTTATTTGCTTAATGCCAATAATTTGACCGTTCTGAAACAGATTAACATCTTTTCCACGACCACAGGCTGTGTCTTCCAACATGGTTGTTGAAGAAACAAGACTGCATCAGTAAGGGTTAAATAGGTTGTTGCCAGCTGAAACATAATCATCCATGCAGTAATTATCCAATGGGAGGCTGTTACCCATTAGCTTAGTTACATCCAGACAGTGACTTTCTTTTTGGACGGGCAATGTATATAAATATGGACCTAGTGAGTTCAAAAGACTCAGGCACTGAACTTATACTCTGCTTGGCTGCTGTTACTTTTACCACACCTGAAGCGGCGGCATGTGCCTCCCTTTGTGATACATCTCCATCAGCTCCACCAGTAAGCTCTGCTGTCATTCGCTGACTTCAATCAAACCAATACGGCGCCTGCACGGGCTTCTGTTGTTAGCTGCCGGGCAAGACGAGGACAAGAGGATCTGGAGAAGGCAGCGAGAAGGTGGTGGGGTTGGTGGGAATGGAAGTGACAGAGCAGCATGTACAGCAGTCACTTTCAATCAGCCAGTTCCAGACCTCCCAAAAAAAAAAAAAAAAAATGGGTCAGCAGTCTAGTTTTGGAGAACCAGAATAAAAGTGTGTTTCCATAGAAGTCCCACGGCAAAGGGGATGTAATTTATTCCTTGAATCTTCAGCCCAAAGCCAAACTGAGAAGCTTAATGTCTAATAAGTATCTCATTTAGGCCTGGGGCTGAAAAGGTTTAAGAAGGCCTTATCTCCAGCGATGCTCGCTGGCCCAAAATCCCTATTGAGTTTTGAATATCAAAGACACCCTACAAGGGAAGATAGAGATGTTTGTGAACCTCGAGAGCCACATTCTGTCCTGCTTTACATTCTGCGCTTGCATTTCCTCCACCTCCTGTGGGTTTCACCTCCTACACGTGTACATGTAGGCGCAACCCCGGCGTCCTTTTTTTTTTTTTTTTCCATCGCCGGACACAACTTTTTTTCCAAAGTGCTGGGTCATCAGAGCCGGGGAGAGGCCAATAACGCCGGCGCTATTTCAGTTGCATGGCACCTTTATCGTAATGGCTGCTCTGCTGGGAGCTGTGTGCAGTTGCCCTGCAGTGATTGCAATCCTCCAACTCTTCTAAGTCATGGAGTTGTGATCAGCACTAATTAGTTTGCGCCTACTTTACATCTAAAATATGTCTGAAAGTGAAGCGGAGGTCACTCAGACGTCGACGCTGTCTCATGTTTCTTTTGATTATTATTCATTGCTTTGCCTCCGCGCCTCCATTTCTCTGTGTTGCTCTGTTTTTGCTCATTCTTTCCTCCCTACAAAGCCAGATAAGATATGAAAGAAACAACACTCACTCACTCTTTAATCATGGGATTTTCCTTTTTTCTCGGCAAAACAAACTCAGATCAGTGGAGACAGAGTGAGAATGAGTAACAGGAGACTGTTGCGAGTGAAAGTTTCCAACTTACTCTATATTGTGCAGTCCTTTTGTTACTGATGTAAATAATGCAGAACTGTTGGATCAATACAAGAAAGACAAAGCAAAGCTTCCTTTACTTAAAGTTTTCATCCAGTTCATTTCCCTGGAGGAGATTTTATGCTAAAAATGCTAAAGTACTGTTATTCCCAGCAGCCTTTGTTGCACTTGACAAATGTTGGGATGGAAACTTAAAGGGATACGCCCACATTTTATTTTTTTTACCTGTCTTGCCTCACTCCCGAGTCCATGACCAGCAGATAGACACCATCCTTTCCACTGTGCGTGCAGTAAGGGAGATAGAGCCGTATTGCCTGTAATTAGCTTAGCTCAAACACTGTAAGTGTATGGGTAGTGTTAGCCTGCCTCCACCTAAAGTCATCAGAGAAACTCTTCAGCAACTCTAAACGGACCGATCTTCGTCTCAGAGCTATGCTGTCTGGTAACGTTGTGTTATTATCTCAGCGTGGTGAATGTGCAGCTCACAACTTGTCCACAAGAGTGTTTTGGAGTTGTTGGATTGTGTATTTGATGAGTGGAAACTAAGAAATCCTATGAACCTACTGCTATGACTATAGACATTATGACAATGGGTCAATTTGCCAAAATGTTGAACTATCCCTTTAAAAGTATGGACCAAAACATGGACCAAAACATGGCACGGATGGTTCGGAAGCATTTTGGAACCAATTAAAAGCATCTAATAAACAGACAAAGTGGTGTTTTCACACAGGATGCGTTCAGCTGAATGGAGTGCACACCAAAATAAGTTATGTACACATTTGCAAGGGTGAATTATACTAAAATAAACACACTCTTAAGTTGGCAATAAGTTGCACAAGCCAGAACCGATGGGAGTCAGTGGGGATTGATTAGCTCCTGTGGACAGCAGCTTTAGGTACCTCAGGGTCAGCTTGATTTTCCAGCCCTACAATTTCCCATCTCTAATTTATCTGCATATAACTACAGTGTGATCCCATGTATTTAATTTATGTGTGGTAATTTCTTAATAAGACGACAGTGACAGCTTTTAAGTGGAGTCAAAGGCCGTATTCACCACACGCTCTCTCATTTAGCTGTATATTCGTCTCTGCTGAGGGACTTTTATGTCCAAATCAATAAACTAAAGTCAACATTTAGACGCAGAGATTTTAACGCCTGATGTATTGATTAATAACTAAGCATCGAGTTTTATGGCCCCAGTTAGTTTCCAGACTCGGAGACAAATAATGCAGTGTTTAGAATAAACTCAATAAATAAAGGCGACAGCTGCCATCTTCAGCCAGCTTGTTGGCTGAGGCACATTTACAGCATCTCATTTCTTCCGCTCTTGTCGGCCGCTCAATATCTTTGCGAGATATTGGCAGCGCAATCAAAATGCATTTGGTGTAACTGAACAGTGCGTCTTATCAAGCAAACACACAAGCAAAGCAGATGAAATTGTTATTGAGCATCATCAGAGACGGAAAGTGGAGCAGCCACGGTGAGAAAATGATTTGGTCGGCGGCGGAAACAACTCAGCAGGAATAAATCTGCTCATCTGTTTATGAAAAAAACTGTCTGATTGTATTTATTAGTGTGTTCATATGCAGTATGTAATATCATAATATATCACATTTTCTGCTTTCTATTGGGTGGCGCTGTCATTTGAATATTGTATCTGAGAAGAATGACCAAATTCTATGACGACATTCCAGCTCAGCTCGGGGACATTACACTGAGACGACTTCAGACTTGTAGGAATCACTTTCCTACTCTTTTGGAAAGTTTCAGTTCAAGGTTGGATGGTTTCCGTTAAAAACAACTGTTTTCTGTACGTGTCCTCCCCGGATACGTTTCCCTATGGATGTCTTCTCCGTGGACAACTCTTTCATAGACGTCTTCTTCTATTCTATTCATTTCTATTCTACTCTAGTGAAATAGAGACCAAAAAAATGAGCAGTTAGCCTGGGTTGGGACACTGCAATCTGAACAGAATAGAATAAAATAGAACAGAGTAGAACAGAAAAACCCAACAACTGTACTTGTCACAACAGGTACATGCTAGCTAGCTAACTAGCTAGCATAGAATGTGCACATTTTTTGTTACTGACTATCAAACAGAAACAGTGGTGATTTTAAAATTTATTAAACTGATTAAAATTTATGTTGAACTTAAGTTCTGTTGAAATGAAAACCAGAAAAAAAAAAAGTTTTTTCACAATGCTGAAAAAGCCTGACCTTCAATTCTGGTGAGAAACATTACCTTTGGTACTGTTCTCATTAAACCTCCATTACATAATTATGTAACATAATGTCCGGCTTCTTTGCACCATAATCTGGGTTTTGGTCTTTTTGGATATCGATGGAGGCCAGATAATAAAAATGCCAGCCGTGGACCGCGGATAAAGGGCTGTATGAAAAATGTGGACTGCAGTCTTTGTCTCATAATTCAGCCCCAGCAGGTGCGCAGCCATTATGAATTCTTCATTATGACAAATAGAAGTACACTTGAAAAAAGGAGCACCGCTGCACAATTATACATTACTGGAGGGAAAAAAAATAACTCCCCAATGGGTTTATGTAACCGAAATGTGTCCGACAGAGGTGTGTGTTTGCGTGTTTGTTAGGTAAAGTGACAAAACTTAGCTGAGACAGAATGGTATCTAAGTCCCTGAGCATTGTTTCCATATGGAAATATCTTACAAGACATTTAATGTAAGTCACCAATCACCTTTTCTCCTCTTTCCTCTTTTTCATTCCCTTTGATTTATTTTCTCCCTCCCTCTTCTCCTCCCCTCTCCCCACCTTCCCTCACCCCTCCTCGCCATAATAGAGTAAGTGGCCCATATAAACCTGCCTGCAGCTCCCCAGGGTGCTGCTGGTGCATTAGGCTTTGGGTGATGGTTTCTGCCTTTTCTCTCCTCTTTCAGCCCGGCTTCTAATCTCTATTCCAACTCCCTCTGCTCCCCATGGATACTCACTTTAAACTATTTGGGAGGCAGAGTCCAGAAAAACAGGCCCTTTTAGCTTCTCAAAGACAGTTCAATATCTGTTCACTCCACCTCAGAGGGATAAATAACACTTTTGGTTTTTACTGTTTTTTGTTATTTTTACTTTTCTTTTCTTTTTTTGGCAGATGTGACTTTGAGTTTTGCCAATGTTGAGCAGGTGGAGTTGGGTTGTAAACTGGGGGTTGGACAACAGCAGCTCAATGACCTCCAGTTTCTACACCAGCGGATTTGTTAAAGGGATACACCAACATTTTTTTTTTTTACCTGTCTTGCCTCACTCCTGAGTCCATGACCAGCAGATGGACACCATCCTTTCTACTGTGCGTGCAGTAACAAGGGAGATAGAGCCAAATAGCCCATAATTAGCTTAGCTCAAACACTGGAAGTGTATGGGTAGTGTTAGCCTGCCTCCACCTACCTGTAAAGTCATCAGAGAAACTCTTCAGCAACTCTAAACAGACCGATCTTCGTCTCAGAGCTGACAAAACTCTCCGGTAAGGCATCTTGAGCGGTCAAATGCCAGTAACGGGACGAGATCGGTCAAAACGGAGGGTTCAAGAAAAGACGCTTTATTTTGGTTCAAGCTAGCTACATCGAGGGTAGGTTAGCTTCCTGTTTCAAAGTAAAAGCACAAATTCTATTGCCATGGTTTTCTGTATGTAAAGGGCAACGGGTGTTTTATTTTGTGACAGTAACCGGAAGTGCGTTGGTCACAACGGCTAGCTTGAGTAGCAAATTAACAACACACTGCTGATCTAAACGGCTACTTTCTCACCTAAACATGTTTGAAATGTTGATAAAGTGATATATTTACAGAGTTTAGAGCTAAAATGAAATCAGCTTCTGACTGCTGATTTCAGCTCAGGTAGGAGGCAGGGTAACACTACCCATACACTTCCAGTGTTTGAGCAAAACTAACGGTGTGATACGGCTCTATCTCCATGGTAACTGCACGTACAGTCGAAACGATGGTGTCTATCTGCTGGTCATGGACTCAGGAGTGAGGCAAGACACGAAAAAAAATGTTGCCGTATCCCTTTAAGGATCACCTAATTACTAAATTGTACGACTAAGTTTCAAATTTCAATATTTTTGTGGAGCAAATTGATCTCGTATCAAGGATCAAGTTCAGAATTAGTGAGCAAATCAGATTGCGACATTCTTGGACACAGGGCCGTTGTATAGGGGAGAAAGGGGCCCAGCGCCCAGTAGGGCCCCACAAAAAACCCAGTAGTCTAACCTTTGTATGACTGACTATGACTATTATTTATTCTGCTTAGCCCCTGACTAATACTCATAGTAATGCTGCATTAGCATAAAAAAAAGTAGGCTAAATAAAGAATGATAATACATATGTAGTCTATGAAAAAAAGTGGAAAAGTCAGGGGCCCACCTTAGTATTCTTTCAGGGGCCCCAGAATTCCTAGCTACGGCCCTGCTTGGACATACTGGTTATAATAATGCTAATAGAAGGCAGAGCTGACTAGCAATATGACAATCTGGTTAGCAATAACTGGAAAACGATGCTAGTGCTGTATATTTATGTGCTATTATATCATCAGGGTATAAGGTGCATCAGCAGTTCCGCGGTTTTGGGACCCCCCCAAAAAAAAAAAAAAAAATTAAACAAAAAAAAAAAAAAAAAAAAAGCTCAAGTCAAAAATGATTAAATTCAGTTTTCTAGTCCAGTTCTGTAATTCAGCACTACATGGTTCAGTGTTTTTTAATGCATTTTCAGGAATATTTCTGTTAAATATATACGAACAATTCTGCAAATCTGCTTTACAGGGTCTTTAAAGGTCCCATAAGGCGATCAATGAAAACATAAATCCCTTGGGACGTCAGTCGTGGTTGACATCTAACAATTTAATAGAGTTGCCGTGACAAAGGAAAACAGTAAAAAGAGGAGAGTTGAAGAGGACTAAAGGGCTTTGCCTGGAGAAGAAGGTTTGAGAGGGGATGTATAGGAGAGGATGGAAGAAAGACGGTAGATAAATAGATTTTCTCGCTGTGATTAATTATGCAGGTGGCAATTTTCTGACAGGAAACCTTGGAGTTTTGGGGGAACCAACAAAGTGGAGTTCATTTTTCTCCCTCTGTCTCTCCTTCTCATGCAGAGACTCATCTTTCTCTTCTTTTTTTCCCTCCTCTCTGCTTCATTTACTCCCCGTGGCTCACCTGAAATTGATGCTCTTCTACTCTGATTGTGGTAATTAAACCTGTCCTGCTGCTGCAATGCATTATGCACAACAGACTCACAAAGCATGATGGTGGTGGTGGTGGTGGTGAGGGGGGGGGGGCAAGGCCAGATTGCTGTTTGCTGGCCTCTTGATGCATGCTGGGAGATGCTTACGCAGAGCTTCGTCAAGGAGTTCACGGCTGACTTGTACTTTGGAGTCTTCAGCGCCGCTAGCAGCACAGTCGGCTGGTGACTGACGTGTCGACATGGAGACCGGAGTGACATTTTGTCATACTTGTTGTTCGTCTACGTCTGTTTCTCACGTCTATGAGTAAGAATATGCCCTTTCAAAAGTTACACTTCGTACTCTGGCCAAGTCAGTGCCTAGTATTTGGTAAGTAAGTGATCTGACTGTTCTGCAGACCCAGATGAGTGTTTCACTTGATTGTCCTGACTTGTGTTCAATAGATGATTAGATCAAAATTATTTTTACAATGGACTTTTCTTACTACTAACAGATTGAGCCAAAAAGGAAGGAAGAAGTAAGGAAGTAAGGAAGGAAGGAAGGAAGGAAGGAAGGAAGGAAGGAAGGAAGGAAGGAAGGAAGGAAGGAAGGAAGGAAGGAAGGAAGGAAGGAAGGAAGGAAGGGGAAAAGGATTGTGGAAAGAAGGAAGGGAAAAAGGAAGGAAAGAAAGATGGAGGGAGGGAACAAATTTGTTCAAGGAAGGAAGGAAATAAGGAAGGGAGGGGAAATTGACTTTCTTTTCATGCTATTACTGAGGAAATCTACAGCCTATTAGGCCATGGCCTTGTTTGTTTCTGAAAAAAATATATGATCAATAAAAAAAACTGGATAAAAGTATGTATTTTACACGGCACTATTGATTGAAAGACATTTTTGAGTTTTAGGAACTAAAAAAGTTAAGTTTGGTCGGTAAGAATATACTATTTAGTTGAACTGGTAATGGAGTAACGCTTACTAAACAAGCTGAGTTAAAGAAATGATTGTTTAAACTAAGCATCTTAAGTTACTGTAACTCAGTACATCAAATAGGGAATTTGTGATATAGTTTGAGAAGTTTAAGGCATTGCTATTTGTAGTGGACAAATAAGGGCAGTCCTTGTCAAAATGTGAGAGCCCTACAATGAACACTCTGGGAGCCGAGACAAAAAGTATTACAACCATCCCCAGTCTCCCCATTTTAGATTATTTCACAGTATCAATAAGGAAAGTCTATGATAAGGATGAATATGTGATAGAAATAACAGCATAGGTGGCTCTGATCAAGATGAAGCTTGGACCAACTGCTACAGCAAACCCTATTTCATTACG
Organism: Decapterus maruadsi; assembly: GCA_030347415.2. Lineage (NCBI taxonomy): Eukaryota > Metazoa > Chordata > Actinopteri > Carangiformes > Carangidae > Decapterus > Decapterus maruadsi. The sequence continues at coordinate 40,829,952 of CM064886.1, forward strand.
CTGGACAACACCAACAGAAACTCACAGGAACTACCGAATGCTTGATTGACGACCTTTTCTTTTGGATGGCCTCGTTGTCGCAGGGGATCTTTGGTTATTGACAGGATGACAGGATGTCAATAACCTAAAGGTCTGGTGACTCTGCTGGAACCCAACAAGACGGGTTCAGAGGGGCCCAAAAACTAATTGTGACAGTTCTCCGGAAACCTTGAATGTCAGCCAGGTTGCTATAAAAGTTCCTTCAATTAAGGAAGACAGCGCCAGTCAGCAAAATGTAGATGTTTGTTCTAATATTCAGAAGCCATTTGGTGTTCGCTTTGATCCCATCAATACAATTGATTTGTTTCTCAACAGTAAAAGATCTCAGTCTGCAAGTTCAAAAGTTCGAGGGCGTCTCAAATTCTTGAGACGTTTGCATTGGTAACGAAGGAGCTGACCCTGGGACAGTTGGTGCAGACGTACCCCAATCGCCGCCTCGTACACACTTCCTTTCTGCTGCATTGCAGTTTACAAAGATCATTATCAGCACATTTAACACAATTAATGTATGAATTCATCTCTGGGGCGAAAGCTGGAGGTCGCTAATTATCATCACTTCCACTCTTTTGTTGCTTTATTGAGAGGGAGAGGAACTACGGTAGGAGTTGGAGGTTTTAGATGAAGGTGGGGACTACGTCACAGTACAGGTCTAGGATCTGTAGATCAAAACATTCTTGACTTCACTGTCCTCTCTTTAACCCTCCTTTTGTCCTCCTGGGTCAAGGAAGGAAGGAAGGAAAGGAAGAAGGGAAAAAGGAGGGAAAGATAGAAGGAGTGGTTGAACAGATTGAAAAGGAAGGAAGAAGTAAGGACGAAGGGAGGGAGAGAAGGAAGGAAGGAAAGCAGGAAGGAAGGGAGGAAGGGAAAAAGGATTGTGGAACGAAGAAAGGGAAAATGAATGAAAGAAAAGTGGAGGGAGGGAACACATTTGTTCAAGGAAGGAAGAAGAGGGAAGAGAGAAGGAAGGAAGGAAGGAAGGAAGGAAGGGAGGGGGAAGGATTGTGGAAAGAAGGAAGGGAAGATGGAGGGAGGGAACAGATTTGTTCAAGGAAGGAAGAAGATGGGAGGAAAGAAGGAAGGGGAAAGGGAAGGAAAGAAAGAAAGAAAGATGGAGGGATAGGGAACAGGTCAGGTCAATTTGATCAAAAGAGGAAGGAAGAAGAAGTAAGGACAAAGGGAAGGAAGGAAGGAAGGAAGGAAGGAAGGAAGGAAGGAAGGAAGGAAGGAAGGAAGGAAGGAAGGAAGGAAGGAAGGAAGGAAGGAAGGAAGGAAGGAAGGAAGGAAGGAAGGAAGGAAGGAAGGGGAAAAGGATTGTGGAAAGAAGGAAGGATGGAGGAAGTGATTGGGTCAGTTTGACCCAGAAGGACAACAGCAGCACAAGTCTTGTCCGTTTTAGTTTTGTCCTTAAAGCCCCATGTACTGTAGGATTTACCCCCATCTAGCGGTGCGGTTGCATATCGTAACGTATTCTTGATGTTGTGTTTACGTGAACTCGGGCAGAAGTCAGAAAAACAACAGACGCTGCATGTAACAGGATAAACAAGCGTCTATGTACAGAAATGGTCCGCCAGCACGAGGCAAAACAATACAGGCGTGACAATATGTTGTCATGGTGGTGTCGTATTGTTTACCTGACCCACGTTTTACCGTCTTTCTCTCGTCGAGTAAAATAACATCCAGTTGGTTTGCTGACGGCGTCGCTCACGGTGTCATTCAGGTATCTGACTGCACCTGAATGCAACATCAGTGCCTCCGTCCTTCCTCACACTACACAGTGGTGACAGTTTTAACAGACGCTGTCTGGAAAACTTTCTCCCCGAGCTGACAGCTCTGGTGAGTTTGTGGTTACCTACAGACACGCTGACACTGAACGTAAAAAATGGCGATTCAAAATGGAAGCCAAGGTTCTGTGCACCCCCCCTTCTACAGTATATTTGTAACTACTTGTAACAACTCATTCTAAGGTACGAGAAAGCTTTCGTTTGTATGCGGGTGTGATTCCAGTTAAGTGAAATACGTAAAGTTTATATTATTATTTTTATTATTAATCTTTATTTCAGACACAACAAATGGTCCATATCGTCAACAAAGGACATGCTAAAAAAGATAAGAAAGAAAGATATACATAATATTTGATTTTTGCTAATAAAAAGCCAAATAAATCACATACTGGGGCTACTGTTGGCGCTTATGTATGTTTTTACAGAGTTGTATCAAAGGTAAAGGTGTGACTCATTGTTGCGTGACATTGGTAAAGCTTGTTCTATAATAAATACAGGGAAATAAAGGATAAAGTTATAAAAACAGGAGCCAGATTGAGACAAGAGCAAGCACAATGCAATTATCAGGATTTTCTGGTACACAACCCATTACATAGACCAAATACATACACACCCATTTAAGTGTTGGTCTATCGCCACCACCACTGGGTTTGAAGTCAATTTACTTGTTCACTTCAGTGCACTTGGCACCTGCAGTCAGCTGTGATAATAGGAATTTACCAAAGTGGGTGTACCTTGGTGACCTTTAAAGCAAGTCCCTTCAGCTTTGACTTTTTCTAAAACTACACACTAAAAAATGTTGGGTTATCTCTGTAACCCAATTTCTGAGTTATTGGTGTATGGTTAAACTTTTGGGTTATTTTTCCAGAGTGTAACACAGTGAGTGACCCATTCACAGAGAAAAATAGGGGTACAGAAGGGGGACATTTCTGGGGACAATTATTGTACTCTAGAGTACCTATGTGTACGTTTTGGAGGTAAAAAAAAAAGGCACACAAATGTTCCAGAATGGTACAAAATTGTCTCTAAAAAGGTACGCCTGGAGCGACAAGGGTTTGTACCCTTTTGAGTACATTTCTGTACTTCTATTTTTCTCTGTGTTGGGTTAAGGGTGTAAAACTAACTCAATGTTGTAGTTAGCATAACCCAACTCTTGGGTTGAATGTTCGACCCAAAAGTTGGGTCAAGAAGAATAACCCAACCTGTTGGGTTAAAATAACGGGTTTGGGGGTTTGTCCTTATTTGAACCAGCAATTGGATTATAATTGTTTTTTTGTTTGTTTTACCCAACTGTTTTTAGTGTGTATGCAAACCAATTTCAACCTCATGGGGGTGCCAGAGGGAAAGTCAGATGATCAGAAAAGTTAATAGGTGGCATTTACATTTATCCCAAAATCTGGTAAGCTGGTTCACTCTGGTCAACAGACAGAACATGACTTGCATGTAAAACACATTTGAAGTAGTTTACCTTATGGTCCAGCAGAGGGAGCTCTTAAGACTCATTATCAGCTTGACCTATTGCTGCTACACTGACCCACCAATAAACCAATCAATACAAAGAGGAGGACACTGCAGGACCTGGATAATTGTGTGTGTTTTTTTAAACTCTATACAACCTCATCTCCACATTCCATGTATTTTTTAAAGGGCACTGATGACAAGATAGCAAGGATTATTATTTCTTTGCAAGGATGAGCAGCCTTTTGGCACCGTTTCAGTCGCAGGATAATAACAGAACTGTAGCCTCATTATCAAATTCCAAGGTGTGAGACACAACAGAGGGGGTGGGGCATGGTGGGTGCGTCTCGCTCTATGGGTTGTGTTCTAATTAGTTTGAACAAGTTAATTATAATGTTTGGATTCACTCAATAAGAATCATAAGAAAATGATGAAGTGGACCTTTAAACAGGGAAAACTTCATCCCAGGCAGCAAATGGGTTTAACACAACAGAGGCAGGTGAGTAAACCTCCAGCATTTATCCACAAATAGAAACACACAGAGACAGAATGTTGATCCAGTCTGTTTGTTTGCCTCTCGACATATTGGAATTCTCCACCGAATCAAATGATCCTCGACAGAAAACCTTGAAAAAAAAGAACAATCGCTCCACGAACAGACTAAAAGTTCAAAGGTTTCAGCGATGCAGTCTCCATGGGAACAGCTGTTGTGGCTTGTGTCAAGACTCAAGCTAGATCTACAAATGACTATCTGCCACTTACTATAATAAACGGTTTATAGGGAATTATTATTCGGTAACACTTTACAATAAGGGTCCTTTAATTAAGGTTAGTTAGTAGGCTACATTAGTAAGCATTAATTAACTGTTTACAGATATATTAACAATCATTATTCTGTCAGGACCACTATGTCAAAAATATTTATTTACTTGCATAAGTTTTATTTGGCGGTATGATACTGTTCTGGGACCCCCTGCTCTTCCACGCGCTTGCGTGGAAAGCCTGAGGCAGGAAGAGCACCTTCCTGCCTTTCACGAGCCATCATGAACGGCATAAGCAGGGAGCGCAGCAGCAAAGAAAACCCAGACAGAGCAGAGCAACTAACAAGATACAATGATAGGATTCATAACAGATGACAGGAGGAGCTGGGGTGGAGGTGGGCCGCAAAAAAGCCAGCAGAGGAAGCAGCAGCAAGGGAGGTGACGTCGGCGTAGAGCAGTTTAAATAGCGCGCTCTGAATGCAGTTCCCCAATAGGAAGCAGCCACGGGGAGTCAGCTGAGCCATCAGCTGATCTGACTGCACCTGTGATTACAGCTGTGCTGATTAGGAGCTTGACGTCATGGCCTGCCAGAACTAACGCTACGCTCAATTTCTGTCAGGACCACTATGTCAAAAATATTTATTTACTTGCATAAGTTTTATTTGGCGGTATGATACTGTTCTGGGACCCCCTGCTCTTCCACGCGCTTGCGTGGAAAGCCTGAGGCAGGAAGAGCACCTTCCTGCCTTTCACGAGCCATCATGAACGGCATAAGCAGGGAGCGCAGCAGCAAAGAAAACCCCCAAAACGACCATACCGCAAATCCTGGACCTCTGCTACAAGAGAAGCCAGGAGCTCGAATAAGCCACACACTAATAATATTATCAATAATAACAATAATAAAACCATAACAACAATATTAATGTAACCAGTCATACCTATGAATATTTATTAGGCTATTTACAATGAGAGGCTTATGGCTTTTGAGCATCAGGCTCTATGCCAGGCAAAATAGCAAAGGAAACCCCCCCAAAATGACCACGCCAGCAAAAAACAAGAGATGTCAGGAGCCATTTAAGTTGGAAATAAACGTAGCCCATTTAAAAAGGAAACAGACAAAGAACCCCCCAAACCCCCAAAAAGAAGTGAATAATTCAATGCCAAATATGATTCTGTATTGCTATGAAGGTCGAAATCCAGCGCAAATAAGAATAAAGCAAACCGTTCCTTGTGTGACGCTCCGACCGCGTGGCAGCATCGCTGGCAAACAGAAACGCCATAGTCCCGGAACCAGCCGCCGTCAATCAATGGAACATCTGAGACACCGCTCCTGCTGCCAGGTGAGAGCCCTGCCGGAGAGAAGGAGCCCCCCGTCGTCGTAGGGTGTACTCCGTTGGAGAGCTTCGCTGCGGCGTCATGACACGACAGCCGCCGCAGGTATGCCTCGTGGACGGGGAGACGACATAAGCAGCAGCAGGGCGAGCAAGGCACGAACACGAACACGGGCAGCGATCCTTCCCGCATGAAGGAGCCCGTCTCGCAAAAAGGCCAGCAGAGGAAGCAGCAGCAAGGGAGGTGACGTCGGCGTAGAGCAGTTTAAATAGCGCGCTCTGAATGCAGTTCCCCAATAGGAAGCAGCCACGGGGAGTCAGCTGAGCCATCAGCTGATCTGACTGCACCTGTGATTACAGCTGTGCTGATTAGGAGCTTGACGTCATGGCCTGCCAGAACTAACGCTACGCTCAATTTATGTATTACTTAGGAATAGGAAACACATTAATTAATGTTGCCTATTAGTAAGCAGTTAATGTTTACTCGGCCTACTCAGAGTTAGTTAGGGGGGGGGGGGCAGTGTTTCGTACCCGTGCAGGGAAGTTACATAGTGCAGTTTCAGCCGACGCAACCCTGCTCAGACCGTGGCGGCAGCACCATTCATCCTATTAACCATTTTTCAACCATTGCAATGAGTCTGGAAACATAATTTTAAAGGCCCAGTATGCAATATTTTTGGCTTTTTATTGTCAAAAATCAAATATTGCTTTCATAAATACGTATTTCACTGAAGTGGAATCACACCCGAATACAAACGAAAGCTTTCTCGTACCTTAAAATGAGTTGTTACAAGTCGTTACAAATAAGGGGTAGGGGGGGTGCACGGAACCTTGGCTGCCATGTTGAATCGCCATTTTTTAAGTTCAGTGTCAGCATGACCGTAGATAACCACAAACTCACCTCACCGGAGCTGTCGGCTCGGGGAGAAAGTTTTCCAGGTAGCGTCTGTTAAAACTGTCACCACTGTGGGGCGGTGTTTAGCTCAGTTGGTAGAGCACCTGCCCCATGTGCAGAGGCTATCGTCCTCTCTGCAGGCGGCCCCGGTTCGAGTCCCGCGTCGGACGGCCCTTTCCTGCGTGTCATTCCCCCCTCTCTCTGCCTCCCATTTCCTGTCACACTCTGAACTGTCCTATCTAATAAAGGCATGAAAAGCCAAAAAAAGCCAACTGGATGTCATTTTACTCGACGAGAGAAAGATGGTAAAACGTGGGCCAGGTAAACAATACGACATCACCATGACAACATATTGTCACGCCTGTATTGTTTTGCCTAGTGCTGGCGGACCATTTCTGTACATAGAGGATTGTTTATCCTGTTAAATGCAGCGTCGCAACATCAAGAATACGTTCCGATATGCAACCGCACCGCTAGATGGGGGTAAATCTCACATACTGGAGCTTTAAGGCCGAAAAACCCTGCAATGTTACTTTACAGTAATAATTACTAATGAGGAGCTAGTAAGCTACTTATATGCACAGGGCCGTTGCTAGGAATTCAAGGCCCCCTGAAATAATACTAAAGTGGGCCCCTGACTTTTCCACTTTTTATCATAGACTACGTACTGTATATAATTTTTTATTTAGCCTACTTTATTTTGATGCTAATGCAGCATTACTATGAGTATTAGTCAGGGTCTAAGCAGAATAAATCATAGTCATAGTCAGTCATACAAAGATTAGACTACTGGGTTTTTTGTGGGACCTACATGGCGCTGAGCCCCCTTCACCTTTCTCCCCTGTACTACGGCCCTGTATATGCATATTAATAAGCACCTAGTTAATGGTGAATATGTGTTCTCTAATCTAAAGTGTTACCGTTACCTATTATTCTAATGTATGTAAATATGCTAAATTATGATAAGTGTTTTCACATATCAAAATAAAAGACCGCATGAGTGTAAAATGGAAAATTCTTATGTGAGATGTGACCTCACACGACCTCACTCATTAGCTAAGATAATGACACCAGCCTTACAGTACATGACGCAGCTTTAAATTATGCGCCCACTTATAAATTCACCTCTACCTCCATTTCCTCATTATTATGCAAGCCCACACGCTCTGAACAGACAAATTTATATATAAGGAAGAACAGAAAAGGATGATCAATCTGTGCATCTAATCCAGTTTTAGTGGCATTATATGTATAATTAAAAAAAAGATGATTAATAGCATCTTTAAAATGTGACCTACACGGGGAGCAAAGCGAGGGCCTGTTTCTGTAAACACCAGGCTACTCATAGTTCCGCTCTACTTAGTGTATGTTAATGCACAGACCTTGTAATTAATGGGGAGCGTCGAGCTTGCGCGTGACCTTGCAGTGGCGGGAAGTTAACCGAGGACATGTTTTCTCCGTGAGGGGTAAAATAATGTGCTGACACTCCGATGCAACCTCTACCCCCACATGCTGTCTGGAATAATCAGATTAATATATTGAATCATGAATATGCATCCCGTCTGGAGTTGTGTACATACGCCGCAAAGCACAACAAGCGGCGGTGCTACCGTAGGTGTTTCATCCTCTCATGCACATTAAGGTTGAGTGTCATTTTTAATGGTTTAACAAATATTGGCTCATTTGTGAGAGGTGTTTGGACTGATAACCGACCCTGAGATGGAGTAAATCAGCACCTGACGGGAGGAGGAAGATGAACAAACCAACCAATGACGATAGAGAACTGTTGACGAAGCACCCAAATCTTAATTTTTGTCTGAACCTACCCAAGCCATAACAGTTTCCTACTGTAGCCATGGCAACAAAGGTCTGGGGCACTCCTATGGGTCATAAGGAGTGCCGGAACAAACAAGCCAATAGCCAATTAAAAGACAGACTTAGAGCTCCTCTTTTGATTGGCCATAGACCTACCAGACTACCCATGACAATTCATTATTGTAGCCATAACAACAAAGGTATGGGGTACACCAAGGGGCATATTAGAGTGTTGGAACAAACAAGCCAATAGCCAATTAAATGACTTGGAGCGCCTCTTCTGATTGGCCAAGAACACTTTGGCCATCTCAACTTCACTTTTTAACACAAATCTGTAGCATCAATGTTCATTAGTGTTGTGATATCGTTATCATCAGGCTTCTTTAAATAGCTAATAACAAAAAGATAATATAAAAACTGGACTGCTCCTTTAGCCAGGAGGCTTTAATAATAATGAAAAGTTAAATATAAAGGCAGATCAGAGGACTTCTACAAGACCTGGTGATCCATGGTCATCACCCACATTAGCCCTGGTGCTGTAGTTTGTGTCGTTCTCAACTGTGCTGCTTGAAATACTGTCCTCGCCTCATGTGCGGCCATCTTTACATCCGCCGGTGTAAATCTGCCAGTAAAATGCTGAGCCACAAGCTCCCAGGAAAAAGAGAGACCTTACACTTAATATTCAGGCCCATAAATAGTCTGTCTGTTGCCATTTTTATGTGAGCTCCAGAAGCCGAAGCCGGAGATGCGTCCCTGATGCTGAGAACTGATGGATCCACGGCTGTATGACTGTGGTTAAAACTGATAGACTCCGTACATGCGTGTGCATTCCTAGTGGTGACTGTATGTGTTCAATAATGCAACACGATGCTCACAGTTCCTTATCGTCCAATAGAGACGAGGCGAGATCCGAGTTCAGTCTGAGCCCAGAATGAATTGAGACAATAAGACAGGAAAGCTCATATCGTATCATATTTGCATTAATTTATAATACAGTATTTGTATTGAGTATGCAGCAGGCTTCAACCCACTGTGATCACTAAACTCACAGGAAGCACATTTTCACTTCCCCTTCCAGCATCAGCAATGCCAATTTCCCTTTACTTTTAACAGTGCAAACTGAATCTTCACAAAATACTGATCATACATATATCTATATATATTCTATGTATCTATTATTAACATAGCAGCATCAGCAATGTTTTTTTCTGCTTTTTTGCTTTATTTCATTAAAGCAGATATCAGTGGAATGTTTTTGTTAATATAAGTCCTAAATAGTCCTATTTTCCGTCAGCAATCACTTACATGGAGTGTTTCAGCCGTAACACGAGTCTCTCCGTCACTCTGCTCTGCTGTAACCCGAGGAGAAAATTTTCCTTGTGGGATACAAGTGTTATCCAATGAGGAGAGAGAACGGCATGAAGGGCTGTGTGTGCAGCCAAGGGATGCGCGTGAATGTGGTGATGTAGCATGAGGACCAATAGATGCCTGACGAGGGCGGGGGCTGCTAACTCATGGTGCGTTCAAGGAAACTCGTACTTTGTGTTTTTCCTTCCTGTGAAGTCATACCAGTTCGATCTGGTACGAGTTCACGGGTCGGAAGTTACGAGTGGCCGTTATAGTGAACTTTCACAGACAACAGGATGGTAAAAACACGAGTTACGGGTTGCCTGGAACGCTACAAAGTTGTAGTTGTGACTTGAAGCTGTTACGGTTTCAAAAGCCTGCCTTGAACGCAGCATTAGCCGAAACGGCCGTACCGCTGATATCTGCTTTAATTACATTAATGCATTTCTGACAGTGCAAACAAAATGTTCACAAGATAATAATACAACACACTAAATGACATGCATAGCACAAATATTTAAACTGACGCACAGAGCAAAACCTCTTGGTTTTGGTTTGTTTACTATGCCAACTAGGGTAACATAAAGTAGGAGCACTGCGTGTGACGTTGTAGGGGTATTTCAGGAAATACTCAGTTTGGTCCAATGAGAGGGTGGAGGAACTAAAATCCTCACTCTAACTTATATAATTAGGACTTGTTGTAGCAGATAAATCAAGTGCAAACCCAAAGTGTTCAATTGACAAAATGCTTTTTAAAACCATTAAATTATTTACATATGGTTGGTTAAAATTTCCAAAAAATCCTTAAAATTTCTGACGTATAATTGAGTCCAATTCCTCTCAGTCCAAGTCAAACCATGATAAAGACACGTCTGTGCTTCATCCATCCGTCCTCATGCAAGGTGCTTGTGTCACAGTGGTCACATTGAGGAGTAATGCCTCCCAACATGTTGTGACTGCTGACTGCAGCACAGCAATAACTGTCATGACGGATGAAGATAAGGTTGGACGCCATGAATAATTAAAAACACGCTCAATTATAAATCCACAATGCAGGAGGGCACAGCCAAAAGATTTGACTGAGTAAATTATGCAAGTGAAATTCTGTTAATGTAAAAAGTACTTCACACTAATAATCACATCCCCTCATTGAAACACTGATACGGCACTTTTCCATTCACACACTTGATACATGAGTGTGAACAATTGTGGAACACTTATGACATGAGGACTAAAGGAAGGAAGGAAGGACTGAACCATGAGCTTCAAGTAGGACGTCACTACAATTATGTTTAATTAGCAGAACTGAAGCTTGAGCTTGATACTAAAGCTTAAGAAATCTAAAGATACCAAGAGTGCATACTGCAATTAATTGCCATGGTAACAGCAATGAAATGTAGCTTTTCTTATGGAAAGGTTGTAGTTTGGTCAAGTTTTGGCCAGTTCCATCATCTGTCAATCAAACATCTGAGAAAAAAGAGGAGACTCGTCCACCTGGCTAGCCTTGCTAGCTAAGTTAGCAAGCTATAACATAGCAAGCCTACAGTTAGCTACGTTAGCTAAAAACAGCCACGCGCACACACACACATACACACACTCGGGCCAAGCTCGGTCCTGCCCCAAAGAGTAAACTCGTGGAAGGAGGCGCGACAAAATGGACAAACGGCCAATTCTGAACACCTTTAATTCCTCAATTGGTAGCCGATGGCTTGGTGTTTGTAGCTCTTTGGGTTAGAGATCACCTGTAGTCCAGTTACCAGGTTTTAGTTCTGGATCTCCAGTTTAAGAACAATAAAAATCCATCCAAATCTATCCCTAAGCAAAACACAGGTGTATAAAGGGTTTGCTATGAACCTCCCGCTATACAGTGGCTCCATCTGTTCAAACTGACCATATGGTGTGTTTGACCCAGGTAATATGAAGACAGTAGATACAATCAGTGTGTTCCAGCCAAAACATCTTCATCTCGTGATGACACTGTCCTCTCCTCCGGCCTGACGGCTCTATTTCATAGCCATTTACCTCTGCTGACACGCTCCCTGTGCGTCACTAGAGCAGATTTCGAGTTGTCCCCGGAGGGAGCACATGATACTTCAAAATACACCGAAGTGGCAAAACAACGAGGGAAAACAGCAGCACAAACCGGCACTTGACAGTGAGAAACATGATATCGGGATGCAGATTGCGCCGTGGCGACCGCAAACAAAGTCCGACCTGCTCAGCCTGGGCTGTTGAAGTCAGAATGGAGAGTGTTTACGGGGGCCAGTCATTTATTTATGAGTGTTTGGATGAGGCCTGGCCACTTCCCTGGTCCAACCTGGTTTTTTATTGTCCGTTTATTTCCCCCAGGATGGAGGGAGGGATGGGGCTCTCTGTGCAGAGGACCCTGTATCTAAGAAGCAGACGGTCAGCACATTTTGCATGATAGATGAGGAGCAAAGGGACTAAGTATTCCCTGTTAACCGCAGCTCTGTTGGTGTTTATTCTACACAGGTTGGTTTTGCATTTATTGGGTGAAAAACTGCGAGTTCACATGCACTTGTGGGGGGAATGACATTACCACAATATTAGCATGAAATTTCTCAGCCACGCTTTACAGTAGTTTGGATTTTAGGCTCTTTCTGTCCCCTGTCAGCTACCTGCTGAGCAATAAATCTGCTGCAGGCCTGCAAATTAGATTGAAATATATTATCCACTGACTGTATTGTAACGGAAAATTGAATTTTTGTCACTGGATGCCTCACGTTAAGCTTCCCTGACTGACAAGTGAACAAAACTTGACATATTACAGCTGTTTTCACAGGCGCAGCAGAAAGCAGGGGAATATGAATATTGGGAATATGTGCATGGCAGCTAAAGCTAAGAGGGCAGCATCTCAAGGGCAGCTCACATCAACGCTACAATTCCTGTTTGCTTCTTTTTCTAGCTTACTGAGGTTTGCAATATGCACTGGCTCTCAGTGGCCTGCACAGGGGTGGGGGCAAGGGTGGTAATGCCCCCGCCCACACCCCCACCGTGGCCCAACTGTCGAAAAAAAGTTTCGCTTTTACCCACCTCGTCTGTCCCTCGACGCAGAGGGGAGGGGGGAGGAGGTGGGGGGGCAGTGTTTCGTACCCGTGCAGGGAAGTTACATAGTGCGGTTTCAGCCGACGCAACCCCGCTCAGACTGTGGCAGCAGCACCATTCATCCTATTAACCATTTTTCTACCATTGCAATGAGTCTGGAAACATTATTTTAAGGGCCCAGTATGCAATATTTTTGCATTAATTAAATAGGGTTTAATCCCGGGATCAGGGATTCCCGAGAAATTTGATCAAAACTATTTCTCCATTCCCGGAAAATAGCCTAATAAAAAAAAAATCAATGGTGCGCGTCTAATGCAGTAACGCTGATAGAGGCGACGATGCCACCGTAACTACAGTAATACAGGCTCACTATTCAGCAGCAGGCTGCCTCCACTAATGATGTCTGGCTCTGGGACCAGTTTTGTGTGGGGGCATTTTCAAAAACTGGAGAATTACAACGCAAAGTGTAAGTTGTGTGACCGACCGGGTTCAAGTGATCCGGGGGATCAACAAGTGGTTTGAGCAAACATTTAGAATCTCAGTATGTGGCTGCACCACCTCCCATCCACCCCCCGTCCCGCACTCCATCAGCCTCCCTATACCCACAGCATTACGCTTTTAAAAAAAGAATCTGAATTTAAACTCAATTTGTCTGACTTACATTTATCTCATATAATGCATAGATCTCTGCTTTTGGTGTGATATGCAGCAGCTGGCATCTGGCGTATGGAGTCAGGCTATCTGACAGCTCAGTATGATGTAGGCTGTACGGCCGACGGCCTTTATTTCTAAATCCCTCAGTTTATTTTTACACATTAGCGAACAAGCTCATTGTTCATTAGCTCATCTCCATCTTCTTCACGTACTGTCCTCACTGCGCTGTCGGACCTCCTGGGTCTCACCGTTGTGCTGTAGCGCTTCACCCCCACTCTCTGCTCCGTGCCCGGAGCCTGTTCGGGACCGGAGACAGAGCAGAGACCCAGGTCCAACAGTGCATTTTGTTCATCTCTGAAGCAGAGGATGAGGTCAGCTTTACTCCAGTCAGTCTTCACATGCAGACATTCAGACAGACATACAGTAAGTGTGCATCCCTACCCCGACTCTCCCAACAAAAATCCTGCCCCCCTCTCATAAAATAGTTCCGACGTCCATGGGCATAGCACTGTTGCAGATGTTGAGCACGGCGCGCAGTAGCTTTTTTTATTATTGCTGTTGCGTAAACTTTATTCTTTTGCCCTAATAATGATATAAATACTGTGTAATAATTTGATACAAAATGTGTGTTTGGGATTTATATATTAGGAACGCATATATGAATGATACATATACATAATGCCTATGGGCAAAAAAAAATTAACCAAAAAAATTTCCGGGATTTCCCGGGATTCCCGGGAATAGAATAGAAGAATTAACTTTAAATGAAATGGGTCGTCTTATCCCTGGATTTGATTCATGTTATTTTCAGGAAAAATATTAAACCCTAATGTTAATGTGTCTTCTAGGAGTCAAAACATGTGCTAACGTGCCCTCTTCAGTGGCGAGGACATGCTATATGTGCCTTTTTTTTTGCTTTTCGCCCCTGCCCTCCAAAAGTCTGTGCACGCCACTGCTGGCTCTAGCGTTGCTTCTCAAAATCTAGACCAGGATCCTGGCAGAGCCTCAATGAGCTGAGGCCTTGTGTGCCTCATGTGTTGTGTCTAGAGTCTAGACATTACTACTGTAGTGGTCAATTCATTATACGGTGTGTCAGGGACTATATTAAGCTGCTTGCTTGTCTGGTCCAGTCTCAATTATAATGATGCTGCCCTGACAACAAGCTCTTCTTGTTCTAAAGTCTGAAAAAAAGGAACAGTTTAAATAGTTCAACATTTTAGCAAATTGGCCTATTGCCAGCTAGTCACAGCAGTAGGTTCATTACCTTTAATTGTTGGTGAAAGCTATTTTTAGCATGGTGGAGCAGAGCCGTGAGCTGTTCAGAGCTGTGCTACGGAGGCTCATCGGATTTCTTGGTTTCTCTCATCAAGTACACAATCCAACAACTCCACAACTCTCTACAACAACCAGACAGAGTTGTTTTAGAGGGAAATACAGAGACTGTTGATGAAAAACTGTCCCTGAAGGCCACATGACCCAGCTGTTTTGCATGTATTTCCCTCTAAAACAACTCTGTCTGGTCGTTGTGTTATTATCTCATAGCGTGGTGAATGTGCAGGTCACAACTTGTCCACCAGAGCGTTGTGGAGTTGTTGGATTGTGTATTTGATGAGTTTGATGAGGGAAACCAAGAAATCCCATGAGCCTCCATAGCATAGCTCTGAGCAGCTCACGGCTCTGCTCCGCCGTTCTAAAAATAGCTTGCACTGACAATTAAAGGTAACAAACCCACTCCTATAGGGATTAATGATAACAATCCCAGTGAGTTGGGGAATTGTACTAAAGTTGCTGAGAAGATGGGAGGCCATACCTCCTCTCCTGCCTGTGCTGTGGGCAGAAATTGACACATCAACTGCTATTCGACACCGCTGATGTGTACTGCTCTTTGCACTTTCCCTCTCAGGATTTCTTGAGTAATGAGGTCTCCAAAACTCTAAGAAATTCCCCCCGCTGCCATTTTTACACCGGTCTTGTGAGGCTTTAATTGGACTCCTCTATGTCTGAGTAACTGTCGTGTGTTGTTGTCTCCCTGGTGACTCAGAGTTCTTTCAGGGTCTTCCTTTGTACAGGCTGGGATTTTTTAAAACACGATGCCATGTGATAAGTTTTTTCTTTCATGACCATGATCACTTGTATTTTCTTCACCCAACAACACAAGAGAGATGAGGACTTTTTTATTTTCTAGCTCTGAGTTCTGTCTGCAGATTTTCTATGGTGGCTTATTTGTGGATAAAGGGTGAAACCAAGGCCAGGAATCCAGTTGCTGCTGCTTGTAAAGAGTTTCTAAGTTTTGCATTTCGCTTGATGGGCAAGCTACAACCCTAGAACTGTAAACCTGCCACATATTACTGTTGGGTTTCTTAGCAACATTGTTTCGGTTTGTAAGCACCTACGAGCTCAAAAGCTTTAAGCAAGAACTCGAGTTTTCACATGGGTTCTACAAGGCAGATGTGTCACATGCTCTAGTCCAGACAGATTCACATCCTGTACTGGTCCCAACATTGGAAGTAAAGGATTAAATACTCTATCGTCTACAGTATAGGCTCAAAAGCCTGAGCTAGGGTGACTCATCTTTACCATTATTCAGAAGTGAGTATATTAGATCATTTGAAGGAAACAGCTTACAAGGTTTTATTTTGAGGTCACCAGTGTTGTCAGTAGTAAAAAGGTAAAAGCCCAACTATACCACCACTCAAAGACTATTAAAATGAAATTACAAAATCTGCTACATAAATAGGCTACACAAATAGTCCAACACTGCACTACAAACACGCAAACATCCACATTAAACTTCTCATATGTTGTTTCCAAAACCTGGCAATGCAGCATACGGCTTTGTTTACATCCTGACGGCAGTGCAGCTAGCAGGTTATGCTACAGTAGCTCTGCTAACCACAGTGACATGCACAGGGCACAACATGGATCGATTTCTAATATATGAAGAAAAATCACACGGACAGACAGGTGATGTGGTGAGGAATAGTGATGTTATAGAGTCAGAGGAAGCAGCAGCAATATGAAAATCAACTGGAAGACGCCAGAGAGGGACGAGCAGGCAAGGGCCAGGTAGGAGGCATAAGATGAGCTGTAGACACCTGACACAATATAACTCTGAAAGTTAGTAAATAAGTATTAAAGGGACAACGAGGAGTTTTGGAGAAGCGAAGTGTTTTCACGCTGCCTCCAGGCAAGGGCGCAAGACGGTGTTTTCATTCATCAAAAAAATCAGAGGTTCAAAGAGGTTCAGTTACCGTCGTAGTTCAGACCATAACGCCTGGCCCAAATCGCCGTTATTCTCATTTGCGTCCCTGAAACACAATAATAACCAGCATTTCCGCCACCACTAATAATAACAAAATAATGATAGAGACAAAACGATATATTGATCGAAAATTGAGCCATTAACAAGTGCGGGTAGCGTAGATTCATCCACATTAACGTGAGACTGTTTTATAACCGAATAGAAACTCCTCGTTGGCCCTTTAAATAGCTTGGTAGCTACTTAGATTAATTTACAGCACTCCCTGAGACGGCGTGTAGGCTAGTCTTTTTCTTTGGATGTGAGCCAGTCAGATTCAGGAAAATGAAAGTCTGAAAGTTAACAACAAGCATCTTCCTGGCATGACTATTTATGATTACTCATATGAAAAATAAATGTTTCAACCCCCCCCTATCTTTTATATGTACCTCTTTTAGGGAGGTGGAAGTCTTAATTAGGGGAGTCAAACCTCCCCCAAACCCCCCTGTAATTCGCACTATAGATAAAACCCCTTAAAAGCAAATTTAAGGTCTAGCAATGAAACAAAAAGCCCTTAGGGATTCTTGAGGGTTCTGACCTTTAGATCCAGATGTATCGGGGCCTTGCTTCTCGTCCTGAAGTGTCCTCATGGTGGTTTGAAGGCCTTCCCACCTGCAGCTCCAATTCCCCTCACTGATTGGCTCTTTGGTCTTCTACCCCTGGCTGATGATTGGCTGTTCTCAGGTCAGCATCGGCGCTCAATCAGCTCATTGTCAATCCACCCTCTGCTGCACTGCAGAAAGACAGAAAACTACATGAAACCACTGGATTCATCAATATTTCAAGAAGCAAATAATATAAAAGAAGTCTAATTAAGAATAACTGAACATAGCATTGAATAAATATACATCAACATCCCACTGCCTAACCTTGTATGAATTATGACCTTGATTAAGGGGGGGATTGTTTGTATATATGAGAAAAAACACACAAAGGATATAAAATTAAGAATTTAACCTTCATGTGATTAAGTGGCGGCCTCCTCCTGACCCTCAACAATGTGTCTTCCATTATAAAACAAGCCGATAGGTTGGTATAAACCAATGCTGCGACCCCATAGTGCCCAGAACACCGGCTTTACTCATTTATCAAACATCATTTGATATTTTCCCACTCTGAAAGCAGCAGCGGCCTTCGCTCTGCAGTTCTCACATTTGCATTTTCTTTTTAAATAAACACGCCTGCAGCGCCGAGTCCCTCCCACCTAGCAGCCCCCGCTCAGCACCCGGCGTCACCTATGACCCCCGTCCTGTAGAGGAGAGAAAACCCAGCCGCAGCTTTGAGAGATGGTATCTGGGGCGGGCGGCCCCAAGTGTTTATGACTCAGAGCGGTCTAATCAGAAGTTAAAATGGTTTTGATTGCATTTAATTTGTTATGCTGTAAATGTGCAAATCTTTGTTTTCCTGATGTGATAAATCCATCTTCTTTTATAATCACAATCAGAAACAATCAGAGGGATGCAGACATGCTTCCCATTGTTGTATTGGACACATTACAGTTTAATTATGAGGCTGAAGTGCTTTCTTTTACATAAGCATGAAATAAAAATACATTAACTGTTTATACAGATATTGTAAATGAAAACAGATAAGTCCTTCTCTTACGTTAATGTGTATACTGTAGATGTGTTTCTGCATGTGACCCAACAGTCAATAAATGAATATTTCGCTAAATATTAAATTATTTCAGTAAAGAAAATATGATGGGTTGAAATACTGTACTGAAATATATTTTGAGAATTTTAACAGTTTGTCTTATTATTGCTGGTTATGTTGTATTTTCTTTCAAATGACATGTCATATTTAAACTATCATACGTATAGAAGCCATTAAAATACAATCAAAGCATTAAAAAAAAAGAAGTAATAAAAGCACAACACTAAGAATTATTTTCCACCACAAATGAGACTCGCCACACTGTTGTAGCTCCCCAAATATAAATTTTAATAAGAGGACAATAAAAATGGACAATGTTTCGAGCAAAGCTCTTCGTCAGGTCAATCAAGATAAATGTCTACAGGTGTTCATTAAATACATAGGGTACAAATGAGTACATAATTCTAGTTCAAAGTATTGGACGTATACCCTTTGTTTATTAAAGGATAATTAGCGTCTTTTACAATGTGGACCTTATTTCCATCATAAAACCCGATCATTTCCTCACTTCAGTCTGAACTGAAAATTCTTGCCATGCAGTATTGTGAAGCCCACATGAAGTTCCAGCCTTGAAAGGTCAGGAAAGAACAGTCTGACATTTTGGGGGAAATACACTTGGATATCTTCCTCAGAATGAGAGGAACACACCGTCTCTGTTTGTCCAGGACGGAGATGTGTAAATAACACAACCTTCATACAGGGAATGTTGTGGAAGCAACAATCAGTCTGAGGTTTAATACATCCAGCCTGCAAGAGAACGCTGTGTTTTCCCTCTGTGTTCTCAACATGCAGGTGCACAGACAGACCTCAGAAGAGGGCTGGAGGCTGGAGCACCTGCCGTTTGGCCTCCTGGGGAGGAAATGCCCTTTTTCTTTTCTTTAATAAATAAATAAGTGAGCTCCTCTTTACCACAGCCTGCCCTGCTGAATAGATAATGTATTAATTGCATCAAAATATCAGGTGGGACGATGGCCTCTACCCTCCCTTTGTTCTGGTTTCCTGCTGCACATTATAGACTTTGCATGATTAATAAACACAAGCATGTGGAATTGCAAGCAAATGTGTTCGAAAATAGTGCAGTGCAGAAGTATAAAGTAAAACAAAAACAAGTTAGTTTGGTTATGTTGATGTTTCTATCCTTTAGCTAATGTGTGTTTGTTATCGTTTAATGACCCAAAGCACCTCATTTTACTGACCTGGAAGCTGTGGAAGGCTGTGAGTGTCCTGCATCGGGTCATCCATGTCCAACACCTCTTTGTCTTCTTTTTGGACCTAGACAGGGAAGGGACAAAATTGAGAGACATTTCACCTTGAACTATAAAAGAGTCATTAAAACAAGCCGCTCCGATTGTAAATTCTCTTTGAGATACACAGATTTACCAAAATGTTGGATCTCTCAGTTTATAAGCATAGATTCAGACAAAGACCATCAAATGTTATTGATGACTTGATGTCCCCTTGTAAAAGCTTGCACTTTTCCAAACAAAAGGCTTTGGGCTCTAACCTCAAATCTCCCCTGTAAAGGCTTTTATTGGGAAAAGGCCTTTGAACAAATCCACACACAGCCTGTGTAACACAAGTCTCTCACACAGGTAAAGGTCACGTCGGTGCAAGCACTCAGTCAGTGCTGTGTTGGCTTTGTCTTATGAAGCTAACAGTGAATGACAGTGGGCCGCTTTGGTCCTGATGGTGTTTCTGTCTCTGCTGCCCGCCGTCTTGCCTCTGATGGGCTCAATTCACCCAGCTCCCCGGGCAAACAGCGGCGTTCACAGAGGCTGGCGGCTTGAATGATGTAGCCATTCAGGTGATTGCATCAATAGACGGCCGAGCACAATTTTCACTCTTCGCTCCCGCAGCACAAAATGAAACCATTATTGCCATTGTTAGCTCTTTGTCCCGATCCGTAGTCCAAAAGGACAGAATGTGCCGATAGTGATTGTTAAGTCTACGGCGTTTTTCACATGACCTAACCTCGTTTAAAACTCGATAACTTAAAATTAAAATGAAAGTGGGAGTTATTACCGAGTGTCATGGTCTGTCACGCGCTCCCTAAGTGGGAATGGGTGTTGACAGAGTCGGATCTGAATGGGAAAGTGGAACAATTTCCAACAACACGCTGTCCTGAGGGTGACCGAAGGATGCATGATTTGAACAGACAATGCTCCGAGTGCCGCTGAATTAAACCAGCAAACCACTTGTTTCAATGTCAGAGTAAAGTCATGAGTCTTATCATTTTACATGAGTTGATTAACTAAGCTGTCATTTTCATCTTGACTCTCAAAAAAATTTTACATGTTCAATACAATTTTTAATTTTTAATTACCTAATGGAGATAACCTGAATGACCTCAATGCAAAAATGAGACAGTGTGCATTAAAGGTCCCCTAAAATAAAAAGATAAAGGTCCATATGTTATTTAATTATAATGCAGATCTAGGTTTTTTATTAATACTGTGAAATTATCAGGATAGTCACACAGCCTGTATTCACAAACTGAACCTTAAAATGACATGTCAGGACTTCCTGGACTTTGTGATGTCACAAAAACACAATCATCTTAGACGTAGCCTCCATAGCGTAGTGGTGTCGTTGTAAGCTATTCTTAGAACGGCAGAGCAGAGCCGTGAGCTGCTCAGAGCTACACTATGGAGGCTCATGGAATTTCTTGGTTTCCCTCATCAAACTCATCAAATACACAATCCAACAACTCCACAACGCTCTGGTGGACAAGTTGTGACCTGCACATTCACCACGCTATGAGATAATAACACAACGTTACCAGACAGAGTTGTTTTAGAGGGAAATTCCTGCAAAACAGTTGAGTCACGTTGCCTTCAGGGACAGTTTTTCAGCAGTTGTCTCTGCATTCACCTCTAAAACAACTCTATCTGCTAACGTTGTGTTATTATCTCGTGGTGAATGTCCAGGTCACAACTTGTCCACCAGAGCATTGTGGAGCTGTTGGATTGTGTATTTGATGAGTTTGATGAGGGAAACCAAAAATCCCATGAGCCTCCGTAGCGTAGCTCTGAGCAGCTCATGGCTCTGCTCCGCCGATCTAAAAATAGCTTGCACCGACAACTAAAGGTAACAAACCTACTGCTATGACTATAGCAACTATGGCAATGGGCCAATTTGCCAAAAATGTTGAACTATGTTCCCATGTTCTCCCTGTTCCTGTGTGGGTTCTCCAGCATCCTCCCAGACAGGACCATTGCTAGGAATTCTGGGCCCCCTGAAAGAATACTAAAGTGGGCCCCTGACCTTTCCATTCCTTTTCTTAGACTACGTATGTATTATCATTTTTTATTTAGCCTACTTTATTTTGATGCTAATGCAGCAATACTGTGAGTATTATGCAGAATAATTTAGTCATACTAAAATTAGACTAGTGGGTTTTTTTGTGGGGCCCTACTGGGCACTGGGCCCCTTTCTCCCCTGTACAACGGCCCTGCTCCCAGAGGTTAAAGACATTTTTGGAGACTTTAAACTGCCCTGTTTATATTGTGCTGTCACTTTTCGCAATAAGTCCTTGACCTTTACGTATACTTCTATTAGCTGGTTTCATTTTAGACTTGAGACAGAGGGGAAACAGAGACAGACGAGTGTGTACAGAGCCGAGGTGTGAAACGCTCAGCCTGATGAAATCTTTGGTATCTTTTAGGTCGGGGCAAAGCGTTTCTCAGAGGTGAGGATATGTCTGGCTGTTTAGATAACGTGCCCTTGGTATGTTCGCCTCCTGATAGCCCAGTCTGCGATGTGAGGAGGATCCCTATATTTGCCCTGCAGCCGGACCCCGAGCTGAGCCCCATTACCGCCTCTCCACTCTGACCAATGATCCGCGGCACTCTTTTGTTCACAACACATTTATTCCGAATTGCTCGGCACAGGACAATCACACACATGCACAAACACACACTTCTCTGCCCTCCAGAGCAGCTAAGAGCCACTGGGGTGTGAAAGAAATAAAAATACCATATTAGAATCATATATTAATGACGCTAGGATCCTCATTATTTCATTTTTTTATGTAACAAAACGATCAGCAGCACTTTCCATCAATTATTTTTGAGAAAAAATATCCAAGGACATCTGGGATTTTCAAGCGATTATGATGCACTGAGTAAAATGTTTTAGGAACACTTGAGGTATTAAGACTTTTTCATAACCAAAGAAGGCTGAATGAAGGATAATCTGCATTTTGAAAGCTGGTGTTAAATAAATAATTATTTTGGTAAGTTGTTTTTTTTTTTTTTAATGAATTCATCCATCTATTGAGCGTGTAGCCGATTGAAAAGGCAACAGAGATTAGGTATTCATCATGACTTGTTTGGCAAATTATAAAATAAGTAACAACGGGGAAACTAATAAGGGGTTTTGAAGGACTGGCTTTTATTTTGGTGAGCTCAAGTGGTGCACAACAGTGTTGTGGAAGTCCTGGTACTAGCTAATAATCTAATAAGATAATACTCAAATGCAGCAGTTTGGATTGAAAATAGTCCCATGTTTGAGGAGAGTTTATTTTATGATTATATCTTTTAGCATTTGTTGTACTATTAGGAATTTCAGGCAGGGAGGACAGAGGGAAAGAAGGCAGGAATGAAGGATAAAGGGAAAGACAGAAGGAAGGAAGGAAGGACGAAGGGAAAGAAAGAAGGAAGGGAAAAGGGAAGGAAAGAAAGATGGAGGGAGGGAAGAGACCAGGTCAACTGGATCAAAAGAGGACGGAAGAAGAAGTAAGGATGAAGGGAAGGAAGGAAGCAAAGGATTGTGGAAAGAAGGAAGGGAGAAAGGACAGAAGGAAAGAAGGAAGGATGGAGGAAGTGAACAGATTGGGTCAGTTTGACTCAGATGGACAACAGGGATGACTGTTACTATTATATGAACATATTTGCCTAGAGTTTCCTATCAGCGTATATAGTGTCATCGATGCAGGTGACGCTGCTGGTGAAGCTCATTAGATTGAACTCATCCTTTATCTGCAGGTTGGCAGCTGGACGTTGTTTACACAGATTGTAATCCTACAGTACAGTAGCAGTTGATCATTTCACACAGCAGTCATTATGACGGGCTTGAATGTTGAGTAGACGTGGTGCTGTTAGCGCCGTGCGGCCCGTGGCGTCGGGCGACGCTTTGACTGCCGCTCTGACATCTGACAAACGACGTGTCAGCGCAGATGAATGGCAGCCAGCGCAGATATATGAACCTCCACGACGGCGCTGTTATTGTCTCCGTGTCATGCGGTTGTCACGGTGGCGTGGGCTTGTCTTCATTGAGAGGGATGGAGCTTTCAATCATGCTCTTGACTGTTTGAAGGTACAACTCCAATTACCTCTAAAAATTAGATTTTTTAAAATTATTTTTACTTTATAGTAATCATACAGGTCCAAACATGAAGATAAAGTCTGGAGTTGGGTCAGGGTTAGCTTGATGTCTTTTTATAGTTTGATTGGCAGTCATTCATTCATTCAGTTATGTGTGCAAAAGTAGGGTAACACTTAACAATAAGGGTCCTTTAATTAATGTTAGTTAGTACATTATTAAGCATTAATTAATTGTTTACAGATATATTAACAATCATTATTATGTATTACTTAGGATTAGGAAACATTAATTAATGTAGCCTATTAGGAAGCAGTTAATTCATAGGCCTACTCAAAGTTAGTTAAGTAATAATAAAAGTTGAATGATGTAACTAGTTATCATAATGTATGCATTGCTCAGCATTAATTAACACGTTAGTAAGGGACCCTTATTGTAAAATGTAACCGCAAATTTAAAGTAATGAAGAATCAAATTGATTGGTTGTTGATGAAAATAAAGAAAAATAAAATAAAATATAAAGAAAAATAAAAGATATCAAATGCTTGCATGGTATAAACGGTCCTTTAGACTCCATCCCTAATCCTAAGACTTCTAAGGTTCTGAACACACTACGCAACGTGTCAGAAGGTCCATTTCTATGCGCACAGTAGAAGCTCCCACCTCATCTCTCTGCTGACACTGATATTCATTTATTCTCATTTGAAACTGACAAGGTTATAAAACATTCAGAATAGCTTTTCAGTTTCATTTCATGATTACAACTTTGTGTAATGGTGAAGTGAGGAATATGGATGAGGCTGCCTCCAGTACACCTACCTCCCTACCTACTGTCCCACACTCCCACTCTGATCAGAGCCCACAGAGGAGCTGCAACCTTGGACAACCTTGTAGCTGGACGCTGGCTCTCCGTTGATGAAAGTAAACAAGGCGATGCTGACAGAATCCAAATGCCCCACTGTAGCGATCTGTGAGCATCGCACACTGATAACACTGTTTACATAATTAATCATGTAGCTAAATTAATCTCCCGCAGGTGAACGCCAGATACGTCACCTCTCAACTTCATTCCAGATATCCGGGTGTTTGGGTACATTTGGCCAAAAATGTCTCCGGAGCTCTTCTTCATCTTTTTCCCCCTTTCCTTTAAGAATTTGTTTTTGTTCTGATTTCAGGCTCCGCTGGGTCAGGCAATCATTAATCTTCATTTCGGGCTCTTTGGGATTTGTTGTGACAGTCCTCTCTGATTTCACTCCCCTCATCTGCTGTCAGATGTGTCGCTATAGGAACAACAGCCGGCTGTGAACTTAACCTCCTGTTGTCCTTCTGGGTCAAATTGACCCAATCTCTTCTCTTCCTCCATCCTTCCTTTCTCCCTTCCTTCTTTCCACAATCCTTTTCCCCCTTCCTTCTTTCCTTCCCTTCGTCCTTCCTCTTTTGATCCAATTGACCTGATCTGTTCCCTATCCCTCCATCATTCTTTTCTTTCCCTCCCTTTTCCCTTCCTTCTTTCCCTTCTTCTTTCCTTGGACAAATCTGTTCCCTTCCTCCATCTTTCTTTCCTTCCTGTTTCGCTCCTTTCTTTCCACAATCCCTTTTCCCTTCCTTCTTCGCTCCCTTCCTTCTTCCTTCCTTCATTCAATTCTTGAACAAATCTGTTCCCTCCCTCTCTCCATCATTCTTTCCTTCCTTTTTCCCTTCCCTCTTTCCACAATACTTTTCCCTCCCTTCCTTCCCTTTGTCCTTACTTCTTCCTTCCTTTTTGACTCAATCTGTTCCCTCCCTCCATCTATCTTCCCCTCCTTTATCCGCTTCCTTCTTTCCTCCCATCTTTCCCTTTGTCCTTCCTTCCTTCTTCCTTCCTTCCTTCCTTGACCCAGTAGGACAACAGGAGGGTTAGTAAAGAGGAAAGAAAAAAGAAACCTTGGGAGGGATGGGAGGTGGAGGTGGAGGTGGAGGTGGGAGATCCGAAGGGGCCTTTGACTCTTTGAATTAGAAAATGGATGAGACAAATATTCACAACACTTAAGACGCTCGTATTGCACCAAGGCTATTTTCCCAGTGGATTCATGGGTAATTACGTGCCCACTGGAGATGTAAAAAGCTTATATGAGAGGGAATGTAATGAAGGGAGATATAAAAGAAGTCATCAAAAGGAATACTTAAAATGGGACCTACAGGATTCAAAAGATTTGCTGGGTAAAAATCGACTGCAGCTACTCGAGTGTCCCTCAGGTTGTAGTGTTCTCAGTTAAACTCTTCCTCTCGCCCCGGCGCGGCGCTTTCCTTAATCAGTTTTATGAGCTCGCCAGGTGGGCGAGTGCATTTGCAATGTGACTTCAGGGGCCGTAATCATATAATATAATCCATTAAAATGGCCCCACTACAAATACGCTACAGTATGTCCTTAGGTTTAAATGATCTTTGTTTGTTGGCAGTGGTTTGGCTTGTGGGTGGGCTGAGCTTATGTGAGGCTGTCATTTTATTAATCAGGTATAATAATCATAATGCAGCAGCTATATGCAACTGAAAACTGCTATGACATTTTTTTTTAGGTAGTGACATACAAACTTAACCCTCCTGTTGTCCTGTTTCCCTCCTTCTTTCCTTCCTTACTCCCTTCCTTCTTTCTGCAATCCTTTTTCCCTCCCTTCCTTCCTTCCTTTTTGACCCAATCTGTTCCCTCCCTCCTTCTATCTTTCCCTCCTTTTTCCCTTACTTCTTTTCTCCCATTTCCTTTTGTCCTTCCTTCCTTCCTTTCTTGACCACTGACAAGAACAAACAGACAAAACTGAATAAAAAGGATGTAAACATAATCATGCATTTAATCAAACATACATTTTTCCATATTTTTAGTTTTTTAGAATTATGCGTTTTTTTCAAAATTGATTTTGTCATCATTAGTGGTCTGTTTGCTGTGTGGTGTTTTTTTTCCAAAAGTTATCCAAACTGGTTCTTCACACTTCATTATTATTATTTTTTAAATTGGTCCTAATCTTGTCTCCGTTTGCTGTGTTTATTTTTTTTCCAAAAGAAACTGGCTTCACACTTCATTATTATTATTTTTTAAATTGGTCCTAAAATATAATTTTTTCACCTAAAAGAATTGTGTTTACCGTCTGCGGGAAATCACAAAATATTTAACAGTGCAAATTCAAAGTTAATATTTATGGGCCTAAGCCAATTTCCTATCTAAAAGTCAGTAAGTAGCTAAAAGTATCTGGTTAAGTTCCTTTCAATGTAGTGGGATCGAGTCAATCCTGGTAACATACAAGTTAGTTGCAACATGGATTTATTTTAGTTTAACTACATAAATTGTGCTTTTGAAGTTTTTAGTAGTTTTTCAGAGAAGCTAGCTTAAAAACATGGAACATGAATTAACAAGTGTTTCTGACTTAGTGTAACAGTTTAAAGCAGGTATCAGCGGAATGTTTTTGTTAATATAAGTCCTAAATAGTCCTATTTTCCGTCAGCAATCACTTACATGGAGTGTTTCAGCCGTAACACGAGTCTCTCAGTCACTCTGCTCTGCTGTAAACCCAGGAGAAAATTTTCCTTGTGGGATACAAGCGTTATCCAATGAGGAGAGAGAACGGCATGAAGGGCTGTGTGTGCAGCCAAGGGATGCGCGTGAATGTAGTGACGTAGGGACGAGGACCGATAGATGCATGACGAGGGCGGGGGCTGCTAACTCATGGTGCGTTCAAGGAAACTCGTAACTTATGTTTTTCCGACCTGTGAAGTCATACCAGTTTGATCTGGTACGAGTTCAGGGGTCAGAAGTTACGAGTGGCCGTTATAGTGAACTTTCACAGGCAACAGGACGGTAAAAACACGAGTTACGGGTTGCCTGGAACGCTACAAAGTCGTAGTCATGACTTGAAGCCGTAGCCAAAACGACCGGATCGCTGATATCTGCTTTAAGATTTCCATTGATCAACAATATTTCAAACTCTTTGCCTATCTCTGTTAACCATATCTACTATGAATGGCTGATCCATTTTCCTGCTACTGTTGGAATATCATCTCCTTGCATGTGTGATGCCCTGCTCGTTTATTGAGTCCTTTCTATGCATGTGCCGTTGAGGACTGTCTGCGGTATTGATGTATCGAGCTGCATGCCCTGACCTGGGCTGGGCCACCAAATTGAGCCATCATCAGTTTAAAGTATCTCGGAGGCCTCTCAAATGAGGCCGATCCTACAGGGCCGTCGATAAATTTACGTGAATGGCACAATGATTGCGGGGAACAAGTGGCGTATTGATAAACACGTCTCCAGAGTGTTGGTAAATGCCAAACGAGTCCTCCTTGTAACAACAGCCATTTCTGCTGATGTTTGATTGAGAAGAAACAAAATCCTAATGGGATTTCTTGGTTTCCCTCATCAAACTCATGAAATACACAATCCAACAAGTCCACAACTGCCTCTGAAGGCAACGTGCATCAGTGGTTTTGCACGAATTTCCCTCTAAAACAACTTTGTCTGGTAACATTGTGTTATTATCTCATAGCGTGGTGAATGTGCAGGTCACAACTTGTCCACCAGAGCGTTGTGGAGTTGTTGGATTGTGTATTTGATGAGTTTGATGAGGGAAACCAAGAAATCCCATGAGCCTCCATACTGTACCTCTGAGCAGCTCACGGCTCTGCTCCAGCATTCTAAAAATAGCTTGCACCGACAATTAAAGGTAACGGACCTACTGCTATGACTATGGCAATGGGACAATGTTGCTAAAATGTTGAACTACTGTATCCCTTTAAATGTCCTTCTGGACCAAAACAGAGGCATGACTGGACTAAAACCTGTACGAACCCACTCCAAACAACACAAATTGTTCAGACTATATCACAGAAACTTTGCACACCCACACACTATAAACATATTCTTTTCAGGTTGAACAAAGTTTGATTGCATTGCAGTTGTTTGTTAAGATGAAGCCACTCTGGTGGGAGTTTAATAAGTTCTTTAAAAATAAACAAGCTATGTTATACATTAATTATGACCATAATCCTCATCCTGTATTTTTAATTTACCTTAACTTAACTTAAGGTGCGGCGGAACCTGTTTCACAGTTAATGTACGGAATGCAAATCAGCTCCTAAATAAACTTTAATGATCTGTGGGACTCGTGCAGGTTGAATTTGCTCCAACGTCAAATCCCCTGTGAGAGCATAAAGGTGACCTTTGTGTTATGGGGGGTGCTCACCAACCTTGGCACAGTTTGTGATTTACATCAGCACTCTGCAGTCCACACAGCACTAACACAGCTTGAATACCATTTGCAGAGAAATATGGAGACAATGGAAGCCTAAGTAAACTGCCTTTTAATGTAAAATGCATAGAAGAAAGCTGCATATTGGTTAAAAGCTAAAGGTAGAACTAATATCTTTCTTTGTTAAGCAGGTCAAGGTTCTACATGAATATAGAACGAATCGCCTTGTTGTTTACTTCCGAGTAGAAAACCAGCATGAAAACTATAGTGACAGTAGTAGTAGCTGGTAGTAGTTGTAAACAATAAGGTGATTTGGTCTATAGTAAAAGTATTCAAGCACTCATCCCACAGAAAAATTTCACAGACAAGAATTTGTGATGTCCCAAAAAAGTGGTCACACTCTACTAAACTACACAGAGACCGTTTTTAGTTCTTAAAATTCTTATGGATAAACTCTTCAAAGAAAACATCTAAACTTTAAAGACTCGATTACCCAGAAATCCTGTTAATTTGAGTGCATATAAACATCTAAAGCCTTCTTCCCTCTCAGACTCAGCACTTCCCGCCTTACGTTTCTTTACGCTGATGTAAATTTGCACAGAGCTAATTCCATCAGTTCACTTCCATCAGTGTCATGTCACACTCTCTCACTTTATCTTTGCCAACAAATATATTGCTTACATTCATCCCACCTATATTTTCTTTTAGATTACTGCTAAGCTACAGTAGGGGAAAGGCAGCATTCCCCATACAGACATTACACATTAAAAGTTTCCCTGCATTGCAGTCGCTGTCCCAAGAGAGACTTTGTCCTCAGAAAGCCTTGGATTTTTCTTTTTACTGGTAAAATGCCTTATGTGTATGTCATCATTTTCTCTCATACTCTTCAGGCTGTTGTAGAGTCAGATGCATTGAAGTGGTTCACTGTCGAACAAGAGAAATGACCCATTATATTCACATAACCTAAATATGCTTGAGTAGGCTATCTCATGCAGTGGAACCACAAGATCAAGACTCAGAGGCACAGTTGAAGCTTTCAGGAATCAATTCATTGCTTCATTTGAAAAGTAATAAATCCAAAAGGAGTAGAATGAGGTCGAAAAGGCCAAGAACTGAATTGAGGCTGTTCCGCAAAAAAAAGACTGGTTCATTTGATATAAAGGATGAAGACAAATTAAGAGCAGGAAAAGGCAGAACAGACGAGGTACACCAGGGGACAATGAGATACTAGTAAGACACATCAAGGCGAGGCAGATGGCTGCAGTGGCAGGAAGTAAATCTGAAACAACCCAATGGTTCCTGATAAGTGTATTTTTTTAAGGTGGTCTAACAAACTTTATCCAATCAATGGATAAAGTGTTGGGGTCACGACTTAAAGGGCAACTTCGGTTTTTTTCAACCTGGGCCCTGTTTTCATATGTTTTCCTGTATATGTGAGTGATGGATAACACTTTTTTTGAGGTGGCTCCAGTATTGAGCGGGGTAGGCAGCCTGCAGCCCAGCTAACGCTCTTGCATGGGGCAAGTGGCTCCCGTCAAACTTCGCCGTAAACGAGCATTTTTTTTCAAACTGACAGGCTCAGATAGTTACAATGAGTGTCTGACAACACACTAGAGAGGAGAAATTAGCGTAATCAGATTTTTTTCTGGCCAAAATTTGGGTTGAGGTGGCCGCGGGGATACGTATCTTTCCCTTCGGTCAAACGCCCCGTCCTGATCCACATCCACTGCAAAGTAGGTGCCGCCAGCTGTAATAGTGAAACAACCGCGCTTTTACAGCCGATTTTAGGATAAAACTCTGAACATGACGTAGACATGGAGATCTAGCCGGGTTAAAATAGCCACCGATAGTTGCCTACAGGAGAGCCCGGCTCGCTACAGTAGCAGCCCTCCGTCTCCGTCTCCTCTTTCTCTCCACGCTCTGTGCCGGTGGGGTAAACAGCGCCGCTGAGCTTCCATACCGTACAGAGTTTCAATCAAGATTCCAGCGCGGCGGCTGACAATTTCAGCGAGGCCGTGCTGACCACAGGGTCTGGTATGTTGTCAGACACTCATTGTAACTATGAACTTTGACGGGAGCCACTTGCCCCATGTAAGAGTGTTAATTGGGCTGCAGGCTGCCTGCCCGGCTCAATACTGGAGCCACCTCGATAAAAGTGTTATCCATCACTCACATATACGGAAAAACATATGAAAACAGGGCCCAGGTTGAAAAGAAGTTGCCCTTTAAGTGCATGCCAGTTTGCGTCAAAGATCTTTATTCTGTCATCATCAAGGATTGACTCGCTTTCTGAGTATATTAAAGGTTTTTACCACTACAAGCAAAGCTCAGTGGCTTAAAGGGATAGTTAAACATTTTGTCAAATTGGCTCATTGCCATAATCCCTATAGTCATAGCAGTAGGTTCGTTACCTTTATTTGTCGGTGCAAGCTATTTTTAGAACGGCAGAGCAGAGCCGTGAGCTGCTCAGAGCTACGCTATGAAGGCTCGTGGGTTTTCTTGATTTCTCTCATCAAACTCACCAAATACACAATCCAACAACTCCACAATGCTCTGGTGGACAAGTTGTGACCTGCGCATTCACCATGCTACACAGAGAAAAATAGGGGTACAGAAGGGGGACATTTCTGTACTTAAAGGTACAGTTCTGTCCTACTGTAGCCTAAAGGGCCAATTATTGTACCTATGTGTACCTTTTGAGGGTAAAAAAGGCACATAAATGTTCCAGAATGGTACAAAATTGTCTCTAAAAAGGTACGCCTGGAGCGACAAGGGTTTGTACCCTTTTGAGTACATTTCTGTACTTCTATTTTTCTCTGTGTATGAGATAATAAGGGAACGCTACAGGTTGTTTTCAAGGTAAATACAGAGAATGCTTGCTGAAAAACTGTCCCTGAAGCCAACGCGCATAAACGGTTTTGCATGAATTGACCTCAAAAACAACATTCAAAGACATTTGGCAATGGGCCAATTTGCCAAAATGTTGAACTATCCCTTTAAAGAGACCCTGGGGAGTCTGCTTTTGGTTATAAAAGAGTCTCATATTAATGTGGATGGATCTACATAACCTACACTTGTCAATGGGCCCATTTTCGATAAGTATATCGTTTGGTCTTTCAGGGTGGGAATAACACCACCGCATCGCCGTTTATGGTCGGAACTACGACGGTATCTAATCGTCTTCGAACTTCCAACTTTCATTCTTGGAGGCTCATGGGAAATGTAGTGTGAAAACACTTTGCTTTCCTCGTTGTCCCTTTAATGCGATAAGGACTGAGGGAAAATTGATAATGCACTAGAACGGTATTGGTTTGAAGCAGACAGCCTAATTCCCCCCATGTTGATCCCTTCCCCTTCCTCCACTCATGGTCACCGTCTCACAGCCTTCCCCTGCTGTACATCCAGGCTCCCCAGAGACAACCAGTGCAAACTGCAACAGAGTCTATAGACAATCACAGCAGCATTTTAATTTGTCCCCTCGATATCTTATTTGCCAAGGAGGGACCCTGGAGAGGCTTCGGCCCAAAACAGTGCACAGCATTATTGAACCAGCCAAGGATCACATAAAGGGCTCGGTATTGATGCAGACAGGGTGGAGGGGGTGACAGAGAAGTAAAAGCCTGGCTGGAGGAAGACAGAGAAGATGGAGGAGGGCGGAAAAGGAGGGATGAAGTATCTGGAGTACAAGATGGGCTGTGGAGTGGGAGGGAGTCTCTGTAATGAACCAATGTTCCAAAAAAGACGAGGAACAAGAAGAGACGGTTGGTAAATACAATGTAATTGTATACACTGATTACCATGGAAACCGCTGAGGAGCAGAGCATTAAATGTGGGGGGGTTGGAGGAGGTGGGTAATGCTCTGGTAATTTACAAAAATAGAAGCTCAGAGGACAGGGTTGGAAAGAAGATTGGTGACGTTACTTTTCAACACCTTATTGTATGGTTTAGGTGAAAAGGTGTTATATATACAGTACTACATTAATGAGAAATAAAATGAACTTTTTTGATTTTAGCAAATGGCTGAAATGAAACAAAGGGTGAAAAATTTAAAGGGGTCTGAATACTTTCCGTACCCACTGTATATATATGGAATAGTGAAAGTTTTTTTTTAATCGATACACCTTTGTCCGTACAGTCCACTTGTGTATTATTGAAACCATGACAACCGAGGTCTAGTACACCTGGTGTCATATGGGTGATATTTCAAGAGACACTCATAAGAGATTGGAAAGACATGACTTTGATTGATTATTCAGACTGGATGACGAGTTGGACAGAAGGAAAAGCTTGAATCATATTTCACATCTTTGAATATGAAAGTAAGTTGTAAAGTGTCATGTGAATCCTTTTGAGGGAAGAAGAATTGATATTGGTTAACTTACAGTTTTCCTGCAGCAACAGAAATAAATGAAGCCTCAGTCCAAAGACGTTGTGGGAACAAACTCTGTCATGAGAGCCTCTGATGTATTATTAGACAACACTATCCTGCAGGAAGTAGCACTATACAGTTCTAATAGAACAAAGGAAGACATACTGGTCGGCCAGGGCTCGGTACAGTGAGATAATGAGCCACAAAGAAACAGAAACAGACAGAGGCTTCAGAAGATGAAGACAAGCACACAGTCTCCAGACTGGAACCCCATGATGGAGCCGGTTGGGGATGAACTGGACAGTAGGTGAGAGTCAAAGCACCACCTCTTCACGGCACCAGGACTACGTTATATCTGCAGGTGTTCCTTTCAAGCTGCACAACACTGATGTAGGATAAACTGTATGTAGAAAAGCACACGGCAGAAAGTCGAGCACCTCACACATCCTGGAAACTACAGTCTTTAATGGCAGGAGGCCCAGTAGAATATTAACCCTCCTGCTGTCCTCCTGGGACAAGGAGGGAAGGTCGAAAGGAAGGAAGGAAGGAAGGACAAAGGTAAAGAAGGAAGGAAGGAAGGACAAAGGGAACAATGGGCCTCATTCACCAATATGTTCTTAAGAATATTCTTAGATTCTTTCTTAAGTTGTTCTTAAGAAGTTCCTTAAGAAAACCCTACTCCAGATTCATCAACGCGTTCGTAAGCCTCAGAATTGTTCTCAGCTGTGTTCTTATGCCACCTCTGTGTAAGTTGAGGGTGTGCCAGGTGAGTCTAATTAACATAGGATCAGCATAGGTAACAACCCCTCCAATGCCCGTAAAAGGGCATGAGACTGCAGGGCCGTGTGCAAACAGAACACACAGCACTGAGCAGAGGAGGTGAAGAGAGAGAGAGAGAGAAGTTGAAATGCTCAAATGAAAGTCTGGGAGGGAGGGAGCACCAGACTCCAAACGTAAGAAGAACTTTAGTAGTGAGGTGGAGCTACTGCGAAAGGAATGTAACACAAAAAGCTTATATTTAGTTTATATTTTTATTTATATTTAGTAGCGTCAGCAGTGTATGCAGGAGAACAGGTTATGATCCGGCGTTCAGAATGTCACGTTTAATGCCACGATTAATGAAAAAAAGAAACACTTTTGTGTATAGTGTGGGAATAATTACAGTAAGCGCACCGTTGCAGCCGGCAAGTAAAAAAATGTGTGTCACGTAGAACTACACCCACCCCAACCCCGCTCGCAAAAAAAAACAAAACACAAAAAACATAATTGATATAAATTTAGTAATTTGTAAATTATTATTATTATTATTATATATGATTATTGAAACATCATAATATGAGAAAATAATTCTTGTTCAAATCATATAACATCATACAACTGCAGAACAGAAGAAAAGGCAATAATCAGTATTCAGTATCAATCATCATTAGTTTGCACAAGTCTCAGCTCTCAAAAGTGCGTAAGTATACTCCTGACTGTTCGTAGATTTTGTTCTTAGTTAAGAACAAATCCAAGATAAGAAAACATTCATGAATGCCACAATCTTCGTAAAAACGAAAAGGAAAGGAAAAAGGATTGAGGAAAGAAGGAAGGGAGAAAGGAAGGAAAGAAGGAAGGATGGGAGAAGTGAACAGATGCCTATGGGATCATGTTTCACAATTCAACATTAAACCAGCTGCTTTGAAGTGTCTATGACAAAGAATTATTCAGCTATTGACAGAAATCGATAGCTTAATTATAAAAGATTAAAGTTAATGCTAACTTGCACTAACAAGATAATGACTTGTATCTTGTGTGGACAAGATCAAATAAATATAAAAAAAAAATCTTTGCAAACTTCAAGGGCTGTGCAAAAAGAAAACTCTCTTGGCCATTTTGTATGCACTTTTATGATGTCCTCTCACTCCAGCTATTCGGTTTCAATCTGCTGTCGAGTTGTGAAAAATCATCAAAGCTCCATGCTTCAGTATGGGATAATTAAGTATTAAAAAAACAGGAGCAGAACATGCTGAAAAACAAATCAATGAGAGGTTGTTGCACTTGAACCAAATATGTAGGGATGTGTTGCTTCCTAAGGATGTAAAAAAAAAAGGTAAATGTGTTCCACAATGAATGGTTAGCTACAGCAGCTCAAGTTTGTATTGTAACCATGGTTTCAGTAAAGAGTCTGGTATCCTCAAAAGACTTGTTTAGCCTCGACCTGGTCAAGTGCTTTCCACAAGGGAG
Source organism: Decapterus maruadsi (assembly GCA_030347415.2). Lineage (NCBI taxonomy): Eukaryota > Metazoa > Chordata > Actinopteri > Carangiformes > Carangidae > Decapterus > Decapterus maruadsi. The sequence continues at coordinate 40,865,183 of CM064886.1, forward strand.
GGAAGAACACACATGAGTTTGAATGTAAAAAAAAAATACTTTACATAATTATAAGGGAACTGAAGCTGAAGATGGACAAAATCAAACAGTGTTGAAGCCAGGGGAGAATAAGTGGCAGGTTGACTGCTACATACTGCAGCCAGACCCAGTGAAATGAATGACTGATGAGCAGACTCCACCCATCAGGCTCCTGCCTCAAATCCTTAACACAAACCTCACTTCCTAAGGCCCTGTCCACACCAAAACAGAGCTTCACCCAAAACTATCTTTTTCTTGTTTGTTTTGAAAAAAAATCTCCATAAAGACAGCACAGTTTCCAGACATATCTACGTCTACCTTGGGGTCGGGACCCCATGTAGGGGGAATTCAAAATGGGGTCACCTTTTTTTTTAAACTATTTTTTTTTTAACTAACTATCATTCTTTTTACAAATATGATTAAGAATACCACACACAATCTTAAACAACTGTATTCTATACTTTCACATTCTTGAATATTAAAATTCAAATTCAAATAAAAATATCTGAGTTGACGCATCTTGATTAACAGCTGTCACGTGATCGCGGGGTCGCCAGAAATTTGTGATGCCTGTTGCCATAATCCCTATAGTCACAGCAGTAGGTTTGTTACCTTTAATTGCTGGTGCAAGCTATTTTAGAATGGTGGAGCAGAGCGGTGAGCTGCTCAGAGCTACGTTACAGAGGCGCATGGGATTTCTTGGTTTTCCTCACCAAATACACAATCCAACAACTCCACAACGCTCTGGTGGACAAGTTGTGACCTGCACATTCACCACACTTTCAGATAATAACTGTAAATTGGTCCAGATTTTCCCACTCTGGGAACTGTTTCCAAAAAATACCAGTTTCGCCACCGTCTTCACGTGGATGCAACACTGAAACAACAACAAACATATGCGGTTTCACCTAAACCCATCGGGCCTAACTTCCTCCAACCAGTCCAATCATTAAGCATCTGCAACCTCAGTACTGGGGGATGCATCTTTAAGATGATGGGAAACTGGCCAGACTGTAGTGGACTCCACATAACCCAACAGCCGATCCCTGACCACAAGGCACCAACAAAATGGGGAGGGCCACCAACCTCCACCATCAAAACTTCCAAAGTGCATCGAGAAAAGTAAAAGGTACTCGAGTCTGCCCAAAACTAAGCAAACCTAAAGCTCAACCCGAGTCTTCAGAAAGGCTACTTTTGGGGTTCGACTCTACAAAGGAGTGCAAGTTTGATGTCATTGGGTGTAAATATCATCACAATTGAATGTATCAGCATATTTACTGTAGTTCTAAAGTTTATCACCTACACCCTGAGATATTTTGCAATGTCATACTATGTGTTTCCTTGAAAGTAAGTGTATTGCTCTTGTTAATTCAAAGACAGCCAAGCCCTAATCCTTTAGTTTAGGCCATACACTATAGCTGAGAGCCATTAGGATGGACAGGTTGCTGACTCGGCGCCTGCCTAAATCACCCAGGTAAAGCTTGTGCCGTCTGTTTCATTTTATTGGGCAGATACATCAGTTTAAGCAGGTAGGAGGACCAATCACACTGCTGACAGATGAGCTCAAGCAGGCCCGAGCTCTGTCTGCAGTTTGACAGGAGGAGATACCTGATCATAAGCTGCATGGCACATCAACCCCAGATTTAATATCCAACCAGATTTCACTCTATCTGCAAAACTTGTTCACAAAGATCAGTGGGCGCAGCAGACAAAGAAGATAATGGTGCAATTTAGGATGATTCATCTCTTTCAGACACTCTGTTTCTCCATGTTAATTATCTCTCATTCTCACTGTACACAATATCAAATGGCAACAAGGGAAAGAAAGACATTTTCAGATTGTGTGATTGCACAAAAATGTCATTTTTTTGTAAACATAATTTGGAGTGATTTACTAGCACTCACCCGAGCCCCAAACAAAACCTGTTGAAACTGCTCTATTAAATTGGTTGATCCAAAACCTTTTTATTTAAAGGTATACCTACAAAACAGGACAGGTGATGAAGTATACTGTTGAACTATAAGGATTATTTCTCTTCCCTATCAAATTTGGACCGATCGGGGAATATAGAAACCTCTTTTTGAAAGAGGGGGCTCGTTCCCCATTTTTCCCAAAAAGAGTCCTATGTTCCCCGGTCGCAATACTGGGGAACATAGGACCTTTTTTTCTGAAAAAGTCCTTTTGGAGAGAAGAGGGGAACATACGGATGATCCTGTTTAATAGAGATTACCAGCCTACTAGATCCCTCTGCTGGCCTGAAGAGGGTGTTACCCTAACTTGTTCTGTGTCATCTGATGGTTACATAGGACAGAACTCAACCAAAAAGGTTGCATCCTACTTGCCATCGCTCCATGCGCTACCAAGCCAAGCCAAAATAACCTTTAGACATGAAATTGGACCCAATGGGAGATAAACTCTTTGGTCTAAAGTAAGTTAGGTTCAAACTGTTTTCTCCAATGGCTGTTTTGCGTATAAATGATGTTTCAAAATGTGCAATAGTGGTACAGTAACTAGAATGGCATAGAATACCTTCACCAAGGCCACACCATCCTACTAAATTGTAAGTCGGATTTTTAAGCCGTCATCCAAAAACAATTTCCAGTTTCAGCAATTGAGGATTGAGGAAAGCCTCTATTCCACTATGGACAATCTATTGTACATCATGCACCGACCAAATGATACAAACAAATGCCAGTCATGTTGTGGGGAATACGGACACAGCAAATGCCATGGCAATCCATCCAACAGTTGTTGAAACATTTCACTGATAAGCGAAAAGGTCAACGTGCTGATGGAGCTGGATATAGCATTAGGGGAACATCAGAGTCATTAAGATTCATTGTCTGGGAAAACCATTAAGGCCTGTACCAAAGTCAGGTCAAGTAGATAAGATAGTGTGGGTTTGTGGTGTTGGTATTCACTACAACAGTGGTTCTCAACCTTTTTTACACTAAAGACCCCTAAATTGACACAAATTAGACCATGGACCCCCATTGGACAAAATTTTCAAGCAGACCAGAAATACACAAATATTTGTTCTGAGACTGAATAACGTTGTACATTCAAATATTGCCATTGGTGTGAATTTTTGGAAACATTATAGCGACATTTCTGGGGAAAAAAGTGGTACAATTTCTCCAAAAATGTTTAAACATTTGTAGGAAGAGGTGGTTAAAAAATCCTCAACAAAAAGTAAAAAAATAAAATAAAATAAAAAGTTAAAGATTTTCTAAAAAAAAAAGTGTTAAAATTCTCAAAAATACAAAAAGTTGGGGAGCCCCTTTAACCCTCTCAACGTTGAGAACCACTGCACTAGAATACCAGTCCAAAATTTTTGAATCTTTAAAATAAAAGTGATTAGAATCAGGCCCTTAGGCAGCACAATCTAGTTTATGGAGACATAATTTGAATACAATCTATCCAGCGATTTATTTAATCCCCATTGAACATAAATAAAAATCAATGCTTAGAGACATCTAGTTCTAAAAGCTGTGAAAATTTGTTGTCCAACAGACAAATCTTTAGAGCTTGATGATTTGGAATGTAAAGGTATCTCCCAAGGACACTGAAACTATTACTTCACTGGGACCAAATTACCAGGCCCTCTTTCTTTCCATTAGAGATAAGTAATTATTCACTTGGCACTGTAGCAATCTCACACCTGTATGAAGATATTACACTTTAGGCCTAACAAGATGCATTCAGACTTTTATGCATCCCCTTCTCTCTGGGAGGACGACACTAGTTTGAAATACTCATCGACAAAGCAAATCAATATCTAATTACAGGCCGCACATTACGGTGCTTCAGCAGGGGAATGGAGAGAGGCCTTCCCTTCCTCCTTAAACCAAGGGCTCAATAACACCTTGTAGATTATTTCTTTGCCCGTCATTTGCATGCCGCCCTAGTAATGGCCCCTCACTTTGAGAATCTATTACCATTTTTTGCCTTAAAGTCAGCACTTTTCAGAGGACAGAGATTTGTCTTGCCGCGGTCCATCACTCAGCCTCGGCTGCATTCGATTTACACCACAAAAAGGTAATAACATCGCCACTGAGAGTGTGTTTGTCTTGCAGAAATTTAAGTGCAATCCTTTTGGCTCCAATTGTTTAAAGAGGCAGGATTTTGTGCATCACAATGACCCATCTTCACTCACACTTACCATAAAGAATACAAATGTGGTTATACAGTTCCTAGAAAATGACTTACCTCTGCTTTTTTAGCCCTAAAGAGCTACAACTGAGGAGAGGTGGAGGATAATCACTGTAATTAACATAATTCATGGAATCTACAGTTCATCTTGGAATTGACTGTGTGCTGTCGGCTTTTAACATGTCAGAAGATGTAATCGCAATAACAATCTGACGGTTGCCAATGGTTACTTGCTCGGTACCAGAAATAGAAATCCAGACCTTCAGACTATCCCCTAACCAGCAGCTTCCCACCATCTTTCGTAATCGTCAATGAAGTAGCGACGTCTAAGTCTACTAATCAAATGTCAACTTACTCCGTAAAAGGACAAAGACTCATTGCTGAAGACGCTGCACAGCGGCAAGCGCAGTAGGTCAAAGTTGAACTACAAAGTCCATCTGTAACTTGTAGAAGGTTTAGAATCTGTTTACACACAGTTTGACAGCCTCATTGGACATATAACATACTATACACCTGTCACCACAATCCCAGTTGATTTGTTGGACAATGACACCTAAACCCAAGTTGTAATCAATCATGTTTGAGTTTTACATCAATCGTCTGTTTAACCCTTTAAAGGGATAGTTCCATTGCCCATTGCAATAATCCCTATAGTCATAGCAGTAGGTTTGTTACCTTTAATTGTCGGTGCAAGCTATTTTTAGAACGGTGGAGCAGAGTCGTGAGCTGCTCAGAGCTACGCTATGGAGGCTCATGGGATTTCTTGGTTTCCCTCATCAAACTCATCAAATACACAATCCAGCAACTCCACAACGCTCTGGTGGACAAGTTGTGATCTGCACATTCACCACGCTATGAGATAATAACACAATGTTACCAGACAGAGTTGTTTTAGAGGTAAATACAGACACTGTTGATGAAAAACTGTCCCTGAAGGCAACACGCATCTGCTGCATGAATTTGCCTCTAAAACAACTGTCCATAAGAGCGTTGTGGAGTTGTTGGATTGTGTATTTGATGAGTTTGATGAGGGAAACCAAGAAATCCCATGGGCCTCCGTAGCGTAGCTCTGAGCAGCTCACGGCTCTGCTCCGCCGTTCTAAAAGTAGCTTGCACCGACAATTAAAGGTAACAAACCTGCTATGACTATAGGGATTATGGCGATGGGCCAATTTGCCAAAATGTTGAACTACAGTATACTTTAACCTCCACTGGCCCTTCCTGTGGGTATTAAGGGATTAAGGGCACTACCAACTGCATTTACATTTATACTGTGTATGTTGTGAGTGTGGAATAAATGACCCTTATTTTATTGGATCATCTTTAGATACAATCTAAGTTATTGTTTTATTGAATGCAATCACAGCTAAGACCACCTCCTTGAAAGAAACAAATGAGACCTGAATGTGACATATAGAACTCTGGAGAATGAATGGCGTTTCGAGCCTCATAAATCCTCTGCACCTGATCGAGCAGCAGCCAAAGGTCACTGTGAAACCTCTGCTGAGACGCAACCGCGGCTGAAGGAGAAAGGACAGAGTTTCGACATTTCCAATAAGTCACCACTGTCGATGGAGAAGGCATATGAAGTCGCAATGCAAGTCTTTGCCCAGGATTAAGCTGGGTACAGTTGTGTTTGGACGGCTCCATCTATCAAGCGCTAAAAGTGAAGCAGATATGCAACGGGTCATCCCTCTCTCTGCGTCGCACCGTAAATGTAGGCGAGGGTGTACATAAATCTTCACCCTGTTTGCCACTGAGAATTAGCGCAACGCTTTGCAATGATCCCACGGCAACAGACGCTTCTCTTGATATTTATAAATCAATGATTATACACGCTACATCATCTGATTATGCATGTGAACTGTTGCACTCCACACGTTGGCACGACACAGGCAAGGAATAATGTTGATCTGAATGAATGTCAAATCCCCAGCATGTACTGTACAGTGTATTACATATGAAAATGTACATACTGCATAAATACACAGCAAATATTTGGTTATCAACTTTCCTGGTATCTGTGACCTTTTGTATTAGTCCATATTGGTATTTTTGTGGGCGGTAAATCTCATAGAAAATAAATCATTATGAATGTTGAGCTGTTGCTGAATCCAGGTGGTGTTTAGGTGGCAGATAGCAAAGCATCAATACTGTGTTAAAGGTCCCATATGGAATAATATAAAATGTTCATGCAGTTTTTTTTCTTCTCTTTTTTTATTAACAGAACTAGTTAATGAAATTGGCTGTTGCACTAAATATAGCTAGCTAAAAATATATTTGGTCAAGTTTCAACTTAATCCCAGCCAAAGCCCACTCTTTGCACCCTCCCCGACAGCTTTTACTGAAATAACCAAAATGCGCTTTTCTCGCCGAGGAACGCAAATTTTTGCAAACATGGGCTGGAACACACAGAAAAGCTTGGAAACATGCTAATTAGAATTTTAAACATAGATTTGGTCAAGATTGAACTTAATCCGAGCCAAAGCCCACTCTTTGCACCCTCCCGGACAGCGTTTGCCAAAATGCGCTTTTCTCGCCGAGAAACGCTCATTTTTCCAAACATGGCCTGGAACACACAGCAGGCTTGGAAACATGCTAAGAAGAATTTTAAAAATATATTTGGTCAAGTTTGAACTTAATACCAGGAAAAGTGCACTCTTTGCACCCTCCCCGACAGCATTTGCCAAAATGCGCTTTTCTCGCCGGGAAACGCTTATTTTTGCAAACATGGCCTGGAACACACAGAAAAGCTTGGAAACATTCTAATTAGAATTTTAAAAATAGATTTGGTCAAGTTTGAACTTAATCCCAGCCAAAGCGCACTCTTTGCACCATCCCCGACAGCTTTTACTACTTAAGACACTATGAAGCGCGTAATTATCTCAATAAAAATCGGTAAAACCCTAAAATTTAAATTGGAATTTAAATAATAAACTTGAAACCATGAATATCTCTGGATGTTTCAAATGTTTCAAATTTCGATTCTATTGCACATAAGTCAGACAAAATCAAAGTATACAAATATGATAATAATAGCAGAATTTGAAAACTGGATGCTAATGAAAAAATACCTGAATTCTACATAATAATCCTACAATCTCAAAAAGGGCAACCTTGGGATCGGGATCCCACGTGGGGTCACCTTGAATTCAAATAGGGTCGCCAGAAATGTCTAATTGATAATAAAAAAAAGACTGATATTAATATTTTTTGTAAGTAATTATTATTCTTTTTAAAATTATGATTAAAAACACCACAGACAATCTTAAACAACTCTATTTTATACTTTCACTTTCTCAAAAATAAATCAAGTTCATATAAAATGCAACATATAAAATCTGAGCCGATGCATCTTGCCAGAAATTTGTGAAATGGGGTCACAAGCCAAAAAAGGTTGGAGACCACTGCTTTAGCTTTAAAGTTTTTCAAAAGAATACATTTTTTCTCATAAAAACTTAATTAAAATAACATACATAATAATGAGATAATATTTGTTTCACTGTGTTTTTTCTGTCATTGACTGCTTTGGGAGTTTGTAGCTCCAGACTGAAAACAGCTGCTGTCAATCCAAGATCTAGGTGTTGAGCTGCAAAACACCCATAAATCTAAATAAACACCCACTTCTAGTTCTGTATAGCTGTAATATTCAGTGAACAGACATAAACCATGAGGTGTGGGAACTCCTCTTTGGAGAGATCCAGGTTACCCCTTGCTGCCAAGCAAGGTTACAGCCCAATGGTTAATGTTACACCTAATAAAACCTCTAAATAATGACATCATTGGGTAAAAAGTGGCGCTGACAACCAATTCTCGCTTGCTCTTGACATGATTTAGCAGCAGTGGACGCAGCAAACACAATATTAGGCCCTTTTAAAGCACACTGCCCCCGGCGTGATGACTGACCTTGTTTTCACCGGCTTAAAGACTGCTTCTGGTCAGCACTTCTCACTTTATACACAGTCACAGCTCCTTATAATAGCTACCGCCACCCATAGACATGTGCACAGCCGCCTTTCTTCATTGGAGGGAAACTGTGGGAAGATAAAAAGAGAGTAAACCTTAGATTTCATCTGGGCTGTGAATTTGCCAATTTGCAGCAATTAATCCTGATCTTTTAAACATGTCCAGAACTTAATGGTTAAAGGGATCCGCCAACATTTTTTTTTCATGTCTTGCCACACTCCCGAGTCCATGACCAGCAGATAGACACCACCCTTTCAACTGTGCGTGCAGTAACAAGGAAGATAGAGCCGTATCGCCTGTAATTAGCTTAGCTCAAACACTGGAGGTGTACAGGTAGTATTAGCCTGAAATGAAATCAGCTTCTGACTGCTGATTTCAGCTCAGGTAGGAGCTGAGCTGAAATCAGCAGTCAGAAGCTGATTTCATTTTAGCTCTAAACTCTGTAAATATATCACTTTATCAACATTTCAAATATGTTTAGGTGAGAAAGTAGCCATTTAGATCAGCAGTGTGTCGTTAATTTGTCTAAATACCAGCTGTTTACTATTTTGTTCGGATGAATTTGGCGCTAATCAAGCTAGCCGTTGTGACCAACACACTTCCGGTTACTTTCACAAAATAAAACACCTGTTGCCCTTTACATACAGACAGGGGCGGGCTGGGGTTGAAATTCAGCCCGGGAGCTTGGTTTGGAGAGGCCTTTTATCCGATCGCACGAAGGGCACAAGTAGAACCGTAATTTAATTTAAACACAAATACTTTCAACCAACAAAACTACTGTGTGTGTGTGTGTGTGTGAAAAAATACCTGTTCAATATACTGTACAAACTGCTGCTCCTCCTTTCTCTCTCTCTCTCTCTCTCCCTCCCTCCCTCTTCTCCTCCTCTTCTTTCTCCTCTCCCTGTTTAATCCTCCTTTTTCTACTCCTCTTCCTCCTCTTCTTTCTCCTCCCCCTCTTCTTTCTCCTCTCCCTGTTAAATCCTCCTCTTTCTCCCCATCCTCTTCTTTCTCCTCCTCCTCCTCTTCTTTCTCCTCTCCCTGTGTAATCCTCCTTTTTCTACTCCTCCTCCTCTTCGTCCTCCTCCTCCTTCTCCTGTCCCTCCTCATCTGTCCCTCTCTCCTCCTCACTCTCATGACTGGCATTATCTGTGTCTAACATTAACAGCAACAATGATAACATTTATAGTACTTTTGCAAATAATTCAGTGTTATAATTTTAAATTAGGCCTATATCTTTAAAACAGAATGGTATTTATTTATTTATTTATTATTGCGATGAATTTTAGTGTTTTATGGTCAGTTGGTAGCCTATGGATTTTATTTTTAATTGACAAAGCAAATTAATGATTTATTTATTGTGTAACTTTACTGATAGCTCTGTCTGTGTCCTGGGATGATCGGTGCTTGTTAACCTGCCCGTGCTTCGGACCCTGTCATTTGTCCCACCACCGGAACATATCAGTTAATTTCGCGCATTTTGCTGCGTCTTTTATCAACTTTCTTTTCTTTTTCATCCTCACTTTCTCTGCTCCACCCATCTCTTTCTTTGGCTTCTTTCTTTTCATCATCGCGATCCTGCCCCTCTTCCTTCCTTCCTTTTTTGTTTTTTTAACAGGAAAACAGCCGTTCTTCTGGCTGAGCGGCTGAGCCAATCACATGTCAATAGGAACAAGGATCAGCTCAAATTGAGAGGGGGGGCCGCTCGTATCCCCCCTTAAAATGCAAGATATTAGAGTGACCCAGTTCCAATCTGCCACCTACAAGGGCTGTAAGGGCATGACTTTAGTTTTACATTAAAAAAAAAAAAAAAAATCTGACCAGGCGGTTCGGCCCAGAACAGACAGTCGGGAATCCTCCCGAACCTCCCATGGCCACCCCGCCCCTTACAGAAAACCATGACAGTGTTTGAAACAGGAAGCTAAACCCTCTAAGCTTGAACCAAAATAAAGCGCCTTTGCTTGAACCCTCCATTTTGACCGATCTCATCCCGTTACCGGCATTTGACCGCTCAAGATGCCTTACCGGAGAGTTTTGTCAGCTCTGAGCCGAAGATCGGCCCGCCGGTTTCTGTTTAGAGTTGCTGAAGAGTTTCTCTGATGACTTTAGGTGGAGGCAGGCTAACAGTACCCATACACTTCCAGTGTTTGAGCTAAACTAATTAGTGGTGTGCTATCTCCCTTGTTACTGTACGCACAGTCGAAAGGATGGTGTCTGCTTGTCATGGACTCGGGAGTGAGGCAGGACATGTAAAAAAAAATGTTGGTGTATTCCTTTACTGTAAGTCCTTAGAAGGGGGTATTGTTATCTTTAAAGGACCAAAAACTAGATAAGGCTCTAGCTACACAGTGTGACAAGAATTACACTTAGTGCGGACTTGCTGACATGCAAATGCAAACCCCTTCTGTGCTTGATTTCTAAACAGCTTCTTTAAAAAGACGTTCCATTTGAATTATTCATGTTTTACCAAATGTCATTTAAATGCGAGACAATTTGGCCGCTTTGCGGGGTTTTTTGAATGCAGCAGCGGTCTGAGTGAGTGAGTGATGCATAGATGATTAATGTGCATGAGTGGAAGGTGCAACAGTAGCACCGTGGGTGTTGATCACAGGCAGAGGATGATTTACACGATAGAGACACATCCAAGAAACAGCTTTTTCCAGCTTAAATTATACATCTAGGGTTGATAGACACCATTAATCGAAATCCCATTTAAAGCAGACTAGCTAACAGCTGTATAACAATGAAAAGTCCTGCTGCTTTTCAAGAGAAAATAACTCAGCTGTTGTTATCTAGAATCGAAATACAGTCGGGTAAATACCTGTGAACGCTCTCTGAATACACATGTACGGATGTGTTTTGTAGCTGGGATGAAGTGGGATGCTGCTGCTGCTGCTGCTGCTGCAAACTCCATATGCACACAGGTCAATCACAATCTGAGGAGAGGGTGGGGAAGAGAAAGAAAAAAATCTCTGTTCAATCTTTCCCACTAAATTACCTTGGCAGATATCAAACAGAGTCCTTCACTCCTGCTAAATGATAATTGTAGCCAGCTGCCAGGACCAATACTCCGGGGGTCAGCTGTGGCAGAGAGGCTGGACGCTGTGAAGAAATTACCACCTCCTTTTATTCTGTCTTTTCTCTTTTAGCTTCTCTCTCTTTTTTTTGACGATTCTTCATCTATACATCCTCCAGCTAAAGAGGTAATGACTCACAGGTGTGATAAGGAGATCAATAGGCTTATATTTATCAAGCATCTGAAGGAAATGAATCCTAATTGATCCTAAAATCTTGAAGTGCCACATCAGTTTTACTTTAGAAGTCCTGTATTATATGAAGTTAGATTACTGCATCTTTTTTAAAATTGTAAATCAGGTTGAGATTCTATATTAATACTGAAAACCCTCCTGTTGTCCATCTTGGTCAAGGAAGGAAGGAAGACAGGAAGGACAAAGGGAAAGAAGAAAGGAAGGGAGTAAGGAAGGACAAAGGGAAAGAAGGAAGGATGGACAAAGAAAGATGGGAGGAAAGAAGGAAGGAAAGATAGATGGAGGGAGGGAGGGAAAAGATTGGGTCAAAAAGAAAGGGAAAAAGAAGGGAAAGAAAGATGGTCAGTTGAATCAAAAGAAGGAAGGAAGGATGGAGGAAGGGAACAGATTCGGTCAATTTGACCCAAAAGGACAGCAGGAGGGTTAAAACAAGCTGTCAAGACTGCTGCGACTTTGTGATGTCACAACATCTGCCCCAGATGCTGCCCCTGCCCCGGTCGAAACGTAAGTGCCTGCCTGTCCTACAATAAAGATCGCCAAAGGATCTTATTCATTAGATTCACATGACGTCATTGTGTTTCTGCGCCGCCATATTTGTGTCTGAATCAGGGCAATCTGGGCACAGATCACAGTATGTCACGTTACCAGAACAAGTGGAGTAGTAGGAGGAAGAGACTGAAAATTGACGTTATTTGACAGATGCCAGGATTATATTGTGCTGTTGGCTGTGATAGCAGTAGGCAAAGAAACCCCGGACTACAGTTTTATTCCATCCTAAAAGACGTAAAGTTATAGGCGGAATAAATGGTTGACTGCAGGCAGCCTATCAGTCGCAGCATGGGCTGTGACACGTCTCACAAAAAGAGTGGATTTATGATTTTTTTAATAAGATGGATATAGTGAATTCTGCATTTTGATTATCCTATACTTTCTTATTAATTACTCACTGATTTAGCATTTTGGGTGTTTTAACAGACCGTTGCTAAGTAAAACGGAGCGTTACTAGGGACGCTGCTCTGATCAGCGGAGCAGGGCAGAAGAACTATGCAGGAATGTGTTTAATTTTTACCGTCATTAAACAGCTTCAGACTAATTGTGATGTTAAAATGATTTTAAGCTTATTAGAGAGAGAGTGGAGGCTCTCTGCCTCCCACACCGCTTCTGGAAACCAAACCTGCGATCAGAGTGGACGGACCAGCGCGGCGTCACAGCTGGTCTGCCACCGCAAGTCCGTGACACAAACGTGTCCCATAACATAGTCTCTTATGACGGACAGGACTACATAAATGCACACATCGTAACATTTACATGATAATTCATCGATCTACTGATTGATTATTTAAAGCTTGTTGAAAACAACTGCACATGAGTCGGAGGAGGGTGAGGAGCAAACAGCGGAGAAGTGACCGGACTTTGGACTTTGATCAACATTACGTCTCATAATATAGAGATAATATAGAGTTTGTCTGTTGTTATGGAGAAATAAACCCAGACAGGATGTATGAAACCCTGTCATTTTGTCAAGAAACTGTCATTTCCATCCTGCGGTTTGCATGCTCTCATGAGAAGAACTGTCAAATCCGACACAAATATGGCGGCCGTCCCTTCGACGTGACATCGCGGCAACCCTTGAATTTTCAGAGTGTGCTGGTTTTTCTCCCCTCACAACATCTGCCCCACCCACTTGATGTGGTTTCTTTGGGTGATTACCATAGACTGTAAAAAGAATGGACGTAGCATCCGTGACGTCACCCATTGGTTTTGTGCAGTCGTTTTTGTGCCTCAAATATGGCGGTTTGAACAGCGCCATGTTGGATTGGCCGGCCGAGAACCCGCCCTCTGGCCTCGAAGCAGCCTGTCTCTGTGCCGCTACGGACCTGCAGCTGAACGTTTCCGCGCCCTGATTGGCCAGAATCTTATCCGAATAATAGCAAAACGGTAGCGTTAAAAAAAAATTCACCCCCCTCAGAGTGTGTACGGGGGTAGAAACTATCGATTGAGACCAAAAAACGTTTTGGTACCAGGCTGTAAATATGTTTTTGAAAGCTGTAAAGTCGGCGATTTTAACATGGGGGTCTATGGAGAGTTGCTCACTTCCGGTACCAGCCCCCACAGGAATCGGCGGGGATTGCAGTTTTTTGAACGCGGAAGTGAGCTTCACTTCTCAGACCGACAACTGCCCCCTTGGTGATTACTTAAAATCTGCAATATTTTTACTCAGTTACCCAAAAGGCTCAGAGCTTTCTCTTCTCTGATTGGCGTACTGACCTGTTGTTGAGATATGTTTTTGTTTTCACATCACAATAATTTGACCAATTTCTAGAAATTAAATAAGGGAACAGTGCTACATTTGAGTTTAATATGTAGGCTATAGTGTTGTTATTTGCAGGTATTAGATAGATACACAAGAGCTTTAATACTGTCAATATGCCAGAAATAATATTACTGACTCCATAAATCAACAAGCTACTGTATCTGAGAATACACACCATTCATTCTTTTGATTTGCTTCAAACAATAAGCCAGAGCATAATTTGCACATTGAGATGCTGATAAAAAAAAAAGTGGATGGAATGCAGAAATGCCAGGTGTAAATATGATCAGCTGTTATTATCCAAAGATAGTACATCGAGATACAGATCAAAGGTTAACACCAGGTAATGGAGTTGGACCATCTGAGTCTCAGAACATTAAACAGAAAAATATCCTTAAAGGGATACGCCAACTTTTCCAGCGTTGAACTCGCCCTTGCTCAGAGTTCACGCAGGACGCTTCATAAATAACTGTGACTCTGAGGAAGGAATATTTTTAGTCCCTGTCAAACCTTCAGCAGCGTTCCCCTGAGGGATCCTGAGTGGACCGGAGTGGATATGAGAAAAGGAGCTAAAGGATAGAGTCACATATTTAGAACGACGGTGACCAGTGACGAGATGTCATCAAGACAGCCGGTGTTAAAATAAAAATCTCCTTTCATGGTTTTTATAAAGTACCTCTGAGCCTTAAATGATCCTGCAAACTTGAGCAGAAAAGAACATCACAGGAGCCACCAACTTCTCCGTCCTTGTAATCCGTCTTGATTTGTATGCCTCTCACACGCTCCACCTTTTAGATTTCACTTTCAGCCATATTTAGCCAACTTTAAGTTGAGCTGACAGAATGAAAAGGGGTTCTCATTTCGACAATATAATAGGAAGAGACCCTTTCTAAATGGCAAAATGAATCTGCGATCGACCAGCCCCACATTAGCGCTCACACATCCAGTCCTGTAACCAAGCCTGAAACCAAACGTCCATACCTGTTACAGATGCAATTTATACACATCAGTTCAGTTCACCCTGCCGGTCAATAGAGAGCTCAGGATCACCTTGTGACATGTAAATGAGGGTCCTTTAGTGTCGCAAGACAGGCAAGACTAAATGAGCCTTATGATTTTCTACCCACCTAGGTCTGACAGTCCATATAGAAACCTCCCGGCCTCTGCTGCTAGAAACTCATTATGCTTCCACTGAGACCAGTGCACTATTGATCTAACAGATATAAGGCTGCCTTTATTTATCAGGTTTTCAGTACTATACTTTTGAAGCTCTGTTTTTCTGTTTGACTACAAATCCTTCCACATATACGCCCGATGTGTGTGTTTAAAGGGACAGGTGGATATACGCCTATAAGCATCTTTACACAAACTCTTAAGACAGAACCAGAAACCATACCGTGGTTTAGGTTAGCATCAAGACTGGAAACAGGGGAAACAGCTAGCTTAGCTTAAACAACAAAGTGTACATAAAAGCACTAAGAACACAAATTTTCATAGACCTACATAGCATCTTTACACAAATTCAGACAGAACCAGAAACTACTGTGGTTTAGGTTAGCAGCAAGACTGGAAACAGCGGGAAAAGCTGTCTTAGCTTAAATAACAAAGTGCACCTAAAAGCACCACTAAGAACACAAATGCTTCTGAAAACCCTTTTCCTGAAGAAAGGGGTTTTTTTTGTGATCAAATGTTTTTATTTATTTTTTGTATTTTCTTTTCCATTTGGAGTAGTAACATGAACAGTTATGTCAAATAAGCATTACAACACATATTTACATATACCCCCACCCACCCTTTGGACCTTAACCAATTAATGGAAAGAGATCATAACAATATATATAAATAGAATAAAATAACAGTAGTAATTGGAGATAAACAAATGACTAAATAAACACACGTAAATAAACAAAGATTCAGGCAGGATTAATAAGAATAAGAATTGGACAGGGAAAGCTGCAATACATGTTGTTCGTTTTAAGTATATCTTGTAAGTCTGAAGAAAGGGTTTTTAAGGGTTCCAGTGAGAACAAATTTTGGGTTGGGTTGGTTATGTTGGATTCAAGGTATAACCCTTTATGCTGGGTTCTAGGTATAACCCTACAAAAGGGTTCCAGGTGGAACCATTAAAAAAGGTTCTACCACAGCCAAAAAGGGTTCTCCTATGAGGACAAGCCGAGGAACCTTATATGGTTCTACTTTTTATTTTATTTCAAAGAGTGTACATTTAAAAATGCCAGATCATGACCTAGACTAGGGATGCACATTTTTTATTTTTTTCCTGACCAACAACCGACGCTCGTTAACCGATTATTAACCGTTAACTGATAAGATTAACGCCAGGATTCCACTGGATGTGGAACGATTCCAAAACGGGTCCGCTATGGAATAGCTGCGTACTCCGACTCCGTCAACACACACCGGTTCCGTCCATGATGTTGATTGTTGCGGCTCCGCTGCACAGCAGGAACACGTGATCTCGAGATATAGCAGGTTGTAGTTTCCATAAAGTGAACCACAAAATCAAAAACAATTAATTTAATCCAGAGGAGTAGTAGAGAAACAACTCATGGCTCGATTTTACAATCACTATCTCCTTGTCCATGGTGTAAACAGGGTGAAATGATGTCTGAAAACCTCCGACCTGCTGACTTCAGGCCGGTCGCTGCCCATTACAACGTTTTCAAGGTGTAAAGCAGGAAATATGCTCTGTGCTAATTGATGCGCCGTGCTCCGGCATCCGGCAAAAATAGAAGCTGTGCGTATCTTTAGCAAGGGCTGCCGGATGCCGGTGCCGTTCCGGACCCACAACGCAGCGGAGCCGGAGTCGGTGGACGCTCACACGGTGATTATAATTAATACGTATCGGCCCCGTCGCCGTAGCGGAGCAGATCTGCAGCCGTTCCGCACTTAGTGGAATTTAGGCATAAGACGCTGGCAGCGCACGGCCATTCAGCGCCACCTGTCGCATCCACTGTGCTCTGTCTCAGCTGATCATGCTCAGATCGTCCATTAAAGAACTGTTTTTATACAAAGTGCAGCCAAACACCAGGCTGGAGGAACAGCAGAGCTCCTCTGACAGCTCCTCTGTGGAGCTGTCAGAACAGGCTGGAGAGAGCAGCGACGTCCTCTTTTTTTTTTTTTTCTTCAGTGCCGTAGTTACTGGTCATGCACATCTATGTCTGTGTAGCTACATTTATTGTCTGACCTTACACATACTGTCAGTCAGGGGCGGAGTGGCCATCGGGACGACCGGGAGATTTCCCGGTCGGCCGGCGGCCAATAAGATCAAATGAACCGGCCGACAGACTGCACTGCGCAGCCGTCTAATATTCATGACAGGCCCATTGAGTTAAACCTCTTATTAATCAAGTATGTTCCTGCGAAAATCTCCGAAAGCTCCATCTACTGTTACAGCGGGGTCTAACCACTATATATAACACTTGTTGTCTCTCTACATCTCACTCATGGTTGCTAGAGTGTCAGACTCGCTCCCATTAATCCAGCCTACTGATTTTTGTTTAGCTTTCTATTATTATTTTTATTCAGACGTTACATAACTTTCATGACCACAAATATAAAATGGCCAACGGTTTAATTTGTTTTTTGTTCATAAATTAATGTAGAATGGTGGCGCAAAGCCTCATGGGAAATGGGAACTGCGTATCGGCCAGGGGGGGGTTTCCAACGAGCTGCCGCGAGCACTCACTGGTTGTCAGCCTACATAGTAGCCTAGTGTCACAGAGCTTCTCCGCTGCATTCAGAGACGCGCTGCTCCACAATATAAACACATGGGGTCTCAATTGGAAATATTTGAAGGGAGAGACGGTTTAGGGATCGGACAAGCACAAACACGCCAAGGCTCCATCTAATGATGATAATAATCTGATAGAAAACCGGAAAAAACTGATTTGTGTTGCTACGCGCTCCGTGGGCGCACACTTCATCCTGCGCAATAGCGCAGCTGTGACAGTCGACTGGTGCTTCTGTAACAATATAACCTGCCTATATAACTTACCGAGAGCTTTTATGTGCAAATCTACACACAGATTTACTAAGATTTCATGAATGAGACCCATGGAGAGCGCCGCTGACGCCCCATCCCCCCCCCTCCCCCCCCGACTTCGGGACCCCCCCGAATGTTGATGGGTATTTCGCACACTGTGTGGGCCGGTGCAGTCAGAATTGTCCCGGTGGATTTTTGTGTCCCACTCCGCCCCTGCTGTCAGTCCTCCTGTGTAAGTTTTTGCTGCGAAATATAACTGAAGGCACGTGGAAGTATGCACTTGTTGACATGCCCCCATGAGTTGACGACAAAAGTAGCTAATAATAATTAATAATAACCGATTATTATCGGTCAAGACAGATATTTGACCGACAGAACTTTGACCGAGTATTAATCGGTCAAAGGTTAACGGTTAAACATGTGCATCCCTAACCTAGACCTTTTGTAATTTAAAAAAATAATGGTTTCAGTTTGTATACACAGCAATAACAATGAGGATAAAAGTCTGTCAACAATTTTCTGCATTATAGCAATAAAATATTATTCATGAAAACTAAAACCCATACAGCTTCATATCATTTTCCTATATAAATGTATAGCTATTATACTAATGGGGCCTTTCTGTATAATAGAGTCTATACATCATAATTATTTCCAAGTGGAAACAGATGTTTCACATCATCTGCCTAGATATAATTTATTCTAAGACTTTACAAGTGCCTTTAATCCGGCTGTCCGAACCCATCTGCGTAATGACAACTTTCTCTTACTCTGTGATTCAACGGGTGGATCATTGCCGCCCAACATGATAGCTATCATCATTTCAGTCCTGGTATGCATTCATTATGCAAAAGTGTTTTGTAAATGTACAGTCATTAACACCCCAGAGTGTCTGTCATTGACTTTATTCCTTATATTAACTGTTTTTTTTAGCAACTACCTTCACTAAAGATGCCATACTGTATATCTTAGACTGATGTTTATGATCATGGGAAACCAAAATGGCCATTACTGTAAGGAAGCATTGCAAGGTCAAAATACAAATGCCATATTGAAACACTATGTAGTAAAAGTAAGTGAGCTCAATATCCAGTCTGGGGAATAGGCCTACATCCAAGGCAATCATTCCCCAAATAAACAGCCAACTTTCAAAACACAAACGCCGTCATAAACAACTGACACCTCACTGTGTATAATTAAAAGGGGAAGTGGATTAAAGAGAGTGAAAAACTGAACAAATAACCCCGTCAAATACTGTGTCCGTTCGGATTACCTCCACCCAGAGAAGCACATCTACTCTTGATCCAATCGATTTGATTTCTAATTAAGTTTGAAGGTGAGGATCTGCACCAGCTACATGCAGATAAATCTCCCAAACACCTGGCCGATATCAAGTGACACGCAACCCGAGACAAAGCCAAACAAGGCGAGGGGACGCTTCGTTGCCTCCTTTTATTCGGCTGCGGAGGTGTGGGATATTCAGCCTCACACCTTCGGCCTCTGTTGCTTTGAAAAGACTATCTAATCATCAATAATACATGGAGGTAATGCTTCCTTTTGAGAATGAATGGGCGCAGAAGCCTCAATTTATGCTCCTTTCTGTCCAACTTTAAAGACTCTTGAAGATATTTAATTTAAAAGCAGAACACACCTCAGTCTCTACTACAGAATATATTTTGTAGTGCAACTAAGTGTCTCCTGATTTCCCCCTAAATCAGTATTTGGCTTTCATCTGCTATTTCCCTAAGGCCTTCTTCCCCCCTCCCTTTCACACCCATAAAATATTGATCTTTAAATATTTATCCTGCAAACATCCACAGGACCTGACCTGTATTCCCAGTGTATGTGAAATATTCACCTTTTCGTTAAATAATTGATGGTTGCATCCATGTTTCAGCACCTTTGCCAACCTTTTAGTGGGAGCCCCAGCCGAGCTGCTTGAGCATGTTTTATTGGAAGGGATCAAGCCTCGGCGGTTTCTCGACAGCGACAAAGCAGAGCAACGGTTTTAATTGGGCCCTTGGCTGAGATGCTGGTGGAGGGGGGGGCGGGGGTTGGAGAGCTTTTGTTGAAGGAGTTGGAGTGTCACAGACAGTAAGGAGGTTAACGTAGTGACCTCTAAGATGCTGATGGGATTGTTTTCTAGGTAGGTAAGACAGCATAGTAATGGGAGGGGATGAGGTGGGGGGTATGTGCTGACTTACAACCTTTGGCTTGTCCTCCCCTCACCAGTGGAAGCCCCATTGATCCACCGCCTCCTTCGGCAACTAGTTAAGACACGGTAACACCGTCTACCCACCTTCCCTCAAGCTGCTCGGTAGCAGCAAAAGGTCGTGGTAGCAGCAAATCCCGGTAAATCCAAAGGACCCACAGGATATTTCCTGTCTGTTTGCTTCCTGCTGTACCTGTAAGAGTTGAACAACATTGTGTCGTGTGAATTATTAATGGGTGCCTTGAGAGTGGAAAGGAGATCTAACTTCAGAAATAACATAATGATACTACATTGGAATTCAGAAGGTTTTGTAGACTTACAGTTTGCTGACTTTTATTAAAACCGTATCCATCCACCCATGCTTCGTTTACTTCTGCTTTTCTAAAGTTGGGACATGATGGTAGCAGGTCAATCAAGGTAGACCAGACATCCAGCTTCTATAGCAATGTTTTTTAGTTCCTCAAGGGGGATTCTGAGACATTCCCGAGCACGAGAAGACATAAAAAATACCAAGCATGCTCCTCAGTCAACCCTGAGGAAAAACCTCTTAGCACTAAGAAGGCCTCCTGATCAGAGGTTCAACCACCAATGTGGTTGCAGCAACTCCAATCCAAACTCCTTTCAAGCTCCTCACACTATGCCTAAGGCTGAGCCCAGAAACTCATGAAAGGTGTTCAACCTGTTATTTCATTTCAGTCTTTATCCAGACCTTAAGACCATCGGTGAAGATCACAACCCCAACATTCTGGTACAAGCTACTTCCTGTGCACCAATCCATCTGTCAACCTCATACACCATTTTTCTCACCCTACGTTCTACAAATCCTGGAAATTCGACTCATTGTGCTATATGCTACTTCTTTTTTTTTTTTTTAAGTACATTTTTTAGCTTTTCATGCCTTTATTGACAGGACAGTTCAGAGAGTGACAGGAAACGGGAGGCAGAGGTGGGGGGAATGACACGCAGTATAGGGCCGTCCGACGCGGGATTCGAACCGGGGCCGCCTGCAGCGAGGACGATAGCCTCTGCACACGGGGCGGGTGCTCTACCAACCCTTTAAAGGTAGGGTCTGGAGTTTTGTCCCTATCAGTTTGTAAACAAAACAGTGAAACTCAGCCCCTCCCCTCAGGCTAAGCTGTGTAGCCTTCTGCTTCTGACAGCAACAGTTGTCATGACCATAAAGGAAAGGAATTACAGTCTGAAAGAAGTGCTGGAGCCGTGGGCCGATAAGCCGAACTCTCGCCAACACCAGGAGCCTCCGTGTATGTTGTTATGCCGTGAACTAGCGGGTGTTAGCCGCGGATGCTAACCGCGAGCGCTAGCCGACGTTAGCATCGCGCTAGCTCACAAATATGGTCCTAATACTTGTTACCAGTGTCGGTATAGGTCGGGAATCGGTCCGCGGCTCCAGCGCTTCACTCAGACTGTATTTATTGTTCTTTGTTGTCCTGAGTGCTGCTGCTGAGAGAGATAGGGACTCAGTAGTATCAGACAGCTAGCACAGCTAACAGCCCTGAGCCTCCTGCTGCAGAGCTTCACCTGAGCTCTGTCATTGGCTGGAGAGATAACACAGACTCTCTCACCATAGGTGTCTATGCTCATTTGCGACTCTCTAGCTCCACCTAGAAACGTCCACGTGCATAGCAAAACATGAACAAAACAAAGCAAAAAACCAAAATACAGACAGGGGGAGGAGGGGCTGCAGACAGAGCCCCCACCACACAGGACTAGGAGCCCATAGGTGATGATTCAGACGGATTTCATTTGTAAAAGTCTAATGTTTATTTTTAGGCACAAAACTCCAGACCCTACCTTTCCACTACTGTTACAAAAACCCGCCTAAAACCTTGTTGCCTTTCCGACTAAAATAGACTAAAACTATCCATTCATGTAAAACGGGGTTTTCTAATTTTTCAGAAAGACACCGACTAAATTTCTGCCAAAAACAAAGGCTACTGGGGGAAACCCTCAGTGCGCAGTGATCCTTGTTTCCTTTTTGGAGTCAAACGGATCATGTGCATAATAAACTGCAAAACAAGCAAATACTTAATATTAATGACATAAAGGCCTAACGTTCATTCTGCTTCTAGCCTCTCTAGCCTCTACCTGATCTTTTAACTAAACTTAACCAACTCCTTTCTTCATTGCCTAAGCCCAACCAAAGCATCTCCCTCAGTCAGCTGTCAGACAGGGGGAGCAGGGGCTGCAGACAGAGCCCCACCCCTGTGAGCTGTCGGAACAGCGGTGTTTCGGAACAGGGTGTTTCGGAACAGCGGGGTGTCGAAGTGGAGGTGCGTCGGAATGGAGAGCTGTCCCCACCTTTAACTGTGTGTTTTTACCATGTAGGCTACCTCTGTTTACTCTAGCATCCAGGGTAGACCTTACTGTCGACTGTTGAACTCGGGACTGTTTCCATATCAACAAAGAGAAAAACGTGAGGAAAACATGGATTTAGGAGGGAAAATTTTTTTGGGATGGGGGAAAAAAAGCAGTTAGCCTATATTCATATTGATGTTTTTTCCCCCATCCAAAATCTTTTTTTCCCTCCTAAATCCAAATCGTTTTTGTCTTTGTTGATATGGAAACAGTCTGGAGTTCGACAGTCGACTAGTCAGGTCTACCGATAACACAAAAATAAATTAGGCCTAATTACACTAAGACAACCCTTTACCACAGAAAAAATATCAGTCTGCAACATACAGTAACAGAGTTACAGATGTAATCACAGAGAAACTTCAATAGACCTACAGGGCATGCTAGTTTTGCAGCTCATACTGCCCACTGACTTTCCCCTCTACGTAGATAAGGCGGTTTCTGAAGATCATATAGAAATGGATAAACTATAATAAAAAGATAAAAATAAAAATATAGTAGGCCTATTGCTCTTTTTTTTTCTTCGCAACAAAAAACCTCTCTGAAATCCTTAGATTAGAGATTCTAGTCCATGCCAACTTGATGTCCAGACTCTATTATGAATTAGACACACTGGAACTAAGGAAACAGCAGAGGCAGGGTATGAATTTATAAATATAGAACAGAAAATATACAAGGCAGTAAAGTAGAAAAAAATAAAAAATAAAATTCATAGAATTCAATTACAACTCAGCATCTTGAGTTTGCTTTTAAAGACCTCAACTCACTCTGCTGCCCTCAGGCTTTGGGGAGGCTGCTCCAGAGACCTGGACCACAGTAATAAAAGGCTGTTTTGAGCTCTGACTTTAGGTTTAATTAAAGGGCCACTATGAGAGGACCTAAGGGCTCCAGAGGGTTCATAAGATAAAAACAAATCTGATAAATAGATAGGAGCACAGCCATTAAGAGCAATAAAAGGATATTAAAATCAATTGTGAACCAGATAGGCAGCCTGTGTGGACACTCTAAGGGTGGTGTAAAGGGGTTTTTGTTCGGGTTGTAGTCAACACACACGGAACTAAGACTTATGTGAGTCAAAGATGGCTCCAAGGCTGTAATTGTCACAATTAAATTGAAATTTTATTAGAGGATAGCCCCTGGAGATGAAGCATCCAATCTTCCTGGAGGGTCCTGAACATGACACATACAGGCAATGGGCCAATTTGCCAAAATGTTGAACTATCCTTTTAAATCTGCATCATGATTGAATGTATCACTTAATGATCTGCTGGTACCGACCGCCCACCGCCTAATTTGCCGCAAACAGTTGAATAAGAAGAGTTTTTTTTTCCCACTTAAAGCACTGCAAAGAACATACAGATTCTCACTGAGGCTAACATTCCACCCTGCCATTAACCTCATCATCGGAAGAAACAACCAGAGCCAATCATCAGAGATGTCAAAAATAAAAATAAACATTGAAGATACAATGGTAAAATGATGTTAAAGAGATGTGCAGTTGCAGTCAAAAGGAGCTTTGTATTTAAATGCATGTCTATACCTATTTCTTTCGAAATTCTATAGGTACAAAGAAAAACAATTGATGTGTGTGCCTGAGGAGTATGATAATCTCTATGGAACTAAATATTATTTTAAGTGGACACATTGGAAGATACAGTACAAGTGTCATCTGAGATTGAGTGGCAGCCAATTGAGTGGCTGATAAGGACATTTTACTACAAATCTTCATTTTTGCTTTGCTTTTGTTTGTCTGCAGTTTCAGTCTCAAACATCCTGTGCTATTTGTATTTGATACAGTTTTACACAACACAAGGCAATCCATTCAATGAATTTGCACCATTCAAATATTGTTTTCATTCAGAAATACTTTCTACCCAATGTTGGATTTGAAACCTAAACGCAGAGAGCTAACAGGAAGGTACTCACATGAGCTGCAAGGAGAAGGCACTGAGTTAAAATACACAACGAGACACAGGTGGAGCAGTCACATACAGGTGAAACATATGAGGTAATCAGAGAAAGGAGAGCACTTGGAGACAGGACAGGGATTTTCAAAATAAAACAGGAAACGCCCACAAATTGAGGCATTATCTGTTAAATATTACCTTTTATTTCATAATTAATGGTTGTGCACATCAAGGTTTAAAGTCAAATCGAATGAAAGTGAATAAAAATGAAGGTCATTTCATTTTCTTTATTCATGTGGACTTGGCAGTTTCGACTTTGAGCTCCTTCTTTTAAGGTCAAGAGGTGTGAAAGTGAAGTCTTATCACTGCACCGACTCCCGCCCCGACTTACCCCTACATGCATATTACTGCTTATTTATAGCCCCCTCTCAGAGCCACTCGTGTGTGGACAAGGAATCTATTCCATTATAGGTGGCGGTGCTCGGCTGCATACCTCTTCCTCTATTATGTGCCATCATGTGTGCCTGTACACCTTTCTTTATGAATGTAAAAAGGCAGCTAATGGATATATGAGTTGACAGGAGGGCCAATGTGGACAAGCTGTCACCCTCAGCTCCCCTGAAGGGCACGACCAAAACCAGCCGACCGGCTACTGAGACACCCAGTCCCCTGTGAGAAGAATCTGAACATTACCTCCTCATCTGTTGGGAAGGCAGCAAAGACAAGCCCATGTATTGTTATTTTCTTTACATTTCAATATATTTGTAAAAAGGTGTTTTCACTTCATCATTGCAGGTCATTCAGTGCAAACTGTCATCGGCCATATTGTTTTGGTTGCCTTTAAATGAGTAATATAAAAGATATTTAATACAGAAATGCAGAAAACTGACCCATGATGCATTTCTTTATATTGTAAAATATAACAGTTATTGATGTACCTTTGTTTTTTTCCTATATGTTTATATCCATTTTTATTCACTTTTTTTCGATTCACTCAAAGTGCTAGGAATTTCATTAGATTATATTAGAATTTACATAGTATATTGCATAATAATGGGTTTGAATGTATTAGTAATTTTTGTTACATTTCAATGTATTTGTAAAAAGGTGTTTTCACTCCATCACTGCAGGTCATGCAGTGCAAACTAAACCATTTACAAGTGTATCAAAGACAAATGATCTGAATACTTCCTGAAGTTAGTCTTTATATAATTGCTTGAAGAAAATTCAAAGAGTTTGTTTACTTTGATTTCCTCAGATATACTTTTTGCTCAGTAGGGGTGCCAGCAAATAGACTGTAGATGTTAAGACTAAATGTTTATTCATTTTCTATGAACTCTTCTATATGCGTTTACTGTAAACAGTGAGATATCACCTGGAGAATCACAAAGCAAAGACTAGATTTACAGATCTGTCAAACAAAGAGGCAGATGCTCTGACAGCTTCACAGTTCCCCCTATAAATACACCCACCCCGATGGAATAAGCCTGACTCTCGGCTTAATGCACCTCAAATCATGGATGAAGTATAGTCTTCAGAAATGTATGTGAAAAAGACGTGTTAGTGAGTTTATTATGAGTGAGAGCTTGGACCCAGGAGCACAGTTCACATCAATACACAAAATATGGACGTGGTAAAAGGGTTGACAGACTCTGATACTTGTTCTCACACAGTTAACCCTCCTGTTGTCTTTCTGGGTCAAATTGACAATTTGTTCCCTTCCTCTATGCTTCCTTCTTTCCTTCCTCCCTCCCTTCCTTCTTTACATAATCCCTTCCTTCCTTCCTTCCTTCCTTCCTTCCTTCCTTCCTTCCTTCCTTCCTTCCTTCCTTCCTTCCTTCGTCCTTACTTCTTCCTTCCTCTTTTGAGGTTGACCCTCCATCTTTCTTTCCCTCCTTTTCCATTCTTCTGTCCTTCTTCCTTCCTTGAACAAATCTGTTCCCTCCCTCCATCTATCTTTCCTTCCTTTCTCCCTTCCTTCTTTCCTCCCATCTTTCCCTTTGTGCTTCCTTCCTTCTTTCCCTTTCTCCTTCCTTTCTTCCCTCCTAACAGGAGGGTTAAGGAGGCTCCAGTCCTCTGACTGTTCATCCAAGCTCCTTTTACAATGGTCAAATAACCCAACATAACCTGCTAACAACTAGCCTTTATTGGCAATGGCAAGTGTTTAATTAGCTTCTACTGCCAGGTCGAGTGACGGCAGAAGACAGATTTTATTGGTAATCAATAGGTTCTGATCATCATTGATGAGTTGTAAAACTGTCTATCTTTATGGACACTTATGAGTCATCAATATTTATAGAAGATGCAATGGTGCTACCTCACTACCGCTCTTTTGTCTGAATTCAGGAGTTTCAACATCTGGCGTCACAATCACATGTTGGACTATAACATGTGATTGGATGGCTCAGGTTAATTCCTGAAGATTTTGACCTGGTAAAGGAAGATCCTCAACCGGCTGAAATCGTCAGAAGCGGCAGCAGCTCTTGCAATTTGACGAGCGGGGATCGACCAAGGGGGGAATAACTTCAAAAGGCGCAGACCGCTAAGCTGCTGCTCATCACCAGCTGTTGGCCGCAGCCAGCAGAGTAATCAACAGCCAAGATGGTGAACTGAATGGCCTTGGACCGTTTTCTGCATTCTCCCCGAGGAGTGGGGAAAAAAAAAAAAGGGGGGGGGGGGGGTAGTGGCTATGTGATGGAAAGCACAGATAGCAGAGGTAACAAGAATAACAGCTGGTCCAGTCCAGCTGGGGAAAGCTTCAGGATCCATGGAAGGTAAAGTCAGTGATATAACAAGGCGCAATGGTGACGGACTTAGTATTTCACATGACCTTAAAGTGTCACACTGTTTATTAACATTCACATAGGGCACACAACATAGTAGGTATAATCAAGTGGATTTTATTCTATTGCAGCCTTATGTTAACGAAGTTTCAATTAATTTTGCCCTTCATGAATACCCTATAATGACTACACTGCAAAAACTCAAAATCTTTCCAAGAATATTTGTCTTATTTCTTGTCAAAATGTCAAAAAACGAATCTCTTTTCACTTAAAATAAGACTCATCACCTAAAAAAATTAACTTGTTTTTAGATTATTTTCATTTGTTTCTTGATGACAAAAAATGGCTCTGAAAATGAATTTACAAAAACTTCCAAAGTCCCAACACTCTCAGAAATAAGGGTTCCAAAAGTGTTCTTCTACAAGGGCTGAGGTTCTACCTGGAACCATTTGCTTCTGAAAAGGGTTTTTCGAGGGTTCTTGGTAACACTAAGGGTTCCAGTAAGAACCATTTTGATCAAGAGAACCCTTAAAAACCCTTTCCCCATAGAAATGTTTTTTCAAGGGTTCTTGATAACACTAAGGGTTCCAGTAAAAGGGTTCTTGGTGGAACTCCCTGTGTGGGTTCTAGATGAAACCGTAAGAAGTCGGATATTTTCTGGAAGAAACCCTAAGGGTTCTGGGTAAAACCAATACACCATAAAAGGGATTTTTTTCGAATCTCTCATTGGGGGTTCTAGGTGTAACCTTTCACAGATGGTTCTAGGTATAACCCTTTATGTGTTGGGTTCTAGATATAACCCTTTATGTTGGGTACTCGGTAAAACCCCTCCAAAAAGGTTCTACCTGAAGCCAAAAAGGGTTCTCTTATGAGGACAACCCGAAGGACCTTATATGGCTCTACATAGCACTTATTTCTATTTTTATTTCTTATGTATACTGAATTCACCCTACTGTAGTCTATTTCCATTGCAGTGCTGTGCTCCAATTCCTTTAATCTCCAGTCAAGATTATATTAAACACCTCTTCCAGGGTGACATTACATGAACCTGTAGGACCACTGCTATCGCACAGTGTGTACGGGGGCTTTGACGTGTTCCTGTAAGATTCTGGCATTGATATCTGTCATCTCCTCCTCACCCCCCCCCCCCCCCCCCCACCCCACCCCCGAGAAATATGTGATTTTCCAATTTTGCGCTTCTATTTCTGTTCTTATTCATTTAGAGTTCATTACTTCTAACACACAGACTTCCTTTCCTTTCCTCTCCTTTTCCTTCCCTCCTCTCTCTCCTTTATCAGAATCCATTGACTTTTTTAGCTGTGTATTGAGGGTAAAACAAGATACTGGTTTCTGTATTTCTTTTAAAATAGAACTATTCTAATTCTTCAATGAAACGCGACAATAAGACGTCTCTCACCACTTCATACAGATTTTTCCATCAAATATTGCGAGAAATCCATTTGTAGTCCCTTACAACAAATTGAAGGACGAAAGGAGTGATTACTGTACATCAGAAAGGTTCATGAATAATTTCCTTTAAATAAGTCGTCAGAGGAACAGGAGACGGCGAAGCATAGATTGGTCTCAAACAGGCCTGGAGGAGGGAGGTAAACCGGCATCTGAGTGGAAGAGTGCGGTGGGCTGGAGCGTTCTCTGCATGGTAATTTAAGTGGACACAAGGGTCCTGTCATTAAGGCATGTCATTTCACTCCTGCTTGGATTGTCTGATGAGATCTGTGGCAAGGTGACATTAAACAAGAGTTGATCAGATTTTCAAAAAAGAATACCCTTTCTTCTCCTTATAAGAGACGCTGAGCTAAGGTAACTGTTAAGGACAAAATTTACTGGATGGTTGGTCCAAAAGGACTGAGTTTGGGGTATGACTTGTTTAAAGTGATACGCCAACATTTTTTTTTTGTGTCTTGCCTCACTTCCAAGTCCATGACCAGCAGATAGACACCACCCTTTTGACTGTGCGTGCAGTAACAAGGGAGATAGAGCTGTATCGCCTGAAATTAGTTCAGCTCAAACACTGGAAGTGTATGGGTAGTGGTAGCCTGCCTCCTACCTGAGCTGAAATCAGCAGTCAGAAGCTGATTTCATTTTAGCTCTAAACTCTGTAAATATATCACTTTATCAACATTTCAAACATGTTTAGGTGAGAAAGTAGTCATTTAGATCAGCAGTGTGTCATTAATTCGCTACTCAAGGTAGCTGTTGTGACGAACGCACTTGCAGTTACTTTCACAAAGTAAAACACCCGTTGTCCTTTACACTTTGAAACAGGAAGCTAACCTACCCAGGATGTAGCTAGCTTGAACCAAAATAAACCGTCTTTGCATGAATTCTCCATTTTGACCGATCTCGTCCCGTTAGTGGCATTTGACCGCTCAAGATGCCTTACCGGAGAGTTTTGTCACCTCTGAGATGAAGATTTGTATAGAGTTGCTGAAGAGTTTCTCTGATGACGTTAGGTGGAGGCAGGCCATACACTTCCAGTATTTTAGCTAAGCTAATTACAGGCGATACAGCTCTATCTCCCTTGTTACTGCACACACAGTGGAAAGGATCGTGGCTATCTGTTGGTCATGGACTCGGGAGTGAGGCAAGACATGAAAAAAAAAATGTTGGCATATCCCTTTAAATAACTTTTACAGTTTTACAGTATTATTTACAGAAAAAGGAAAGAAATAGCCCGCACAACCTCTTTTTGCTCCAGATATTTTACTGACAACGTTTCGGGCTTCTCAGCCCTTCATCAGGTCATCATCATAAAGTGTTTCACCCGTGTAGCATATAGATGCCACCTGGTGACGTCATCGGACGTGGGGTCATTCACAAAAAATTTTTTTACACACATGAGAGAGCAACATAGTGGCCTGTGTGGAGGCAGTCCACCAAACACTTGACATTCATACATGATACACATGTATGAACATAATGAACGTCCTCACATACGTAATGTATGTGAGGAACTATATTTTAACCTGATGTCTTGCTTGGATTTTTCGGATATAATGTATGATGTATCATGTATCATGTATGAATGTCAAGTGTTTCCCTATTGGTGGACTGCCTCCACACAGGCCACTATGTTGCTCTTTCGTGTGTGTAAAAACTTTTTTTGTGAATGACCCCACATCCAATGACGTCACCAGGGGGCGTCTACATATATATGCTACATGGGTATATGCTGACCTGATGAAGGGTTGAAATATCTGGAGCAAAACGATGATGGCCCAGAACTCCCTGCATATTTATACCAATCTTTACAGTATTATTTACAGAAATCAGATCCTATTGATTATAGGTATAATGTGTAAGAATCCCCCCCCCCATCTAGCGGTGCGATTGCATATCAGAACATATTCTTGATGTTACATTCATGTGAAATGGGGCAGACATCAGACAGACAACAGCTGCATGTAACAGGATAAACAAGCTTCTATGTAAACAAGTGGTCCACCAGCACCTGATAATGGAGATATTGTATGTGTTGCCTGAACTGCCAAAACTCCTAAGCTAACCTTTAACCATCTTAATGAATAAAACTGTAAGAAAAGCTGTTATGCTTAAATGAATCCATAAAGTCTGTCTTTGTTGAGAGTACGCAACTGAAGGTAAAAAAAAAAAAAAACCCAGCTCATTAATGACACCCATTTGTCCCAATGACTCCATGTATAAACCATTACCCACCAATAAAAATGTGGGTGCTTTAACGGCATCCTAAAAATCTCGTTTGAATTCTTAAATGGATCGTCAACACTATGTCCTTTAGACTTTTTTAATAAACTAACAGTCAGTATTGTAGTTTGAATTGGTATCATCAGTAATGACAGCTCAACCTTGTCTCTTGAAAGTAAAGACATCATAGAGGAACCATGTTTGTCTCGTACAGTACACTATTATCCGTTGTTACTTTCAAACCTGGAGCGATTCAAGCAAACAAACAGAAAGGGAAAGTTTGAGCCACCGTTGGCAGTGATCAAGGAGAATAAAGCAATGTGATACTGAGGCAGGCCATCCAATAGAAAGGTCAAGGGAGATGATGAAAAAGATAAAATGAGGAAGGGCTGCTCGCCAGGAAGTGACAAGACATAAAGACGAGGAGGAGGACGAGGAGGAGGAGGAGGCCAGGCAACCCACCACCTACACTACACCCTTTTATCCATCCTTCCATCTCACACACACACTCTCTTCCCCTTCGACAATTGGCAATTATCAGATATGCTGACTTGGTTCTATTCACTTAAAGCTGTCAGTCACTGCAGATAGGTGGTTAACAGGCCCATTTATCCAACATTGTCAGTTCTGGAGGTGGGATAGAACTCAGTTTCTGCTGCCTTCACCTCCAACCACTTCTCTTAAAGGTGTGCTGCCACTTATAATACACCCAAGTTTTGTTGCGTTGTAAAAGGTTTTACACCAGAAATGACATCTCTTCTTGTCAAACCCCTCTTCTTGGGTCATTTTGCTGGCGAAATTATGCAAATGCAAATATTTAGGTACTACACAATGGCATAAATAGTCATACAACTATAAAATTTGGAAAGTATCTTGACACATGGGGGGAGGCATGAAAAAAAGATCATGGGGTTTGTTGCAACTCGCTTCAACATCCCAAAAAAGACACAAAAAAAAGAACTGTTCGCCTGACCCTTCACAAAAAGTAGTTTATTAAAGTGTGCTAGGAGTATACTCATTTTATACTAGAACTGAGACAGTATACTTGGAAGTGTACTTTTGAAAACTTAAAATGACCTATAAAGTATACTTTTTTAAACTAAAATGTGGACTAGAAGTATATACTGTACTTGGTACACTAGGAGTCTACAGATGAGTGTACTTGTTGTATACTTGAAAGTGTACTTTTGTAAACTTAAAATGACCTATAAAGTATACTTGTATAAACTTAAAATGTTCCAATTTAGTCAGAAGAAATTTTAAATTAGTATACTTTTTACTTTTTCAAGTACATAGTCCATAGTATACTTGCTATACTTGTACTTATCCTCAAGCATACTTCATAAAATGAACTTCAAGTATACTACTTTTTGCTAGGGGTATGGGTTGTCCACCCAGGTTTTTCCTTTAAGTTCCTAGATATCATTTCTGGTGTCAAACCTTCGTTTCTGTTTTTTTTTGTTTTTTTGCTTTGCCCCCTGGGTAGGCTATTGATTATTCATCAAGTGTCATCATAATGAAATTGAAAAAACTGTTGCGGATCAATCAAGATTATCAAATTTTGGATTGCAAGTTACAAACAGTAGCATTTGCGAGTTACAAATCAGAGTTTCTACCTCCACATTTCTAGATCCAACTCTCTTGCACATACTTGCGACTTTCACATATGACTTGCACTCACCTCTGCTAATTACTAACGAATTCATGAGGTTCTAAGATGGTGATTTATGCCGACCATTGGCGTCGGTCAGTCCTTCAAACCGCTTTGATTTCTTGGAGCTGTGTTGTCTCTAGAGGCCACTAGCCAGGCTAATAGACCATCTGGCGTGTCTTATCAAATTTGTCATACATCTTGTACATTGGGCTACTTTGCGAGGCTTTGAGTTAGGCTACTTTACTTCCATCTATCACCATTATTTTGATATAGCTGAAAATTTAAGTTTGACTCATTTCAAGAATATTCTTTCACACCACAGAATGTCTGGAGACCTACTGCATAATTGAGAATTATACATGGAATATGGACTCTCGCTGTCTCTGAAACTCCATTATATCACTACAACAGATGTCTCTGTAAATTCAAACCCACAAGCCGTCATGGGAGGCTGCTGGTGTCTACTGAAACAGCTACCTTGCTACTTTCATGCAATTGCTTTGGGAACAAGCAGCAGGTCAAGCAGTGTTTGGATTGTAAATTGCTGAGAAGTTAACAGCATAGGCCTATTGCTGAGAGTGTCTGATGTAGATGCTTATACTTTTCACTTTAATCAGTTCTCCTCAAGGTCTACAAGTAATGGGCTGTGACATTACTGCTGCCTTGGCGAGAACACGGTAGAATTTTATTTTATTCCCCTCTCCTCAGTTCTTTAAAAATCAACTCTGAACAACTCTGACACTGTAAAAAAAAAAAAAAACATGCCTCAAAACAACATGGGTATTTTAGCATTAGCTTAAAGATTAAAAAGTAAGGAAAACTGCCTTTGGTCGCCAAGGAATCATTCCGTACTTTATAATTAAGTGTTATTTAATTAGTTGAATAAGTTGTTATTTAATTAGTTTAAAGGGATAGTTCACCCAGAATTCAAATTTCACTCATTATGTACTCACCCTCATGTCGACTAAGAGCTGTGAGAATTTTCTCCGTTCTCCGTTCCTTCTCTGAGTTACGGGGGGGTCCGCGCAGCAGTATTTGTCCATATAATGGTTGTGTATGGCCACCAGGTTTCTTTGTCCAAAAAGACACACCAAAAAACATTCAAATATCTCCACACTGCTTGTCTGTAATGTCCCGCTTGTTCTGAAGCCCTGACATGAGAAATTGTTCCGCCGGTCAGTACAAATCACGTGAGAATTGCACTGACACAGGGTGAGCAGTGAACCAACACACTGGGAGCTTAAAAACAAGCTTAAAATATAGACTTGAATATAGAATTTTTTTCCAAACAATTTCTCACAGCTCTTAGTCGACATGAGGGTGAGTAGATAATGAGTGAAATTTGAATGTTGGGTGAACTATCCCTTTAATAAGTGTTACAAATTGAAAGTGTTATGTTGAACAGAAAAAACACATAGCCTGACATGAAAATACCTGTCTCTTGTAAGCCTATAAAACAGTGGCTAGTTTCGCCAGATTCTGCTAGGCTAACTCAGTGTTTTTCAACCTTGGGGTCGGGTCCCCATGTGGGGCCACCTGGAATTCAAATGGGGTTGCCTGAAATGTCTAGTAATTGATAAAAATAAAAAATAAAATACTGATAAAAATGTCATTTCTAAACTAATTATTCTTTTTAAAATCATGAATATACACCACATGCAATATTAAACAACTGTATTCTAGCCTATAGTTTGACTTTCTAGAGTTCAAATAAAATGCAGCATATAAAAATATCTGAGCTGGCGCAGCTTGATTGACGGCCGCCAGAAATTTGGGGGGCACGAGCCAAAAAATGTTGGAAACCACCGTGCTAACTCTAAACACAACAGTGGCTAAAGCTCTTATGTAAGTTAGGCTATCCAGATTCAGGGAGTAGGCTAATTCTCAACAAGAAAACAAAAACAAAAACACACAATAAAATCACATGTGGGTATTATATGATAAGAAATGTGTGTTGACAGTGGAAACAGTTGAGTGCAGTTCCTTCTCCACAGCAAACACTAAACTGGTTAGCTGCCATGCTCTTCAGTGGAATTAGCTTGGATATAAAGGTATTAGCTTTCTTCTCCGGCAGTCTTTGACACCTTCTGTACAACAACGTTTTAATCCCTGACATGCAAATCTCCATCTCTTTCCCCGCAGCATCCTGACTGCACCACTCAAATGGCTGAGCAGTGTGTGTGTGTGTTTGTGAGTGTTGGTATAAAAAGAAATAACATCACAGATCATCTGCCACTTCTCAGACTCGAGCACTGCGGTGTTGTCAGGGCAACGAACAAAGTGAGAATTTGCATACAAACCACTGCACATACTTGTACATGGAGATGGAGACAAGACAGAGAGACAGAGATGGACTCTTGACACCACACACCCCAACATGCACACACATACACACACACAGGCTCCTTCCTCTCAGATGTTGTTTGCTGTAAAGTAGATTATATTAGCCACCTGTTGCTGCTTGGCATTTTGACAGCGCCTCGCGATGAAAACGGCGCCTCATATAAACTGTGTCTTCACGTCACCTGCTCTGGTCCGGCAAAATGAGAATTAAGGCGAGACACTACAGGAAACATGCATTTTTCATGCACTGATCAATTTTGGGGCTATTTTTCTTCCATGTAGGCCATTTTCTCAGGGCAGTTACTGGGAATTCTGGGGCCCCTGAAAGAATACTAAAGTGGGCTCCTGACTTTTCCACTTTTTTTCTTAGACTACACGTATTATCATTTTTTATTTGTTTTGATGCTAATGCAGCATTACTATGAGTATTAGTCAGGGTCTAATAAAAGTAGAATAAATAAATCATACAATGATTAGACGACTGGGTTTTTTTGTGGGGCCCTAGTGGGTGCTGGGCCCCTAGAATTATCATCACCTTTCTCCCCTGGGTCGGTGAGGGAAGGAGCAGGAGCAAGGTGAGTGAGTGAGGTGGGGGCAGACAGGCAGGTGAGGGTGGGATCAGGGGAGAGAGGCTGGTGATTGAGAAAGGCATGATAAGCTATTTTACTTTTGATCAAATGTTCCTGTTGTTGACTTATGGATAATGAATTAATTAATTACTGGTTAAGGCTGCGAACATTAAGATTCCTGTCTGTTTAATATTAATCGTTTAGTATTGTTGCTTTTTGTGCATGGTTTCTACTGTGTTTACGGTGTATTATGTTATTCTGTTGTTTTTCTTTCTCTCTTTCTGTTGATGTCGGTGTTGCTGCTTAATGTTGTTTCTGTCTTGTAGTGGCTGTTGTTTGAGCTGAGTTTTGTTGCTAATTTGTGTGTGTACGCTTGGACTCTCGCCGAGCCCTCCGTATTTGTCCATTCTAGTTTTTTTATTTTTTATTCTTAATCACTGAATGTATTAATTGTATGTTGATAACCAAACTCTTTTATTTAATTTTTAGGGTGACTCTTAACATCTGTCCAGGGACAACAGATGCAAAATAGCCCCTTTTGCTAATTCTGGCATATTTACATTTTTTAATGTTTTTATCAATGTGCAATGTCCCTGATTTTTAAACCTTTAAATAAATAAATAAATTAATTAATTAATCAATATTATACTGTGGAACTACTGTGCTAATATCATACAGTGAGAGTTTGATATCATGACATGTCTTACAATACTGCAGTAAATGTAATGGGCTTGTTACTGAGGTAGAGTAGAGTATTATTGTGAGATTGTGATATTGTTACATCCCTAGAGCACAAAGAACAGAAAAATAGTGGGATGATGCAGTTGAACTACATTGAAAGCTTTACTGCAATGTCAAAGTATCGGACTGGGACTCAGGATCAGCAGATACTCAAAATCAAATGACTCGGACTCGGGGGCAAAAAAACGTGATCGGGACATCCCTACTAAAAACATGGAGAAATTGGATCTTTTAGGGCTGGTGACAGTATTTTCTCATTTACAAAGTGATAAAAAGAGATAATCAAAATCCCCTCTGTAAAAACTTAAATAAATAAAATAAATAAATAAAAACAAAATAAAACATGAATTTGTAAAAGTGGCTTCATCCATTTTTCAGATTTTGGTTCTGGAAATATATGCAAATTAGCGCATATTCATCAGATATTGCCTCATTTACATATTTAAACATAAAATTTGACAAAACTTGTAATACAAAAAATATTTGTCTTAATGTAAGTGATAAACTTGGGAAGTTTCATGGTGATATATGTTAGTTACATTTTTTACCCTATTCACCTGTAGTGTCTCCTCTTAAGGAGATTATTTCCAAAGATCAATCACTCAGTCTGGTGCTGTTTTTTTTTGTTTTTTTTAAACACATTTCCCTCTTTCACCTGTCACTCTTGATGCTTGGTTCTATTTGCACATGGCGTGTCAAAAGTAATTGATCAAACACCAGATGCCATGGAATGTTAATGGCGGTCTGTGCATTGACAGGGATACCAGGCTGTGATAATCACCGACTTGGCAACAGGGAAACAAAACATATACGTGACAGCCCCATCAAACATCACGCTTCAGACCCAGACCCTGTAATTATCTCACCACATATTAAATATTAATATTCTGCATGTGGCAGAGGCTATTAGAGACACAGGTCTGTGAGGGAGGATGACAGGTGGGGTAATTGTAGTAACTGTGCTTGCGAGGGACGGCTGCGTAACGACTCCGACTGTTGCCTTATTATTCCTGCTGGGCCGACGCACAACCCACTCCGCCGGTGTCCCAGTGGGACTAATTTACCGCCGCGTCACTTTACAAGCACGGCTCCCACAGCAAGAGGAGGCGTAAGCAGCAGCAGCCGCCGACTCATGACCATCTCACGGCGGAGGCGTCTACATACGCACTCCAATCAATGATTGACTAGCGGATTGATTGATTATGACTGGTGCGTTTTCCTGCTGCGTTTTAGGCCTGCTGTCTCCGCCACTGCTGGCAGCTCATTTGTTAACATTAGAAGCTGAATCAGGGTAATGTTAGTTTGCATTTTAAGCAGACAGCAGTTGCCAGGTCTGTGGCACAGTGGTTGGTGTTGTTGGTGGGTGGGCCGCTGCCTTAGGCTAACTGTTGAATGGCTGTCAGTTGGAAGCGGAGGTTAAAGGTCCCATATTGTGTTTTATCTTAAGTGGAAAAACCATCTCAGTGTTGTTTTGCAACTCCTCTCTCAGGCCTCTCTCTGGATGTCTAGTGATAAAAGTCGATCAATAAACCAATACCAACCAGAGAAATCAATTTGTTAAAGAAATAAGTGTTGTAAAAACAGGAGGGGAAAAAAAGATATTTTAGCATTAGTCCTCCGAAATCTGATGAAAATTACTCTATTTCCCCGGTTTACTTTCATACTCGTTTTTAAAAACGTTCTGGTTTAAAGGGACATTGTGTAACTTGTCCTGTTATCTATTCACAAAAATCGATTATTTGGTTCTTCAGCGTGTTTTTCATTCATCAGTAATCCCCCCCATCAACAAAGTGTTCCTTTCAGCTCTGAATGAGCCATTCATATCATTCATAACTACATGGAGCGGGTAAGCTCGGTGCTGGCTGCCATGTCGTGTCGCCAAATTTTTACCTTCACCTGACGGTAGGAAACCACGGAAACTCAGCGGAGACACCGGAGCTGTAGGCTCAGGTCTAGGTGGCGTCACCGTGGTAACGCAGTGAGGAGAAATGGAGCGTTACACTGATGCTGCATTCACCTGCAGTCTGAAAGACGGCCAAACCAGGGGCCGTATTCACAAAGCCTTTTATCTTACCGCTAGGAGTGCTCCTAACTCGCGCTAGGAGTTTTTTCTTAAAAGCTATTCACAAAGCTGATGAGACCTACTCTTACGAAGGATAAATCACTAAGCGCAAACTTAGAGTGACGCCCGGGTGACGCCCCGTTGCTATGGATTACGTCAATTCTCGTGCACGAAGTAGAGGCGCTCAACACGGTGATTGGTTGTTGAGTGCCGGCTACTTTTAACCCTAAGATGCTTTGTGAATACGGCCCCTGATGTCATTTTAGTCACAGAAGTCCAGAGAAAGACGGTAAAACATGGGTCAGGTCAACAATACCACATCGCCGTGACAACATATTGTCACGTGTATTGTTTTGCCTCGTGCTGACGGACCACTTGTTTACATAGAGGCTTGTTTATGCCGGGTTAGGGTTAGAAATAATATCTATGAATGACTACATCATGTCTCTGCAGAATATGGCCAATTCCTAACCAGACTCATATTACTGCTCTCTCCTTCTCTTGCAAACTCATCTCCATGGTATCGGACCTACAAGCATCAAGCATCATTTCTAGCGATGATGACACCAACCATGATTTAAAATTGAATTGATATATAGCCCATTATGATGGTTTAAATTTGGTCTGTTCTGGATGAAGCCATGTAGTCTGCACCAGGATTTAGTGTGAGAGCAAACCCGAGACTCATCTGACTCATCGTTGGATTATTTGAGCAGCAGCGGAAATCTGCTCACAGCTGTGGAAACAGAGCTAAATCCACAGTTATCTGAGTCTATGAATTAGACAAACAGTGAAAACAGTGAAACAGAGCTGGCTGTTGGACTCACATTAGGTTGCTTTTTGATAAGATTGTGTGGTAACGTCAGCCCGGGCATCTCTCTGGGCCATTGACTCAAACGGCCTGGGTGCCCTGAAATCTGACCTTTCAAGTTCTCTGCATCACCCTCTCATTAATTGTCACAGTGAACTTTGAGCTGATTCATTATTCCTCTGCCTCAGTGCTGCGGAGCAGCAACTTCCCTCTTTACAATCACAATTTACACTGTTTAAGTTCAGACCAAAGCTCGATAAACTTCCTTCTTTCCCTTCTTCCTTCCTACCTTTCTTCCTTCTTTCCCTTCGTCCTTCCTTCCTTCCTTCCTTGACCCTCACTTTTGATTGAATTACTTACTTACTAATTAAACTATGATGTGACCACAAGGGTCTGAAAA
This sequence comes from Decapterus maruadsi, assembly GCA_030347415.2. Taxonomy (NCBI): domain Eukaryota; kingdom Metazoa; phylum Chordata; class Actinopteri; order Carangiformes; family Carangidae; genus Decapterus; species Decapterus maruadsi. The sequence continues at coordinate 40,904,442 of CM064886.1, forward strand.
CGTTACATACCACGCTGTACTGCAGCATTTCAACTGATGGAATTTAATTTTGAAATAGACTCTGCTGAAGGCAGCCCCACACTAGGGCAGAGCGGCAGTCTGCTGGGTCTACAACATGTTGACCCATCTCTTCTCACCCTCCCCGCCCCCACCTCTGCCCAAGTGCTGGTGCAGAAGATGCCATTTGTATTGATTGACTTGTACCACTCATCGTTTACATCCCTCCACGTGTCGAGGCCTCTCTTGTGCTCCCCTGCCTTTTTATGTCGCCCCTGTGGGCTTTTTTTTTGGAGCACAGCCTCAGCCCGCGAGCGTAAAGCATCAAGGTCATCGTTAGCTGTGAAAAATGTTTGCTAATAAAGCTCGCACAGGCCGTGATGCACGGAGCGATCTCGCCTTGTAAAGCCGAGCTGCTGTGGGAGCCTGCTGCTCTTTGAAAATAATGTCACACACACTGAGAATAATTAATTATTCTCTGCTTAACTATTCTGTATTCTGAATAGTCAAAGTAAAAAGTAAGACTGCATGGCCTCCCACCTTTAGACTATAAACTCCTAACCCTAGGAACCACCTGTCCCACAATCAGGGCCGTTGCTAGGAATTCTGGGCCCCCTGAAAGAATACTAAAGTGGGCCCCTGACTTCCACTTTTTTTTTTCTTAGGCTACGTACGTATTATCATTTTTTATTCAGCCTACTTTGTCTATGGATATTGTCATTCATCCAGGTCATCGGTTTTTGTTTTTTTTCTGGGCAAATTGAATCGGCAACTGGACTTGTATTTGTCTGGGAAGATGTTTCGCCTCTTATCCAATGGGCTTCATCAGTTCATATGCAGTGCAACGCAACGCAACACAATGCAAAATAAAAAAAATAAAAAATCAGTCATACAAAGATTAGACTACTGGGGTTGGGCGCTGGGCCCCTAGAATTATCATCACCTTTCCCTATACCGCCCTGCCTACAATGACCAACCATTTGAACCCCAGTCAGATGTAGACAGGCTGTAAATATCAAGCTTCACCCTAACAGACATAACAGCTGATTTATCATTTTTCGCAACCGTAATGTGAAATACAAGACCCTACAAATCAAAACTTGTATCTGCGGTCTGGCTAATGGAAGTCTCCGGATTTCAATTAACCCTTTACACTGGCCATAAATCTACCTTCAGTCTGGAGCGTGTGTCAGTGGAGACCAGGTAAAGATCAAAGAGGACATTTACATCCCGCACAAGAGACTCCCTTTGAACAGTGATGGATTATCTCCGTATACACAACCACCTGTTTCCACATATTTAGGTCACATCCAGTCTGGTGGAACTCTATTGAGACTGGACTGTGACTGCTGATCAAATAATATGGAAAGAATATATTGCTTTAATGAATAAATAATATCCAATAGCAATTGCAATCATGTATAAATATGGTATTTTTTTATTTAATTTACTGCGGCTGGGGTGGATCTATGTACAAAATAACAATGTCTTATATTATTACGACTATCATACATACAAAAAACAAATTAATAGTTTATAAAGTCTCATAGTATTAAATTGAGTCACTTTTTTTATGAAATGCAAATCATACTCAGAGGCAAACCAAAGGAATTCCAGAGAGGAGCTAGAGTAAATATAGTCTGACAAGTGATTGTAAGTTCATAAAAGTCGTACACAACAACAACAAACAATAAACCACATCAAGTGAGTAACCTTTATAAAGTCGTCCAAATGAATTCAGTACAGCTCCTCCTGATGAGGCAGCTAGTTAATACACATCAAATTTAAAAAAAAAAACTAGAATAAACTAGTTTTATTTCGGAACTCTCTCAATTATTTACAGACCTGAAGTTATTCAGTTTCAGGGCTTTGGTTTCATTTTTAGATTTCTGTGCATGTTGCATAATGTGAGTAAAAAAGATGGTTTTAATGAACCCAGAGAGAGGCCTTCTACTTGTGGCCAACATCAAATGTGACTCTTGCCGCGTCTGATATACTGATGGGATGGCAAATACAACCCAAACACACATCACCTATATACCCACCTGACTTTCTTTGTTCCTGTCCCTGAATATTTGTTCCCTCTCTACTGAAACCGCCGCTGTGTGGCTGACTGCTGATCAGTATAGGTCAGAGGGGCTGACTCACAGTCAGCTGGTCAAGGGGGAAGAGGAGGACGGAGGGGTGGGGTGGGGGGCTTGGACTCTATTCTCAGCAGGGGGCAAGAGTCGGTTTCTTCCGGCGGTTTTCATAACCTTTCCAAACCTGACAATCTTCCAAGAAAACGCCTACTTAACACAGTGATTGTGTGTGTGCAGAGCCAGGGTTTGGACATCTCTCTCAAGCTTTTCTTTTTCCCTTCATTACTCAACACCTAACTGAAAGTGGTGGTCTTGCCTCGGGGTATGACGGTAGTGTTTGTCCCTGACATCTTGTTATTTTGTTGTTTTGTAAGGTGACCTTGAGTGCCATGAAAGGCGCCTCCAAATAAAATGTATTATTATTATTATTATTATTATTATTATTATTATTATTATTATTATTATTATTATTATTATCCCATAGATCCCATATTTTGCTGTTTCCTTGTGTTTTATTTTAAGGGAGAAGGTAGGCTATAGTAGTGGTTGTAAAGGTGCTATAAAGTTCTCCATTTGTTGGGAGAAATGCTACAGCAGTAGACCATATAACTATTGCAAAGTGAGTTTAAAAGACTTAATGGACTGGTTAGCAGAAATATACGGAAGCCCTAAAGGGCCAGGTCCGTATAAATTTTTTTTATTACTGTTTTCTCGTGATAACGACTTATTATTTCGTTATCTCGAGATAACAAAGTCCGTTTTCTCGTGATAACGACTTATTTCGTTATCTCGAGATAACAAAGTCCGTTTTCTCGTGATAACGAATTAATGTCATCTTGTCATCTACACACAGCTTTCAATGGGCAAGTGATAACGAAATAATGATAGAATGTGTCGTTGACATGGTTGCCTAGCAACATGTTTCCCCGGTGCAAGGTAGCAGTAGCAGCTGGTTAGCGGCTGTATGTTCGTAGCAGGAGGCTACTAAAGCGAGTCTGTTTGAAACACTACACATGTACAGATATAACGTGACAGAAGAGCTGGTTTCGTGGTGTGACAGTCGAGGGTCCTGTCACTATGCCCTGGCTGCTTGGCCACAGGGGATATGCCTTTGGGTCACTGGTTAGCGTTTAGGCTAGACCTCAAGCTGATTCAAAACAAAACAAAACAAAAATCAGTGAGCTGATTCATGTGATCACATCATCCTGATTTCAGCCTTCAAGAGCTGCCACTAGTCTGCTCTGCTCTGCTCTGCTCTACTGAGCTGTCAACAAGTACCGGTAAGTTACACCGTTAGTTTGTTTACTGTGCTGGGTTTATTTAAGGGGCTACCCCGGTTAGCATAAACACATGAGAGGTAAAAAAAAAAAAAAAAACTAGTGGGGGTTGACTATGTTATCTGAAAGCTTCAGCTAAGGTAATGTTAGCTGCTTGCTGCTCAGATAAAGCTCATGAACACAGCATATGAACACTGCTGTCAGCGGTCGCAGCCAACAGGTGTCTGTTGGTTCGACATATATTAATGTATGATAAAGTAAGGTTGTGATTTCTGACAGCAGCAGCCAGTAACTAACGTTAGCTTAGCTGAAACAGGATAGATGGACCACCGGCCGGTAGCCCCTTAAATACACCCAGCACAGTGACGTTATACAAACTAACGTTAAGTGTAACTTAACACAGTGTTATTGTTGACAGCTGGTGTGGACAATAATCACGCCAGTGAGTAGAGTAGACCCCATGCTCGAGCTGAACATGTAGTGAATCTTGTTGTTGCTAGGCAACCATGTCAACACATTCTACCCAAAGTATTATTATTATTATGATTCTACCATAATAGTTATCTCATTATTAAAACATAGATCCCATATTTTGCTGTTTCCTTTGTTTTTTTCGAGATAAGGTAATAGTAGTGGTTGTAAAGGTGCTATAAAGTTCTCCATTTGTTGGGAGAAATGCTACAGCTGTAGACCATACAACTATTGCAAAGTGAGTTTAAAAGACTTAATGGACTGGTTAGCAGAAATAAGAGCTAAAGTTAGCATTGTTTTCCACTGATAGTAAAGAACATCTGATTTATTTCTTCTAGACTGCTGTTAAAGCTAACATCGTAACTTAGCTAACTATGTAGCATTAGCACACATCACCACCTTAACCATCAAAAACCATTGCGAAACAGTTTTGGATCTCCTTCCCCTGGCTTCCCTCAATAACAGATTGGTGAGACAATCAGAATAGGGGAATATGCTTTTCAATATAGAAAGGGGCACATGACTAGTATTAATGTGTGCAAAGGCTGTTTGGGTTGGGCCTGTAGCACCCTGATAAGGGCACATAGTCAAAATGCTAATGGTTTAATTCTTCCTTGGTCCCCTTTGTAGTGTGGCAGAAGCTGCTAGTTTAGTATGAAAGACGAGGCTGTAGTCAGGTAAAACAAAAAACACCAAGGAAAACACTTGACATCGCTTAGAGTACGTCAGAAGTTGCCATCAAGGCCGTTCTTGAAAGGTTGGCCGAGACCCAGCCTGACTGATATCTGTTACCATTATCTAATCATGAAAGTGCAGCTGTGTGATTGCAGTTTGCAGTGTGAGGTCATTTCTTCATACACTGAAAATGTACCCTCAGTTTTACATCTGAAAAATGATCTGGGCGATAAAAGACCTTAGCAAAAAGTAGCTTATTCAAGTGTACCACAAGTATACTCATTTTATACTAAAACTGAGGCAGTATACTTGAAAGTACACTTTTGTAAACTTAAAATGACCTTATAAAGTATACTTTAATAAACTAAAATGTGGACTAGAGGTATATACTTACTACACCAGGAATATCGATGAGTGTACTTGTATACTTGAAAGTGTACTTTTGTAAACTTAAGATGACCTATAAAGTAAACTTTTATAAATGTTCCAATTTAGTCCGAAGAAGTATTAAATTAGTGTACTTTCTAGTATGCTACAAGTACATGGTCCACAGTATACTTGCAATACTTATAATTATACTCATACTCAAGCATACTTAAAGAAGGGAAACAAGATGGTAAAGGACAGGAACTGAATGGACTGAAATTTTCGGGATTGTTCCAAAATTGCTATCAGATCTTACCTTCACTTCGGGACCAATGCTATATGACCTTGGGACTGGGTGTATATTGCGCTAGAAATTGGCTGGATATATCTATTATCTGGTAAACTGCTGAGTTATTCACTGAATAATTTTAAGACAGAGACAACATAACTTGAAGCTGGCTTTTGCATCGTTTTGTGCTGCTCTTCTCTTTCAGACAAACGTTGATACATGCAAGTACTTTTTGTTCCCTTATACATGAGTTGTTCTGACAAGCCAGGTGTTGATTAGGACACATGCTGTGCCACTGTGTCGCAATTAGCACATGACTCAAGCTGTTAATTACTCTTCTTTTTGACCCTCTCTGAGCTGCATTCCTGTGTCTGCTAATTGTCTAATGTATGCAGGAGGTTTTTGATACAAATCCAAAGGGTTCCGGTGAAATGAAAAGGACGGGACAATCAATTGACTCCCAGTACTCTAAGCATGCTGGTGCTGCTGCAGAAACATGTATTGTATTGTTGCTGCTTTTTTGTGTAGTCATAATAGAGGTTTTAGAAACACAATAATGAGTTTGGAAACTGCTAAGGAACGATCCGTGATGTTGAATCGCTAGAACCTCAAATGATGGCGCTGTAACACATCACATTCTTCATACAGGAGCTTTGTATTATGTGAATAGATAAAGGAGCTATAAAGCATCATTTTCTAGAATCCAGATACTGCTGCTTTCCATTTACAGAGAAAAGGATGTGACTTAAAGGGCTCCAGGAGCCGCATTTTTCCCTGGACTTTAACTTCTTGGTCTTATATCTTCGTCTGCTGGAGGTCCGCGGGTCACGAGGTACCAGTGAGGAGAAGTGACGGCGTGTGGCGGTTAGTGATACTGAAGTTAAACTCACTCGCCCGTAAAAAAAAAGACATCCACACCCACTTGCCAAGTGGTCATTAACCTCTAGACGAAACAGTTTGCCTTGTCAACCGGGCCCGGGTTTGAAACCCACTCAGCGCAGGCCAGACAACATCGGTCACACTGGTAAACCAATGAGTCTTTTTTGAAGACTGGGGAAATATCACCATCCACAGGTTGCCAGACAACTTACAAAAGCGTAAGGCCGGACGCAAATCTTGGCATGTCTTCATTTTCAGCCATAGATAGATAGATAGATAGCCCATCAATCAGTAAGTCAGAACTTTTTTGTTCTTAAAAATCTCATATGTCTTTGAAAGAGTCAAATAAAAATGCTGCAAAATATTCTAGGTGTCTGTTTGCTGTGAGGCTGCTGTTTGGTTGTTAAATTGTTATTTGCCAAGTATCCAAGGGTTTGTGTTTTGTCTGCTTGTTGAGGTAGGCCATAAAATCAATGAAAAGCAAAGGCTCAGGTGGAGGTCTCAACATAAAAGGATGCCACACAAAAATTTGTGGTGAATGACGGTGTATTTTTTAAAATTACAAATAAGAATTCACCTAGAACTCCAAAGAACTACTGAACAACAAGAGGGAATCCAAAAAAAAGAGAAAAGGAAAAAAAAAGTGAAAACTCCCGGGCCAGACCCAAAAGTCCCTGCCTGCCAGACTAACAGTGGAAGAAAAGAGAAACCCCCTGATCCAAATCAAGACCCGGACCAAGAAATAGACCACTAGAATCCCCCAAGCCAACCTACAACAAGAGAAGACACTGCAAACAATTAACAGTCTCAACATTTTAAAAGATTTTCCATGCTAAACAATTATTGCTCGCTGTTGGTCACATGATTGTCTCAGCCTCAGCTTCAGGCCACACAGAAGCTGCCAGTGGTTAATGGACATAACGTATATTGATTTTTTTTTGTGCCAAGCAGCCAACCCTGATGAAATCCTGAGTAGGAGTCAACATTTAAATATCCTTCAGCTATTCACTGCTTGTTTTTATGGCATTAAAGTCGCTGCTAGACTTGAAATTGGATTATCATGGTATTTGCTTGACTATAACTACAGCCAGCGTAACAGAGGCGGAAACCAAGTCGACTTATAGGATCAGGAACTTAGTGAATTTCACAGCAAACAGAAAAAAATACCACCAGCAAGGTTTCCTGTGTGGTAAGGCTTTCTCTGTGACAGAGCTAAGAGAAAAGCTCAGCGTGCTGCAATGTCATTAATGAAGCTTAAAAACATGTAGGCAGCCATTTGAATCAGCGCTTTTCTACATTTCATCCAAACATCAACGCTTTGTCCATTACCATCATGCACATGCTTGCAGTTTAGCCTTTTATCTAGCAATGATTTAGGCCCTGTATCGTCTTGTGTGGCAACAACTTGCGGCTGTCGGGCAGAGTTAATTCATCACACTTGTTAGCCCAGTTTTGGAGGTGAGGAAAAAAGACGATAAGAGTGAATTCTAATGTTAAAAAAAGAGAAAAAATGGCATGTATGTGTTTTGTAAAATTGACTTTTCTCAGGTATTTGCCCAACGGACAAGAAACTGTACACTAAAACCAATTCAGTCAGGACCACTTTTGTCAAAATATAAATATAAAATATTATTTACTTGCATAGTTTTATTTGCCAGTATGGTACTGTTCTGGGACCCCCTGCTCTTCCACACGCTTGCGTGGAAAGCCTGAGCCATGAGCCATCATGAACGGCATAAGCAGGGAGCACAGCAGCAAAGAAAACCCAGACAGAGCAGAGCAACCAACATGTATACAATGACAGGAAGAGCTGGGGTGGAGGTGGGTTGCGAAAGTGCCAACAGAGGAAGTAGGAAGGATGGTCAGGTGAGAGCAGTTTAAATACCCCGCTCTGAATGCATTTTCCCAATAGGGAGCGGGCACGCAGAGTCCGCTGAGCAATCAGCTGATCTGTGCCAGTGATGACAGCTACAGTATGCTGATAGAGCTTGACTTTGTGGCCTGCCAGAACTAACGCTCAATTTTTAGCTAGGTGTTACTATTAAACCGCCTAAAGTTTGTTTCTTTTCTATATAGGATTAGTTATTGTTAGAAGTGATAGTTTAGTTTAGTCTTTTCCCCTTCCAACATGATATTTTTAAGGGTTAGGGTTACTTGTTTTTAGATCCACGTAATTATATACTGAAGAATTCCCATTATAAACTACTTTATAATACCACTTCTAGATTTTCAGGAGGGAAATATTGCTTTTTCTTCTCCACAACATCTATTCGACAGCTTTAGTTGAACAAGTGAAATACTGTCAGCATTGTAACACTTCAGTTCACTGACGCACATGCACCTGCATCGCACTGGGTTCTCTTTTTGCCCTGGAGAAGGTGGTTGATGAATAAATGAATAAAGTTTAAATGATGTTCTCCCACACATACATACATGTATACATTTGTGAGCAGTGATTTTAAAGAGCAAAATGAATATAAAAAGGCAAATGAAACTGAGACTGATTAAGAGGTGAAATGAACTGTGGCTCTCGACAGAGACTGACGTTCAACTGGGACATGATGTCTCTGGAACAGCAGCCTCAGTCTGTGACTAAAACCTCCTTTAGGGTAGGTATAACAAGGTAATTTTCATATTGCATGCTGGTCAGTGACTTCATTCCCATAATGAGGGCCTATGTCTAAAATGTTTCTACCTCCGGCTCTCCAAGCCCTTAATAATACAGCCTTTTGGAATCATGATAGGTAAAATATTTGGACGTTTTTTGTCTTTGTTCCACTTTGAGTTGAGATTAAATCTCTGAGACTTACCCTGAACTGTTGAGATGCGCTTTTCTTTTAAATATTTTTTTAATCGGTGTTGGTGAGCTGAGCTCATCCATCCATCTGACAGGTGTGGTGCATCAAGATGCTGATTGCACTGCATGGAGCCTGCACAAGTGTGTGCCCTTAGCTGATCACGAGGAATATGTCACTGTGAAACCACACAATAGACATATTGAACGTTTAAACACAAAAAGGAATATCTGAATCTCAAATTTCTGCCCAATCAACAAATATCGGATGAGTCGGATATCCTTAACTCACTATCCGGGTGATATTAGAGAAGAGTGCTGCATTATGCAAATAAATTCCACAACGTCCCTGCGCATGGTCTCATGGTATTTACTGATGCCATGTGTGCCCTTGCTGATGCATAACACATTCTGCTCTGTGTACATTAACTGTGCTGCGTAGGCGTTGAGCTGGGAATCAATGCAATCTCTTCTAGTTGTCACCGCCGAGCGTCTTCTTCCCTCCTGACAGATGAGCTGCGCGCCCGTCTTGCTCTTTATGTAGCGCTGATTAGATCCAGCGGCTTCTTCCTGTGACATCAGCACCTGCATCGCGATCCAGGTCACATCAGCTCGCAAACAAACAAGCAGGTGGAAAAATGATTTGGGTCTATTTAAGAAGTCAAGATGGCCCATTTTGTCATTGTAAGAGGTGTGGTGATAATTGCATCACATGCAGTCACATTGAGTCTGTTTGATTGCATTCAGATCTCTTAAGGCTAAAAGGGCAGGACTGGCTGAATGTGCTGTAGGAAACTTTTGATGCATATAGGGTTGCAAAGGAGCAGAAAACTTCCAGTAAATTTCCAAATTGGAAACTTTCCATGGGAATTATTGGGAATTTATGGGAATTAACTGGAAATTGGGGGTAATTTAAACAAACTGTATCATATCCAAACATCAATGTAAATATTTTGTTTTGTAATAAGCAGACATCCATGCAAAAATAATAAAATTTTAAAAAATATGACATTTCAACAGATGTATTTGTGAGTAGAACTTTATCAAGTTTTAATTCTTATATGAACAATCAATTATTTTACTGAACAACAAAAACATGAACGGTGAGTAAAATATTACCTGCTATATTAGATTAAATCTGGTTGTTTTAGCCAAGATTATGTTACAATATATTTCCCCCAACTATATTTAAAGCAGAAGTAAGTGATATATTTGTGTTAATATAAGTCTTAAATAGTTATATCTTCCGACAGCAATCACTTACATAGAGTGTTTGGACCAAAACACGGGTCTGTCAGTCACTCTGCTCTGCTCTGAGCCGAGGAGAAAACATTTATCGTATCCTACAGTTTTTATCCAATGAGGAGAGAGAACGGCATGCAGGGCTGTGTGTGCAGCCAAGGAACGCCGTGAATGTTAGGGACGAGGACTGTTATGGTGCCAAGGAAACTGTATTTTTTGAAGTGGTACCAGTTCGATCTGGTACGAGTTCAAGTGGCTGTTATAGTGACTTTCACCGGTAAAACAGGTCGGAAAAACACGAGTGGGTTACCTGGAACGCTACAAAGTCGTAAGTTGTGACTTGAAGCTGTAATTTACGATTTCAAAAGCCTGCCTGGAACGCAGCATTAGCGAAAACGACCGGACCACTTACTTCTTCTTTAAGTTCCCTGTTATGGGCCAACCTTCAATTTTGTAAATTTAATATTTTTTCTCGTTTATACCCATATATTCCCATTATTTTCCATGGAAAGTTTCCAACTTCGAAAATTCCTGGAATTTTGCAACCCTAGATGCAGATTTGTACTTTAATAAAAGGGGCTTTTTCTGGTATTTTTTTTATAGTCTACACGACAGTTGTTGTATCTCATTCTGTAGGTTGGTCACTTCAACCGCTACGCTTCAGCCAATGCTGAAAATACTACCCAACAAACGTACTAGTTCCTTATGTTAGAGTAATGTTGGTGGATGGAAACCATAGCGAGCAGCTGTTTCAAGACATTACCGACCCTTTTCAAAAATTAATATCATGGTCATGAGCCCCCTTTTTAAAGATTTATATCTTCAGTAGAAAGCAAGAAGACTTGACGCTTAGAGCCTAGTACAGGGAAAGCCACTAAATTTATCTTTTAAATGCAATTTCTCAGATAATGTCAAGTTAAAGACATCTAGACTCTTTTTTTCTTTAACATCATAATCCACAAATTCTTCCCCCAAAAAACAACCAATACAATTATGAAAAGGAGGAACAATGCGGTTTTCGTCCTGGCCGTGGACCGCTGGCCCAGCTCCACACCCTCCGCAGGGTGCTCGAGGGCTCATGGGAGTTTGCCCAACGTCTACATGTGTTTTGTGGACTTGGAGAAGGCTTTCGACCGTGTCCCACGTGGCATCCTGTGGGGGGTGCTCCGGGAGTGTGGGGTCGGGGGCCCTCTGCTAAGGGCTGTACGGTCCCTGTATGACCGGAGCAGGAGCTTGGTTCGCATGGCCGGCAATAAGTCCGACCTGTTCCCGGTGCGTGTTGCACTCCGGCAGGGCCGCCCTTTGTCACCGGTTCTGTTCATTATTTTTATGGACAGAATTTCTAGGCCGGAGGGGGTACGGTTCGGGAGCCACTTGATTTCATCTCTGCTTTTGCAGATGATGTGGTCTTGTTGGCTCCCTCGAGCCAGGACCTTCAGCATGCACTGGGGCGGTTTGCAGCCGAGTGTGAAGCAGTTGGGATGAGAATCAGCACGTCTACGTCCGAGGCCATGGTTCTCAACCGTAAAAAGGTGGCATGCACCCTTCAGGTCGGGGGAGAGTTCAGGTCAGGTGGAGGAGTTCAAGTATCTTGGGGTCCTGTTCACGAGTGAGGGAAGGATGGAGCGCGAGATCGACAGGCAGATCGGTGCGGCAGCCGCAGTAATGCGGTCGTTGTATCGGTCCGTTGTGGTGAAGAGGGAGCTAAACCGAAAGGCGAAGCTCTCAATTTACCGGTCAATCTACGTTCCCACCCTCACCTATGGTCATGAACTCTGGGTCATGACCGAAAGAACGGGATCCTGGATACAAGCGGCCGAAATGAGCTTTCTCCGCAGGGTGGCGGGGCGCTCCCTTAGAGATAGGGTGAGGAGGGTGAGGAGCTCTGTCACCCGGGAGGAGCTCAGAATAGTGTTTCTGCGCTGCCATATTTGTGTCTGAATCAGGGCAATCTGGGCACAGATCACAGAGTCACGTTACCAGAACAAGTGGCGTAGTAGGAGGAAGAGAACGAAAATTGACGTTTGACAGGGCATTTGATTATATTGTGCTGTTGGCTGTGATAGCAGTCACCAAAGAAACCCCGGACTGCAGTTCTATTCCATCCCAATTCCTAGAAGACGTAAAGTTATAGGCGGAATAAATGGTTGACTGCAGGCAGTCTATCAGTCGCAGCATGGGCTGTGACACGTCTCACAAAAAGAGTGGATTAATAATTTTTTTAATAACATGGATATAGTGAATTCTGCATTTTGATTATCCTACTTTCTTATTAATTACTCACTGATTTTGCATTTTGGGTGTTTTTATTTCTGTATAACAGACCGTTGCTAAGTAAAACGGACCGTTGCTAGGGACGCTGCTCTGATCAGCGGAGCAGAAGAACTATGCAGGATTGTGTTTCATTTTTACCATCATTAAACAGCCTCAGACTAATTGTGATGTTAAAATGACTTTAAGCTTGTTAGAGGGAGAGTGGAGGCTCTCTGCTTCCCACACCGCTGCTGGAAACCAAACCTGCGATCAGAGCGGACGGACCAGCGCTGTGTCACAGCTGTGAGCAGCTGTGTCTGTGCCACCGCGAGTCCGTGACACAAACGTGTCCCATAACATAGTCTCTTATGACGGACAGGACTACATAAATGCGCACATCGTAACATTTACATGATAATTCATTGATCTACTGATTGATTATTAAAAGCTCGTTGAAAACAACTGCACACGAGTCGACCGGGAGGAGGGTGAGGAGCAAACAGTGGAGAACAGACCGGACTTCAGACTTCGATCAACATTACCAAATTAATTAATTCACTCATAAACCGTGTAATAAGTGGGATAATATAGAGTTTGTCTGTTGTTATGGAGAAATAAACCCAGACAGGATGTATGAAACCCTGTCATTTTGTCAAGAAACTGTCATTTCCATCCTGTGGTTTGCATGCTCTCATATGAGAAGAACTGTCAAATCGGTCACAAATATGGCGGCGGTCACTTCAACGTGACGTCACTGCAACCCATGAATCGGATGCCCCCTGGACGCCTCCCTCGTGATGTGTTCCGGGCATGTCCCACCGGGAGGAGGCCCCGAGGAAGACCCAGGACATGCTGGAGTGACTACGTCACTCGGCTGGCCTGGGAATGCCTTGGGGTCCCCCTGGAAGAGCTGGAAGAAGTGTCTGGGGAGAGGGAAGTCTGGGGATCCCTGCTCCGACTGCTGCCCCCGCGACCCGGACTCGGATACAGCGGATGAAAATGGATGGATGTATAGACAATTATGAAAACTGTCATATTTCAGTATTGGCTCATTTCCCAAACATTTTATCAAGTTTGGTGCAAATCATTGCAGTTCTTTTTGTGCAATCCTGTTGACAAGTGCGGTTTGAGTTTAGCACCTTAGTTTCAAAACCGCAAATTGTAACATCAGGTATGGTACTTCTACAGCTCATAACAGCTGCCAATAGAGACTCAAATAGATCACATGTTGTTCTCATTTATCTCTGTTTCTGTAGCTCTAAAGAAAAATCCTGAGGGAAATATCTGGAGCTTTAGTGGCTAAATGCTCCGCTGTGTTCACCAGCTGGTCTCTTAACTGTGTCTGTCTGCTGTCTGCACTAGTGGACAGTGGCTTTTTTTTACAGCTGTTTCCTCTGACAACAGCTGCCTACTGTGGCCGAAAATGACACAACGAGAGCGGTGAGACCCGTAACACGTCGGAAGTTGAAACTCAACGTAAAGCTCTGTAAAACTGTGGGGCCTGCAGATTTATCTGATAGGGATAGGACAAATATGTTAGAAATCAGCTTATGTGAACAAAGTGTCCACCTAAATAAATAAACACTAATTAAAAAGGCAGTCCAGTCTCATTATCAGGCAAGGAGGATTTCTACAATCTCTGATCCGACCAACCTATGAATAGGAACCGACTCTTAGGGTTTCCAGGTTGTAAAAAATCCTCCTTCTTCCCTTCTTTTGTCTTTCCAGCCCTTTATTTATCACAATGAGGCCTGTTAAATGGACCATCTGACCACTGACCTTCAAGAAAATCTGCTCCAAAATCCATTTACTAACAACATTAGGTTCTACTACACCCTTAAAAATCTAGTATCTGTCTCAAAGAAGCATTGGTATTTCTAGGTTCACTCTTACAAGCTAGAACGTGACCAGATATGACATCCATTACCATTCCGACACTGACATTTAGCAACAAATAAATTACTGTCGTCATTAAAGAACTGTAGACTGAACTTTGGCAGTGAGACGACAACCCTTTTTCTTACATTTCAAAGCCGGTTTCTGCCTTTAAACCTTTGATTTATGCTCCAAGCCAACCACAAAAAAAACCAAAAAAAAAACCAACTCCCACCCTCCTCAGAGAATGCTGTGTTTGTGCTGCAGCCGCATTGACAGAACTACATCTGTGTCTGCTGTAAAGAGGCAGGGAGGGATGAGAGACCTCTGTAATCCAGCGGTATTAAAACAACCTGCAGGGGAGGAAAGCCATGATTAAATTTGTTAGTCTGAGACAGACCTTTTACATTTTGTGAGTAACCCAATTTTGGCTGTGTCTGCCGGGGCCAGTGAAAACACTGCTCCATGCACTGATGCCATCCAGCCAACCAACCAACCCCCCCCTTCATTGCCCATAAATCATCTGTGCTGTTTCATCTGGCAACCAAGTGGCAGGGCAAAATATCATCCGGCGTTGACCTCCACGTCCTACATGCTGTGGTTTCCATCAGACTCCCTGTGTTTTCCTACAGACTAACATTATTCTATGTATAGAGCACTGAACTCAATTTTACCAAGGTAATTATGGATATATTGAATGTTTTGTTCCAGCATGAGGATACGACTGATGTGGTGTTTTATGTTTAAAATATTAAAAGGGATAGTTCAACATTTTGCCTAATTGGCCCATTGCCATAATCCCTATAGTTTTAGAGTATGTTCATCACCTTTAATTGTAGGTGCAAGCTATTTTTAAAAAGGTGAAGCAGAGCCGTGAGCTGCTCAGGGAGGCTCATGGGATTTCTTGGTTTCGCTCATCAAATACACAATCCAACAACTCTAAAAATGCTCTGGTGGACATGTTGTGACCTGCACATTCACCACGGTATGAGATAATAACAGAACGTTACGAGACAGAGTCGTTTTTGAGGTAAATTCATGCAAAACCGCTGATGCGTGCTCCCATCGGGGGCAGTTTTTTGGCATTTTGGCATCTCCTAAAACTATAGGATTATAGCAATGGGCCAATTTGCCAAAATGTTGAAGTATCCCTTTAATAAAAAAACATGTGATGGAATGAAATTTTCACTGAATCCCAGCAAAGTGGAAATTTTACCTGAATCATTCCACATAGCCTAGTCTTACTGTATATACTCTATCATTTTCTACATTTATACTTTTTATACATTCTGTAAATTGTCTATTCCACTACTGCAATATAATTGCCAAACTCCATATTCAACCAATTGAAAAAAGTCTTCAGTCATGAAGTCCAATTTCACGCGGTGCCATCACTCTTTTACTTTTGCCAGCATATTTGACACACAGCATCATGCATATGGAAACAATTGCTATGGCCAGGCTGACCAATAAGAACAGAGGAATCGTGAACTGAATCCTACATCTGCCATCAGAAACGAGGTAGTAACGTTGGACGGGTTCCACCGTGTGACAGCTTAGCACGCAAGATGGCAGTGCATCTGCTCGGCAGTCACTCTGTCGCATTCGGCGGCGTAATTACACCACAACCCCCCACATACACACCAAACCAAAGGCAGACTTTCTCATTCATTCCCCGCCCCCATTGCTCTCCTGGTTCACATTGTTGACTGTAAACATTTTAATTGAATGGCATCAGTTTGATGTTGTGATGAGACAATGGGAAAGTGAAGAGAAATGAGAACATTAGAGCGGGCCAGCTGCTTCCCCCAGATGCCCCCAGCTTACAGCATTAGTCCATCTAGGATCACCAGGGTCCTGCTGGCCAGTCCATTACACACAAATGAGACCCACACAATGGAACGGATCACAATCCAATTTTTCCGCGGCAAATTGCAAATGGCATATTTTTCTAATTGAAGTCAACATAGATGAATGGATACCTTAAACTATGCATGCTCCCGTCTGCACACGCCTCTAATTTGCATATAAAAATAACGATGTAACGTCTATGTGTATGTATTTATGTTCACTAGCAAGGTGTGTTGTGCTACAGGAACTGTGCCATCCTTAATGGCTCATTATAATTGCAATGAACTGCTTTGAAGAAATTGTTCTTCTAAGGGCAGAAAAATGTTCTAAGTATCCTTACTCAAAAGTGGGGTAGGGTGTACTAATGGACTAATTGGAAAACAGTTTGATGCAAAGCAGTTTGGGTAAAAAGGGAAGAAAAACAGTGTCACTCATTTTAGTACACCTTAAAGGGATAGTTCACCCAAAATTCTAATTTCTACTCACCCTCATGTCGACTAAGAGCTGTGAGAATTTTCAGAGTCCTCCGTGTGAGACCAATACTTAGCCTAATTATTGTGAATGATTCCTTAGTTTCAGGTGCCTACCTCATTTGATTTGTAGGCTATGTCTGATGCCAGAGACAAATGAAGGAAAGAAAAACCTCCAAAAAAAAAGAAAAAACCTTAAGTATTTATTTTGGTGTTGTTTAGGCCAGTGCCATATCCTTATTTTACTCAGCTGTTTTGCACTTTAGTCAAAGGATTGTTAATACTACAAGCTGCATATTTCATTAACAGTTTAATGAACTATCATCTTAATTGTCTTTATTTTTAGTTAGCATATACCTAAAACACTTCAAGCTGAAAGCTAATGATGGATATATAAGAGCAGCTGCATGCTGGTGCGATAAGCCATATGTTTTACATTTAATTTACGTATGATCCGATTAGTCGACTAATCGGAAAAAATAGTCGGTGACTAGTCGACTAACAAAACAATCGTTTGTGGCAGCCTATTGTCAATGGATACCAACTTTCTTCATCCAAAAAGATGCACCAAAAACAACCATTATATGGACAAATAGGCTACTGCTGCGTGGACCCCCCAGTAACTCAGAGAAGGCACGGAGGAAATTCTCACAGCTCTTAGTTGACATGAGGGTGAGTAGAAAATGAGTGAAATTTGAGTTTTGGGTGAACTATCCCTTTAACCCATGGTCAAACTAACTCAGAGTTGATTGAACTAACTGTTTTCACCTGTTCTGAAACCCAAAACTCAGGGTTAGAAACATGGAGTTCAGGTTTTAACTCATCATATCATACTATATGGGTATATAGGGTACTATATCATACTCATATCAGTTTGTTAACCCTGCTTTCTGAAATGGGGCCCATGAGCTGGAATATTCCAAAGGTGGTTCTTCAGTTAACCTTTAGCTAACCATTCAGGTGCCACCTTTGGTGTGTTTTTGATAGCTAGCATTAGCAGTAGCATTCTTGCCAGTGTAGGGGAAACAAAACAAGTTCAGCATCAATCTTAATCACAACCTTTAAGCTGCTTCCTGTTTCTATCACTTTCTTTCTTTTCCAAAGTTGGCATGCTAACATGCTAGCATGAGAAGGCCAGCCTATATTGTCATTTTCTGATTGTGAGTCACTGTCACACTCAGTCTGCTCTTGTAAACACAACATTGGCTGAAGCGCTGGGATGAGTGTTATGTGTGCTGTGGAGGTGTTGGCGCCGGGAACGCTGAGCTGAGCCAAAAGGATGTCACTAGATTGAAGGGCGAGAAAGCAAATGAAGACATGGCCTAGTTTTTATAACGTGGAAGGCCCAGGTGAGCAGCATCAGCCGACGACCCTCACATGTGAATTGATTCACTGCTGATTGCCCATGACAACCTCCAAGACAATGGGGGGGGGGGGGGTCCTCACCCTACCTACAGTATATATGTACCGTAAAACTTCAAATAAGGGCCGAGTCCCAATTTGCCGCCGGTCCCAATTAACCGCCGGGTGTAGCAAAATATTTTTTTATATTAAATGCCCATCCCAAAAATACGCCGGGTCAAACATTGTTTTTCTGGTTGCCAAAATATATTCTATGCAACTAGAGCGGGTGTCTCGAGACATTAAAGACGGCGGAGGACCGACGAGACGCCTCTCAGCTGGTTGCTCCTACCCGGTCTGTCCACTCCTCTCATCCGCACTTCAGCACCTGTCCTGGGCTGCACAGTGTCGGCTTGGCTCGGCTAGCTCCTTGTAAATGACTTATTAAAAGTAGCGTTAACAACCTACTGTTCTCTGACTACTCATATGCATATTTAAGCTATACGTTGCATTATTAAAAAAAAAAAAAGGATGGTGGAGCGAGCCAACACAAGGTGCTGAAGTGAGGGAGAGGAGTGGAGAGACTGGGCGGCCGCGGGGTTTTTGCAACTTGCGGCGGATCAGAGAGGGCGGAGCACCGACACAGGTACCTGTGCTGGCCAGGACCGCAGAGGTCAGCGAGAACGAGTCCGCCCTGGCCGTATTTACAGTAATGTCCCGAGAAACACATCGTTCCACCGCTGCCTGCTGCCACGGAGTGAAGCCTCTCTTTCCCCAGAAGGAAGTCCAGGTTGAACACTTAATAAACGCAGGTCCGATTTAAGCAAATAAATGCCCGGGCCTTTATTTGAAGTTTTACAGTAGTCAAACTACTTTCCTCCAAAGACAATGGGCCTCATTCACCAATCTTCTTAAGAGTCTTCTTAGATTCTTTCTTAAGTCATTCTTAAGAAGGCTCTTAAGAAAACACAGCTGTGTTCATAGTATACATTGATGAATGCCATTTCTTTGTAAGTTGAGGTGATTCTAATTAACAAAGGATTAGCATAGGTAACCGCCCTATCAATGCCCATAAAAGGGCATGGAGGATGGTGTGCAAACAGAAACCACAGGCACTGAGACGGTGAAGTGAGAAAGTTGAAATGTTCAAATGAAAACCTGGGAGGGAGCACCAGACTCCAATCGTAAAAAGAACTTAAGTATTGAAGTGGAGCTACTGCGGCAGGAATGAAATAAAGGAACAAACGAAAAGCTTATATTTAGTTTATATTTTTGTATTAATAGTATAGTTCTATTTAGTAGCATCAGCAGTGGATGCAGCACATCAGGTTATTATCAGAGAGACCGCACTCTAAGCTCTGCCATCATAAATATCATCATATTATCACATATGATTCCTAAAAACTCATATCGGCAGCTGTATGTCACGCATAATTGTTAGGAATTGTTAGGAGTCTATCATTTTTTTTAAAAGACTGCAATGATTTGTAAAATAATTATTAAAAACATCATAAAAGATAAGAAAATAATTATCATTCAAATCAAATAATATCATACAACTGCAGAACAGAAGAACAAAAGAATGGAACCAGGCCCAATGTCTTCATCCTTAGCAAGTCAATTCCTGAGCTTAACCCAAGTAACCATACAGAAACAGAGATACAGTAAACACTGACCTTAAATGGTAGCACCTAAGGATGTTACACATACTGATATCTTGGTACCAAGTCCATGGCAAAATTGTGAAAACAAACAACAAACGACTTACAATAGGCCTACAGTCCAACAGTTTGTTGAATGGTAGCAGCAAATGCAGGTCTAGCAAAGCAAGGCTGGTACACAAAGTCCCCCATTTTGTGGACTTGAAGACATGCACAACAATCACAGAGGCACCACTGCACTAATTATGAAAGAATATAGTCATATATGTCAAATTGAACAGCAGAAGCTGGCCCACAACGTGTAAAAACCATGTTTATATGACCCAAACACAGCCTAAACACTATTCAAGAAGCACAAAAACCAGCAAAGTCCAGCAAGCACAGACACTGCTTGGCCAAAACATGGCTGTACATTTCCTCTTACCTTTGCTGTTTTGCCGTGAAAAGCTTGTTTTATGGGTAAATCCACAATATTTACAGCTTAACTTTGGTGTTTACATCCAGCCGCGACTGACGGAAGCTTCAAGTGCGCATATGTCGGCCTGCACGTGGATTCTGCTGATTCTGATTGGCTCATGGCTGCCAGTAGTGTCGATGACATCAACGTGCGTCTAACGAATGAGCTGTCAATCACTCAAATCAACCAATCCGCTGCAGAGATAGAGGCTGAGATGCCAAACCCACCCGAATACGCTGCTCTCAGTCCAGCTTTACAGAGAGACAGAGAGGGCCTGAAATAGAGTTCTTATGGATACTTTTTCAGTTAGTTTATGCAAATTGTGGTGAAAATAAAGATGAAACAATGGTTTATAGTGGCAGGTGGTTCCAAGCTGGGCCAAAAATGACAATTTTGGAAAGCTTGCCTCAATATTTTGTAGTAAAATCTCAATAATTTAGTCCCGCTTCAATTAATCAGAATCAACCTCTGCAGAGACAATGTTCATATGTTGTACAATGATTTTATAGAGGGTTTGAGCTTCAATAGCATTATTCTAAAGGTCACTCATCAAAAATATGATATTTTTTAAAGCCAATATTAATTTTATTTAATTTTTTCTGTGTGCCATCTTCATTTACTCTTCACCAGTAACACATATACTGAAATGTAGCCCACACATCTCATCTCAGCAATTTCTAAATGTTTTCCCTTTACCAAAAGTATTCAAATAGACCTTGTGGTTGCAGGGACATACTCATTTTATTATGGATACGCAATTTCTGAGAAAAGGCCTAGAAAACAACTGTCTTGTTGGGGTTTTGATGGTGGTACCAGGGTGAGCTTGGTTTTATGCTGCCTGCTGGGTTGGTTTATGGAGATCTGGACCACATACAGTATAATGAGGTTGTGTTTGATGTGGACTAATAAGCTACATGATATTTACACATTCCATTGAGAGTGTGGGGGATGAGTCGGGGCTTGGAGCTCGATCTTACTCCGGGACCCCCCTCCGTGTTAATCCAGCCCTGGGTAAATGATAATGTATTTAAAAAATCTCTAGATATGACAAATAACCTGCTGCCACCCTGCCACACAGGGTGCCAAATACACACATACACACACACTGGGTTCATTAATATCAGGCAGCCATTTTTAGAAATTGTGTGGGGGGCGCAGCATTGCAGAAAGGGGATTTAAGAAAATTCACCTGGCATGAGTCCCATGATCCTTTTGCTGCCATCACCTCTGAGTCACTCATTTACATGGACAACAAGTGAGGTAGAAAATTTGTTGTCCGTGCCACATCCGATGAGGAAAAAAGTACTGAGGAGGGTGAATGTGATTTGGGGAAAATAGTTTCTAAAAATAAGAGATGTTGAGAGGATTTCTGGAGGCCATTACTGCTGCCTCGCCACTTAACTGCATATATATTGTCTCTGAAGGCTTCATATTCATCTATTAAGACTCCAGCTACCCAGGGAAGGCGGAATGCAATCAACTGGCGTCGCTGCTGAGGTATTTACCTGCATTTTAATTCATGTATCAAGACTGTTGGCGGCGTCCGCAGATGGTCACAGTGTGGATTTTGCATGCAGTCCATAGCGCCTATATCTCAAAACCACACGCACACATGCACACAACCTTCATCTCTGCCCAGTCCCATTTGGTGCACCACCTTGTCACCGTGACAATCAATACGCCTCAGTAATGGCTGCCTGGAGAGTGGTGCACTTGAATGACAGTTCTGGGATTGTGGTTGAGCGATGGAGCGCCGGTGCCAGCTTAATTAACTTCCAGTCGAGTCTCCATTCTCTCCGACACCACATACCTGCATCCCGAATCGCCCTCCCCACCCCCCCTCCACCACCCTCTCCCCAACATACTCAAAGCATAAACAACACATCAGTTAAGAGGCTAAACATTTATCTCAATGTCTGTTGTCCTCCTGGGTCAAGGAAGGAAGGACGAAAGGAAGGAAGGAAGGACAAAAGGAACGATGGGAAGAAAGAGGGAAGGGAAAAAGGAAGGAAAGGTAGACGGAGGGAGGGAACAGATAGGGTCAAAAAAGAAGGAAGAAGAAGTAAGGATGAAGGGAAGGAAGGAAGGAGGGAGGCAAAAAGGATTGTGGAAAGAAGGAAGGGAAAAGGGAAAAATGGAGGGAGAGAACAGATTAATTCAAAGAAGAAAGAAGGGAGGAAGAAGGGGAAGAGGAAGGAAAGAAAAATGAAGGGAGGGAACAGACCAGGTCAAGTGGATCAAAAGAAGAAGGAAGAAGTAAGGACAAAGGGAAGGAAAGAAGGAAGGGGAAAAGGATTGTGGAAAGAAGAAAGGGAAAAGGGAAGGAAAGAAAGATGGAGGGAGAGAGCAGATTTGTTCAAGGAAGGAAGAAGAAGGAAGGACAAAGGGAAGGAAAGAAGCAAGGTGGAAAGAAGGATTAAGGGAGAAAGCAAGGAGAGAAGGAAGCATGGAGGAAGGGAACAGATCAACGGGAGGGGTTAAGGCTTGTATGCTGCGTCATAGATTACAGATCAAGCTTTTTCACCAAGGACAGAAAGTTTTTCTTGAAAGTTGTCCCTTGAAAAGAATCTTACACATCAGCCCTTAGCTTGCAGATGTCACAGTGGACTGTATGGAGACATCCACTGTGCCTCAGTAGCTGCAGATTACTATTAAAGATTTCAATTTCCCCTCTGTCACTTTTGTTTTGCATCAAAAGCTAATTTGCTTGGTTTGTTGCAAAGCGGATCAATAGATTGAAGAGTGAGATGGGAGGAAGGGTGGTAGAGGGTGATTTCAAGACAGTTTTACTGAATACAGCATGCTCCAATTGTCAAGGGAGATGCCCCGTAACCACGGCAGCAGCACTCTTTTACTATTCAGCTCGCTGGCGTATCTTGTTTTCCCTTACGGAGCACAGTGGCAATTCACAAAGGCCAAAAACAGTCAGAGGAATCAGCTTAGCTAGCAGAGAGCAAACTGTTTGCAGATGCAAGTCAATTCTCAAAAAAGTTTCAAAGTGCTGGAACTGATTGAGTCGGGGCTCAATAAGCACCGCAATGCTGCAACGCTGAAACAAGTATGCAAGCTAGCATCTTTGAAAACAGACTTTTGATTGCATCATTGGGGATCATCCCTATGTTCCTATGGTCCTATGTCCCCCACTTTGTATGGGACTGCTTTCCCCCAAAAGGAGCCTATGTTCCCCGCTGTGTCCAGACCGGGGAACATAGGACAGAGGCCAGATAGAGAGAGTCCAGATAAGTAGAGAGAGTCCATCAACAACAGCGGGGAACATAGGACCCTTTTTCTGAAAAAGGGTCCTATGTTCCCCAATATGTACTTCGACCGGGGAACATAGGACCCTTCTTGGTAAAAATGGGGAACATAGGACCCTTTTTCAAATAGAGGGTCCTATATTTCCTAATGGGGAAACATAGGACCCTTTTTCAGAAAGGGAACATACAGTAGGACCCTTTTTCAGAAAAGGGGTCCCATGTTCCCCAGTATGTATGTATTTTCAACTTTTTAAAGTATTTTTTGTGCTTTAACCCGATCAATCCATAACTGATATTTTGGTAACCACTGCAATGATCAGTACACCAGTAGAGAGGCATGTTTATGATGGCAACCATGACAACAGAGATCATTCTTCTTATTCGTACGACTTTGGTCGTTTTTTGGTTTCTAACAACTTCTTCATTTTCAAATTGACTTTTTTACAAGCCTTTCCAGACCTTTTTCGCGCTTAAACACAATCAATTACTTCTTTACAATAACCAAATAAAGCCATTTTAGAATGGACAAGAGTGATTGGAACACCAGTAGAATGTAAAAAAAACACACACACACACACAAAAAAACTTCTATTAAAGAGGAAGCTCATTCAAAAAATGACTCACCTTTGCTCACAACACAACACAAATTAATTCGCAAACACAACATCCAATCAATCAAATCCAATTAAACGTTCTTTGTTCCTTTCTTTTTTCTTTTTTTTTCTTTTTTTTTAGAAAATACTGTGATATTTTATTAAAAATGTTGCAGAAAAATTTTATACAGGTGTCCAGCCAGAAATATCTCTATCATCACTTAAGGCAAAACTGCAAACATATATAAGACAAACTAAGGATTTTAAAAGTCTACATTAAAACCCTTGTTATCTCGACTGGTTTAGGGACCAAATGGCAAGAATATATCTTTTATAGAATTTACAAATGTTGCTTAAAATCTTCTGGATGTTCTTCCATTTTTTTTTCTCGTAATAGGATGCAAAACAGAAAGAGAGTTAATGGTTACTTTGTTATAATTTTATAATAATTAATATCATTAATATTTACACATTCACTTGCTTTTGTAACCCAAAATATCACAAGCCTGGCACAATACTTTACATATTGCTAGCATATGACAATTTGAAATATCTAACATATATTTCTTTACAAACATATCCAACTAATATTGATACAAAAGAAAAAGAAAATAAATTAAAAAATCACTGCCTATTTTTATTTCTAAATAATAAATTGCTGGTCACATCATAAGCTCAGGCAGTGCTGAGATTGCAAGACAGAAAAGAAGCCCACAAAGAAAACTACTGGAAGCATTAACAGGATGACAGCAGGTGATGAGATCCAGTCAGTCCTCATTCCTATTCAGGACATGTCTGAAAATACAGAGTAAAGCTCTTCCTGGACATGCAATGTCTAAGAGAGTGGACACAAAGCAATGCACGAGACAGTAACCGTGTGTTATGACCTGCAGACGGAACAATGTGCAACTCGTTGAGGATGGGATTGTGTTCGCATTTTGGTCGTTGTGTGAGAAATAACAAAACACAGGTTCGTAATTGGGCGGAAAAGAATGAGGGATGTCTGATTATATTTACACAGAAAAAAACAAACAAAAAAAATAAATGGGAAAAACAGAAGGAGCTCTTTTAATATCATTTTTTTCTTTTTTTTTAGATTTTGAAATTTCCACACACAACTATATACCTTTTTTTGTTTCTTTGTTTCTTTTTTTCTTTTCTTACAAAGTTTTCATAAATACATTTCAGGCTGGGGTGTAGAACTGTGTGCCCAATTCAGGTGCGTGAAGGATCATGAAAGATGATGTTCCAGATGTTCATTTGTTGCCACTTATCTTCCTGTTGTTGTATATATGGCACAGAAGCCTCTGCAAATTGTCCCACAGGAACGGTCCATTTTGTGTCGTAGGAATATTAACAGTCATCCCCCTGGTTGCCTTTTTCTTTTGGTAAAACTCCGCAAAAACCTTCCTTGAAGCTCAGCTCCAAATAGAGTTATTACTATAGTAACATTCACTTTGAATATTTTCATGAGTTCATGATCAATTTATACTGTTTGTACATTTCAAGAAGGCATGGTAGCAAAATAGCATCTGCTAAGACTTTGGAGTCTGTGCTTCACACAGTCACTTGTGTTTGCCTTTTGTTGGTGGGTTGCTGGTCCAGGAGGAACCAGGTGCTATGCGAGAGCTATACCCGTGTGGTGGAGTGGCCGTGGGGTAAGTTGGTACTGTTCTGGCTGCCACCGAACGTATTGAAGTTGTGCAGAGGCTGCATGCCAGCCAGTGAGTTGGGGATCATGGTGATGGTGCTGGGGGTCATCAAGGGTATGTCGTCGGGAGACCGGCGCAAGGTGAGGGTGTAGTCAGGAGGGCAGGTGAGGCGCAGCGTGTCGTGCGCCTGCAGCGACTCGCACTCGTGGTGGTGCTCGTGCTCCAGCTGCTGCTGCTTCATCTGCAGGGACATCAGCTCCTCGCTCTGGAGGTGCGCCACGTCGTTGGCAGCCGACGGCGCGTTGGTCGGGGCCGAGTTGCGCTGCGGGGTCGGGACGCGCCGGTTGGACTCGTGCCGCCGTTTGTCTTTCTTGTAGTAGAGCGCGGCGAAGGCGAGGATGTTGAGGAACAGGAGGGAGGCTCCGACCGCGATGGTCACGCTGAGCTCCGTGGAGTAGTCCCGCTTGGTCTCGATGACCACCGTGGACTCGTCGGTGAGGTCGCCGCTCTTGCGCTGGTCAGTGGTTTGCTTGGTGTTGGCGGGCGGGACGCCAGGGTGTCTGGTGGTGGACGGCCAATTGTTTTTACCGGGGAACCGTTTGGTGTAAGGATAGGGGGTGGTGTCCTGTGGGGGTATCTTGGTCGTGGTGGATACGTATTGAAAAAACTCATTTATATTGTGGAGGTGTGGAACCAGTTCTAACCAGAACGCGACCTTAGTAGCTCGGTAGTGGTCACGGACTCGAGGTTTGAGTCCGATGTGGAGGTACAGCTGGTCTTTGGGGTTGTACTTGGTCCAGGCTACCTCCTCAAACCTGTTGGGCTTTGTGTGGATGAACTTTGTATCCTGGGGAACCGGCTGGTTTGGATCCCTAAGAGAGTAAAACAAAGGAAACAAGGGATTAGATCAGACAATCAAACATTTCTTAGTTATCTGTACAATCCGGTCCAGAATGCGATTTCATTGCCATTTAACCCAATCTGTTCATTTCCTCCATCCTTCCTTCTTTCATTCCTTTTTGACCCAATCTGTTCCCTATCTCCATCTATTTTTCCTTCCTTCTTTCCTCCCATCGTTCCCTTCGTCTTTCGTTCCTTCTTTCTTTCCCTTTGTCCTTCCTTCCTTCTATCCCTTTATCCATCCTTCCTTCCTTCCTTCCTCCTTTTCTCTTTGTAATTCCTTCCTTCCTTCCGTCTTTCCCTTTGTCCTTCCATCCTTCCTTCCTTCCTTGACCCAGGAGGACAGCAGTAGATTTTTAAAAACATAGTGAAATTACTAAAAACATGTTTTTTATGTGACTCTGGAAATGGCATTCCCCTTGGTTTAAAAGGAGCATGATAATACAAATCAACAATGTAACTGTCCATTAGATTCACTTAGCAGTAATTTGCGACACTTCCAGATGAGTCATTACTCAATAAAGCTGAAGCCTTTCTTCTATTTCACCGCCCTCTGTTCAAATCTAATGTGTTTTCGAGGTCGCTAGGAATTTGAATGCGGAGGCTGACGAAATGTTCCGTGCCCTTAATACACCGCTGACACGTCTGTAGGTCTGTTGCTGTCACATGACCCCCACCCACCCACCCCCACCCCTTCTTCTTCTTCTCCTTTTTTTTGTGTGTAGTTTTTGGATACAGCTGCCTCTCCAGTGACATTGTGTGAGTGATTTCATTAAATCTGGAGAGGTGAGGAAGAGGAGGGGGAGGTTGTGAAGGCGAGAAAACAACCTTGAAGCCAAACACAATGTGTTTTTATGTTTCTCTGTCTATATCTGAATACCCAATAGGAAGGACTCATCCTGACTCACGCATTGTATTTATGAGTGGCAACAACAATGATGCATTTCTGTATATGCAGGTACAGATGGAGATGTTTACCATTTGGATGCACTCATCAGTCCAAATGAATGTGATGTATTCATAATGGTATTTCTATTTGTGTGAATGTGTATACAGGGGGTTAAACAAGATGAGTCAAGCTCCAGTGACGGTTAATTATCCAGGAACATATAAAAAGCTGTGTTCATGAGGTTGCTGAAAAATGAAAATCAGCTCTATAATTCATTAAACAGGCTAGAGGAATGCACTTCTGGTGTGAACACCAGTATCGAACCTACAGTATATATTAACATGTATGGAATCAAAACACTGTCAAAATTTAGATTCTCATTTTCAAATCTTAGCATAAGATTTCAGCATTTGTTGTGTTTAAGTAAAGGGAAAGCTAATCACACAGACCACAGACTTCCGTAACAGTAAAAGAAAAAAGGTGGGGAAAAAAGTCAGATTACAACCTTATCAAAAGTGTTAAAGTGTAAATATTTTACAGGAAATGTAAAGCTGGTCAGCTCAAATAAGACCGACAGCTTCCTCTTTGAGAAGCAGTTGATACCCAGCTGGAGATAAGTTTCACAAACAAACAGCTGATCCATACATCCTGGGAAGGTCTGAGCCATTGGCTCCATTTCAGTAGAATCATCCAGAGGATAAGGAACAGAGTTTTTGGACAGTTGTCTGATGCTGAAGTTACTGAGAGATCAGACTTGCAAACACAACAGGCCTTCACATAAACACCATCTGCTTGGTCATCTTTGTAACATTTTCTTTTGATTCTTTTCCTATGATTTCTATTTTCTAAAATCAAGCAATTCCATACCTAAGTACAATGGGTACTGTATTCATATTGGTATTCCTATTTGCATTTAATCACCCAGCATCCATTAAATGTAGTGATAAAATATGTTTGACCAATTATCTTATATTTTCCACCTCTGTATCTATAAATTGTACATTCTCTACACATACAATTCCACAATTCTTCGCTGGGTGAGGATTTACAAAGACCTCAGCTGTAAAGTGACGATTTTTGCTCAGATACCTAAATATATATTCCATTGGCTAAATTAAATTCCCTGTGTTTCCTATAAGTTTCTTAAATGGTTCCTGGGACATACAAGGAATTGGGAACAACAGGACTTTAGCTACAGAGATAGGATCCAGGATTGGGGACCTTGGAATGTCAATCCCTGGAATCACAGTGAATGTATCCCATTCTACAGTAATTTCATCAATATGGACCCCAGGACGAGTCGCTGTTGCCGTGATGACAACTGATGATCTGTTAAAGGTACTGCAAACACACTGGTCCAATATGTCTCCTACTGTGTTTTTTTCCCCAAGGTGCTTTTCTCATTAAAAAGCCTAGACTCAGCTGTAGTGAAAGGTCTGCCCTCCAACTGGTGGCTACATATGGAATTATACATGAAGCTCTACTAGCATGTGGTGGGGTTTCACTTTAGGCCTGTCATCTCAGCTGTAGCATATGCTTCAACAATATGCCACACACACACACACACGCACGCACGCACGCACACACACACACACACACACACACACACACACACACACATACACACCAATAGGGGTAACAGTGGACCTGTCGCTCAAACCTGCTAAGAGGGGTATTTCGTTTACGCTATGTTGAAAAAACAAAAATGGAATATAAAATTCACTTTTGAGGTGTTTTACCATCGGTATTGCTGAAAATGTGACTTTTAATCATTTTTAAAGATACTGCCAAGAGGGGACTTAGAGCTCTGAGCGACATTTACCTATCAAAGAGGGGACCTCCACATACTGCATTGGAGCTGTCTGTACCCATTCATTGACCTAATGACCCATTCATTGACCTAATGAGTCTGTTTACAACAATGACTTTCTCAGTTTCTTTTAAAAATGCATAATATAACTTTAGAGTTACCATTACTTATTTCAAAGTCTCTGTAATAGAAGTTTTATATAAAAACATATATATAAATAATAATGGCCACATTTAAGAGTAAATTATTCTTATTGAACTACATGCAAATCAGAAGTAACATGGCTGCATGCAGTAATATCAAGTTCTGCAATATAAACAACAACATTTACTTTAAAATAGCTTTAACATAGATTAAGATTGATTAAGATAATTTGCTCGTCTGTCTTTACCCATCCATAAATGTGTTGCCTTTTTCATTCTTAGCAGTCCAAGAATGGACCTACTATCATCTCAGTTTTATATAGTTAAAATGCTCTAGACATTTGGTTTCAACCAATTATTAGGAAATAGGAATGCATTTTATTTATTGTTTTGCATTGGAGAAAAAAGGTCTACACTTGGTTTATGTGGAATGACAAAGGTCCACCATTGGCTGGTATATAATGACACAAGTTCCCACTGAGATAGCACGGAGCGACATACACACCCACGCATGGGTGAATAAGCAGAAATTAGATAAATTGCTAAATTTTAATTTTGAATCTAATCTAAATTTAACTCAAACATTTGTAACTATTACTATTCATACTGTTAATTACTACTAATCCACACAAAACACACTTACAGTAAAGTAGCACTGGTAAAGTTGTGATTGTGTTTTGTTTTTTAAACATGGGGTGTGCTGTGAAAACTCATGGGCAATCTATCGTGACACTTAGTTGATTTACATTGTATAAAAAGGTCCACACTTGGTTTATATGGAGTGACAGGGGCCCACTGTTGGTTGGTGCACAATGACACAAGTTCCCACTTAGTTAGCATGGAGTGACATATACACTCCATCATGTATGAATAAGAAAGAAATAAGCAAAAGTGATAGTTTTTAAGAGATTTTTTTCATCAAAACTTAACACAAACATTTCTAATAAAGTAGCACCAATAATGTTGTAATTATTTTTAAATGTACGGTGTACTACTGCAACACACATCTCTACAGTCTTTATTTTCCTTGACTGCATTGTTGTTCTAGGAAAAATACTTGAATTAAAACTAAGGGTTTTACGTCATTTTAATGTACTTGCATCATGAATCTGTATTCATAAGGATGTATTTTATTTACTGTTTTACATTACAGTAAAAGGTCCACACTTGGTCCATATGGAATGACAGGGGTCCACTGTTGGCTGGTACATAATGACACAGGTTCCCACTGAGATAGCACGGAGCGACATACACACTCCAGCATGGGTGGATAAGCAGAAATTAGATAAATGTATACGTTTTAAGATACATTTTAATCAAAATTAACAAACATTTGTAATTATTAATACACAACACAAACTCGCAAACACACATAAAGTAGCACTGGTAAAGTTGTCCTTGTAGTTTTTTGTTAACATGGAGTGCACTGTGAAAACTCAATGGCAACCTATCATGATACTTAAGGGAATATTTCAGTCATTGACATTTATGGATCAACAATAAAACATGTATGGGAAAATAAAGGAGGAGCTGAGGGGTCATCAGCTTGTCTGAGATACAAGGGATAATTCTTCTAGAGGATGGATTAACCTGATTACGTAATATGATAAACTACTGCAGCACATTTTTCTACAGTCTATCAAGTTTTCTGATCTACTGCAGTTTCACTCCTTGACTGCATTCTTGTCATGAGAAAACTACTTTAAATAACTCAACTCAGGATTCAACATGGTGTGATGGCCTAGAGCCACAAAGTGTTATTCTGTGGTCACCTAATATCCCATACAGCCTACTGTAGATGACGCTCTATGAGGGCCAAATTGTCAGACTTCTACTTTTTAAAAGCACATGGTTTCAATCAATTTGAATGTACTTGCATCCTAAATCTATGTTAATAGGAATGCATTTTACTTATTGTTTTGCCTCACAGAAGAAAATGTCCACTCTTGGTTTGTATGAAATGACAGGGGTCCACCGTTGGCTGGTACAAAATGACACAAGTTCCCACTGAGTTAGCACGGAGTGACATACACACTCCAGCATGGGTGAATAAAGAAGAAATAAGATAATTGAATGGCAGAAGAAAATGGTCTAATCTAAATACAATCTAATCTGTAGTGTTATTTCTTTTAGCAAAGTGGAAATGTTGACGTTAACTTTTTGAAATGTGGGAATACAATAAGGAAAGCAATACTGTACTATCATCCTAGAGGATTGATTAACTTCACAAAGAATAAGGAGATAAGTCTGCTAGTTGATGGAATAACCCCCAAAAGACCACTTTTGAACTACACTGTCTGTCTGAAAAAAAGTCACCATTTAATAGGTCAGAGCCTCCAATTACTGCATGTATGATTATGTTTTAGCTATGATTCAACTTATTTAACCCTAACTGATGCAGTCTCATTTCCTAAACAACCATGTCAGAAAACGCATCCTGTGGTAGAGAAGATGTTATTCTGTTTCACAAGGGTCAAATTATTGACGTTCATCAAGCAAATAAAACTATCTAAAGAGATTGCTGAGACTAACATTGCTTTAAGAACTGTCAAACACATAATTTAAAACTGGAAGGATAGTGGGGAACCATCATCTTCAAAGAAGAAATGTGGTCCAATGTGACCACAGATATAAAGTGTGTGACTTTTTTTTTGGACGGGCAGTGTATATTGCAACCCAAATTTCTACTCACCAAAGTATTAGCTCTACTTGAGTTCATGAATACCTGTCTTCGTTTTTGTCGTGGGCAAAAATATGCAAACTAAAGCTTTATTTGTGGGGGGGTTCTGAATATTACACACTGTATCACACAGTCATACATGTTTATTAGGGGTGTAACGATACACAAAAGTCACGGTTCGGTACGTACCTCGGTTTTGAGGTCTCGGTTCGGTTCATTTTCGGTACAGTAAGAGAACCAAATGCAAAACATAATTTTGCTTATTGTTTATTAGGATTTTTTCTAAACCAAATGTATGTTTTAGTCAAATGTAATTCTTTTACTGACCTACTAATGTTATGTGCATTGTCCCTGATACAAATAAACTTAAACTTATTAAACTTAACTGCATGAATAAAATATAAAGCTACTTAAACCATTATACAAAATATGAAAAAAATGTACTGTTGTAAAGTGCTGCCAAATAAGTTCAATGCATTATTCTCAAATTAACATAAAATGTGAATTAGAAAAAATTCTCACACTTTTTTTTTTTTTTTTTATATGTGAACGGACTGACCATAGGGCAATGTGGGCAAATGCCACAACAGCTGCCTGACGATGCAACCGTTCGGCCGCAAAAAAAATAAATGAATGAATGAATAACGCAGATCATCACAATGGCACAGTGCGTAGTGGCCTGCTGTTACCGCATCTGCAGCAGCAGATCCACAGGTGCCGGGAGCTCATGGACACAGCCAGACAGAGAGAGAGAGACGGGCGGGTGGACGGACGGAGGGACAGGTAGACAGATAGAGGGGAGAGAGGAGCCACAGCCCTCACCTCCACTCTTCCTACAAGCAGGAAGGCTCTTCAAGTCTGTTTACTCGCTAGCGGTAGCATTAACATTAGCAGTAGCATTAGCGATAGCCACCATCGGGCGGCACGTGTAGCTGCAGGCAGACTGTAAACACAGACAACTTCTGTACCGAATCTCAACGCTGTGCCGAACCGAACGCCCCGTACCGAATCGGTTCAATACGAATACATGTACCGTTACACCACTAATGTTTATAGATCAAATTGGTGTGGAAGTATAATTGAAGCTTGTCAAAAGGTATTGTTACAAAGGACTAGCGAGTTTACATTAAGTGGAAAGCACACAATAAATCTACAAATAGTAGAATGTCATTCTGATTCAGTAATTAATTTGTTACACATTTTGGTTGCTTCCTAATGATTTTTTAAATGTTTCAGTACCCAGCTAATATATAAAAGCTATATTCCTTACAACCTTGTAGGCACTTGCAAGTGTGTATACACAGTGTTTTATAAATCTGAATGTTTTTTGTCACATCACATCCACCCCGACACTTTAGAGAGCTTCTGTCCTGATGCCGTGTTTGCTTGTTCTGACCCAAAAACAAAATGTGTTGTTTGGGTCAGAAACATGCTCATTTACAAAGGAAAAAAAGCAAAATCGGTTAGCAGAATCATTAAGCAGGCCCGCACACGATCCCAAGGAAATGATCAAGTGGGAACCAGTTCTGAAGAGGAACCGGTTCTCGATTCCCACCCCTAGACTTCAGTCTATGATGTGGACACAAAAACAGTCCTCTCCATTGAAGTAGTGAAGTCATCAACACTTGTATTTCACAGATCCTAACTCTACCTATACTCTCCACTCTAAGGCCCCGTCCAGACGAATACGCGGCTTCACCGAATCCGGTCTTTTTCTTAATCGTTTTGAAAAAAATCTCCGTAAACACGGCATCGTTTTCAGAAATACCTGCGTCCACATGGATCCAGTGAAAACGACCCAAAACGCTGTAGTACATACTGCAGGCGTGTGTGGAGCGGGTGGAGTGTGTGTGGCGCTGTAACGCTGCAACACAGAGAAGAAGACGGGAAGTCCCCGCTGTAATTCAATAGAAGAAGTCCCCCGCTGTATTCAAACTCAAACATGGATTAAATGTTGACAGGGAGTCGTGTCAGAGTAAATATGACGATCAGTGATGATTAAACAGGCGCGATTCAGCCGCAGCGTCTGAGCGTTGTTGTAGGCTGTTGTGCAGCTGCTGCAGCTGTGTGTGTGTGTCTGTGTGTGTGTCTAGGTTACAGGTAGAGCGGCGGGGGGCATGACATCATCGTTTCAGAAAAAAGCCGTATTGGCCGTCCAGACGAAAACGCTGGGGCGGCGTTTTCAAATTTTCCCACTCTGGGACCCGTTTTCAAAAAATACCGTTTTCACCCCCTGAAAACGCCGGATTCGTGTGGACGCGAGGCCGATCCGATAAAGTATTTATCCGGATTCGAAAAAAACGTATTCGTCTGGACGGGGCCTAAATGTGGAACTGGCTTCTGAGAAGTGAGTGAATGGGTTTTAAATCTGTGCCAGACGACTTGTGTCAGTCCTTGACTGTCGGCAGTGTGGGGGATGGTTTCTTGTAGCTGACGATGGTCGTTAGCAACTCTGAGGCGCAACCTGGAAAAGACTAACATCCTTCAGCCAAGATCTTATGTTCCAAATCAGACTAAGAGAGACATTGGAATTCCCTAGTCTTAGGTTGGCCATGTAAAGAATGGGTGACCCAGCAATAATCTACCATGTCAAGTATTTGATGAGTTTTGTAAAGGTGTGTGATGCCTTGTGATAAATGTAATATTTGGATCTACCATTGTGTGCCAGTAGAAATATTGTCTGGGAACAACAACTAAACATGGCAGCAGAAATTAATATTAATCAGATTGGCAGAGATACAGGTGATAAATCAGATGGATGGAATAACCCCGAAATACCCACTGTTGAACTACTGCAAAATTTGTACTCTCCAAACTATAAGCTCTACTGGAGTTCATGTATACCTGTCTGAATGTTTTTGGTCCACAACAAAAATGAAAAGCTAAATTTATGGTTTATGGGTTTTTTTTCCTGTATATTATAGACTGTATCACATAGTCATACACATCTATAGATGGAATTGGTGTACACATTGAAACCTAGTTTAAAGTTCTCAAAAGGTACAGGACTGGCACAGAATCAGAAAGTTTACATTAAGTGGGAAGTACACAATAAAAGTTGTATTCAGTTCACACTGGTACAGAAATAGGTCTGACTGCTTTCAGGATGTGTGGATTGTACATTCAACAACCTTATCCATAGTATATGAAGTGAAATATAAACTAATTCATTGAATTGTGTTCAGAAGATGGCAAAACGTGTTACCTAATTGTTTATTTTTTAAGTGACTCATTTGTTACACATTTTAGTTATTTCCTAATGATTCTTTTTTTGTTTCAGTACCCAGACACAAGTGTGTACGTTCCTTACTATTTATGTATAACCTTGTGCATGTTGTAGGAAGCAAAGCAACTTCATTGCATTTACACACAGTTTTCTAAGTAGTGTTAAACATATGGGGTTTCGGTCTACAATGTGGACACAAAAAACATTCCTCCACATTGAAATAGTTAAGTCACCAGGACTCATGTATTTCACAGATCCTAACTTTAAGGTAGAGTTGTTGAACAGGGATCTGAGAAGTGAGTGAATGGAGTAAGGGGTTTAAATCTGTGCCAGATGACCTGTGTCAGTCCTTGAGTGTAGGCAGTGTGGGGGATGGTTTGTCGTAGCTGACGATGGTCGTTAGGCATTTTCAGGTTGGGCTCCACAGTTTCTACCTTCTTTCAGCCAACATCTTATACCCAAATCAGACCGACTGAGACACAAGCATTCCCAGGTCCCAGGTTGTCCATGTGCTACCCACGAACCTATGGCCTTTGGTGACTCAACTTCTCTGGCAACTGTTAAGAGTGGGTGTACCAGCAATATTCCATTTTGTGTAAAGAATCGTCAGTTCTTTGATGAGTTTTGTGAAGGTGTGTAATGCCCTGTTATAATATTTTGTGACAGGGCCTTTATATGAGCTACCATTGTCTGCTAGTATGCTGTCTGGAAACAACACCTTAACATGGAATAAGAAATTAGGATTCATCACATTGTCAGAGATACAGGGAATAAGTCAGTGTATGGATGAAATAACCCCCCAAAAATCTACCATTCTCTGCCAGAAAACATTTCTAAGACCTTGGTCATTTCCAGGTTGGGCTTCAGAGTTGCTAATGACCATCATCAGCTACAAGACACCATCCCCCACGCTGCCGCCAAGGACTGACACAAGTCGTCTAGCACAGATTCCCTCACTCCGTTCACTCACTTCTCACAGAAGCCAGTTCTACATACAGTTAGGATCATAAAGAGAAGTGCAAATGCAACTTCATTAGAAATGTTTGTATTAAGTCTTAATGAAAGTTTCCCCATTAGAGCTATCAATTTTTCTTATTTTTTCTCATTCATACATACTGGAGGGTGTATGTCGCTCCATGCTTGATTGAAATCACATGCTTTTCTCAGTGAAAAATTAATAGACTGTAGCAATGTGTGTGGCAATAGTTTAATATAGGGACTTTGTGAGATTAATCCATCCTCTCAATGAAGTATCCCTTGTATCTCTGACTAACTGATGATTCTCCATTCCCTCTGTATTTTCCCATGGATATCAAATTGTCATATATCAGTACCACTTTGATTGCAGTGTTGGGAAGATTACTTTGGAAATATAGTTGGTTACAATTACAAGTTACCCTGTTGAAAATGTAATAGTAGGGTAAGTTAAATATTTCAATTATTTCATCAAAGTAATGTAACTAATTACATTCGATTACATTTTAATTACTCTTCTTAATTTTGAATGAATGCTCTCAACTTTTAACAATTGTCACACTTTCAGTCCTAACGGTTAAGCTTTCAGCAGTACTTAAGACAACATCAAGACAATATAATGATAGACTCCACAAGATACCTCTTTTTACTGTGAGAACAACTGTATTATACTTAACATTAGGCCTATAGCCACATAAGGTCAGGGTATAGCTGTAACTCTTCAGATTCGACATTGACAGTTTAGATGTCAACAACATCTCCATGGCTGGCAAACACTCTTTGTACCACACCAGTGTTCCCCAATAGTATGATATTCACAACAACAAGCAATTAGCCTAATAACAGTACAGCAAGAGGCAAACAGCTATGCATGGCATCAATACCATTAGTACAGATTTTTAAACCCATCTGCAAAATGTATTAAATTTAACTTGAGTGTGGATGTTTCTCCGTGCTATCTAATGGTGCATTTCCACTAGCACAGTACAACAATGTGGCCCTCATAGAGCGTCATCTACTGTATATGGGATATTAGGTGACCACGGAATAACACATGGCTCTGGGCCATCACACCATGTTGAATCCATAAATGTCAATAACTGAAATATTCCCTTAAGTATCATGACAGGTTGCCATTGAGTTTTCCCTTTTCCCGAGTTTGTGTTGTGTATTAACAATTACAAATGTTTGTATTAAATTTAGATTAAAATGTATCTTAAAACTTATACATTAATCTAATGTCTGCTTATCCACCCATGCTGGAGTGTGTATGTCACTCTGTGCTAACTCAGTGGGAACCTGTGTCATTATGTACCAGCCAACAGTGGACCCCTGTCATTTCATACAAACCAAGAGTGGACATTTTCTTCTGTGAGGCAAAACAATAAGTAAAATGCATTCCTATTAATATAGATTTAGGATGCAAGTACATTCAAATTGATTGAAACCATGCGCTTTTAAAAAGTAGAAGTCTGTGGCCCTCAGAGCGTCATCTTCAGTAGGCTATATGGGATATTAGGTGACCACAGAATAACACTTTGTGGCTCTAGGCCATCACACCATGTTGAATCCTGAGTTGAGTTATTTAAAGTAGTTTTCCCATGACAAGAATGCAGTCAAGAAGTATGAAACTGCAGTAGATCAGAA
Source organism: Decapterus maruadsi (assembly GCA_030347415.2). NCBI lineage: Eukaryota > Metazoa > Chordata > Actinopteri > Carangiformes > Carangidae > Decapterus > Decapterus maruadsi. The sequence continues at coordinate 40,942,193 of CM064886.1, forward strand.
AACTTAATAGATTGTAGAAAAGTGTGCTGCAGTAGCTAATCATATTACTTAGTCAGGTTAATCCATCCTCTAGAAGAATTATCCCTTGTACTCAGACAAGCTGATGACCCCTCAGCTCCTCCTTTATTTTCCCATACATGTTTTATTGTTGATCCATAAATGTCAATGACTGAAATATTCCCTTAAGTATCATGATAGGTTGCCATTGAGTTTTCACAGTGCACTCCATGTTAACAAAAAACTACAAGGACAACTTTACCAGTGCTACTTTATGTGTGTTTGCGAGTTTGTGTTGTGTATTAATAATTACAAATGTTTGTTAATTTTGATTAAAATGTATCTTAAAACGTATACATTTATCTAATTTCTGCTTATCCACCCATGCTGGAGTGTGTATGTCGCTCCGTGCTATCTCAGTGGGAACCTGTGTCATTATGTACCAGCCAACAGTGGACTCCTGTCATTTCATACAAACCAAGAGTGGACATTTTCTTCTGTGAGGCAAAACAATAAGTAAAATGCATTCCTATTAATATAGATTTAGGATGCAAGTACATTCAAATTGATTGAAACCATGCGCTTTTAAAAAGTAGAAGTCTGTGGCCCTCATAGAGCGTCATCTTCAGTAGGCTATATGGGATATTAGGTGACCACAGAATAACACTTTGTGGCTCTAGGCCATCACACCATGTTGAATCCTGAGTTGAGTTATTTAAAGTAGTTTTCCCATGACAAGAATGCAGTCAAGAAGTATGAAACTGCAGTAGATCAGAAAACTTAATAGATTGTAGAAAAGTGTGCTGCAGTAGCTAATCATATTACTTAGTCAGGTTAATCCATCCTCTAGAAGAATTATCCCTTGTATCTCAGACAAGCTGATGACCCCTCAGCTCCTCCTTTATTTTCCCATACATGTTTTATTATCGATCCATAAATATCAATAACTGAAATATTCCCTTAAGTATCATGACAGGTTGCCGTTGAGTTTTCCCTCCATGTTTAAAAAAAACTATAATGACAACTTTACCAGTGCTACTTTATGTGTGTTTGCGAGTTTGTGTTGTGTATTAATAATTACAAATGCTTGTATTAAATTTAGATTAAAATGTATCTTAAAACTTATACATTAATCTAATGTCTGCTTATCCACCCATGCTGGAGTGTGTATGTCGCTCCGTGCTATCTCAGTGGGAACCTGTGTCATTATGTACCAGCCAACAGTGGACCCCTGTCATTCCATATGGACCAAGTGTGGACCTTCTACTGTAATGTAAAACAGCAAATAAAATACATCCTTATGAATACAGATTCATGATTCAAGTACATTAAAATGACCTAAAACCCTTAGCTTTAATTCAAGTATTTTTCCTAGAACAACAATGCAGTCAAGGAAAATAAAGACTGTAGAGATGTGTGTTGCAGTAGTACACCGTACATTTAAAAATAATTACAACATTATTGGTGCTACTTTATTAGAAATGTTTGTGTTAAGTTTTGATGAAAAAAATCTCTTAAGAACTATCACTTCTGCTTATTTCTGCTTATTTCTTTCTTATTCATACATGATGGAGTGTGTATGTCACTCCATGCTAACTAAGTGGGAACTTGTGTCATTATGCACCAACCAACAGTGGGCCCCTGTCATTCCATATGGACCAAGTGTGGACCTTTTTCTGTAATGTAAAACAGCTAATAAAATACATCCTTATGAATACAAATTTATGATGCGAGTACATTAAGATTACCATAAACCCTAAAACCCTCTATTAAAAGAATTGCAGACAGTAGAAATGTGTGTTGCAGTAGTACACCCTACATTTAAAAAATAATTACAACATTATTGGTGCCATTTTATTAGAAATGTTTGTGTTAAGTTTTGATGAAAAAAATCTCTTAAGAACTATCACTTTTATTTTTCTATAAAATTTGTATTTATTTATTTTCTATTTCTTTCTTATTCATACATGATGGAGTGTGTATGTCACTCCATGCTAACTAAGTGGGAACTTGTGTCATTGTGCACCAACCAACAGTGGGCCCCTGTCATTCCATATAAACCAAGTGTGGACCTTTTTCTGCAATGTAAATCAACTAATAATTCCTATCAATACAGATTGAGAACACATTGTAAAATTGAAACCCTGTGCTCAAAAAAACTGAACAAGCAACAATAGCAAGGTCAATTATTGTTAATGTTTGATCAGAATTCAACAGAAATGATCTAAATGACTATCTTAATTCTAACATAGTTATGGATGTTAAATTGTTTCAATATTTTAAAATTTCTATTATACCTAATACAGTAGTGACTTTAAACTTAAGACATCAATGAAAACAGAACCGTTATATTTTGTTACAAAGAATAACAAATAATGTTTCAAGGTAGTGGTTTGTGCACTAAGGAGCCTGTTTGATAGCCTCTCTACAGTCTGAAAGGCTGCTGGGTCTGCAAGTCGTTCACACCTTGGTGGAGTGTAAGAAACGACGTGTGTGAATGGTGTGTGAATGAGCCATTAAAAACCCTGCTCCAGCCTGCCGGGGCACTGCTGAATATGGTATTTTACACACACACACACTCAGGTCCCCTCTTGGCAAAAGTTGAAAAAATTAACCAGAAGGGTTTTCACATGATTTTAACTTGATTTAAAGCATGTCAAACAGGGGACCTAAAAAATGTCCCCAGTTTGCTGCACGGTCCCCTGTTGGTGAATGTGTAACGACGCCGAAGTCCCCTCATAGATAGTAACAACAGTGCACACACACACACACACACACACACACACAAACAACACTTGAGGTCTTTGATGCTCTTGAACTATCTTTCCTTGCGTATGTTTCCATCAAGCCTTTAGTCTGTTGAGTCTGACACCAGAGCAGCTTTAAAGCATCCAGCATCCAACACGATTAATTACATTTTCCATCTGCTAATTAATGTTACGTTAATTAAATTAATCATATGGTTTCCAGAAACTAAAGTTGTCTAATGGCTAACAAGTAGATATTCTCTTTCTCTACTTCCACTGCTGAGGTCATGTGACTTCCTGTCAGTTCCCTCTATGGACCAAACTTCGGAGGATGATACCACATCCATGAAAAAACTTAGACATCAGTTACTCCCAAAATATTTATAATACATATACAGTAGGGCTGGGTCTTGACTAAACATGGAAATCACTTTTGACATGGGTTTCAACATTTTTAACCCCTTCCTGGGCAGTTGTTTTTGCTGTAAAAACACAAAATTTCTATGGGGCTCTATGGGATTGATGGCTGGTGACAGTATTTTAATGATAAAAAGAGAGATCCAAAATCCCTTCGGTGAAAACTTCTGTCTACAGCTATACAATATGGGACCTTTGACACATAAAATATCAAGACATTACTATTCAATGAAATGAAGGAAGGGTGAAATGCTGCAGAAAACAATCACCTGAATATACCTTACAGGGTAAGTACACCCTCAACCCTACTGTAGAGGAGGGACAGAGCAATCACTGTCCTTAAGGCTCGGTTGGAGCAGCCTTTGCAGATATTCCTCGGTAAAGCCATAATTTCTGTCGTCAATCTGGTGACGACCTTGTCTCGTTTTTTTTTCTCTGGCCACCAGTTCTAGCTGTCAAACCTGCCGCTCACACTCTCTGTCATTGCCTCCCTCACTGCTCCATCGGTTCTCGCACCCTGCCTCCAAGTTTCTGCCGGCCTTTTCCCAAAGGCAGTATTTATATCCAGTCATTCACCTCTTTCCAGGCAGTCATTTCCTTTCCTGCCACCAACTTTGGACTCACTCACTCTCTCTCAACCAGATAACTGGATTCAACTGGAGACTTGCGCTTGAACGTTAACCTTGTCCTGTTTGGCCTCAGCTTTCCAAACTGCCCTCCAGCCTGCTGTTGGATTTTATTTCTCTGACTCCTCTCTGAATGCTGTTCTGAATGCCCCAAATGTACATTTGTCAGTTGGACAGGGCAGTTATCAATAGAGAAAGAATATCTGGAATAATCAATGTAAAGACTCAAAGAGAGGCCAAATGCTGCATGGTCAGACAGTGTGTCCAAGTGGGTCAAGTAACTGCTTCGTTATGACATCACAAAGTTCAGCAAGTGTTGACAACTCATTTTAAGATTCGCTAAAACTACTACTACTGTAGGTATCACTTTGATGAGAAAATTATTATTTTTGGCTCCTTCTCTCACAATAATACAAGGTCAAAATGCCCAATTTAATTTATTAAACCTATTTATCTATTTAAGTTATTCAGTTATTTAGTTTGTCATTTCTATATTTCTTAAATTATTCATCTACTATATATTATTTATTTAAATATTTGGATAATGTTTGTCCTTATATCATTTTGATGCCTTTGTCATGTCTTGGAATGTCTGTCGCTCTGTTTGCACTTGTTCATACTATTTGATGATAAATAAAGTTTTAAAAAAAATTAAGATTCAGTTTATGTAATTTTTTCTTTGATTGAATGTTTAGATACTTTCACAGGATCAATATAGAACCCAGACCTGCTCTATGATGAAATAAGCCGGGAAAATCTAACTTTACAATATGGGACCTTTAATATTTACATCCAAGATCTATTAAGCTGCCTGAAAGCCACCACATGTTGCCAGACGGAACAGCCAATACATAATCACCACAGCCACACTCCATCATATTGTGTGTACATCCAAAGCATCCAATTCTTTTGTACTGGCATCGGGAAGAATTTCAAAGAGCATCAATATGTTGTGATTCACAGCGGGAGACCTTTTGCAAAAGAGTGGAGGAGACTTGTTGAAAAATGGCCACGCTCCCAGTGATGAATTGGCTTTCAATGAGAGCAAAGAGCATTCGCAAAGTGTCCCCCGCTGATCAGACATCTACTGGGATGGGAGCCAAATGGGGAATAAGGGAGGGCATGCTGCAGCCTATGAAGCTGATCAAGACTTTATTTATTCAACCGAAAGTGAATTTTCAGTGTGACTGGCCTGAAAACACCTAGATGCCTAATCTCAAGGTGCATGAAACAAAAAAACATGATCCAAATATACACATATACACAGCAAGCAACTCCTCTCATCAAACCCAGCACTTACACAGCACGAGGAAGGATTTGGCTTGTTTTATTAACCTCCACTTGATCTCTTTGACTCATCTGCTAATCATCAAGCCGCTATTCACAACAAAACTTTTTGTTGGTGCGGAGGAATTTCTTCCTTTGAGTCCATAAGTATCCACACACAAGGTCCATTGTGTGTAGATTGTTTGGATCTTGCTGCCGCTCTGCTATAATACACAGTTGCCTTAGTAACCAAGGTTAGTAGAGCCCACGCTGATAGAAGTGGAGGAGGATACATATATCTGAGCAAGAGGTGTCTCAAAGTCTGAGAGACAACGGAATCCATGTCTTTACTGGGACAAAAGTCAGGTAAGATCATCCAAACCTGGTATTACACCTTATCTCAGTCACATTAAGCATCAATCAATGTTTGATTAAATTTTTTTTTCTTTTTCTAATAAGTTCTACGAATTGATCCAAAGCGATCCAAGGGGGGCTGGATACGTAAAAAACCAGGTTATGACTCCTTTAAGCATCAATGGTAAGTTGTAGATCTATTTGGGAATATACTGTAGAGCAGTGGTTCTCTACATTTTTTACATCAAGAACCCCTAAATTGACACAAATTAGACCACGGACCCCCATTGGACAAAATTTTTGAGCAAACACCAGAAATACACAAATATTTGTTCTGAGACTGAATAACGTTACTTTTTTTGTACATTCAAATTGGGGCCAATGGCGTGAATTTTTGACATTTCTGGGGAAAAAAATGGTACAATTTCTCCAAAAACATTTACTGTAAACATTTGTAGGAAGAAGTGATTAAAAAATTCTCAAAAAAAGTTTAAGCTTATGGGGCGGTGTTTAGCTCAGTTGGTAGAGCACCCGCCCCATATGCAGAGGCTACAGTCCTCGCTGCAGGCGGCCCCGGTTCGAGTCCCGCGTCGGACGGCCCTATACTGCGTGTCATTCCCCCCATCTCTGCCCCCATTTCCTGTCACACTCTCTACTATCCTATCAATAAAGGCATAAAAAGCCCCCCCAAAAAAAGTTCAAGCTTATTAATGGTTAAAACCTTTGAACCTTGAATGCATTGGGTATTTTGTCACAGTGATGAATTTCAAAAAGCATCAACAGAAGATGGGTCATTTCAAGAAATGGAACATCCTTATAAATGGTTGAAGAGATTTCTCAATGGATGGTGTGCGGATGGTAAATCATAGAATAGAAATGAAACAAAGGGGCACTCACCCTGTTTTTGCAAAGTTAGTCCAGTAGGTCATGACCACGGCGCTCAGCATCACGTCGTTCTTGGAGAAGTTGCAATTGAAGAGATCAGTGGGTCCGATCATGGGGATCCCAAACACGTATGGTACTTCGTCTCCGTGGGCCGAGTCGGCCCAGCTGGGCTTCATGTCGCTCTGACAGTGGTGATAGAATGCGTAGAAGTAGGTCGGCGAGCCGTACTGGGCGTGGAGGTCGGCAGTGGCGACTGCTGGCGCCACCCACTGGTGGTCAGTGAACAGAGCGACCAGAGTCTTGCGTCGGGTCTCTGGGTTCTCCTTGTCCGCCCAATCTGTGTACATGAATTTGATGGTCTCGCGCAAAGTGTCCTTGCCCTCTGGGTAGCCGTACAGATGGTCCACGAAGTCTGACACAGCGAAGTCGAAATCGTTGGCGGACACCCCATCCTCGCTGTCCACAATACCATCGACGAACTTAAACCCCTCGCCTTGATTAACCCCTAGCATGATATCGTAGTTGAGGAACTCCCCTTGTTCCATCAAGATCTGTGGATCGTCAGGGATCACATCTCCGTCAATCACTGGCCCGAACGCGATGTGGTACTTGGCTGGGGTGATGTACTGCTCGATCAGCTCCTTGTAGTTCTTGTTCTGTAAACACTCCACCAGGTCCACGGTGTCCAACATGTTGCAGCCCACCTTCTCGGCCAGGGCTCGCGTGTACTTGGCAGGCTGGTAGTTGACCGCCCAGCTGGACAGCGCCGTGCCACTCTGGATGATGGCTTTCTGGAACAGATCTGAAATTGGAGATGGTATTAGAGAATGACACACATACACACAGCTACTGGCAGCAAAGGGTTTGTGTTTGTGTTGGGTGAAATGCAGCAAACATTTGTTTTTATGGTCAAAAACATGGAAATGGACTTCCTTTTGGACTGCTTGGACTGAGCTCAGAAACAGGAAGTGCACATTTAGACTGACACTATGGAACAAGTTCATGGGAAGGTCCAGGTTCCACCTTTTTGTGTTCTGATGCTTTCAACTGGTTAATAACATAAGACTAAGTGCTTCATAGAGACATTAATGAATAACCCCACATCCTTCAGCACTTCACCTGTGTGGTTCCATCTTTTCCCTCATATAGTAAATCCTTGGCTGAACAATACATTTCCTCTGAAGTGTTTTTGCTTAAAGCATAAGTAAGTGATCCGGTCGTTTTGGCTAATGCTGCGTTCCAGGCAGGCTTTTGAAACTGTAAATCACGGCTTCAAGTCACGACTTACGACTTTGTAGCGTTCCAGGTAACCCATAACTCATGTTTTTCCGGCCTGTTGCCTGTGAAAGTGCACTATAACGGCCACTCGTAACTTCCGACCCATGAACTTCACAGGTTGGAAAAACACGAGTTACGGGTTGCCTTGAACACACCAGTTAGCAGCCCCCGCCCTCGTCATGGATCTATTGTCCCTACGTCACGACATTCATGTGCATCCCTTGGCTGCACACACAGCCCTTCATGCCATTCTCTCTCCTCATTGGATAACACTTGTATCCCACAAGGAAAGTTTTCTCCTGGGTTTACAGCAGAGCAGAGTGACTGTGAGAGACCCGTGTTTCAGCCGAAACACTCTATGTAAGTGATTGCTGACGGAAAATAGGAGTATTTAGGGCTTAGATTAACAAAAACATTCCGCTGACTTCTGCTTTAAGTTTATAAGTAAATTGGCCGGTTTACAAATATGGCTTCATTTCAGTCTCTCTTTATACCAGTGTAAAACACATCAAGACAAAGAAATGGATGATTCAGAACAGTGCTGTTACAGTTGCATGCCTCTAATGAACAAACTGGAACATTAGAGATATTCGCTGCTTATAGCAATAACACCTTAGGCAATTTCCACATCCTCAAATAGGTAGCAGGGCTTCACAAGCTGCCAATCAGCATGTAGGCCACAGAAGACTGAAGTTCTGTGTGTTTATATAAAATTATAAATATATATATACTTTTTTTTTTGTTTGTTTCAGAGGGTGCTATTTATACTCATTCAAACATGCAGTGGTGATGACTCAACCAGGCCAACTTGAGAAGTATGTTTTGAGCGCAATGAAGACATTTCCCACAAGGCCCTGGATGGGGTTTCACTGCCGCCGCTATTCGTCAGATGTGGAGCGTCGGTTAAACCTCAAGTCGGATGTTAACTTCAAAAATATACATACAGAGCTTTTTATGACCTTGGCGTGTGACTCACTGATGGTATGACTGTCTTCATAGGAGCTTTACAACAGAGCTAAAAGGCAGCATTACCCCTTTGATTGATGTATTATACATCAACAAGAGCGCTTCGCGCATTTGTCGACTCTGTCAGTCGTGATTGCTGCCCTTCAGAACACGAGGACTTTTATCTACATGTAAAGTAAACCCTTCCTACTCCCTCAAGTGCGAGATGAAGAAGAATGAAACAGACCTAATAACCGCAACGCAAGACCAAAGGGGAAATCGGAAGCCTCCCTCGCTAAGGTAAACCCAATGGACTTCTACCGGCAGGATAAAAAGGTTGATTTTGATTTTGTGGGAAGGTGTGTTTTTCACAAAGGTTGTATTTGTATTTGGGAAAAATGGCCTGAGAATTGCAGCAGCGTTATTTCCCCCCCTTTTTTCTCTTTTTTAGCCCCTATCTTTTTTTCTCCTGACAGATGGGTTGGCCGATTTTTCCCTCGTCTTTTGTATAAATTTGCGTTGCAAAAAACTATTCATTTGTGAAAGCCAGGAGTTTCTGTGAGCGATCTTTCCGGCTGCTTTGTTTAAGTTTTCTAATATGGTAATCGGGAATATGTGCCATTCATTTCCTCACCTCCAAGAGAGCTGGATAAATGTTTAAAAAATGAGGCATGAATGAACGTATACTTTGCCTGTGGTGAACACAGTATTTTGTTGCTGGGACTGTGTTATATTTCAATGCTGTTTGTGGTGAATAAATCAAATGAAATAAATTACCACCATGTGCAAAAACACCTGCCAGAAAATGAATCAAATCTGCAATCTGGTAGAAGAAATGTAATATTTCACTTTAGAAAATGTTAATGATATACATTTAATTTCATATGCAAGTTAAAGGTAAGGTCTACGATCCTGTTCAAAAGCACTTTCTGTTACACTGGGTGAAACGGTCCCTCTGTTGCCAGAGGAATTAATACGTTATGACGTTATAAAAAAGAACGAAAAAAATCTGTGCTGTCTGGCAACTACAGTGCTGAGAAAACTTCCACCAATCATGTCACCAGACCCGAGAGGGAGCAACCAATCCAAATCCTTCTTCACGCACACCCCCCTCCCCCTCCCCTCCTGAGCTTGTTGTTGTGTGCGCGTGCCGGTTTGCGGGGGCGTGGCTTAGACCGAGACACTGACGGGAGGGGGAGCAGGGGGATTGGACGTAGAGGAGGCAGGAGGAGCTGCATTTTTCAAATCTTGCTAGCTCTCTCCCTACGTTTTCAGGATAGTAGACCCCAGCTTTAATTAGTGTAATACACAAAAAAAAATCTACATGCTTATATATGTATTCCATTCTGTCAATTTTACATTAATTGGACATCTTGATCATCTCATGATGAGAAATAATAATATTGATTTTAAGTAACTATACCGCATGTATATTTCTATAGGTTTAATATATAATATAACATATATATTATATATATAACATATAATATATGGAATTATTCCAATTTCTAATTGGTTTCATTTATCATCTTTACTCATCAATTTTTTATATGATATATGTAGACATATTTTACACAGAACTAAATAACACCACATAGACTAATTCTTCTTGGTTGAAAATATAAAATATAAAGGTTGGTAGAAAATCATTAACTCCCCAATAGTCGAGAACAGTTTGGTTCTATTTCAGCCTCAAGTTCTGCCTGGAACAGAGTAAGTAATGGAGGTACAAAGTACAAATTAATGGAAGAAAAATGTCCTGAAATTGAAATAGTAATGGTGATTTCATGAGTGTTACAGCAGTAAAATATGAACTTCCTGAGGGTAGTACTCATTGAAATGTCCTGAGGTCATTTAACATTTGAATTCTGAATATTCTCATCATATTTTTTTGTTTTAAAGCTGTATTTTCAATGCTCCCTGGCTAACAAATTAAATTTTATGACAATTTCTTTGATATATTAAAGAACATCTTGCATACAACACTCTATATCCATGATGGTGGTCAGAGATTTACCAAAAATAGGACTGCACACTTCTTCTCTGTAGTCAAACATCAAACGGTTGCATATGCGAATGGGTCCAGAGTTGAGAGAAAAAAACAACAAAAAACTGACATCCCAGACCTCACACTTTGTCAAAGCACAGTAGCAGAAATGACAGAGAACGAAGCGGAAGTCCCTTTTTTGTGTGAGTGTGTCTTGTGTGCTTGTGCATGCCTGTGAGCGACGACACGTACCTTCTGAGTAATGCGAGAGGGTGAGCAGGCTGACGCACGACGCTCCGGCGCCGGAGCCAAAAATGGTCACTCTCTTTGGATCTCCTTTGAAGGCCTGGATGTTTTCTTTGATCCACCTGAGAGCCTGAATTTGATCCAGGAGGCCATAGTTGCCCTTGGCTGCCTGGTCTCCTGTGCTTAGAAATCCTGGATTGATGAAAACAAACAGGAGGGGGGAGAAAAACAGATCTTAGCCTTACTGGGGAGCATCTGAGGTGTTTGGCATTGATTTCATGTAGACTGACAGTTAAAAAACTGAATTTCTCTTTAATCTGTGAACTGAAGCGCAGTCCTGACTTGCATCCTTCACTGTCAAAGTGAGATGACTTGATGAAATACAGATGGGATCATAAGGATTTTTAAAAAAATAACCAGGTTGCAGTCAAATATGTCCAAAAAAAGTTCTGAAAGGTCCTCAATTTCATTAAAAACAACAACAATTTGTATATTTCTGTCATCTGCTGTAGACAGTACACACACAAAGTAAAAGTGCAACTGTGACAGTGGATTGATTAAGGCTTGATTAAACAGTTAGCTCAGAATGGCTTTATTATTGGTTATTGGTTATCAATCCATCCCGTTCCTGTTGCTTATCTTGGCCAAGGTCATTCATTTTCTCTATAATCTCATTAGGAATTATTCCCTTCGAGTTTAGTCAATACAGAGTTGTGACCAGTTAAACAATGACAATGATAAATTACTAGAATACTGGCAGGGTTATGAAATACCAAACACATTCAAGGTGCAGTATTTGGGTGTCTATCACGAATACTGATTCTGATTAGAATTCAGGAACTACATAACACCGAGCAAAGATGACTTTTGAAAGGATGCCTCTAGGATCTCGAAGCCAATTGATTCCAACTTAAGATTTAAAGTTTGTACATTTTGTTATACTGCTAGATAAAAGAAATGACTTGGCATCCAAAAAGGAAGAAGACTTAGGCTTGACTATGTAAATCATCTGGCCTGGGTGACCTGACCATCAACAGAACGAGTTGGAATGGATTGATGAAGGACTACTTTGCTTGAGCCAGGGTGGGTGGGTGGATGGATGGATGGATGGATGGGTGGATGGATGGATGGGACTCCATTATGAATCTACACTCAATACCTCATTACCAAGCAAAAACATGGTATTATAACTTAAATATCACAACATAAGTATCCAGACCCTGTGTCAAGACCCTCTTGAATCTACGAGATGTTTCTACAGCTTAATTGGACAGGATTCGTAAAGATATGCAACAGAAACCAGGGACATGTTTTTATATTTGTACACGAAGACAGTTGAAGTGAGAAAAAAGGTGCATTGGAACTGAACCTCGATCTCCATTGGCAGGATGGCTGCTTGTAAAATTTACACTTCCGAACTCAAACGTTTGCGATGACATTTATTGGGAATTGGATTTAAAAGAAGATTCAGGGGTGAGATTGGGTGGTTTCCATTCCACATTCCAATTCCATTAATAATCACCAGACCAATATAAAATAAGTTATTTACTTTCTTCCTTCCTGCACTGAGGGAGTCGGACTCCATTAAAACCCTGGACAATAATGATAATTAGTCAGTACACCAGATCATTTGTAAGACTGAGTTCAGCAGTCCCCGGAAGCGCCAACACAGATAGTCAAGTATGCAAGGCCTTTTAATTTGATCTCACTCGTGGCTCCAGAAACGGTCGGGCCAACAGAGATCCCTTCCAGTCAAGAGCCAGACCAACCGGCCTGGCAGTGAGCTCCACATCCGAAACTTGTTGACAAATTAGCAAATGCGCCTAAACCCATTAAGTGGCTTTCTAAATGCTGCCGCTGGGGGAAATGGTGGCTCTTCCTTGCCAGGCCCGGGAGCTCGGCGGCCAAGCTTGGCAGCAGCGGCAGGCGGCCTGACCAAGACCGAGGCGGTGTAAATGACAAATGGGATGAGGACCACTGGGTAAGAAAGAAGAAAAAAAAGAGGGGGGGGGGTGAGAGGTAGCCTGTGGCAGTTTGATAGAGAGCAGATCCGGTTTGTCATGGTGAGGTGGAGGGGATGATAGAGAGGGTGACGGAGGGCAGGGGTGGGGGAGGATTACAAGGCCTCTGGCAGAGGCATACACCCTGTAGGATGACCACAGGCCTTGGCATTGCCCTCGTCTCTTCACCCCACCTTTCCTGCCCTCGCTCTGTCTCTTTCCTCTTCTGTTCCCCCATGTTTACCCACCTCGTCTTGAGGGGGGGGGGGGCTAAGATTTAGTCAAAGTTTCATTTCAAAGGACCATGTCCTGAAAATAGAGTGCATACATAACTAAGTCCGTCACCTGGAGGTACGACCAAGGAAACTTAAAGTAACATTGCAGAGTTTTTCGGCCTTAAAATAATGTTTCCAGACTCATTGCAATGGTAGAAAAATGGTTAATAGGATGAATGGTGCTGCCGCCGCAGTCTGAGCGGGGTCGCGTCAGCTGAAACCGCACTATGTAACTTCCCTGCACGGGTACGAAACACTGCCCCCCTCCTCCCCCCTCCCCTCTGCGTCGAGGGAGAGACGAGGTGGGTAAAAGCAAAACTGGAGAAGACTTGGGTCAAGACCGGTGACTATTTCAAACAAATGGCAAGTGAGGACTTAGGATTTATAGTACTAGTACTGGTGCCTACTAGTGGTACTAGTAATGTGTAATGGCTTTATGGGAGGTTTAAAGGTGCATTTAGTTGTCAATGCAAATTATGCTGATGTGAGGCCCTTTCTCACCTTGGGGGCCCAAACATTTGCCAAGTTAAAGGTGTACAGAAAAGAAAACTGAATTTGAGCCCACTCTGGGTCATAAAATTAATGTAAAAACTCATCTAACAGACGATGTAGGCCAAACTTTGTGCAAAATTCTATTTTTGAGTAAATTCGGGATGAAAGTGCTGTATTTTTTTTCCGCATTGGACATTGCAGGCGCACGGATTGTACGTCAGCCTGCTCACGATTCAAAAGCCACTGATATTGGATCTGTCATCCGTCATTCAAACGTCTAAACACGCACACACACACGGAGCTCGGACTCGCCCCAAGCTTCGAATATCCCACCCGCTCGATAACGACCAATCAAATCCGTTAAATTTACTCGGGTAAAGTCGTGTTGCAGCTCGGCACAACTCGGCGCGACAAACGGAACAAAAGGCCATTTCTGTACACCTTTAAATGCCTTTGGTCATGAACTGAGTCTGTTTAGCCATTGCTACCTTGTCCTGTCAGTGTTAACACGTAAGTGCCAAAACCTGTATTTCCTCAAATGGCCCCCACAGGGGAACTCAAAATGTGGCCCAGTCCCCATAGACTCTAATGTTAAAAATATCCAATAATTCAGCATAAATAAATATTTTTAAAATCCATGTTTAGTCATTGCTACCTTGTCCTGTCAGTGTTGCTAGTCTTACCCCAGGTTCAGACTTTCTAATTCGACTTCATAGCCTTAACAGAATAGCAACGTAGCTAACCTGGGTATCTTGTCCTGATTTTTTATATCAATACAACTATCAACAATACTACTTTTGTACTTTTGTAATATCTTAACACAAAGTAGAATTTACTCCAGTTATATGAAAGAACTTTTGCATTACTCATAAAGGAACGAGATGAGTCACAAAAATGAGTCACAGTGTGTGCAGGTGTAATCAGATGGATGACAGGTCTTGACACGCTCAGTATTTCGGTGTCTGTTATCACACAAACACATCCTCTGACAAAACCATCCTGGATAGATAAAATAACCTCTGACATCAGACTGGTATTTTCTTGGAGAAAGAAGATGTAAAACATGACAGGTCTTTGACGAATGCAAAGTCATATAAACTGCTTGTCCTTATTTATATCCTGTGAAATGCAAGAGAGGGAAAGAGAGCAGCAGTCGTCACGGCGAGTGGCTCATACTTGGCGCTCTGACGGCCATTCATTCCACTGACAAGGTCGTGATTTAAAAAGACTGTCAGAGCCGGAGGAGAGCTGTCAATACTGAAATGGAAAAACACTCTAATGGTACATATTTAAAAATACTCTGCAGGGTGAATTATGTGAATAAAATGTTGTCTACCCTTTCAACCGCTCTGCTGACAGGAAATTCAAACAAATGGTGTCAGTTTTCACAGTTTCACTTGACAGCCACAGATAAGTGCTCGGTTAATGTAATGCAATAATAATAAGACTTGGATTCCCTTTGGGAAACGGTGAGAAATGAAGACAAATTGTCTTCATTTTAAACATGGTCTCCATACGATTTCACAGAAAGAGGCAAATGTTTTGGAAACTCCAAAAAAAAAGGATGCAATTTCATTCTATGTGTGCCGAAGAGACAGCAGCGCACAGCAGGTTACAGGTTTCATCCGGAAAAGTCTTTGTAACTGTGAATCACAACTGAAAGAAATATAAAGACTTTCTTTTCTTTCTTTTAAGAAAATTCCTCCAGGAATAAGTGACTGCTCGTGACACAATATTCTACAGATTTTTCAAAAACAGAAACTATTTCCATGTCAGTAGAGGAAGTACCAATACCAATACCAGAAAATACAATCAAAACTTCCAGTGATGATGGCCATAAGAGTTTTTGCAACACATTAGGACATCATGATTAGCAGATTTTTGACTTCAGTTTAGTGGGGTCATTTAAGGCTCAGTCATTTCAAATTGGTGTTAAAGTTTGGTTTTCACTTCCAAGTTGAAGTTTAGGGTCTATAGAACAATTTGAGTCCGAATGTCAAACACACAGATAAAAAATGGCCTCTAGAGGGCGGCGTAAAATATGTAAACTGCTACAACTTTTGATTAGATTATCCAATTTTAACATATGAGGTATATATGGATTCAGAATTAAAAGGAGAAACTGGTATACCAAGCATTTGGTGACCAGATAAAAATACACTTTTAGCCCAATATATTAAATGGACACAAAATTGTGCTTTTTTTAAGATAAAGTCTGGAAATGTCCTCAAAGTTGCTATGATTTTTTTTTAACGTTATTGTAAATAAAGGTGTGTAATAACACAACTAAAATTGAAATTGAAAGCCTTTATTTTCATTATACAACGAAAGTACAACGAAATTATCTTTATTTAAGTTTGGTGTTCAGAGTGACCCTATAGAACAAAGATAGCTGGGATACCATACACAAATATGGCTGCATAGAGCCTATGTGATATGAAGTACCCAACTTGCATGCCATGTGTTATTGTTGCACTTATTAATTATTTTGCTGCTTTCAACCCTGGGTTGCACCAAGAATGTCTGAAAATCAATTCAAAGAAATCAGGAGAAAGCAGCATGCATTCAACTTTTGACCTTTGACCACCAGGATCCACTCAGCTCAGCTCACATAACTGGATATATGCACAGACAACCTGAAAACATAATACCTCAGCACTGGGTTGCAAATGGGACCTGTCCTTCAGCTCCTACAAAACAACCATTAAATACTTCCATCAAATACATTCCCTCCATCAGGGGAGTTTTCAGATGCCCATGAATTTGATGTGCTGTGTAATGTTGAGTCAGTGCTGTATTACATACATTTTTGACAGTGTGGATATAATAAGGTCACAGTGGTTTATTTCAGCCTCTAACATTTATGTTTGGGAAAAAAAATACCATGTGAAAGCCTCTGTAAGATGTAACAGCTATTAGTTTTTGCTAACTGATAGAAGAGCGCATTGTTGTTTCCAGATAAGGTTTTTTTTTTTGCTGTGCTGTTAGTGACACTGTGATCTCTCAACTGAGCCCAGAGGAAGCACTTCATCATCAGCAGTGCTCCCACTGCTCTAGGGAGAGAGGAGGGGGCATTAATCCCTCCCCTCCCCTATTTGTATTAATGCTGCCTTGACAGGGACTGGGGAGCTTAATGTAGGTCAGTCATGAAAAGCACAGAGTGGACACAGGCACAAGGTTTGGACAGAAATGAGACGGGAGGTCTAATGAGAGTCTGCTCTGACTGATTTTGATCTATTTTAAGTAAGGCAGTGACTGGAAGAAGAGTATTGTTTTTTATTTATGAGTTTTTTTTGTTGTTGTTTTTTATTTGGGGGATTTGGGGTTATCTGACATCTGGTCGGACAAAACAGGCTGTTGCATTATGCCAATGCTTCTGAAACTGTTGTTGTGGAAACATTGTGATGGATTATTATTATGAGTTTCTATCAACATTATGAAGATATATTGCTTATTAATCATGCATCCAGGTCTGAAAATGTATTTCATGTGCATTAGCTTTATTTGTCGGTGCAAGCTATTTTTAGAATGGCGTTGCGAGCTGCTCAGAGCTACACTACAAAGGCTCATGGGATTTCTTGGTTTCTCTCATCAAACTCATCAAATACACAATCCAACAACTCCAAAACACTCAGGTGAACAAGTTGTTACCTGCACATTGACCACGCTATGAGATAATAAGATAATGGAACATTACGAGACACGAATGTTACACTACGGAGCCTCCGTAGCGTAGCTCTGAGCAGCTCACGGCTCTGCTCCACTGTTCTAAAAATAGCTTTCACAGACTATTAAAGGTAGCGAACCTACTGCTATGACTATAGGGTTTATGATATTGGGACAATTTGCCAAAATGTTGAACTGTCCCTTTAAGTGCCAAAACGTGTATTTCCTCAACTGGCCACTAGAGTGGAATTCCAAATGTGACCCCATACAGTCTAATGCTAAAAATGTCCAATACATATAAAAACATAATTATTTGGCCTCTAGAGAAACTACATGTGTGGGTGGGGTTCATTTTTAGTTTATTCGGTTTAGTCAGTATTATCTCAGCTTTTGGACTTCGAATGCAAAGACTTGACAAATAATTTAGCTGGTTGTCCACTACTACTTACTGTACCAGGTATGCGTCTACGCTTACCACACCTTGCTTGTTAGCTTAGCTTGTCAACAAGCTAATTAGCTTGAAAATCGTTAGCATTAGGTAACCTAGATGTATACAGTAACTGTGCTAAATATGATAACAGGACTGTACTGCATGCAACAAAGTCTTTGGATGTTCTCCATAATTTACATTTAATTTGCAGTTGGAAAATGTACAGAAACAATTTTTTTGGTGCAGTGGCTAAGGGAGGAAATCACCCAATGTGGTCAGTACCACATGGGACTCATCCAAACCTACAAAGCCCCACTGGATAAAGTCCATGTGTTAGATTTAACAAACCGACGAAACGCTGGCATTTCGCAGCCACAGGAGATTTCCACCAACAACAGAACTGTGTTTGCGCAGCCAAATATGAGCAGTCAGTTTAACTGACTTAATCTGCAGAAAATATCTGAGCTGAAATTTAAAATGAGTTTTTTTTTTTTTTACAAAGTCCTGAAAATACCACCACAGTGTTATCTAAATGCCACAGTGTGTTCTCGTTACACAGTTTAATTTTAAAAAGTAGCGGCATCAGTTGACAGTGGGAAGCGGTGTGAGTGACACAAATGACACAGAGTGAAATGGCACTGCAGCTCTGTGGAGGGACAGCGACCCGGCAGAATGCCAAGTGCTTGAGCTTTGGGCACAAAATGTTCACAGGCCGGAGCCATATGAGTCAATGCATGTGTTTAATTTCATTACATCACTCACGCTGGAATGGGAGGAATGTCTGGGTTTGCTATCCTTCTCTTAACTCAGACTTTGTAGAAAGCAAAGCGTAAAAGCATCCGAGTGCTCACAGTGACACCTTATTGCACTTTCTCTGCCAAAGTGTGGACCTTCAGGGCAACCTTGTTTTACTAGTGCAGAACTCACAGGTGAGTCCAAAGAAGTAGGGGGACCCGCTTGAAGGCTCAAGAACCCAATGTGGACTTCTGGGCATGTTGTTCAAAGGTAATCTGTTTGGATTTTGGATAATGGATTGAATCAAATCTTCAAAATGGGTTGTTCAAAACAAAAACATGGATTCTGAGTTTGGATTAGACCATGTAATCCAATCTTGGTTTTAACCTAGTAGACTTAAGTGTGATATGTAGTCCCATTTAGACGATTCATTATCCAGATTTTGTCATTTTGAAAAGTTTGCATCTGGATCAGACTGATCCAATCCAACTTCGCTTTGGACAACTGGGATAAAAGTAAGACGGATTACGTTATCCTGGATGGCAAAACATAGGATTTCAAAAATACAATACACCTTTTGAACAACTGGGCCCTGGAGATTCTGTTAAGTCAAGTCATTTCATTTAAATGGCACCAATTTACACCAAAGTTATCTCAATGGACAAAAAGAGGAGCTGTAGACCTTCCCTTCATAACAGATCCGACCAAAGGATTTAGGTCCTAAGGACGGAAACAAGACCAATGCAAGACAGTCTGTCTGGGAACATTAGAATTTGAAATGTGAGGATCACAATAAGGTCTGATTGGATACACCTAGGTGAGTAGATTTCAATTCATCAACTTTAAATGACAAACCAAATTAAAAATTGCGACTACAGGAACAGCTTGCAAAATTGAGATGAATGAATGAATCAAAGCCCTCTAAGGATGCTTCTTGAGATGCTAGAGCCATACCGTCATATCACAGCATACTCCAACTGAAGGACCCAAGAGTGGAAGCGCAAATAAATCCACCGTTTGGATACATCAGCTCCCTCATGGGGGACTGCTGGCTTTGGATCTGGACTTGATTATATATCAGACAAATTTATTGAGGGATAACCCCTTCAGATGCATTATCTCGTCTTCCAGGGGGTCCTTTGCAAAGAAAAACAAAAAATCGCTCTTGGTTGTTCTCATCCCTGTCCTGGTACTTGGCATGAGTCTGGGCAGATTCTGGCTCTTTTCAGTCTGTAGGGTTGCAAAATTCCAGGAATTTTCAAAGTTGTAAACTTTCTGTGGGAATTAACAGGAATATACGGAAAATACAAAATTTACAAAATTGAAGGTTGGCACTTAACTGGGAACTTAAATATAGTTGGGGAAAATATACTGTAGCATAATCTTGGCTAAAACAACGAGATTTAAATCAATATAGTAAGTAATATTTTACTCACCATTCATGTTTTTGTTGTTCAGTAAAATAATTGATTGTTCATACAAGAATAACATTTACATTACATAATGTGCATAGTCTTTCATCCTCAGGTACTGAGTTAAACCAACCCACTTCTATTGCCAGAGGGAGAATCCCAGCCCTCAACTGGGCACATAAAGATCTCTTGGATTTATCCAATGGCAAAGTCACATAAGGTTCTGAACAATACACATTTTTCAGCTGGGAATAGGTTCTGAGTTTTGGTTTAAACCAGATATCATTAGCCCATTTTTCTTTATCCTCAAGAAATAACTTATGCTTCACAAAATTAACATTACAACGCAAACCATTAGTGAAAATATGCTGTTGATCAGCCTTGCTAAAAATAGTTTTCATGTCACAATACCAAGGATAGTTATGTGTTTTATCCCAGTTAAAGACTTTTTTGGCTATTCTATCCTCTGGCATACAGTAGAAGACAAGCGATTCCAAAGCCTAAGCATTTCCCCTTTCTGTTTAATCAAACAGGGTTCCCAGCCCATGTCACCCTGGAGAGCCAGACCAGGAGTGAATTTATGCACACCTAGAAAACAACGAATAGCCTGTATTGTTTCTGTTGCTGTGGCGGAATTAGTCCAGATGTGGAAGTAGCATCTGGCTATCAGGTTGTATACGGTCCAGATTCAGAATAAACAACCCTGTGGCCCAAGTATGAGTGAGATTTATTTTGCAACCCTTATCACTCATATTATAATTATTATTACTGTTGTTGTGAAAAGTGCCCTGTGATAATTTGTGTTATGATTCTGCACTGTATAAATAAACCAGACTTGACTTAATGGAGGTGAAGTTGCACTGGAATTAGCCGTCATTCTTTTGTCCCTGTCTCATTAAAGCGGTGGGAGAAAGCAAAATTACACAAGTCGCACCGAGCTGCACTGATCCCCAATCAGCTGAACGATGCGTGGGTGATACCGAGAGCCTGTGAAGACAATGGAACATTTGTCTTGCCTTCTAAGTCCATAACTATGATTTATCCATGTGTTTGTGTCGGGTTATGGATCGCTGTCAGCAAACTGTTAACTGTAATTGTTGTAATTAAACTGATGAAGTGCCCAAGTTCAGTTACCAAGGAGCTACACGTCTGTTACCACCTCCTTCCGAACTTAGCAGCCAACCCAGGGAAACCAATATGTTATCAATATGAGGTCCAGACTGGCCAGACACCATTATAAATGAGGCCAAGTGTAAATAAAACTTTTATATTGTATTCATATATTATCCAGATATGAGAGAACAGTTAATACAAGTTGCCTTAAAGGTCCCATATTGTATAGAGATAGATTTACATTTCCTCCATGGTCATAAAGCAGATCCAGATCATTTGCTCCCTGGAGCACAGAGAAGTTGAGACAAAATAAAAAAAATCCCAGTGCTGGAGAATACTCCATCATCTGAACATCTAAAGTGTTTTTACCTTAATATAAATAGTTTGGTTTTGTGAAACTTCAAAATAAAACACCTGTCAAGTGCAACATAATGGGACCTTTAATTTTTTGTCTTCATTAACTGCACTACAAATTCTCGTCCATTTCCTCTTAATGCTTTGTGGGCAGATTGCAGTGACGTGGATGCACTTTTCTGGTTCGCTGCCTTAATGCGAGACATCATCATTTGGACATAAAGGCTCAAACAAACATCCTGCGAGTTCACACTCTACTGTCAGTAGCGAAGCAGCTGCAAATGGAGCTCGTATCTCACTCTGGGAAACAGATGGTTGCAATCGAAAAAAAAAAAAAAGTGGAAACCGGGCACATTTTTCCTCATTTATAATTTTAATAAAGATGCAATGGAAAAAAATGGAGGCCCTTTATCATCCTATCATATAGAGAGAGGCAGGACATACTGACAACATGACAGTAATAGTAGTTAATTGTGCTCTCTGTTGAGAAGATAATCTCTCCAGCAGCTCCTAGATGAAATGTTAATTATCAAAGGGAATGATGGAAAGGGAATGGTTTGGGATTAGCTCAGCTGAAGTCCCCCCCCCCTCCCGTCAGTCACCCACCAGCGCAATCATAAAAGGTGAAGAGAAGACAATTGATAATTGATAATTAAGGACGAAGCAGGAAGCCCCCCACGGGGTGACGCCTGGTGTTAAACATAACCCTCAAATTCACCCTCACCCCATCCTCACCCTACCCTGACTGACAGTGCGGCGAGCAAAACAAACACACAGCTGTTGGCCCACGCCAGATCATTTGAGGGTCACATCCATCCGGCAGATCCTGGGTGACAGCAGAGGAACGAGTCGCAGTCGGATTGACGTTAGAATAATAACCCCCAAATAAATGGACATTCACGTCCAATCAGATGAAGTTACCACTCTATTCAATGCCAACGTGTTATTGGGTAAGCAGTAAGCCCACGTCCTTTGTATTTCAAGGTATTTCAAATGATTACACCAGAGTCTTTTTTTCCTATCATCATCAACACTGTATTTCCACTACAGCACATTCTCCCTACCTCCACAAAGTCCCAGAAATCCATTTTACAGAGAGACACTCCACTAATGCCATCCATCATGTTCAACAACACGTACTCTCCAGTTTTGTCTTGCTGCGACTTTATTATGCAGCTAATTACCAATTTAATGACACTGTTTTAACTTCTTTTTTTCCCCACCATTACTGTGCTGTGTTACTTACTCCTGGTGCAGGAGGCCAAGGAATGCTGGAGGGACAGGGGAAAACACACAGTGACCTCTGCACAGAATGTAAGCGTTATGTTATAAATAGAGATGTAATGGCCGTGCCCTCGTAACATTGTGTTGAGAAAATAGAGTGCTACAGGTTTGATGACCTGAGAGAGGCTAACCCAGATGCTAGCATGTGTCAGGTTCCTGCCACAAAAAGTCAATTGGTTTTTACATAATAACAGGAATTTAAACCATGACACTTGGATGTTTTGTTCTTTATCTGTACTATATGACATTGAATGTATGACGCTCATGTTAGCCATATCAATAATAACAAACAAAAAATGCTAAAATGCTAGCAAAATTATGCAGGCTAATATCACAACATACTGTGAACTCAGAGTGACCTCATTTAGCTATGACTGAATTAGGAGCCCTAGCTCACAAGATGCAATTTTAAAACCTCAATCATTTATCACTTAAATAAAACAAGAAATGAATATTTTTGCTCTTATATATTATTCACTAGCCGAATCCACCAATTGGGGAAAGTGCAAATAAGCTAACATGTGCCACTCGAGTGGGTCAACAGGGTCTCCTAGTCAGGTCTACAGGGGCTCTACCAATGGGACAATTTATTCCCCTTAATGAAGCCTTATTGTAACTTCATAAAGTGCTTAGCTAACGTAATAAATGCATAATACAATCTATATTCATATGAATTTAAATGAAGATATTATTGACACTTGTTACAAAATCTCATATTATCATCATTTATGAATTGACTTTTTGCATTATTGAAAGTGAAAATTTCTTTTTTTTTTTCCAATACCAAGGTCGTTTGTATGTCCTTTTTTTTCTAGATAATTTGAATTCAAACAATCAATTATGCGTTATATAAATGTGACCTCTAGACATGATGGATTCAAAGCAGAGCGTAATTGCATGATGTTGTCTAGGTGATTAAACTCCCACATAAACATAAATTAATTCACTCCGAGGCATGACCTTGGTTTTCCTAATCGAAGCTGTGGCCCCACTGTGGCTCTATGTATTAGTTAAATAAAACAAAAACATGTTGGCTGTGTTAATGTAACCTTGATAACAATAAAAGTGTGTTGCTATGGACTAATTTGCAAAACCTGCTGGAATATAATTATTTGCACCTTCTGATTGTCACAGGGTTGGGACTTTTCCCGGGTTTTGATAGTGACGAAGGGAAAGAAAACAAATATATCTGTGGGGGTCATCTCAGATCAAGCCTTAAGAACACAGCAAGCAGCCAGCTAACAATAGACTGAAAGCTTTGAAGTGACGCATTCATTGTGTGAATCTTTCTCTCTTAATAGTTCACACAGAGCCGAACAAAGAGAACAGAGACGTTGCCCTGCTTAATTATTTGGGGACTTTATTCTTGCTTTTCTCTTTTTTTAAGCAGGTAAACAATATGCATCTGTTGTCTGAGTTTTTCCTTTTTTTTTGTAAAAAAAAACAAACAAAAAAACCCTTTGATGAGATGTGACTTCCCTCCCAATAACAAGAGCGCCGGTCTTCTCCTTGTTGTTTACTTTGACGATGAGAGATGTCTGCTTCGCGGCATCAAAGGGAATAACGGGGAGTTCATTTGCTGATCTCGGCGAGTGAGCTTTGGGCAGAAAAAAACAAAGATCTATGCATATATTCTGTGTTTGTACATCGGGGTTTGTGACAGTTCTGTTGAATGCTACATAAAAAGCAGTCATTTAATGTATGACAAAGTATTGCCATATTACAAAAGCAGGTAAAAGTAATAGTTTTTATATTAACTAAAAGTCTATTATCACTATATGTGACTATATAGACTGTAAGTACATGTAACTACAGGCATTGTGTGATAAACTGCCATGGGAGTCAAGATCTACAGAGGCCCTAAAGGCTGAAGATTATCTAACTGCAAAGTGAAAATTATTTTGTGGTAATTACATTAATTGCTTATCACTATGGTAACATGCACCAGATAAAATTAAACAATAAACCCTAAAGTGCTTTTGTAGCTTCTACAAAAAAATATTGTGTATACACGCAGCCCGGTTCAGGATTCAGATTTAAAACGAGCCGTCAAAATCTTTGATAACTTTGTGATGTCACAGTAAACTTTTGTAACTTTGTGATGTCACCATCAGCTATGCCCTCTAGCCAATCCCAACATCTGACTTATCACAATTTGGTTTCTCATATAGTGTTTACATCTGTTTTACTTGTATTGAATCATTCAGAAAACAGTCAACCAATCAGAAGAGATTCAAATCCTATCTTCTGTAAAACATGGGGACCTTTAAATTTATAGGCTTTACATTTTTGATATTAATGCCAGAATACAGTACTAAATAATGCAATCATAGCCTATGTTTAAAATCAAAAAGAGAATTGCTGAACACAGCTGTACGAAGGATTTCAGATGGTGCATATTCACTTTAGTTTAAAGGGATACTCTTGTGAGTTTGTGGCATTCTTAAATAAAGTAGGGGTGGGTCACATGGGAGACAAATCAAAAAAGAATGTGTCCTATTTTTCCATAGTGCTTTTCATCAAAGTTTAAACTCCAAAGTCTTTCAAGGTGCACACACCCTTGTCCTTTGAGCTAGTAAGCTAAGCTAAGCTAAACTGAGCTGAGCTGAGCTGAGCTAAACTAAGCTATGCTAAGCTAGGCTAGGCTCAGCTAAGCTAGGCTAAAAAGGTCCTTGATCTGCATATCTTTACTGGACTGGGTCAGCTATGATTGTCCCATTAAAACTAAAACTTGTCTGCTTTCCTCTGCATGCACCTGAGCTGTATTTTTAACAGGTGGTGTAAACATAATCCACATCCACGTTTTTCATGTGAACCGAGGTGGTGTGTGAGATCGGCAGGGAGGGTGGTGTGGGGGGGCTGGGACAGAAGGTGCTGCAGGTGGTGGTACTGTTAGCGTGTTTGCCGCACTGTGACATTTGATTAACTTCAAGAGCTGAAAACGGGGGTCGACTGAGGTAAAATCAATGTGAAAATCAAGGACAAGGAAGACAGGGACAAACCCAACATCCGCACACATACACACTACAGATGTTGAAAAGTTGAAACTAGTGAAACAAGCTTTCTGGTCGCTTGCCCTCAGCAAAACGTTGAATATGCAGAGTGAAAGTCATCGATATACGATGTGGGGGGGGTAAAGAAAAAAAAAGAAGTGGAGTGGGACTGTGCCAGGGCGATATTCTGCTGCAGCGAGCCGCTCTCGACTGTGGAAAAGTGTGATTGGTTACACATCCATTCAGCCGGGGTGCTACCCCAGTGATCCGCTGGCGTATGTTCATTAAATTCTGCAGAGCTAATTAGAATCTATTTGACATCCGTGGGGAGACATTTGCACAGCTTGCAGAACTGCACAAACAATTCACGGGCACAAGCAGCCGTGCACACTGCAGGCATTTGAAAATGGGGAAAGATGCCGTTCCGGCACGCGAGGTATCGCACGGTAAGTAAATAAAGCCGGCGTCTTTACTTGACTTTAAATGTCTCATTAGCCTTAGCTGCGCATGTAATGTCAGCACGTCCCTCCTTAAACAATACAAACAGCCAATATTCATCATGGTTCATTTGTAAAGACTTACTGTAAGGCCATCAGAATGTTAAATCCACAACTCTATACATTTCAATCGGTAATATTCTATTACATTAACAGCTCAGGGACAATTTTGCACCATGGCCCTGTTTGTGTTAGTTCTGTCAATCAAAAATCCAAAGAGGCATACCTAAGTCATGACACAGGTGAGAATACAACCAATAATAAGACTCACTGGAAGCTCATATGTAGCAAAATTAATTAATCCAATGACTACAAACCAGCTGAAAGGTTTTCCTGAGGTTATTCTAACCACAGCCAATACCAAAATAATATTTTTCTTAAATATAAATTACACAGGTCTATTTGTAAATATTATTACAAATAGAATGATTGGTTCTTATTCTTCTCTCTTTTTTATACAAATTACAAATGTCTACAAATGAAGACATTTTGTAATTGTGACATACAGTAGACTAATGAAAAGGAGGTATTCTTCATAATTAACAGCTCTGTATGTCATTACAAGTGACTAATTTCCAAATAATGATCCATATCTTGTATGAGAGAATGGTTTAAGACTTGTGGTGTAAATATTGTTATCATAGCATCTCTTCTTGTGAAATCCAATATCTAATATTTTTCTTAGACAAGAAAAACGCATAATGCATGAACTACTTTTCTTGCTTTGATTTCAATTTCAAACTGAACAGAAGATTTCAAAATCCACTACTTTTTCTTTTCGAAACCCATACACAACTGTGTACGTGCATATTACATTTTCAAATATGAAATGTGTAGAATCTCTATGGGACGTTGATTTGATCAATTTTGCGTATGTCTAGCCAATATAAACATGTTTGCTGGTGTATTCTTATATTGCAGACTGTATAGAAATATACATCTATCCCAAAGTTTAGTAACTTTCAGATACATATTATTACCTTTACTAAGAAACTTAGTGTGTTGAATTTGTATGCATGTTGTTTTAATAAACATATAAAGCATAGAAATAAACATGCATAAATAAAATATTAGGATAAATCAGATATTGAATATATATAGCCATTATGTTTTGGGTATGTCATATATATTTGAAATTTATATCTTATATGTAATATATAACATTGATACATACATTA
This sequence comes from Decapterus maruadsi, assembly GCA_030347415.2. Lineage (NCBI taxonomy): Eukaryota > Metazoa > Chordata > Actinopteri > Carangiformes > Carangidae > Decapterus > Decapterus maruadsi. The sequence goes on from CM064886.1 coordinate 40,969,370, forward strand.
TTGTGAACATATAGTACCATCACTATGAATGCCATATATTGCAGTTTTGTAATCCAGTTTTTTAAAATCCAGTGGATGCCAATACCATAATAATAACAAATTCATTCTTTTTATGCTACATTGTTTTTGGTAAATGCACATCAGTGAGACACAATCAAAAGTCCGGCATCAGCGCAAACAATTTACTGTACGACTTCACCTTGAAATCCAAACTGCACGCTTGTTTCGTCAGATCCCATCACGGCGGGGGCCCGCCGCGTGTGACACTGCGACGGTTTGTCACTCCGCTAAAGTTGTCAGACTCTGGCCGCATGTCAGTCCGCGTCAGGGCCACTTCCTTCCCCTCCTCCGCCAACTTCACTTCCATCAGTGGTGGGGGAGAGAGGGAGGGGGGGCGGGGGGGCCCAGGGCATGGCTGCACCCACATCATTAAAGCCTCATCACGTGACGACACACGCACAACAAGAGTGACAACAAGAGCCTACAGGATGCGTTCCCCTCTGGAATATTCCGCCTTTTCCTCCAACACTCATCCACTGTCACCCCCCCCCCCCCCCCCCCCCCCTACACCCCTGTTGTCATTTGGCTGAGCTGAGTGGGGATGTCAGCCCCCCCTCTTAGTTTTTCAAATTGCTCCCGAAACCTAGCCAGCCATGGCAGATCTGCATTCGGCAGAGGACGGAATGAGGACACATGGAGAGGAATAAGTTTTCCGAAATGAAACATGCAGATGTTTCTGTGCGTGATGGCCCTCGGGAAACAGGCTTTTTAAAGAGGGTGAAGGAGTCACTTAGTCATACTGACGGATAAAAGCCGACCTTCAGGATACTTGCGGAAGGACGAAGAGGCGATTTCCAATGATTTGATTATTACCGCGCCGATGTATGTGGACGTTTTCATGTGTGTGTGTGTGTGTGGGGGGGGGGTCTCTTTGATGAGGATGCAAATGAATTAAAAAGCAGAAATGAGAATTGGAATCAAAGTCAGGAGTGAGCACACGCACGGACATCAGAGGTGGGAAGAAACCACAACTTCTCCTGGCTTGTTTCCTCTTCATTATCCTTCCTTTCATCTCTCTTTCCTTATTTATTTCCCTGCTATCACTTCTCTCATTTCCCTCTCTTCCTGTTTTCTATATGAATCCTTTGACCCTTCATTGGGTATGTAACTTATTTGTTAACAAATGAAACAAGTTATGAAAGTTAAAGGCATAATACTTTTTTGTTTTAGTTTCACTCAACAGATTAGAGAAGCACGGTTTGCGGACACAACTGCGGAGTCCGCAGATAACCCACGGATCAGGTGGGTGACATGATGAAAAAATATATTTTAATTAGATTCGGGCGGGTGGCCGTTGAACCAATTAGGAAAGATATAGCCTATACATAGTTAAATATTGTTACCCACATACGAAAAACAAGCAGCACTCTTTGAAACAGTCACATAATTGCCCACTGGTGTCTGTGCATGAGAGATGGCAACACCTGGATGACGACTTTTGTAATGCGGTTGCGGATGAAATAATTGCCTATCAGCGCATCTCTGCTGCAGATATTGTTTCATCTTTTCAATATTGCTTCATCAATTTCTTCACTTAACTCAGCATTGTTTCAACAATTTTTTCAGGTCATTCAGCCTCCAGCTTTCAGCATTCACCTGAATTTCCTTCAGGAAATGCATTCTCTAGTTTAAATAAATGTTCCTTTAACTTTATCAGTGTTCTGTGGAAAAAGTATTCAAAGGTTGAAGAACCATATCTGGTTACTTTAATAACCTTAATTTGCAGTGTGTGCGTGTGGGAGGGGGATCAAAAAAGTAAAAAAGTAACTATCCCTTTAAAAGACACTAATCGGAACAGCTGAATTTTAAAAAATGCAATATCTCATGTCATTGTATAGCATAATGGCATATTATTGGAAATCTATCAAACCAAGCTTTACTTACACAATATCACTCAATAGAACAAAAAGACAACTCACAGTTGCACAAACCTGCAATGGAATGACATCATAATGCTCTGCAGAAACACCTCTGGCGATTATACGGCATTGAAATTCAGATTGTGTGCTAAAAAGTTGTTTGCCTGTTTTATTCTTTTACAGTGTTTCTGTTTCATTCTTGATCCTGAACCTGCCTTCGTCTGTGAGAGTTTTAGCATCAGATAACTTTTCCAGGCCAAATTCCAACACTTTTCGACACCTTATAGACACCTGTTGTGTGCACATCTATTATGTGTGCACATCTATTATGTACTGTACATAAATATGTATATTAAAAGAGATTTTTTATGCTAAAATAAGGAAAATTGTGTTTTGCAATAGAAGGATGAAGGTAGTAGAGGTCAATATAGAATTTATTTTATGTCTTATGCTGTGAAATAAATATGGTCATATTTGCAAACATTTTTAAAGGGATAGTTCAACATTGTGGCAAATTGGCCCATTGCCATAACCCCTATAGTCATAGCAGTAGGTATGTTGCCTTTAATTGTCGGTGCAAGCTATTTTGAGAACAGCGGAGCAGAGCCGTGAGCAGAGCTCATGGGATTTTTTGGTTTCCCCTCATGAATTATGCACAAGACCCTGAGTAATGCTGCATCAGCATCAAAACAAAGTTAATAAAACATGATAATACATGTAGTCTAAGAAAAAAAAAAGGAAAAGTCAGGGGGTTAGGGGCCCACTTTAGTATTCTTTAAGGGGCCCCAGAATTCCTAGCAACGGCCCTGCTTGTCATTAGAGGGAAGATGGCACCGTAGGAAATTGGCAGAAACTCAGGGCTTCAGTAGCAACAAGAGGCTTAACAAGCTTGACCCCAGCTGTGCCACCCACCCACACCTACCTGCACCCCCCCGAGCTCGGACTCCTCTGCGTACATACAGCAGGAGTGTGTGATGTGTGACAGAGCTGTCACAGGTATCAGGCCTGTGTGCGGCAAATCCACCGAGTGTGGCGAGGAGCGCTGGATAGGACGGGTGGGACGGACGGGGGAAGTAATGGGAGGGGCGGGGGGGCGGATGGGAGACGGGGATCTCCGTAGGAGTGACAGCTCGTCCAGGTGGGGGACAGCTTGGTGACAGTGATGGAGGGGGAGTAACAGCAACGCACGCTGTCATCACATCCCCATGGTCCGCGCTGTTCTTTGCTGAGAACCCAGGAGTGTTTGCAGATTTGTGCAGTCAAAAGCAGATAATACAGTGTGTATGCACAGTGTACACACAGACGCACACACGCAGAGGAAGACAGCGCTGGTCCTGTTTTATTTTTGTCTTCAGAATATATTCTATTACCAAATTAAAATGCTTCCTTAGCGACACCTTCAGGGTCAATTTGTTCTTTTCCATGCTCAAATGCTATTAGTCAAAAACATAATGGAACACAGTATTTACATAATGACGGTTCTATGATAATTTTCTGCACTATAATGTATGAATGTTAAAGGGATAGTTCGACATTTTGGCTAATTGGCCCATTGCTATAATCCCTATAGTTATAGCAGTAGGTTCGTTACCTTTAATTGTCAGTGCAAGCTATTTTTAGAACGGCGGAGCAGAGCCGTGAGCTGCTCAGAGCTACAGTACGCTACGGAGGCTCATGGGATTTCTTGGTTTCCCTCATCAAACTCATCAAATACACAATCCAACAACTCCACAAAGCTCTGGTGGACAAGTTGTGACCTGCACATTCACCACGCTATTAGATAATAACACAACGTTACCAGACAGAGTTGTTTTAGAGGGGAATTCATGCAAAACCGCTGATATGCGTTGCCTTCAGGCACAGTTTTCAGCAAGCTTCTTTGAAAACAACTCTGTGAGCCTCCGTAGTGCTCCATAGCTTGCACCGACAATTAAAGGTAAAGGATTATGGCAACAGGCCAATTTGCCAAAATGTCGAACTATCCCTTTAAAACATAGCAAATTCCTACAACACACAGAGAAACCAAATCCTGCAAGGGCTGGATTGTGAGTTGAGGTGGGCAGGGCTTGGGGGCTTTGTGACGTTGTGACGTCACAAAGTTCAGAAAGTCCTGATGGCTAGGGACATGAGGACCTTTTTTTTAGACATACACACAAATGTATGTATTGCAATGTGATACTATACCATTTTTTTTACATAGGGACCTTTAAAGCCCCAGTATGCGATTTATTTGGCTTTTTATTGGCAAAAATCAAATATTGCTTTCAAAATACGTATTTCACTTAACTGGAATCACACCCGCATACAAACGAAAGCTTTCTCGTACCTTAGAATGAGTTGTTACAAGTCGTTACAAATATACAAGGGGGGGTGCATGGAACCTTGGCTTCCATGTTGAATCGCCATTTTTTACGTTCAGTGGCAGCGTGTTCACCAGAGCTGTCGGCTCGGGGAGAAAGTTTTCCAGGTAGCACCTGTTAAAACTGTCACCACTGTGTAGTGTGAGGAAGGACAGAGGCACTGATGCTGCATTCAGGTGCAGTCAGACACCTGAATGACGCCGTCGGCAAACCAACCAGATGTCATTTTACTCAACGAGAAAAAACAAAAATAAAACGTCGGTCGTAAACAATACGACATCACCATGACAACATATTGTCACGCCTGTATTGTTTTGCCTTGTGCTGGCGGACCATTTCTTTAATAGACACTTGTTTAAGCTGTTACATGCAGCGACTATTGTCTGTCTCACTTCTGCCCGAGTTCACGCAAACATAACATCAAGAATACGTTCCGATACGTTCCACCGCTAGATGGGGGTAAATCCTACATACTGGGGCTTTAACTTCATACTCATATATAAATGACATAAATTACTTCATTATTAGGCTATAACATATTTTGATGATAAAGGGTTTGTTGTAGTACACAAAAACCCTTTAATATTATGAAGACATACTCCCATTAAAAGCATACTAAAAAAATATTATAATTATAAGTAGTAGTAGTATTAGAGATAAGTAGCCAGCTAGTGTAAAATAACAAGATGCTGTGGAACCACATCCACCATGAAACTACTACAACAATGAACACAGGACACACTTCACTGCTCAAGCTAGATCTGGGTCACAAGGCATTAAATCCCCTTGTTCATCAGCTGACCTCACACACACACACACATCACAAACACCACACACACCACGCACACTGCAACCCACTACCGTCACCTCGCTGCATACCATCTGTCCTCCAAAAGCCGGGCTATCAAATCCATCAGGGTCCAACAGGTCAACCTCCACAGAGCTGTTGGACGCACGTGAACCAACCAGCTGACAATGCAGCGCACACACACACGTACACACATCTGTGCTCACAGCATAACACACAGCCAGGGGGAAGAAGTTACAAGACGCTGCTTCTATCTGGCTCAAACATCATCGGGCTGCGGCAGGAGACAATTTCTCTAAATCATTCATGCTTCTACTTGTGATGTATATGAATTATAAATCACAGAAAATGTTGTTTTAATGGTTATGAATTCAGCTTGAATTCCAAACTTTTCTCTTCTGTTTAACACTACGGGAGGGTTTTTGTAGTAATAACTCTGTAAATATGGTGATTTTATTTTCACAAATGCCCCTAAACCCCAGATTTCAATCTCTTTGTGATCCCTCTTAAAACCACATTACAGCAGTAGAGCCAGTCATCATTGTGGTGTAATGACATTACATAACTACCCACTCACTCCTGCATCTTTTTTTTCCATTGTTATACATGGTGAAGTTAGTACGACGCAGTATTAGGGCCACATTGACAAATAAAAAAACACACAGACTTCGAGAATAAAGTCGTAAATTTACAAGAATAAAGTCGTACATTTTCTACAAGAAAAAAGTCAGAATATGACGACAATAAAGTCGTAACTGACGAGATAAAGTCGTAAATTTAGGGGAATAAAGCCGTAAATTTACGACTTTATTCTCAAAGTTTGTGATTTTCTTATTTGTCAATGTGGCCCTAATACTCCATGCTAAGTTAGAAATGTGAGGGTTTCACTTTAACTATAAGCATGTGTATGTAATTTTTTTATATAATAAATATATATTTTTTTTAATTATTAGGCTATTTTTATATACAATTTGCATTTCAGCACCCAACACTCAATTTAAGTTAGAATATAACAAAATGAAAACACTTTGTTACATTCTTATATGGGATATAGTATGTATTTTCTTGGCAGCAATGATTCTCCATACAGTGACATCTCCAGCCTTACCATTCTTGGTAAGGCGGCTGGTGAGCACAGTCAGGCAGACTGATGGTAGTGACCATAAAAAGAAGAACGAGCAGGTCAGAGAGACAGATGGGGAGAGACAGGGAGGAAGGAATGCTTTTTGTAGAGTATGAAAATACAGCACAGCTTGTGTGTTTTTTTTCCCTTTCTGCTGTCAGACTACGCAATAAGATGCTTCAGTTGTTCTGATGTTCACTCTGACTCTAGAAAATCAATCAAGTGAGATGAGGAAACTGACCGCTGCCAGCAGATACTCTGCTCAACCAAGCATTAGCCTGCATTTATTGGTTAAGATGCACCTGGACAGGTACGGAGCAAAATTCAAGCCCTGACAGGTTTACAGGGAGGGGGGGGGGTGGATTCTATGTAATAAACAATCAATATCTGTGATTGCACATCAGATTGACCGCAGAGGCTTTTCCTGACGCGCCGTTTTCCTTTTTTCTTTTCTTTTTTTCCCGGCTGCATTTCATCACTTCAAACAGAAGTGGGTCGCAAAGCAGGATGGGAAAATAAATAAATAAACCCAACATGACATAAGCAATCAATATTAAGCAAACATACAGGCATGTCACAGCAACCGCTAATCCTCTTTGTGGAGACCACCGTGGCAGCAACTCCTACAGGGGAGCTGACAGGGGGACGTAAATGGCACCCCCGAAAAACAAAGTGTGAAATCAATGCTCTATTAGTGGAATATGTAAAACATGGTGAAATGCTTGCTACAGTGCACAGTGCCTCAGGAAACCCGCTAAAAGTGATTTACAGTACTCTTAAGTAACCGTCAGAGTGGTGAGCCTCGTGCTTTTTAATGCATTACAATCGTCATTGTTTCTATTATAGGAGAGGATATGTGCATATTACATTTTGACCTTTACAGCTGTTGGAGCTTGCATGGATGAAATATAGTCTCGCTTTAAGTTCTCACTTCAGCTGGCTGCTTTCATAATTATCACACATGAATGCAGCGGTGTGACACTCAGGTCCTCAGGGTGCACAGGGAGAACAGGACTTTGCTCATCTCAGTTATATGGGATGTAATCCAGGTAGCAGGGCTGACTGAAAAGCCATGGACATTCTGTGGGCTACAGATACAATATTGAAAAGTCACATTCAATCCAATGTGCTGTCAACAACTAGCTAGCGACCTAGCTTGGCCAAACTACCTATAATCAGCAGCTTGGTGGTGTTGCACTGGCTCCAATCCTACTTGGGCCTCTTATTTGTTTGGTAACATTGTCAAGCTACAGTAGTTACATAACTACCTCAACCCTTGCTCGTTAACCTATGGAAGAAGCTAGTTATCATTATTTCACTCGTTGCTTGAGAGTTTTCATAAGGGATTTAAACATTACTGCAGTTGTGCAGAAGTAGCCTACTGTTGCTTTTAATTTCACTCAGTTAGGGGTGAAATTGCACCGAAGCGAATTAGCCTCATTTAGCTTGATTTGGGGAGTTGATTCAAAATGATTAGTCTGTTTTTTTTTATAGGAACATGCCTGTTAATGAGCAGCAATGTAAAAAAAACAACAACAAAATAAATAAATATAATAAATAAAAAATACCATGTACAAATGTGGGATAAAGAGGCGTAGAGCTTGTCTTCTGATTAGGTCACTGACTTCACTCCATAGTGGATCACACACAGCATGTACTGTATCAGAAACTTAGCCTTTAAACAAGCTCTGAGGACTTCCTGAACGTTGTGATGTCACAACTGTACTATAACTGTGTCTCTACCCTTATCCATGCCACAAGACCCTCAACGTGCAGCATTCTGTTTTTCTCTCTGGATGTCTACCTGAAGTCTACCTATTCTAATTGGGTTGCTTGGAAGACATCAGCCAATCAGGAAAGAGCCCACTCTCCTCTAATTGGCTCACTGATCTGTTATCACTACAGCCCCACAGAGAAGCTTGAAAGAAGAGAGGTAAACCTACACTGAGATGTTGTTTTGGCCTTAAACCCAAAAATATATTAACACCTCAAATAAAACAGAGAAGAAGTTAATACTATGTAAATGACTGTGTATTTATAGTCACAATAAACTGATTTTTGTCCCAGCCTTTCATATTCATAGGACGAAGAGAAGTGATTCTGCCCACTAGTCTGTGCTCCTACAGTACATTATGTGAGTGGAGGACCCACATTCATTAGGATTCAGATGGATTAATTAGGGAGAGAGGCAGCAGCCGCCGCCTCCACGCTCGTGTCTTCGTAAAACATCAAAGCAGCGCTGGCCTGCTTGGTGGTCAGCCATCTCACTTCTCTATTCCTTTGCCCACAAGTTGTTGAGCGACATCGCTCTTTAATCAGCCCTTTTTGCATCTGGGGAGCACTCTGCCCCACAGATATCATGCAAATGAGCCCACCTCTCTGTGGTGGAGGCCCAGTGCATTCTGGTGGTCTGCTGCTTCGCACTTGGCACTGGAACACTCCATCATTACATAAGATCGAATTTGTGCCGTGCTGAGCCAAGTGAGCGCTGCTTTTCCTGCAGTCTCGCAGGAACAAAAAAAAAGTTTACCTCTTAACCCCCAATTCAGTTTTGGCAAGAATCTAGTTGTTTGTGTGGGATTCCAGATGGATGGAGTTGGAAAGTGATCCTTTCTTTTGGCTCATGTGGGTGTGCACCTGGGTCACTGAATGTGTTACTTCTGGCTACATTCAGCTGTTTAACAAATTCACAAAAATTTCTAAAACTGTTTTGGCTTTGTCCTTATGGGACACTAAGGTCAGACTGATGGTTTTAACCAAGGCCTACAAAAGAGGACATCTGAGTACTTTCTATCGGCCTTGATCAAGCAACAATTCAAGGAAATTCATAAGCTTTTGGGAAAACAAAAATTAGCATTAGATTTCAACAAAGAACTTGAAGGATATATATTAAAGGCAATGTGTTCTCTTCTGTATCTAACTGAAAACATATGTTATGCCCCAAAACACAACACTTTGTTTCAAGGCAAACATATCACACACAATATACAATTATGTGGTAGCCCAGGTCAAAAAAATACTTTTCTCAATGCAGTACACCCTAAAGATCAATGGACACTATTTCTTGAGGCTTTCAAAGATAAAAGCATTGTGGAATTACTTCCTGTTTCTGATTATTTGTGAGAATATATTTTTGATCTGAAGATCAAATGTGCCAATTTAATGGAGAGTGAACAAAATAGCAAAAACAAAAAGGAAACCGTTTTACCAATGGTACAAAGTAGGTCCAGTCGGTCCTGAAAGTACTGCACACCCCTTAATTTCCACCTCCCAAATGAATTGGCCAGAACGCTGATGAGTTGATGAGCTCTGTCGGTCCCTGTTACCTGACTGACCTGAAAGGTCCCACTGATCTTTCTGAGCGGCAATCATTCAGGGTGGTACATGGAGAAACCCTTTTTTTCTCTTCTGTCTAATTTAAAACACTTGGGTGTGATCTTTCCCATCCTTATTGATCAGTGCAGTTATTAGCTCAGTAGATTCTCAGCCTGCTAGGACTCTTGTGAATCAAGAAATTAAGCCTATCAGTGAATGATAATTCCAGAGGGCACCAGTGCCCCAACAAGTACCACATAGACATAGTCCTAACCACAGTGGGTTTGAGTCCGACCCACCATCCTTTGCTGCAAGTCAAGCCAATCTCTTTCACTGCCAGGCTTCCTGCGTCCTTTCTGTATCTAAATCAAGGCTTGATGCCCCAAAATATCTTTAAAAATAACATAATTCCAGAGGATAACATTCAACTAGTTCAACCTATTGATCTTTGACCTAGATATTACCAGATGGTCAGTCATAAAATTCATGGTTTTGTTACAACCGGTGGAGAGCTGTTATTACCCTGTTCACACGAGTCCCTCCCTCACCACGCACATGCACCCCGGGGCATTTAATTTTGTTCCGACTAAAACCACTTGTTTCACCAAATTTGCAACACACAAGCTGTGATTAGCAACATGAGATCATTTTGACATGCAGCCCATACATGAGCATGTGAGAGCCCAGCAGGAGAAGCGACACTCCCACCATCTGTGCTATGCACATAAGCAGCCCCCCCCCCCCAGGCTGTGTATATTATATATCTGAGCCTGTTAGGCCTCTCCATCATACCCCTTTTGCCCCAGCTGAGGGACCTCGGAGCGCATCCCGAGTCGCTCCCCATGGTTCCTGCTGCTGCTGCTGGTACCATAAGCGGCTGCTGTAGGCAGTGGCACAGCACATCATATCAGACATCAGCAAAAGCAAGCGAGTGCTGCTGGGAAGCATATTCCTATCCTGAAATCAGCTGAGCAGCAGAGTCCGGCCCAGAGAGGGAGAGAGAGCGAGCCTTTTCTCTACAGCACTAACTCTTAGTGACTGACAGCTCGTGGGCCTGGGCAGGCTGCTCCAGCTCCGTCACAACCACATGAGGCCTCTTGTGTTTGTAGTGACTGTTCTAAGAAGGCTGCACTACAGAATCCGACCGCAGCAGAGGTGGGATAAGGAGGCAACTTGCTCAGCAAGGGGCCTGAAGATCAGGTGGGAAGATAAGTTGTTTGAGGTGCTGCATCTCTCACCTCGACTCAAGTGTTGGGCATTTGGGTACAGGGGTAAAAACTCAACTCCGACACTCTACGGGAAGTTCTTTTCTGACATGGGATGTGACTGCAGTGCATTCTGGACCATTTCATCTACAGCAGGTGGAGGAATTGGTACCTGTCCCCTTGCGTGACAGCTGAGCGTGATCCTCTTTAGCAATGACAACAAAGTCTCAAATTCACTGTTTGTTATTTAAGATCTCCGTAACAGTGGAGGGCTGAGCTGTCTCAGCTGACCGGGAGGAAAATCACTGAGATGAAGAAGAAAAAGTAGCTGTTTTAAAGGGTTTCTGGGTCTGTCGCCAACACTGTCACTGTTCGCCGGCTGATCATATAATCCCTGAGTGGCAGCTAGGAGAAGGAATGTCCATCCTCATCTCTTTTCCCTCCATCTCTTATTTCCATACCTTGAGTGCAGGATGTGACGGGCCGCAGATAAGAAAACGTCAGTAAATATCCTCCGACGGCAGCTTTTACCTTTCTGCCTCCTGTCTCTGATGCATCGAGTGTATGCAGGAGCCGGATAAAGGCGCACAGAGCCTTTGTGCAGACATAACACAGCAAAAGTGTGATTTTAAACCTAACACTGACAGCTGCACATTCGCAGACACCTCTCGAGTCATCTGAGACAAAGCTGTCGAGCCGGTCGCCTCTCATCAGTGATGTTTACTGCTTCGTATTATTGCTCCCACCTCAGTTGTCATTCAGATTCCAGGGCCTGGGCTCAGCTCCTGGTTCCCGTGCAAATGAGTGACGAATGTGCTTTGAAATGCTAATGCTTAAAAAGAAAAAAAAAACACAATAATATTGAAGATAAAGGTTAACCACAAGATAAACTATTTTGATGAAATCAAAGCAGCACAGCATCAAATCTGCATGACTGTGATATGAGCCTCTGAGTATTCAGGAGATGAATTTGTGTATTAAAGCCAAGCAGAGGGAAGATTCAAATAAAAACATGGATTTGCAGAATGGTACAGAGAAATCTCCCTGACCTGACGCCTCCATCTGCAGGACTACATCATCTGTTTGTGCCCAACAAAACTGGGACACATCACTTTAGGAAAATACGTCTGTTTTATGATGTGACAGGTTTTGTTTGGCCTAAGTGAGCTCAAGGGAACATCGCCCACTGTATGTTTTTTACAGTGCTAACCATGGAACAATGGTGTCATAGCAATTCACCTGCACATAGAACAGAACATGTGCAGAGAGTTGTAAGTAAAAGACACAGACAGTGGTGTGCTGTACAGGTTCCATATTACAAAGGCAGTGGTGCAGATGTGAGTATGCCACATTCCAGTTTACAGAGCTACTCAATATTTTGGTTTTCCTTTCATCAACAACAACCCTTAAATTTGATATAAAAATGCAAAATGAAATGTTGCTTTTTCAGTATCAATAAGAAATAAAAAATAAAATAAAGTTTTCTGTTTTCTCTTCAACAGAAAATGGAAACAAGAAAGTCAGATGGCACTGAGTCCTGTAGAAACATGCATGGATAAAGCTGAAACTATAAAGAAATGTCATTATTTCTATTCTATATCTCTTATTGTACTGTATCTTTTTGTCATTAAATTTTCCCCTTCAGCATTTTGTAAAACAGAGAGTAAAATCAGCAGAAAATGAAAAATAAAATGGTAATAGTTTAGTAATTTATAAAATCTATTGAAAACTCAATCAATCAATCCAAATTAATCCATACATTCTTTCAGTATTTAGAGTCATATGACTGACTCTTGATAAGGAGGATTATGTTATTTTACCAACATTATACTTGCGGCTCTTTTCAATAAACTTTCAGCTACAACACAAAAGAAGGAACAATATGTTTTGATACCCACAGTGTAGGTCTCGGCCCCTCTGTGCACACTGCAGCACATAGGAAATAGGTAGCCCATTATGTTAACAAACACATGGCATGCCATTTTGAGGAAATTATATGTGGGCATCAGATTTTCCATTTTGAAGGCGATGATTGAATGGAAATGTGATGAGGGGGGTCACTGGGAGTGACTCATGCACTTCCCAGGAGGCAGTGGGGGGAAATGGACTGCACTGATATTCAATGAGCGACTGTAACTGCTAAGCCAATAAAGACACCGGTTCTGTAAGCTGCAGAATAACAAATCAACCCGGTGACACGCTGCTGTCAGAGATTAAAAGCTAATGCAACTATCTTCGCTGTCATTCTGCTCCACTTAGCTGTCTCTGATTTAGATGTTTTTGGGGGGATATTTTAGTGTGTGTGTGTGTGTGTTTGTGTGTTTTGTTTTGTCAAAGTGACCATTTGGATGAGCTATTTGCTGTTTCCTTTCATTATCCTCCAGACCTGCTGTGTTGCTTTTCAATTCAGGCAAAACGAGCCCGCCATCTCGCCAACTGTAATTGCCAAAAATTCATTTGTAGCCTGCAATTATCCTGACTACCCTTTGCTTACAACAGCATTTATCCAAAAGGAAGTATATCACACTCATCTAACACATTCTCCTGGAAAACAGACTGGTGGAGGAGGGGGTGTCAAGGGTGGTTGTTGCTGCTGCAGCCATCATCTGTCATAGGACGGAGATTGAAAACAATACAGCCGGATCAGGGAGATTTACTGACCTAAAAAAACAAAAAAAAAACCTTTTAACCAATAGTCTACTTTCTTCCATGTTATCAGCTGTTATTAGCCGCAAACAGCCGTGTCCATGTGCAGGTTGAGGCCGACAGGGACGCCCATCTCCTCCAAGGGAAAAACCATCTGGACTCTCAAATCCCACCAGTGCATCTGTTGCATTCTGGGTCTGAATGGAGAGCAGCTCCTAAAGCTACTAAACGCTTGAGATTGCGACACTCCCTCAGCCGACAAACGAGTCCCGCAAGCAACAACGTTTTTGTCGTGAATGCAAGCCCTCTCGGTTATTTCAGACAGCAGGAGCTGGGCGAGGATACACAACTTCAACATGAATATCAATACAATTTAGCTTTTGTTTGGAATCACAATGAAGGATGAGCACAGAGCCGTGACAACGCTGACCTTTAAAAGCCAGGTTTGGTTAGAAAACACAAATACTAGGCTTATGTAAGAAGAAACTGTCCGGCAAGTTAGAGTTCACCTAACACAGGGAGTAAGATGAGAAGAGAGCCAGTTAGCCTCGCGTAGCATTAAAGGTAACATATTATAGTACAAAGGATTTTTATCTTTTCTTTGATTATTAAGCAGCTCTAGGTCCAATATTAAAACTGTATATAAGTAAAAAAGCATCAATCCACAGAAAAAAGCACACAGACTGTTATCAGAAACTAATCCTTAAAACGAGCCATCAGGACTTAGTGTGTTTTGTGATTTCACAACCATGTAACAATCACGACCCCTATCCATGCCCCAAGCCTCTAAACCTGCTGGATTCTGTTGTTTTTTGTTTTTTTTCTCTCTGTATCTACCTGAAATCTCAGAAAGTTGTGTTGGCCTGCTCAGAAAACACCAGCCAATCAGAAGAGAGGCCCCTCCCCTCTCCAGTGACCTGTTGTTACTAGGGCTCTAGAGAAAAACCTGAGAGAGGAGGTGTAATACAACACTATGTTTTTTTGGCCTTAAAACCAAAAATATATCAACACCTCCAATAAACCACAGAAGAAGATAAATAATTATAGTGAAAATCTGTGCACAAACCAAACTGAATCTAAAAAGTTGTGATGATGAAGATGAAACCATAATGGTTGGACCAATTATATTCAGCCAAAAGTGATAGTATGGAGCTTTGAAGGACCAAAAAAAAAAAAAAAAAAAAAAAAAAATCAAAGCCACAACGGAAAAAAAAAGTCGGACAATTCATGTTTACTGTTGTGTAAAGGTCTGTTTGTGATCATAGTACAAAGCAAAACAAAAGCATGCAAAATGAGCCCCTCAGCGGTGATTAGGCAGGTTTTGCAGCTTTGAAGGCAGTCAGCAAAGCCAGAGCCAGGCTAGCTGTTTCCCCCCTCTGTTAAGCATGGCTGACCATGTCCTGACTAAAGCTCTGCACTCAACAGATCGATCTTCTCATCTCACTGTCAGAAACAAAGTAAACGGGCAATATTTATCCGCCGCGATAACCCGAATCGACGCAAGACATGATGTCAACATGTGGGCCGAGGAGACGGGGCTGAAGCACTGACAGCTAGTGGACGCCACTGATTAGTCAGGACCATGTCAGTGGCACACACTGTCACAGGCACACACAGAGCGCCATTTGTCATGTTAATGACTGTTTTGCCAAAGCGACAGATGACTCCGCTCACCCTCCTCCTCTTGCCCTCATCATGTGTGCCGGCCAAGACGAAAAGCATGTTTTTTCAGAGTGTCTTTTCCCTTTTTTTTGCGGCAGCAGCAGCAGCAGCAGCAGCAGCAGCAGCAGCAGGGTCTGAGCTGCAGCTGCAGCCCTCTGCCTTTCTGTGTCATGTCAGAAGGCATCACCTCATCGTCTGACTCATGACTAGAGTGGATATATCCGCCGCTGACTATTGTCATGAGATGGCTACAGCGATGGCACATTTCCCTCTTGCTCCTCACGTGTCGTCACTCGTCACTCTGCTAGCTAGGGGGGAGTGGGGTTAGTGGAGTGGGGGTGGGTTGGGGGGTTTTGGAGTGGTAATGACCTCCTCCCAGCCACGGCTGTCCTTGCAGGCACGGAGGAGTCATAAAGGAGAAGGAAGTGGAGGCTGCTGGGAGGCTGAGTACCTGCCCTGCAGCTACTAGAGGGGCCACTAACAGACCAGAATAGAACAGAGTGAAGCAGAATGAAATAATGGAAAAGCAGAAAGAAGAAGAATAACATGTATAATGGAGGGCAGGTGAGGATAGGCGTTTTGTTTCGAAGTACCGAACAAAAGTTTGAAATTAAAGCAGAGGGACAGATTCAAAAGCGCAGCAGTTTTGTCCAGTGTCCAGTTTTTTGGATTAGCCAAAAAATAGGCGGAGTCAGGTACTGCCAAGATGGAGACGGTGGAGCAGCTTCAAGGCAACTCCTCAGCAACCTGTTGCTGATGTTACAGAGGCTACGCCCATCTTTAATTACAGAACACCTGAAGTTAAGACATTCCTTTAAGGTTTTCTTCAAATAAAAGCAGTTGCTTGAAACATCCCGAAACATCCTCTTAAATTCTTCCTTAAATCTGCTCTGCTGTTCCTCTCTCTTCAACCTGGTGTTTGGCTTCACTTTGTATAAAAACAGTTCAACATTGGAAGATCTAGCTACCAATGCTGCTCAGCTGTAGCACCATGTTTGTTTTAAAACAGGGAAAAAACCAGAAGATGATGAACCTCTGCATGAAAAGAAAAAGAGCAGTTGTTTCTTCTGTGCCAACAAAACTTTAATATTGTTTATTTTTTCAGCCAGAAGGGTTTTGGAGAGATCTTACATGTTGTTGTTACATGTTACACTACACACATGTTCTCTAGCCTTTTGATAAATCAAAGTATCCCCTTGAATTGAGCTGTGCTATATCGAATTGAATCGTATCAAAATTGCATCAGATTCCTACCGAATAACCTAAACAGCCCATAACCTCACTGTGCTGCGTATTGATGAAACTGAGACGCTGTCCGTGGTGCTGAAATTACAGACAGAATCATACAAACTCCTCATTTGATATTAAATTGTCCTCTCGAGTGAATATCAATATCTCTCAGGCTATTTTAAAAGACATATTGTGGCAATGTTCTGAACACAATAATTCTCCTGAAGTGAAGCAGTGAAGCAGCCATTAGAGTTAAATGTTGCATAGTATCCTTTGATTTTCCATTACTACAGCTAGATGTTGGAACATACACAGGCGCCGACACTTCAGCCATCAATGCTCAAAGTCCCTAATAGATATCACAGGAGCTCATGGCAGCAAATCAACTGTCTCCATGGAAACAGTAGAACTAATACTGCTGTAAAATATCTTTTATTGCTGTAATTCCCCCCCCCACTTTCCTTCAGTAACTCCATCAGCTGAGGATAAGTTGAATTTTAAGTAGAAAATCTAAAAAAAAACTAGGGCCGGGACTTTAACGCGTTAATTACGATTAATTAATTATACAAAAAATAATGCGTTAAAAAAATTCATGCATTTTAATTGCACTTATTTTTGCACCGCGGAACGTTTCTCATTGGATGAGTTTCAGGCGTATTGATTACACTGGAGCACAATCATCTAACGAGCCGCCGACACTGATCACTGCAAGGGAGGGAGGAGGTGAAAAGAGACACAACACTGTCTTACCTGTTGTATACTGGCCTCTGTACCATCGCTAACACACAGAAACCAGTGAGTAACAAGTCAAAAACCTGCCGACACTGAGCTGCCTGCAGAGTTTTAACACAGCCTGAACGCAGCTCAGACCGCATCTCAGACCGACCTGATGCCTCAGCACTGCGGCCAAGCTTTGATAAACACAACAGATCCGCGCTGGTTTACGGTATCCTCCCGTATTTTAGCCGGTCACTACCGGAGCTTAAACGCTCGTCATGGTGCAGCTGTGAACAGCAGAGTTTCCTCAGCTGACATGTGGCCCAGACATAGCTACAGACCTGTCACTATCACAGGTCCATCTCATTTCATCTCATCTCATTATGATAGGACTTCAACCTCAGAGCTCTGTCCTCAGAATATCCTGACCTGTCCCTGAACATCACACAGGGACAGCATGGGATTGTTTGAAATGTCTAGTGATTTATTTATTTATTTTTTTTAATTACTGATAATTTTTTAAAAATAATTATTATTCTTTTTTATTATTCGATAATTTGCATCCCTAGTCTGTTGGTCTTGGTTAAGTACCACCATGAAAAATGTTTTGTTGCTTAAGCTTATGTATTCAGTCATTATCCAATGGTACACTAAAATCCATGTGAAAAAAAAAAAGCTTTTCACTGTTCTCAGGTCAAATATGTACACAGCAAAAACTGGAGTGTTGAATTTTCAGGGTTAAACATGTCAGAGTTGATTTCAACTCTCAAAGTGTCATTTTAACACATTCTGATTCAAATGGTGTTCAGTGTTGGAGTTATTTAACAGAGTTATTCAAACCCAAGCAAATCAACTCTGTAGAGATGTAAAGTGCATCTCGGCCGAGTTAACTTGCTTGATAGGCCCCTGGACTTCAGTCCAGGTAAACCCGTGTGTTATGCCCCTGGGCTTTCAGCAGGTCAACCCGTGCATCAATCAATAGTCTGCTGTGCGTGGCGTGGTCAACCGTCGTCTATTTCGCTGCTGGTCTCAGGAATGGATGGGGAGTCGGAGTTTTACACGAGAGGTAAGCTACAAAATCAAACTTGTGGGAACAATAACATTGAATTAAACATCTGCTGAGAATATTTATGTAACTTTGCTAAGCATTTTTTGTGGTTGGCACTGAACAGCGAACGTTTGGATTTTTTCTAATGGTTAACTTAACCACTACCACTTGCTAAAAATTAAACTTTAACAATAAAAAAACGGTTTCCTATGTTATCCGTTGCATTTTAACGCGTGCTTGAGGGGGTGTAAAAACAAGGCTTCATATTTAACTGTCAAATATAGTTTGGGGCTAACGTTAGCACCGGTTAGCACACGTTAACAAGCTAATTTACGGTAACTTGAAGTTCATGACGGGCGCATGGCATCAGTCCGACTGCCCAATACTCCCTTGGGCTAATGCTTTCCTTAGTGGGTTGTGCATGTGATACTGACTTACAACGTTGATGTGAGTGTTCAATAATTATTTATTGCATGTTAAGTGCTTACTGACATTTGTTTGTTGTTGCAGGTCTCAGAAAAATGCGGATCCAGGTTCGGTATTGCCGGAGGCAGAAGTATGTGAAGTTGGATGAGGTTGATGGATGTTTCGATTTTGCGCAGTTCCATGACAAAGGTTTGTTTTTGTTTTACTTATGCTTGGTTTAATATAAAGGGGAGAACAACACCCCTTTCTTTAAGATTTTGACTGAAAAGGGAATGTATTTTATGCAGGGGATTATCTCCAAGTCCACCACCAGAGCTGCGCCGAATGCTGCAGGCCACAGAGTCTCCAGGAAGTGAACTTGACGAGGCACCAAGTGAGTTTTGTTCGATAGAATTTGTTATAAGCAATTACAGTTCAATAGTCTTGTGATTAATAAAGACCAATTGATTTTATGTTACTGGACTTCAATTGTTCATTCATTCTGTATTTATTTTTCTTTAAAAAAAATAAATATTTTCTTTAGCTGTCACTTTACAGTTTATTGAAGCACATTTAAAGTTTTCTTCAGTCTTTTTAACTTTCAACTGCGTTTAGCCCTTTACAAAAGCCATTCCATTGTCAGCTCATAGGAAATGCTGGTCCTAGTTCTCATTGAAACTTCAACAATAACTTGAGAAATATTTGCAGTTAATTCATTCTTGTTACTCTCCATCCATAGCCTATATGACCAAGAGATGTCCTTCCTGTTGCTGTTCCTTTCACCACCACCACCACCAGGGGGACCGAAGTTTACAAAAATCAGCGCCTCTGATGCAGTCGAGAGACTGGTAGTCTTTCATAAGGTAATTGTTCCTCTCTTTGTTTAAACTTATTATTATTCCGTCCACTAACAGTCTGACAGCTGAGTGTGGTCACTTCCCTCCATTCCTCTCATTGACATTCAAAAGCAGGCACTAATCTGAGATAAGCAGAAACAGATTCTGTTTCTAACAAGCAATATCAAGAAAAGTATTTGCCTTACAAACATTTAATGCATATCACCATGTTCAGTAAGGTCATCTGACCCATTTAGTCTTCACCACAGTTTGATAAGAGGTATGGTCCTCTTTTTGTTGGCTGTTGTTTGGGAGCTGGGTTGAGCTCAAATCTTCCCGCTCTGCTCCTGCTCTGTGCCTCTGGCCAGCTCATTATCAACATGTAGGTACAGGTGCAGCCTGGTGCTTGTTAAGCTGTGTATAAACACAGCCCCACACACAGCTAAATCAGACTGATATAGGGCACAGCTTTTAACATGTCAAGTCTGTCTGTCCCCACTGTCCATCTTTTTTCTTTCTTCTTTCTCTCCCTTTTCCTTCCCCTCTTTCTATCACCCTCTCTCTCTTTTCTGGTCTTCTACCCCATATCTTTCTTTCTTTCTTTCTCTATTCCGTGTGATGGAGTTGTGTTTACATGGGATGTTTGAATAATGACTTCTGTAACTCTATTTTCTCTGACTTGCCCTGACTCTGTCCAATGTCCTTGTGTCAACTCCAGTCTTGCTGCAGCTTGGAGGAGCATCCCCAGAGTCAGCAGAACCAGCAGCCATATCTCCTGGCGGTTGGGTGGCAGAAGAGGAAGATCGACAACTTCTACATCTCCATCGAGAAGCGTCTCATCCCCTGCCAGGCCAACCGCTTTTGTCAAATAGATGATGTCTGTTGAACACCACCATGCCTTCAAAGTTTTACCAACTGAAGAGAGGTGTGTCATGAAAATGACTGAACTTAAATGTCACAAACCATTTGATATTCAAAGCTCATATGGTAAAGCAGATGAAAGTTTGTACATCATACCCTCGTTATGTTTTAACTGACTGCATTGGGAGAAAGTTCTTAAAATAAATGGTGTTTTTGAAAATGCATTTTTCTTGGAATTAATTGTCATTTTAATGGTTGTATTATACAGCTTTTTTCTTTAAGTATGTAGTGTCAATTTAACCCAATTTAGGGAGCGCTGATATAGTGTTAATGTAAATGGATATAGTGTTAATGTAACCCAGTTTAGGGAGTTAAAAAGTAACTTTTGGCACAGTGTTAAATAATTAACTATTTCGAAAGTGTTAATTTAACTCTGTAGCGTGTGGAGCTATATAAACCCGCAAAAAGTGTTAAAATTGACTCTGGGAGTTGATTCAGGAGTTAAAAAGGAACTCTGATATAGTGTTAATATAACTCCATATAGTGTTAATTTAACCCAGTTTAGGGAGTTAAAAAGGAACTCTGATACAGTGTTAATGTAACTCCACATAGTGTTAATTTAACCCAGTTTAGGGAGTTAAAAAGTAACTCTGATATAGTGTTAATGTAACTCCATATAGTGTTAATTTAACCCAGTTTAGGGAGTTAAAAAGTAACTCTGATATAGTGTTAATGTAACTCCATATAGTGTTAATTTAACCCAGTTTAGGGAGTTAAAAAGTAACTCTTGGCACAGTGTTAAATAATTAACTATTTCAAAAGTGTTAATTTAACTCTGTAGAGTGTGGAGCTATATAAACCCGCAAAAAGTGTTAAAATTGACTCAGTGGGAGTTGATTCAACACTCCAGTTTTTGCTGTGTATATGCGATTAAAATGTGATTAATTGTGATTAATTAATTACAAAGCCTCTAATTAATTAGATTAGAATTTTTCGAGTCCCGGACCTAAAAAAAACTTCTGCATGTGGTCCCAGTTCAGGGCCGTTGCTAGGAATTTTGGGCCCCCTTAAAGAATACTAAAGTGGACCCCTACCCCTAACTTTTCCAGTTTTTTTTTCTTAGACTATACGTATGTATTATCATTTTTTATTTAGACTACTTTGTTTTGATGCCAATGCAGCATTACTATGAGTATTAGTCGGGGTCCAAGCAGAATAATTCAGTCATACTACTGGGGCTTTTTGTGGGCCCCACTGGGCACTGGGCCCCCTTCACCTTTCTCCCCTATATGGTCCTGTCCCAGCTATTTCCCTTTTCTCTTCATTGGTGGAGACCAAACAGCTAAAAGAGATTAGAAACGTATCTACTAGGTGACTATGCAGCTCTTTAACAAGAAGTACATGACATAATGTTTTATTTCACCTTGTAAACATGATGAGATGAGATCATGAAAGGTGAATAAAAAAGGAACATCTGATGAATAAAGAAGGCAACATGGTGCATGTGCTGAGGTTTTAAGAGCAAAGAGGCAACACATCTCTGGGCAGGCGGCAAGCCATCGCTAGTCATCTCACGTCTGGTCACAATGGGCAACAGTGGGGGGTTGAGTTGGGGGGGCTGGAGGAAGGGAAAATGGAGAGCACCATGTGCCTCTGACAGATCCCAGTGCAGCGTAATGAAGCTCACCGTCGCTCTGGCTCGGGCGACAGCTTCCTGTGGCCAGATGGCGCTCGCTGTTTTCCAAGAGACCTCATCCTGGCACCTCCCAACAACCCTACTGCTGGAAATGAAATCTGGACAACGCTGATGGACACACTGCAGCTCCGGTACTTAAGACATGCCCTGCCACAACTAGTGCAGCATTCAGACCTTCAACAAGTACCCCAAGCCGAGCATGAATAATTGAGGCCGAGACTTGAAAAGTCTGGCGAAACCGAAACAATAAAAAACAAGCTGACGTGCATTAGTACAGCTCTGAATTTGTGTGGTTTTTAATGGTTTGTGTTCGGAGACTTTAAACACTTTGTAATTTGCGGTAAATGCCTCCCCTTTAATAATTTAAAAGACGTTTCCTGGAAAGAACTCTGTAATTTGGTGCTAATTATAAGGAAAATAGAGACAGTGTTCAATTGGTTCACTTCCAATTCATTAATTCTCATAATTGCTGGTATAACCCGGAGACTCTTTTAGCCGGCGCGCAACACACGTTCGCAGTGCTGGACATGGAAAATATGAACTTTGAATACGAGTGTGGTGGAACATATGTGAGCAATAAAGTTTCCAGTAATTAATGGAGCTTCCTACTTTCTTCATAATGACTATGTTCCTTGTGGCAAACTTCAAGGGAAATAAGAAATTAATTCAAATTCAAAAAAAAAACTTTATTTATCCCCGAGGGGCAATTAAAAAGGGCACGCTGAGCAGTTCAGTAGAATAACATATACAATATTCGCACACTCACACACACACAGGCAGTTTACTTGACTTAGATCTGCAGTAAAGCACCACAACACAAGGCCAGCCTTAAAGGTCCCATATTTTACACTTTTCCCGTCCTTTCTTTTAAGTCTGGACCTATAAGGAGATAGATCTGTTGTTTTGAGAATCAAAAAACTAAATATGAAAATGACAAATTCGACTTCAGGCCGTCAGTGCTGAAACATGAGCGAGAGACGGCGCAAGCTTCCATTGACAGCTGTGTGAGGATGAAGTGACGGGTGATGAGTATCCGATGACTTCTCTCTCTCCACTCGCACTCCTCTTCTCTCATCCTGACATCGCCTGCGGAGCACGCCGTCCACTTCACACGAGATGTCAGCGTTACACACTCATGCACACACACACATGCTGCACTGTTGCACGTTAGCACCTTCCCAGCAGCAGCTTGCGGTATGTGTTAGAGGTGCAATGACCACAGCCTACTTTTATTTCAATCCAGCAGTTTTACTGACTTTTCCACCAGTTGTATTTCAAATCTCTCCAACTTGCTACAAAAGAAGTCTGGCTGACGTCTGCTAATTTCCAGCTCGGGGCTCCAGGTGTGCTGCTCCACTCCGCCCCGCCTGATCTGCATCAGCCAGCACATCTGCATCTCATCATCTCATCAGCACCACTCCTCCACTTCCAGGCTGCCAGCACGGTGCAGCATCCAGACCTCATGGTGAACTCGAGTCCTGACTAACCTTTATCCCCCCCAAGATCCCACCAGCTGGCCATCCTTTCCTCCATCCTTAAAGCTCACTTATCAACTCGAACAGTGTACTGCCTCACCTCAAGCCCGGACCAACCAATGTCTAACCCAAAACAGGTTTCTACCTCACTTTCCCTGAATGTAATCTTGACATTTCCTGCAGTTGCTGCTTCACATTAAAAGCCTTCCAACGGCGGAACCAGCGGGAGGCTTTTATTTTGCAGCAGCTGCAGGAGCTGGATATGGAAGGTTGTTTTGGTGACCGAGTTGGCAGAGCCATCACTTGGCCGAGCCATTGTTGGGGTGGAAAGTGGTGACAAAACACCTCCAGCGCTGTGTAGTCAGCTTATCAGCTTAAAACATTACAGCCACGGCCTGATTGATGCATTAAAGGCCCCCCGACCCCCGTTGACCCAAACATGCACTAAAACTCAGAGGTGCGGGTGTGACACAAAACATATGTTTCTACAGCAACAAAAAAGAAAAGATCAAGATTTGGGTGTTTTTTTTTTTCATCATTCAGCAAACACCATTTGACACAGGTCAGTCATGGGTTATGGTTAGTTCAATGTAACAACTGTATGTGTGGTTAGTTCAGTGTTATCCCTTACAGAAAAAGCACATGAACCTCACATGTGATTCACATGTGCTAAATTTTGCAAATGTGTAAAAACATGTTTCCACATGTGGGAAATGGGTTCAGATAGGGATTCACATGTGATTCACATACAATTGGGCCAAAACCACATGTTTCCCATGTGCAAAATTGTTCACATGTGAAGTTCATGTGCTTTTTCTGTAAGTACAATTTGGGACAGTGGAGCGCTGGTTTATTCTCTGTCTGTCATAACAGTAGGACAGTGTGCATGTGGTTAGTTCACTGTCTGTAATAACAGTGGAAAAGTGGACTATCTGTGGGTAGTTAAGTGTTTCTGATAACAGTGGGACAATGGATCGTCTTTGTCTGTAACAATAGCAGGACAGTGAACTATCTGTGGTTAGTTCAGTGTTTCTGATAATAATGGGGCAATGTAGAGTCACTGTCTGTAATAATAGCAGGACAGTGGACTATATGTGGTTAGTTCAGTGTTTCTAATAACAGTGGGACAGCGGGGCGCTTCTGGTTGGTTAATTGTCTGTAATAACAGCAGGACAGTGGAGTGCCATTGCAATTCATTCACCTGTTCACTGCCTTGATGCCTTGATGCCTTTTTATGCGAACCAGCGATCCGACATGTTATCAAGGTATCTATCTGTTCTCCTCATTCTCTCTATCTGTGTTCTCATCTGCATTCCTTCTCTCTCTCCTCCACTGTGCACACTTTTCCAGAACACCTTCTCCCCCCGGCTCTCCGGCGACTAAATATAGCGACTGGTGCAGACAGCTCGGCCTTATAACAAATGGTAAGCAGAGCAAAGCGGCAGCGAGTAGTGTGGCTTTCACATCGACAGACAATGAACCACATGCAAACAGCAGAGGAACCACATGAAACCACATCGCAGTTCGAGATGAACTGAAATCTACCTCTAATACCAAGATCGGTGTCACGGACTTCAGCTCCGGGCTAAATCTAAATCCGCGAAACATGATCATGGAGGTGCACTTAGTATCAAGACAAATATCACTGGCTTATACTGTAATGGGCGTACAGCTTTAAATACACAGATTTAAGGATATATACATCAAAGACTG
The DNA here is from genome assembly GCA_030347415.2 of Decapterus maruadsi. Lineage (NCBI taxonomy): Eukaryota > Metazoa > Chordata > Actinopteri > Carangiformes > Carangidae > Decapterus > Decapterus maruadsi. The sequence continues at coordinate 40,994,389 of CM064886.1, forward strand.
GGACAAAAATCCCTCTGCAGCTCTGTCTCCCTGGAAATTACTTTTTGGGGAACAACAAATAGTGCTAGCATTTGGTTAGCTAAACACGCAGTCACACCGATATTTACCGATATCGATATGTGTTTGGTTTTTTAAAGTTTCTGAGATGATACATTTTTGTACAGACTGAAAAACATGCAAACTGAATTTTTGAATGTTTTCCTTTATTTTCAGAATGTATTTTACTTCCAAATAACAAGGTTACAGGCTACCATCCTCCTTTCATTACCTCAACTTTGTAGGTTTTGCATACGAATATATATGGGCCGATCGGCCCAATTTTAAACATCGGACCGATACCGATATGTTAAAAAATGACTAACATCAGCCGATACTGATATTGATGTCGCAACATTGCGAAGTTTCAGCTCGGTACAGGAGAAAACGAAACTTAACGAAAATGAAACTAATCAGCCGGCGCATCTAGCGTTGATTGCCATTATAGTAGGGGGGCCAATGTATTTCCGTAATTTTGGAATGTTAATTTTTGGAGACTGGTTGGAATGTCTTCTTGGGTGGATAAACTTTGAGAAAAAATATGTCTCCATTTTTTCTAACTATTTTTTTTATATTTTTCTCTCAAATGTGATATTTTGACACTTATTCACACTTAAATATGGTTAAAATCACAATTTTCTTGAACTAAAATTAACTCAAAGTACTCTTTTTAGTTGTGATTATATTTAATAATATTTGACAGATGTCATTACAAACAATTATTTTAATAAAGACCACAATAGGTATTGATTTTGCTGAAAAAAGAACAAAATATCAAGTCAGTAATTTTTTATCTTTGCAAAATTTCAAAGTTGTTTAAACATACCTATTAATATATGATATAACAGTCTCCAAAAATTAACAACAAAAAACTACGGCTTTTGATACTGGCTACGTTGGCCCCCCTACTATTAATAAACGACAGTATCTACCACATGTTTGCATGGAGACTGTGTGGTAGGAGGGTGGGAGGGGGTGGGGGGAGGTCGGCGGCGGCGGGGACAGCGGCGGCGACGACCGGAGGAGAACCGTAACTTTCGCTTTTACCCACCTCGTCTCTCCTCGACGCAGAGGGGAGGGGGGGCAGTGTTTCGCACCCGTGCAGGGAAGTTACATAGTGCGGTTTCAGCTGACGCGACCCCGCTCAGACCTTGGCAGCAGCACCATTCATCCTATTAACCATTTTTCTATCACTGCAATGAGTCTGGAAACATTATTTTACGGCCGAAAAAACTCTGCAAAACTCCGCAATGTTACTTTAAAATTCAATACAAAATGTCAAATTATGTCATTTGATAATAAACTTGTTTTAATCAGCAAGCTAACTAGCGAGCTAACTGTTGCATTAACTAGCATGCTAACCATGATTTCCGTCATGGGCCAGCAGGATAGCAGTCGTAGGCTAGCAGTTGGGTTCCTAGCAGGATTAAATATAAAATGGGTGGCTTGAAAATGTCACCATGGTAATTAATTATTTTAGATTTTAAAATGAAATATATGCTATTACGATTTTACTTTAAATTAGGCTAATTGTGGTCCGTCCTTCTCTGATGTTACCTTGTACGCTTATAGGAGATTTTCAGTTTTAGTCAACTGTGAATAGTTTTATTAGAATATAAAGACATATCTTAATGCAAATCGAGATATTATTTAAATAAACTATTAGACTGACCGCATAAAAATGTTCTGCGTTCCTACCAATGTTGAGACCAAATCTAGGTCCTTCAAATCAATCAGAGCAGAAGCTCTGGACAACCGACCTGAACTGCAGAGAAAAGCCTGAAAGAGTTTCTTAAAGTCATAGTAGGGGTATCGAAAACTTCCAAAATATATGCTGAAAACGGTACAAATATAGGACCTTTAATTGTCACTGATGCCATTAACACAACAAATGCATGTTCAGCTTGTAAAAAAGAAGCCACAGCTGCTCCTTCCAGAAGAATTTCAATATGCTCAAATCTCGAAACTCCTTCCTTCCCCCCCAAAAAATAAACATTTGATGTTATCAGCCTCTGCTCATTTTCTTGGACATTCAGAAGCCAAACCTTCATGTCAAAGGCAAGATAAAGTATCCCTGCGCCAGCTAGAAACAGCTTTCATCTCTTAGACAGGGACAAAATAAGATGCACACAGCAGTGTGGTGTCGATACCAGCCCAGATACCACTTTTCCCTGAGTTTTTCAGGCTGCTTGATGTTCGATGCTGCAGGATGATTAAAGTAATTGAAAAAAGCACAAATGTAACAGCCTTTGTTTAATTTGCATGTGCTTATCTGGTGCTGTGTGGGTCGTTCAAGGCTGCTCTGCAATACAACTGTTTGAAATAAAGAAGAGAATGCCGGAAAATGCAAAACACCTCCTACACTACCATTAGCAACTGACTGGCACAGGAGGTGGAAAAAAATCCCAGAAAACCACAAATGCCGTCAAGTATAGATGGATTAACCTGCTTGATTTGCTACGGTGAAATCGTATAGTAACAGCCAGACCATGAGCACTTCCAGTTTAATTAAAGACATCAAAGATTCAAAAATCTATTTAAAAAAAAAAGATTTTGAGGACTTGGATCAGCACCCAAACTTGAACGTGAGTTTCATAGCCCTATTGACCCCCTCACTTCCAGCCAGTTGGTGAACCAGAAGGAGCCAATTAGTCATTAAATCAATAACCGATTCAATCAGCTTCCTCCAAACTAATTAAATCGGCCCAGACTCACCAAGCACCCCCAGTCGGTAGTTGATGGTGATGACGATGACGTTCCCATAGCTGGCCAGGATGCTACCGTCGATCATGTTGCCAGTTCCCTCCATGTAGGAACCCCCGTGGATGTAAACCATGACCGGCTTCAGCCCGTTCTCGTCGTGGATATCTGCAGAGAAAAGGACACAATGGGCGGGAATTTAGGGCACAATGGAGCACAAAAGGAATTAACGTATATATCCGCAAAGTACAACGAATGCACAGATCATAAAGGGCCCAAAGGTTCCATCTTTACTGAGTGGCAATTCAATTAACTGCACAAGATAAACTGATGTTTTAAGGGCCTTACGGTGGCATCTACTATATATTTTAATCTTAAAACCCTAGAGCAGACACAATGTCACAATCTAGTTTTAGTTTTTTAAATATTTAAGTCAGTATAATAAACTTCCATTTGACATTCCTTTTGAATCATTTAGCACTTTATCAAATTAAATGAACAGTGGAAACCTGTGATTTTTGCTCCTTCAACCAAACAATCTGACATATACTGAATATATTCATTATACATTATGTCAATATATCCTCTAGAGCAGTGTTTTTCAACCTTGGGCTCGGGACCGGATGTGGGGTCGCCTGAAATTCAAATGGGGTCACCTGAAATGTCCAGTAATTGATGAAAAAAATAAAGAAAACAATATTTTTTTTATTATTCTTTTAAAAAAATATGACCACCACACACAATCCTAAACAACTGTATTCTATACTTTCACTTTCTCTAATTTTAATCGAGTTCAAATAAAATGCAGCATATACAAATGCATCTCGAGTGACGGGGTCACCAAAAATTTGTGATGTCAAAATCACAAATGTCCCTCCATTATTCTTCTTATTTATTCATTTTTTACATAGCCAGTACAGTAACTATATAGCTCTTATAAGCTACAGTAATGTTTGTCATTACATTAGCCTCTCTTTTTTACAACTTGGTCTCTAGCAATGATGTATTTGAGGGAAAAAAGTTAATATGGAGAGTGAGATTTTTTACCATCTGTGAAAATAATTACATTTTGTTCTGGGCTCATTTTTGAGTTTAGTTTTTCTAAATTTGTCTAATTTCACCCCCCTCTTCCACTCCTTTTAATGGCCACAGATGAAAATAAATACATAAATTATTCTCACACAAAAACTGTTTTCACAGATGGGAAAAAAGACAAAATTATCCTGGCAAAATGAATGAATAAATAACCAAATCAACTGTTTTCACAGATGGACACAAAAAGAAATACTTTGAAAAACAATCCTGACCAAAAAAATGACATTTCACTTGGCTCTCAAGGCTAAATATCCTAGCAGGAGCATTTAAAATATACTCCATAATATCCTTTCACCACGGTCTGGGGCTTAGATGAAGCTACGCTAAGCTACAGTCATCAAGCATGCTAACAGCTTGGGGCAAATCTTGGTCATACACATGGACAACATTCTTAATTGTTGTCCTCATAAACAAACCAACAGTAAACACCATCAATCTCTGCTCAAAATGAGATTAATTTCACTTTCCTTGTTTTAATTTAACGTTGATTGTTTTACAGTGCAACAGTGTTAGATGTATCGCTTGACACTACACCCTCATGCAAACCTTGATGAGAGTTTCCATGGCTTTAACCCTACAATCCTTGCATCTGTCTCCTCAGCCGCCTTCAATTGTTCTGCGTATAATGCTGCAATTAGGCCAGATGAATACCTTGTTTATGAGGCTCTCCAGTTGTGATTAAGCTGGGTGATTAGTACATGTGTAGGTGGTGATTATAAATTAAGACTAGGTCATTTGCATGACAGAAGATGGAAGGAGATGATATAAATCCTTAGAACAAGCAGAGTTTACAATAAATCAGCCGGCAGCGTCTTCATCATCTACATGAAATCCTCTGGGTGCTCTCTACCAAGTGTGATGCATAAATACTGTCTGAGCACATCTTTCTGCTAGGGAAAAAAAAGGCCAAAAAAAGTATCATTATTGTCCTCGCACGGTGCTGAATCTCTCAGATCTCCTGCACTACAGTAAGCCTCGATTGCCTGGAACCAACACGCTGAACGAAACCATTATCCCCGGCCCCGCCGACCGGGCTCGCTTGCAAGTCTCTCAAATGTCACTCGGGATGAGAGCATCTGCTGAAGAAAATATCAGAGTGAGAGAGGAGCCGGTCGCCTCGTTCTCCTGCTAATGCAAGACACGCAGAGCCAGCTCCACTTTAGCAGCACTGCAGAGGAGCAGGATGTTGTTACTAATTTAGCTGCTCTGTCTTAGAGTCTGTTTTAATTTGCTGCTAATGTACTTACACCATTCGTGCAACAGTCATGCAATACCACTCTGCTGCTGTGTCTTTATATTCTTTTTGTTCATCGCAAATTTTAATTGGACACATTTTTTTAGGGCTAATAATGTTCAGTGAGACAACAGACGTATAAAATCTGACCTGAAACCTCAAAAAGTAACAAAGTAAACCTGACACCAATAGTCAATACAGAGATTAGCATTAGCAAACTTGTGAACACAGTCACTCCAAGTTGCAACCTAAGAATGAGCACAAGCAACTAAGGTGCTCAATATACATAACCAAGTTGACTATTAAGAAAAGATGCAAAGTAGACTAACAGTTCTGAAAAGATGCTAAGGACAGAGGGTATTGTTACGATGTCATGTGAAGCCCTTTGAGACAAACTGTTTGTGAAAAACGGGCTATACAAATAAAATTGCCTTGCCTTGCCTAGAGCTGCTGACCTTTAGAAGTTCCAACAAGATGCTAGTAGATGCTTAAAATGCTAATGGTTCTCAAAAGATACCTGCTCTACTGACCATTGTGAAAATATAACCACGCACACCTCTCCAAAAATAAATATAGCTACACTGACTGTATTTTTAGGGCTATAATTTTGGCAAAACAAGCTGTCAGGACTTCCTCAACTGTGTGATGTCACAAAACCTTGAGATTTCTTATAATACTACATTATGACATTTATTTTTGGTTCTTATAAGCAAAAAGATGGATCGACACTTCATGTGCCTTGATTCTATGTTGAGAGCCATTATTTGAACACTGGTGTTAGAAAATTATGCTTTTTCAAGAACACCCATGCTGTTTTAAACACCTCTATTATGAAGGGGAAAAGCTAGGTAAAGAGCTCCATTCTGTTCTTTGATTGGCTTTAAGAGATTGCCAACTGCCCACGCCGATTACAGGTTTCTCTTCCAGTTGCTGCAGCAGGGAATCTGGCTACACTGTATACATGTTGCACCTAGGCAGGCTTGGCAGGAAGCAACACACCAGGAGGAGGGGAGGTTGGGTGGGCAGGAGGAGTGGATCATTCTCCTCCTCCGCAAAAGAAAACAGTGAGGGGAAGGAGTGAAAAGCAAATCTCAGCGGCAGGTTATTAATCTCCACTGTGCTCAAGTGGAGGCTCGGGCTCTGCTAATGTGCCGGCCTCAGGTAGAACCGAGGGGGTGATGGGTTCTGAGCGGTCAGGGGCCTGCACCCTGGACCGGCCTCGGTTAAACACAAAACCTGCTGATTACAGACGCAGGGGCGGTGTCAGCGAGTTCCGGTTTGTTATTTAGCTCCACATTAGGTGGCAGCCGGAGGAAACGGCGTGGGCGGCGGGAACAACCTTGAAGAGGCAGACGCTCATAAAACAAAAGCGCTGCCATTAAGTTGTCATAGACTCTAACTGATACACATCTGATGGTCGCTGCAGGCCTCAGACACAACTATTCAGCTGGCTCTCCATCAACCAAAACAGGCAAATTGACTGTTACTACCCATGTCTTTTGTTGTCGTGCGGGGAGGGGAGCGTGTGGCGCCGAGATCCCCTTGCAGATTTAGAGCCGTTGCTTTACGGCGAGGGGACAAAGAGGGTGGTCTCAGGGTGCTGTGTCCTCATCCTGTCAGTGGGGTTAACTTAAAGGGATACCAACATTTTTTTTTTACGTGTCTTGCCTCACTCCCAAGGCCATGACCAGCAGATGGACACCATTCTTTCGACTGTGCGTGCAGTAACAAGGGAGATAGAGCCGTATCGCCCATGATTAGCTTTGCTCAAACGCTGGAAGTGTATAGGTAGTGTTAGCCTGCCGAAATCAGCAGTCAGAAGCGTCCAGCGTTTGAGCTAAGCTAATTACAAGCGATACGGCTCTATCTCCCTTGTTACTGCACGCATAGTTGAAAGGATGGTGTCTACAGTATCTGCTGGTCATGGACTCAGGAGTGAGGCAAGACACGAAAAAAAATGTTGGCGTATCCCTTTAAAACTAAAGAAATCAAACCGCTTCAAGTGCTCTCTCTTCCTCTTTCTCTTTACTCCGTCGTTCTCTACACTCCACGGAGCTGCCTGGGTGACTGTGCAGCGAGTTTGTCCCACACATTCATCACTGCCACCCGAGCCGGAGGGATAATATATTCCTCTGCTGGCTGCACACATTACTCATCTTTATATGGGAGAACAGGGGTGAGGTGGTGGGATGGTGGTAGAGGACAGGGGGTGGGGGGGGCTTGTTTAAAAGGGGGTGGGGGGCCATATCTGAATTTTTCCATTGCTTTCAGTTAATGGAAGTCCACTCCAACACTGTCCCATCATGCTCGCCGCACTTCCCGTTCAATACACTTCTACCAACAATAGTGACTTTCCACAGAAAGTCACTATTAGGCACAGAGCCAGGCACAAACTAAACCTGTCAGGAACTGCTGAGCAACTCCGGAAAACAGTATAATGACTGAAAATCAAAAATTGAACGTGGATATTTAGCAACTGTCTCATTTTTCAGCTTTTCAACATATCTTGCAATTCCCTTACAACAACACTGTTGGGACTAAACCAATTATCAAAGTGACATGAGCGCTAATTAATCATTCAATTTCAAGATTTGTTTCATTCAGACATGATTCAATGTAAACATTCAGAAGAATACCATAGAGAATGTTGCAATGCAGATCAGTTGCAACAAATTGAAAGATAGAATTATGTAGCGCCAATATCTTCATAATTTGATCCAATTTCAGTTTTTATTTTGAAGGTGGGAATGCAACTCTTTTGTGAAATCATAGAAAAGTTACTCAGAGACTGTTTGGACCAGACCAACCAGACTTTAATGCACTTACATCTAATTACGTCTTCTCAGTGTAATTTAATTAAGATTACATTTAGATATAATATTTGAGCATGTGTAAATCTGAAATGAAAAATTCAAATATTGCATTTCTCTATACTCTAAACCAGATATAGACTTATATTTCACAAAAAATGTGCTTTGAACTCCCCATACCTTCGCTTCCATCCTACAGTATCTATTTTCAAATGAAAGGAAAGAACAACACAAGTAATACCCTTAACACTCCATGTTCTCGGTGCATAATTGAATAATTATAATTGCGTTAGAATCAAATAGCCGTCTTAAGGCGAGCACTCCTGACAAAGGCTCCTTTAAAGGTAATGAGCAAACTTCCAGGAGCGAGTGATGAGCGTGGGGGAGGTTTGAAAGCTGCTGTCTGCAGTGCCGCCAGGTTTCTATGCAGCAGCGGCAGTCACTGAGGTATAGGTGGAACCACTAGGGAGCCACAGGAGTAATTCATTGCCACTGCAGATGTTCAAACAGTCAGAGTGCATCGATCCCGCCCTCGCCCTCCTGGAAACCCAGCCGAGCCGAAAAGGGGGGTAGGGCCTCTTTACCAAGACTGTTCTCCAGGTATGCAAGCGCTGGCCCTTTTTTTTCCTGTGGACCATCAAAAGCTGACACTTTTACTCTTCTTTGGGTTTCATCTTCATCTCTATTACACTAAGGCCCAATCCCATTTCACCCCTTGGCCCTACCCCTTACCCTTACCCCTCCGTTTTGCGCGTTCACCTGCAGGGGTAGGGGTGTCCCAATTCCCCTTAGGATGGAGGGGTAGGGGAAAGGGGTAGGGCTATATACCCTTCCAACGGAGATTTTTCAGAGGCACACTCCAAACGGAGGGGTATGAAGAGTTTCCCAGAATGCATCTGGCGGCAACCGGCAGTGATGGCTGTAAAGTGAAAAGCTGTTTTATTTCTCACTGTAGCGCTATTATTACGTCATTTTATTAAGTTTTAATTTTTTTTTCTTGCGAGCAAGTAGCTGTTAAGGTCCCAAATGTGCGGTTAGTTTATCCAAATGACGGCTAGTTAGAAGTTTGCTCCAACGTTTTTTCGGAGAAGCGAAGCTCCAGGAGGAGCAGCTCCTCACAGAGGCAGCAGCCGGTCTGCCGGCTACATTATGTCCTCGTCCCGGGAGAAAAGACGATCGCTAATTAACTTACCCGCAGGTTTTTAGAGGTTTACTACTGGCTTATTAAATTCTTTTTAGCATATAAATATTGGTCTCATTGATGAAATCTAACAATTGTGGCAGGAGCATTAATTTATTTGAATGAAAAGTGAAGCTCTGTGTATCAGACAAGCGCTGGGTTCTGTACTTACAGAAATCACCACGTTTACATCAATAAATAAATGTTTTACAAGCCTGCATTAAGTTCTATCTTATATTTATCAAGTTATATGGTACACGGCTATTTGATTTCTGGCAAAAGCTAACCGCATCAGCTTACGTAAAGCCAGTGGAGATTACATGATGACGTATGTGACTGTTGAAGGGGTGTCCCAATTCGTAGGGGTTGACTTTCTACCCCTACCCCTTGTAGCTCAGTTTCAAGGGGCAAGGGGCAAGAGGTAGGGGTAGGGGTAGGGGTAAAAAAGAGAAATGGGATTGGGCCTAAAACTCAGTTCAGTAGGAGCACTTCTTCCTGCTTAATCAAAAGGCGTTACATTTCCTCTCACAGGTCCGAGGTGGATACTGTCTTTTCCCTCACACCTGCTGTGGGCAGATGGTGTGTTTTTTAATCTACTTTAACAACACAGGAGCGTCTCTCGGCGATCTGGCTCTTGTAATTTGAGGTAAACTATGCTACATCTGTTCGATGCAAATCCAATATATGCCGGTGTTTCCTAACCAAGCTTTTAGAAGATCCCACCCTAGACAACAACAAGACTACTTGAACAAGTTTCCTAAAGAAAATAAAATGTATTGTTTTATAAAACTGCATCCGGCAGTATAGGCTACATATGAAATTGAGTTTCATTTATATGCTGATGACTATCTTGTTTTAATGACCAAGGAATCAGGCAAAAAGGAAGACCCAGCATTGAACTCTTGGATTTAGGGTCACTGCACTCACTTCACACCTAAACAACAGTCCACTTGTTATGAATAGGAAACCTCATAACAAGGCTTATATTATAACTGATGGTAGTGTTTTGTTGCCATGTAACATCTAATGGACCTTGAAATTAGTGGTAGCAGAGGGAAAAAGTGATATAAAATATAGAACAAGTCCAGGTGAGGAGAAGGTTGAGATAGGTCAACAAAACACGGGAACATCATCCTATATTACTAGTGTTACCATAGCAACAGACATTGGTAACTACCAAACCAAATGATGTGTTTGAGTTTCATTTACTTGGATGATTTGAAGGAAACAAAAGAGAAAAAAATGACATTCGGGGCAATGTTCCCTCTAATTTTCAAAACTCCTGAGCAGAAATTCAACTGCCCTGATGACCTGCTTGAGCGACTGTGCGCAAAAGCTCAAGCATACACAGTACGTCCACATGCTGGTCCTATGGTGCTATATTGGCACTAGCATTCTTGATATATAATGATTAATAACAGATTATTTTGACAACATTACCTACATAATATTGTATTTATTTTATTTTTATTCTATTTTTGGCAAAACAGATTTTGCATTTATTGCCATATGAATGTCAAAAAATATAACATTTATATAACATCAAGTTGATGTCATCAACTCTTGGCACTAGCATTCTTGATATGAACAGTAATAATAGGCCTAATTCTAAAGCAAAAACTTAAATTGTAGCTAGTTGCACTTTACAGACCACAGTGCGTCTGTGTCAGCGTGTCTGTGTGTGTGCGTGAGTGTGTGAGAGAGAGCTTGCAAAATTTGTAAGGAACTGTAACTGTTATTTTTTGCCAATGGGCTCCAAACAATGAAAGAGAGGGATGGAAACATATTGTCCACTCCACACTTTCCCCTCTGAAAACTCGCCTTTCACTGTCTTGCAAACGACTCGAGTCTCGGTTGAAAAAGAAAAAAATGTTGCAGACTTTTACCTTGTTCACCTTGTTCCCTCGTCCATATTTGTACTGTGACCACAGACTGTGACAGCCACTCCACTTTCAACGACGTGCGTTCTTTCTTTACTTTTCCGGCAATCTCACAACCCTCCCGTTTAGCCATGACTGAATTGCTATGCAATAACAAAAACGCCACAACAGCTGCGTCATAACACATTGATTGGCTGTCAAGCTAAACAACTGCTGCGTATTGCCTGGGCAGCGCCTCGTGGGCTTGTTTTTTGGCTGACAGCACCCTGTCACCTGTCACTCATTGTAGTGATAAACGCCCACAGAGGTGTATATTCACGGTTTAGGTAATACGTTTCACAATTCGAGGTGCACATTAGGGAGAAATAAACCGTAAACTAGTCGGGGATATTCAAGTGCACAACTTTTTTTGTCTTCTGCGCAAAGAGGTGGGGAGCAGTGTGCAATTGCGCAGTAAAACACCTTAGAGGGAACAGTGATTCTGGGCAAATATGAAGATAAATATGCTACACATTATGCTCACACATTATTTCTCTATTATGGTTTGATAGAGTGGCTTCTGCTAACTCATGCAGAAGAATGCACAGTGGAGATTATATCAAAAATGACGCTCAGGAGCAACATCCGTAAAATAAATAATAAAAAATATAAACAACTCGCCATAATAACCTGATTCAGAAATGTCACTGCCTTTTTTTCCTGGCACTTGTGTGTTGGGCCCCCGGAAGACAAATGATGTCTTTTTACTGTAATGTCTCCTGTGGCTTTGTCAACCTCCAGTCATGTGTCAGTCCCCGAGGAGGGGGAAAAAAATCAACTGCAGTCTTTGGTTATTACCATGCAGAGGAGTGAAATGTTAATAGAAGGAAGAATAAAACATGTTGCCACTGATGAACAAATTTCTACTGTCAAAACAACACGGGTTAGCGCTCATGCTTCGCTGAGCAATGGAAGAGGACGGAAGGGAATGTAGAGAGGGAGAGAGGGACATTTAAAAAATGTAATTCATCAGAGGAGGTAAACTAACATGCAGTGCTGAACTTAGATCAGTTGGCAAAAAAAAAAAAAAAAACAGGTGAGAAAAGGATTATTAGGCCCTCCTTCACGTCAAGAGGCGCCCTTAAGCCTCGGTAAAGATCCTTTGTAACAAAAATGAAAAGCTTAGACGAGTGCACTCAATGCACTTCAGGGGAGGGGAAAAGAGAAGAAAGCAGAATAGAGGGGTCAGATGAAATTGATTTTAAAAAAGAGGTTTTATGTCTGCTGTCATGCACAATTGGCAGGTTTTTATTATTAAGAGGGGGGGGATACCTTTATTTTGGTCACCATCTGCGCCTTGTCTGTTTGTGTTGGCCCCTGGTGTTGAGGAGAGAAGTAGAATAAGCGGAAATGTTTGAAAAGAAAAAAAAAGTTTGTTTTTGTAACAAAAGGTTTTTGTTTTTTTTTAAAGGCCGTTGTATGGTAGCCTAGAGGGGCAAAAAACTTGCAGTTATTGCTAAGCTATTTCACAAACTTCCTTCGCAGATAGAGGCTTTCCATTTTCTTGTTTATGTGTAAATGCACAGTACTAGCATCATTTCACCTAAAAACTAGTCACTATCCAGAAGCCTTTTAGCGATAGCGGCGGTGGGGGGGAGCGGGGCGGCGATGGCCACGATGATGGCGGGGGAGCTCTCCATGGTTACTTAATCGAAAGTCTCTTGAAATGTCAAACAAAGAAGAGAACTATGGACTGTGGAAGCTTGAATGGCCAAAATACAAGAAGTTATGACGTGAACCATATGTTGCGGTGTAAAAAAAACAAAAAAAAAACGACTGTTGATTCGGTGGAAACCTGGCATAACAGGCGGGGTCCCCACAGCATGCGGGGGTATACTTTACGGCCCAGCTATTAGCCTAGCTGAGCATTAAAAAAAGGAACCAGCTAGTTAAGCCCCATCCAGATTCTATGCATCAAAGCCAAGTAAACAAAAATATCAGTTGCAAAACATCAATTAAAATAAATAAATAAATTTGCAATGTGTACTAGCATCATTTCACCTAAAAACTAGTCATTACCAGAAGCCTATTAGCCTAGCTTAGCATTAAAAAAAGGAACAAGCTAGCTAAGCCCTGTCCAAATTCTATGCATCAATGCCAAATAAAAATACCAGTTGCAAAACATCAATGTAATAAATAAATAAATATGCAATGTGAATATAATGTAATGACTCATTTAGAATGAGTGCAACATGAAGTTCAAATATCTGAGACTGACAGTCTCTGACAGACTGTTATTCCAAGTTGAGTACAAAGACATCTGGGCTAACAAAAAGATATATACAATATTTATGTGTGTGTGTGTGTGTGTGTGTGTGTGTGTGTGTGTGTGTGTGTGTGTGTGTGTGTGTGTGTGTGTGTGTGTGTGTGTGTGCGTGCGTGCGTGCGTGCGTGTGTATACATATATTAGGGTTAGGGTTAGCTCAGGTCTGACATCTTACAACTCAAACCTGTGACACGTTATGCAAGATTAATGGTGAGTGCACATATCCAAGGAGTGAACCTTTAAAGTAGAGGAAGTAATATGTTCTTATTACTCCAAGTGCTGCTTTACTATAATTAAATGAATCAATTGTGATCAAACTGAGGGCTTTTGCTGAAGAAACACAGCCCATTATCTGTGCTACCCCAACAGCCATTGAGCTCTTACACCATACAGAATGTGTAAGTAGCAGTCCTGTGGCTGCCCTCATGCTGTGGCGTTCACTGATCAGCAGAAAGTGTAGAATAACGAACAGCATGGCTCACAATGTGACAACATGGCTGAGATGGTGGAGCGTTCACACAATGTAGAGAACAAAGTCCCGCAGACATGGACCGACATCATATCAGTGTGTAATCCAGTCGACCGTGAACAGCCCACATCTGCTCAGGCTGGGTACACACACAACCAGATAAATGCATGACATACATGCAAGTGTCAATAAATCACAACACATTCACACCCGTGTGAAATCAATACTTCATAGTGGTAATAATATATAAACCAATTTTATACAGCCAGAGTGCATGAGGCTGTTATCAGCACAGATGCTGACTGGCATGACCTTTGCAATGCTTTAATACACAGCAGCTACAACAGGCAAAAAGAAGGCCCATATGTTACATTATAACAGTGATTGGTGTAAATACAATAAAATAAGCAGTAGTAGTAGTCATCATAGTAATAGTAGGATCCCTGTGCCAAAACACCATCTGGTCTCTGGTCAGTTAGTAAGAAGCATTTAAGCTTAGCTTCATTTAAATACAGGCAAATCTCGTATGGAGGATTTCAAGTGCCTAAAATTTACCACACAAATTACACAAAACGTGGTAGAATATAAAGAAATGATAAAAATCCGTAAAAAGAGCAATTTCTTTTTGGAAAAGTAATTAAATTATTATCATTTTTATTGTGGATTAGCAATTAACAATGTTTTTATAGCAGTAAAATTAGCATTATTTTTAAAGTCATTAACTGATATGTTAACCAGCAGGAAGCAGGTTAAAACAATATTTTTGATCTCATTCATTAAAGCCTTATCATTAATTATTCATGGCAACAAAAACTAAATTGTTTTTCGAATATCTTGAAGCACAAATTAAACAAAATGAAATAATGAAAGGGATTGAAACATTTGTTAAAAGGACAATTACTTAGTTTTTTTGACATTTTTATTTCTTTTTGGAGGCTTTTTCAGAAATGGCATTGTTTTTCTTTTCTTTCTTTTCTTTTTTTTTTTTTTTTTACAGATTAATGTAGTTTATTCTTACCAATTCTACAATTCTTTATGGCAACAAACCCAAAACCATGAATTCCTAAAGTTGATGTGAGTTGACTTCACTTCCTAGGACACATCAAGGCAGTGTAGCGCAGATCTGGACAGCAGCCGACACAGAATCAAGCGGAAGTGCTGACTTTACACCCGACAAAATTACATAATCACTCGATGTGTTTGGCAGCGAGATGCGAGTAAATAAAAGTGAGCAGCGGTTGGTTCAGAAAAATGCACTCTTCAAGCTGCTCCCTCTCTATGTTTCCCTTGGTTTACTTCATTTTATCTTTGCCCCTGTAAAGTGCTGCGGAGAGTGTTTTAATTTCAGGAACAGCTTGCACAAAAAGCTTGAAAATTCACTCTATAGCTTTTGGAAGCTTTGGAATAAATCACGACTGCTGCTGAAACATTAAGCCGTGGAAGAGCATGCGAAGGGAATAGGCAGATTTTTTTTTTTTTTTTAACATCCGAGTGTTGAGACGTAAATGCTGGAGATGTCGACAATTAAAAAATGGAGGCGAGGCAGCCTTGGTTTTGTATTATAGCCCCCTGAGGAAACATCTTCTCTCTGATTAATTCACTATCCAGCTGCATGCCACCTCCCCAGTCAGCCCTGCTGTTCCTGCAGAGCCTGATAAAACCAGCCTTAGCACCTCAACACTCTAATATCTAGCTTCTCTCTTCATGCACAGCCAGTACCTTCGTTCGTCAGCTTGGCCCATGCACTGAGGTGAGATCTAAATGAACATTAAAGCTGCTGCAGGCAATTTTAGACAAATTTAGGCAATTCTGAGCAACAAGAGACAAAATAAGACAAGAACATCAACATTACAACATTAATTTCACCTTAAAGGGCCAACGAGGAGTTTCTATTCGGTTATAAAACAGGCTCACGTTAATGTGGATCAATCTACGCTACCCACACTTGTTAATGGCTCCATTTTCGATCAATATATCGTTTTGTCTCTATCATTAGCTTGTTATTATTAGTGGTGGCGGAAATGCTGGTCGAGCCGACCAGCGTTTCCTTACTTTCAGTTTCGCGGACTTAAATGAGAATAACGGGCAGCGTTATGGTCGGAACTACGACGGTAACTGAACCTCTTTGAACCTCTGACTTTAATCCTTGATGAATGAAAACATGAGTCCGTCTTGCGCCGGTGGAGGAATTCTACGGTGCGCGCGGAGGCAGCGTGAAAACAACTGAGGTTTAACTCATAACCTCTAACACTAAGAACCGTCTCCTAACTCATGGAGCTAATTGGCAGAAGGTGAGATTTGCTGTGTGGCTGTACAAATGTATTTAGCCAGTCACTGGTGACAGCAGCTGTCGAGGCAGATTTCAAACAGCTGTCAAAATCTCCAAAATTCTGTTATCAAGACAAAAATGTGAAAATACATATTTTGCATTTTTAAACATGGAAATGTTGGTCACTTATCAAATCAAATCAAACTTTATTTATAGCACTTTTCATACACAATGTAACACAAAGTGCTTTACACACAAAAGAAAATAGAAGAGAGAAAACAAAGAAGGACATACTGTAGAAGAAACCATTACAAATAAAGCCCCTCCCTCCCACCCCCCATACTGCACACGTTCACATGCATACGCACACACAAACTCACGCTCACGTACACACACGTGCACAGATACACACGCTCACACACTCACACTTATAAGTGTCATCGGTGAAAGACTGATGTTTAGAAATGCCATTCTTACGTTGACTGCAATCGTTCCCATTGGAGCAGAATTCAAGATGTTTTACAAAATTCTGATATCTTCCAAATGTTATCAACCATTTTGTCATTTTTTCAGGAAGATTGAACATGTATTTAACAAGAATTGGCTAACAGTCAAACGATTTCATGCACTGTAGGCTCAGTTTTTCAAATATTAAAAAGTTGGGTGGTATTTTTGTGGAGGGCAGTCTGAAGATGCGATGTATCAAATTTGATGTCAATTGAGCCACACTGGATTAAATCGTACAAAAGCTTCTCAAGTATTGGGACTACATTTTTGCAAAACTGCAGCAGGTGCGATTGGTTTGTTAAAGGTCCCATGTTATGCTATTTTTCAACTATTTCATATGGTTCTAAGTTGTCCAACCATATTGTTTTCAGAGTGTATTGTCCCCAAATCAATCTGCAGCTCTACATCTCAGTATCTCAAAGTGTCTCTCCAGAGCTCTCCTGAGAACGAGCCATTTCTGTGTCTGCACCTTGAAATGCAAATGATTATGTGTAAACCATGTCCACTCCACAGCTGTCACGGGGAGAGGGTGTGGTTTTCACTACAGGTACATGTGCCAATGTTGACATTGGGACAGCAGGGGGGCATTGATTTCCGAAAAGAAAAGAAAAAAAAGTTTATGAGACTCGCATCTTGTCTGAAAAAATATTACTGTTTCACTGTGACAGAAGGAGATCGCCTACATGGTGAGGCTCCTACAGCCATCAAACTGTCAAATAAATAAAAAAAACAAGTGAAACTGAGGAGCAGCACAAACTGTAGGCTACACTGTTATGGACTGATGAGAAGTTACCGGAGAATATTGACATGGTTTTGCGCCGGGAGAGGAGACTTCCTCGTTCAGATCAGGTTTAGATGTCTCTCATTCCGTGATGAGGACCGCTGCGCTGATGAGAAGCCGTATCATGCCAATATTGTCTGGTCCGCGGTTTCATTTTTAATGACAGCCGGCTGTTTTTCAGTCAGTGATTCAAAATGATCATCTGCCGGCCGCGGTAGCGGTCCGCCGCTTCTCCCGTATCTACGGTTCATGTGAAATGACGGACGGACGGACGAGGGGGGTGGGGGTGGGGGGGTGCGACTGTCGGTGTTCAGGAAATGGCTCACCGGGCGGAGCTCACGTTTTTCCAGACTTGCCCAGGGGGAGGATAAGGAAGTACCGGGAGGTGGAGTCACTTGAGTTCAACACATCCTGACGTCAAGTCTCCCAGCACTTTCAATTTGCCCTTCGCGTAAGCCCCGCCCCCCTTGGTTACTGTTGCCATGCCGGGCAAGCTTTCACTCCGAGCCATGCTCCTGGCAATGTTTGATATCGATTTCAAAGGAAATATCAGCAAATTTCGCGCCGGAGGATAAAACATATGTTCAACGACACGACTGGACAACATACAGAGCAGAAGTAGGGCTGGTAACTTTACCGTCTATCAACCCACCACGAAGATTTACGTCATCTCACTGGTTGTCAAACTGCAAGTTTTTGGGCGATTGTGAACCACATACGGCTTCCGCTGCAGTTTTTTTTCTCCCACCACTGTATCAGTCAGTGAAAGCAGTCCCTGCCTGGAGGATCCCTCGCCTGAAAGCCCAGGTAAATGCCCCAAAAGTACGGCTTTGGTACAGCTGTCATGTCGGAGGTGAACGTATGTTTATCCCCATATTTACACTTGTTCAAGTCGAACAAAAAGTCCGATCGTATCTGAACATCTCTATATTGCTGCTGCCACCGCCGCTGTAGCAGCAGTAGCAGCAACAACAACAATATCCTTCTCTACAAACGTTTTGTTTTTCGTCCCAGGAAATGTAATGAAGCTTGCCAGGCCTATGGTTACGGGTCAGGTGACGGTTGCTAACGTATGATTGGTCAATAGCGGTTTTAGGGCGGAGTCCGCGAAGGGTCAATTCGCTCGTTTGGAGACACGATCTCAAAAAAGTCTAACAATCAATTACGGGAGTGAACAGACTTTTTTCACCTTTGGGCGTCATAGAAAGCCCACGGGAACACTTAGGACCACTACAAAACCTCTAGAAAGTGGATTTTGCATAATAGGACCCCTTTAAGACTTTTTAAGTTTTTAAATTTAGACACTTATTGTGCCCACTCTCCACCCACAAGGATTATGACATGTCTGTTCTGATATCTGAGAATATCTGGGGACTGGACCTTTGTGCAAAGTTTGGTGATTTTTCATGTATGAGAGGTAGGATTTCTTAGGAAGAAGAAAAAGAAGAAGAAGAGGAAGAAGAAGAAGAAGAATACTGACAATGACAATAGGGTCCCAGCAGCATAGGCTGCCTGGCCCCTAAACAGAAACGCGATGACAATGGAGTGGTTTGAGAGTGCTCAGAACCAGACCGTAGTGGATTGCCTCTTTCAACTTCAAATCAGATGACAGACAATAAGCAGTCTCTTAATCTGTCAACCCACTCGAGGTGCGGTAAAACTATAAATCTGTCCCTGATCCTCGGCTGGCAGGATATTTTGACATTACACCAGATTTCTGAAAAGGCCAACTTGGGGGATATAAAGATGACGGGCGGCAAGGGGAGCTGTAACTGGGATAGACATGTCACTCCCCACAGAGTGAGAGACTGTGGAGAGATATTATTATGACTCTTTTCTCCAATCGCTCTTCAGACTTTGTGTTTCTCTATTTGCAATAACAGGATGACTGCAGTACATTATCTACATCTACCAAGTGCTCTTTGGTCCATTTAACAAGCAAGGAGTGTTGAGCAAGCCTCACATTTTCTTTTTTTTGTGATGGACAAAACCTCGTAACTCCACTTGAGGTGGTTTTAATGTGTGTTTTTTCCGACAGGTTCACCTCACCTCAAGCACACACACATACACACAGGCTCCCGTTGCTTTCAAAAATCCATTAAAATAGCTTAGAGACGTAGCACTGCCTGGACTAATGTAGTGCATCATGTTTCACAATGCCGGCTCTGATGAAAACCTTTCAAAAACCCTGTTGGATAAATGGATGAAGTCATGGTGGTGATGCAGAACAGCGGTCTATTTTGGAGGCTGCAGGAAAGTTGCCATTTGGGGAATAACAACCTATTACGAATTTAAGTACTGCCACGTAAAGGATTTGTACATAGTTTGTAATTAAGTTGGTTATTTAAACTTTATAAATCACATAAGACCCTGACTAATACTCATAGTAATGCTGCATTAGCATCAAAACAAAGTAGGCTAAATAAAAAATGATAATACATAAGTAGTCTAAGAAAAAAAGTGGATAAGTCAGGGGCCCACTTTAGTATTATTTCAGTCCCCAGAATTCCTAGCTACGGCCCTGGGGCTCACTATTTAGTAAGATCAAGGTAAGGCATGCTATGCTACTATTAATTAGGACTGTCTATTTAGCAAGATTAAGTTATTGGTTGCTACTCTACTGCTAGTAAAAATCTTCTTCTAATCTAACAAATTAAACTGTTTTCCCATTCAGATGCTAATCGTGGTTAATTGCTAGTAACTTGACAATTATATTTTTTTGTTAAAACTGCCTACAATTTATATAGTGTATAAACCATCCATCAATCCAGTATAAGGGTAGTCTAGTTGTAAAGTGGTACCACTTTCAAAGGTCAAGGTCAAAGGTCAAAGGTCTTTATTTATCAATTTGCTTCATTCCAGAGGATGTAACAAAATGAGACAACGTTTCTCAGGGACTCAGTACAACACATATACACCCCCCCTCCCACCTCCATTTCCCCCACACATACTCGCTCACTTATAAAATATAAAAATAGATTACACCAATATGGGTAGTTTAATGTGGAATATGGGTAGTTTAATGTGGAATGACAAAGTCTATCAATTGTGAATGATACCATACAAATGAATCTTAACCATCATTGTGGTACTGGTACTTGTTTATGTATGTTATGTTTAGTTACATGCATAAGAAACGACAAATAAAAAGTGTAAATTCTTGTAAATAAGTGAGTAATTTCAATAATAGTTATGCTATTAAAATCCACATATAGTATGAAGATAGATAACCAGGTTTCTACATAAGCTACTACTTCAATTATTTTTTATTAACATGATTAGACCCACCCACTGGAGAGAAACTCCATCAGTGCAACAGCCATTGAGCACATTACAGGTTGTTTCGTTCAGTCATTTACTTTTGAAATGAAAAGCCTGTTATTGCATGTTGAGCTTGCATCAGGGAGCAGAGAAATTAGAAATAAAGTCTTTGCCTCTAGTGTGGGCCTGCTTCCGTAAGCCTGCTTCTCGCTGTCATTCTGGTAAATAAAGCCACTATTAGAGAATTCATTGCTATGGTTTTCAAGTGATGCTCCCTGCAACAGAAAAGTGAAATTATATTGGGACATTTTACATGCTGCTGCCTTATTAACAGTAAAAAGGATTTTGTGTTTGCAGCCCATTTCATTCTCAGACACCTTTTATGTTTCGAGTCCACTGTTACAGAGGTTTTCATCACTGGATGGAATTTATTCGACAGAGTATACTTAATTTAATAAGGCAGCTGGGCAAACTACATCTGAAAAGTTTAAGATGTGGTTGAAATTGTAAATATAATTTTGTCAAACTTCTAATATATATTCAAGGTCAAACACTTCACTGATATAATTCATTGCAAACTTAAAGCTGATTCTTAATTATATGAATAAGGCTCAATTGTCACAGCAGCAGAGACTATGGATGGTTGCACTTTTTCTTATTCATGTTCCTATATTTTCTTGATCTATTTGGATTAGACCATTACACATTTTTACACATTACACTTTCATCTGTCATCTGTCTTTATGCATGACTACATAGGACATATCATTCACAGTACTTAATTAAATGGAAGAATTCAGAGGTGCAACTGGCATCAATCGTGGAGATGGTTGCAACACAGATCAGCGGCAATTGCGAAATATAAAAATACATTAAATTTAAGTTATATTCTGAATTTAGAACTCTGTAAAATATGCATTATATTCTTTATTTTTACCACAATTTAATAGTGGTATTTATTTATTAATATTTTGGAACAATTAAAGTTCGGATGTTGCAACTGATCCTAGCCCTGGGTGTGGTTGCAACATATTAAAAAGACATTACATTTCAAACAGCAACAAGTGTAATTTGGAAAGTGTGCATTTATTCAGTCACTTGTACAATAATGAAGAATTACTGTTGAAAATCACTGTTGCAGGTTTTTTTTTTATTTGGCTACTTAACTAAAGGAGTTGCAACCTGTTGAAAGTGCCCCCAACGTGATCGACCATGAAGCAACATCATGTGCTAGCCAGGCTCACTGTCCTTGACATATGCTATAGAATGATGCATCAAAACGATGATTCAAACTAAATCAGTATTGATTCATTCAAACAAAAGGTCAGGACATAGCATGTTTGCAATTGGATGAGTAAGATTTGTTGCAACCATCCTCAGGACAACGCAGGACTGAAACTGAACTGAAAATGCTGCTACAAACTACAACAAACACACTTTTGGCTGGGGCTAGCCCTGCAGGATCACAGCATGCCAGTGGGGGGCAGGGGTGGCAGTCGCCCCTCCCTTGTGGCTCAATTGTTGAAAAACGCGTGCTAGAGTGCCCCCTGGGAGCCAAAACACACGTTTAAGTGCCCTCTTCGAAGCCAAAACACATGCTAAAGTGCCATCATGGGGGCTAAAATGTGTGCTTAAGTGCCCTCTAGGAGCCAAAACGTGCTAAAGTGGCCTCTAGGTGCCAAAACGTGCTAAAGTGGCCTCTAGGTGCCAAAACGTGCTAAAGTGGCCTCTAGGTGCCAAAATGTGTCCTAAAGTGGCCTCTAGGAGTAGGAGCCAAAACGTGTGCTAAAGTGCCCTGTAGGAGCAAAGACGTGTGTTAAAGTGCCCTCTAGGAGCCAAAACACATGCTTAAGTGCCCTTTAGGAGCCAAAACGCGTGCAACACATGCTAAAGTTCCCTCTTCAGTGGCGAGGATGTGCTTTATGTGCTGTTTCTTTCCTTTTCGCCCCTGCCCTTCAAAAATCTGTGCACACCACTGCAGCATACAGCTCTACGTAACTATTTTCTGCTGTGCAGCTTGGCCAGAGCGGAACGTAAAATCCTGATTACTGACTTGCTAATACTGTTGGAAAAATGCACATAAAACAAATGGCATTACATGTACTGCAGTCAAGTACAATAACTTTTTTTTTCCGGGAGATTCTGAATCATTTGAGAAAAGCCCACTGGTGCAGGATTGTGAGATTATCCTTCTCCTGCACTTTTTAATCTAACATGTACTCAAGAGCTCAACCTAAATTTAGCACGGAGCTGTCAAAGATCTCAGCCAGACACACATTTAATGTGCCTCACTATCCCACACTGTCCTGCACTGCTTCCTAAAACAGCCTGCTCCCCCTGACCTCCCACCACTCCGGGTTATGTTTGACACACACTGCTTTTTTACGGGACACACTTCGAGGCCACTGCTGTGTAAAAAAAAGTGCTCGGCTGTTACGAATGTCACACCCACTCCAAGTAACAAGTGCTCACTCAAACAAGGGAGTTTAGAAAACAAGCCATTATGGACGAGCCTTCAACCTGAGAGCAATACAAAAGCGTACACTCTGAGCTTCTTTTTATTTTAATTTTACATCACTCTTGGTTAACAGCACTCCTCTCAGCTGCAGCACAAAGCAAAGCTCTCAGCACTTTGACGAGAGCTTCTGCAGTTCCTCTATTTTTTTGGCTGAAGCATTGTTCGCTGATTAGACTGCTGGCGAAATCAAGGGATCCATGAAGAGCTCCCATGTAATTACGAGGCAACAAGTTTAATTCCACCATCGTGCTCACCGCAAAAGGTTACGACACATCGATTCCTGGAAACACAATAAAAATACACTGTAAAAAAAGTACTCTTCCACATCCCTGAATAAAGCTCTGTCATGTCAAAGTGATTTTAAGAATTATTCTCAATAGCTAATCATTTTTTCATTATTTAAAGAAACAAAAGCTCTTTGAGATAGTGTCACAAATGTTCAGCCTCGTGTTGGTGTGCACATTTGATTGACAGCTGCAGAGAATAAAAACAGAATGACTACACCATTAACTGATAAAATTGTATATGTTATAAATAATTATGTTATGGTATGTCAAAAAATGTGATTTCAAATACTGCAATTTTCCAATTAAATGTAGGAAGCCTCTACTTTCTATTCTAATGATGACTGACCGAGTCAGTAAACACTCAGAGAAACCGAATCCTGCAAGATTGGATGGTCGGCCTAGATAGGCAGAGCCTGGGGCGTGGCTAAGATTAAGATATACTTTATTGGTCCTTGACAGGAAACTTGTCTTGGGCATGAGTGCTGACTAAGCCGCGTCTAAAAACCACACATACATTGTCGCATACACATCCACATACACGCTGATATCAATTACACATGCTCATCCATATACACACAACCATATTACAGAGCGTATCCTGCATGGTGTACACTTACAATAGTAGTAAATAAAAGGCCTTGTTACATCACAAAGTTAGGATGTGCGTTTTAGGGTGCACCCACACTAGGCAATCGTACCGTGCCCAAGCACGTTTGCTCCCTAAAGTCCGGATTCTATTGCTAGTGTGAGTGCAAGTGTTCCGTGCCTGAGCACGGCTCACTTCCCTGGCTCGGCACGGTTGGGAGAGGTGTGCTTGGGCACGGTACGCTTCATCACGAATGCCCACACATAATGCCCTGCGGAGTCATTCTCCACCACGTGTCTGCACCCGCGTGTCTGCAACCGCGTGTAAACAACGGTCAATTAACAATTACGTCGCGCCGTAAACATCGCTTATTGACGGCACTTTGACTAAACTTCAAGATATTACCATGACAACCGGCCAAACAATTAAAAAGCTCCATTCTTTCTGCAGTCAGAGCGCATCTGCCGTGTTGGTATATCAACGTGATGACGTCTGTGTCGGAGGCAACTCTGCTTCAGCACACTTGGGTTGGAGGTAGTGTGAGTGCGGGCCAGCAGGGGACATGGGAGGGGGGGCATTTGGGCTTCAGCACGGCACGGAACAACTGGCACTAGTGTGAGCTCAGTTTCAGAATACCGGCCGAGTGTATTTCTCTGTGGATTCAGTACACTGCACGCTAAAAAATGTTGGTTTATCTCTGTAACCCAATTTCTTAGTTGTTGGTGTTGAGTAAAATTTTTTGGGTTATTTTGCAACCCATTTTCAGGGTTATAGGGCTATGAATTTAACCCAATTCCTGGGTTGTTCAAGTAATTGGGTTATTTTTCAGTGAGTAGCCTAACCCATTCATTGGTTTAAGGGTTGGGTAATTCTGTGACTTAACCGGCCGGTTCATTTGAAAAATACTGTCCGCACACCACAGCTACATGTGAATATCCGTTATTTACTCTTTTTTTATGTAACGGCCAGAGCGCTATCACAACTGGAAAGCTGCTCTATAACCCAATATTAAATAGCCCAACCGGTTGGGTTAAAATAACCCAAAAAGGGGTTTGTCCTTATTTTCAACCAGCAGTTGGGTTAAAATTGGGTTATTTTTTAACCCAACTGTTTTTAGTGTGTGATTCCTTCACACTATTATAAAGGCAATAGACCTGCTGTTATATATGGCTTTTTTTTATAAAAAGCATATCTAACTCAACAATATTGGACCTTTAATTCCCCCACCCATACCCACTTATACCCATGTGATCAATTCTTTTGTCTTATAAGGGTTCCAGAAGGATCAGTTCAAGATAATACCCTATACTATGTTATTCAAGCTTAGACTTATTTATTATTACACCACTTCCCAGCATCACATGGCAATAAATCCTAATTATAGAAATAATTACAAGATGCAACCTTGACCCAGATTAGTGGCAGAAAATGGGTTTAGCCATTTAAAATGGTACACACGCTCATCTAGTCTATCTTTGAAATGAAGACATTTTCCTTATTCTGGTGGAATCAGAACAGGTCTTTCAAAGGTATAATATGTAGGAATTACCCCCATCTAGCAAAGCGGTTGCATATCGGAACGTATTCTTGATGTTGCATTCAGGTGAAATGGGGCAGACGTCAGACAGACAACAGACGCCGCATGTAACAGGATGAACAAGCATCTATGTAAACAAGTGGTCGGCCAGCACGAGTCAAAACAATACAGGCGTGACAATATGTTGTCTTGGTGATATTGTATTGTTTATCTGACCCACGTTTTACCGTCTTTTTCTCGTCAAGTAAAATGACATCCGAATGGTTTGCCGACGGCCGTCTGTCTGACTGCACCTGAATGCAACATCAGTGTCTCCACCTCCATAACTCAATCTTTCTTGGTAATGTTTGTTACTTGTGACTGATGTTCAAGGTAGATTTACACAAGTTTCACAACAGGAAACAATGCATTGACATAATGAAAAGAGGAACAAGACAGGAAGAAGACCTTCAGTTGACTTACCGTCTTCTGTAGGGACGTAGATGTTCAGGTAAAGGCAGTCCTCGCTCTGCTCCTGCACGTAGGTTACCAGTGTATCCAAGTTGGCGGTGAACCACACAGGGAGCATGTCGTTGAGTAAAAAGCGGTCCTCTAAGAACTGAGGACAAACCGGAGCAAACTGAGTAGCATTCCTGATCCCAGGCCAGGACATGGGGGGCTCCGGAGGCTGGAACCTCCGCTCACCCGTTGGCGCCAATGCATAAGGGATCCCCAAATACTGTTCCACCGGTCCCAGGATCTCATTGGGTAAAGTAACCTTCACACCCCGCAATTTTCCATGATTGGTGGTGACCACTGGCTGCTGCTGGGCGTGAACTGTCGCCACGCATAAGGACGTCAGCCCAATCCACAGCAGAAGGTTGCCCTTGGCGGCGGAGCAACACATCCATGAGGGACCTCTAGGCGTCGACATGCTCCCGCTGTGCTGAGCCTGAGTCTGGCAGGTCGTGGTTATGGTACCAACCTCGGGTCCTCGGTGAACCCCTCTGCCCCTCCACCAAAAACACTACCTGGCCCTCCTCAGGCTGCGAGCTGAGAGACGGAGCCCCCGCGAAACAAAGTAGGTTTCTCAAAGCTCCCCATCCTGAGAGCCGGCATGGAGATCGCTGTCGTGAGACTCCCTTGTCCCAAACAGGAGAGAGCCTAGGATGCACTCAGGTTACCTCGGCTCCAGCTTGATGGGGAATCCTGAAAGTAGGAGAGAAAAAGAGTTGTCAAATCGATTGCTAAGACATTTTATTCACCCATTCATTGTCCCTGAGGATCTCTTGGGTAACTTTGGGTCCTGAAACATCCCAACTACTTTTGGATGAACTGCAATGGAAGTTGATGCTTGCATTGACCCCCAATGGATGAGTCCAACACTTGTGATTTCCCAGAGGCACAAACAAACTTTTTTTTTTGTTCCTTATTAAACTGTCTGATGGATTGCTGTGAATCTTTGCACAAATCTCTGAGGGCACTCAACGTGAGCATGTCTCACATATCCTGTCATGTCTGAAGTTGGATAAAGTTCACTCACTAGTTTTGAGAACTTATACCCGATATGATCTGAGATGACAAAAGTGAATTTGAGTAACAGTATATGAACTCAGCAGGTTTTGCCATGTAGGCATACCTCGGCAGGAAGCATTGGACAAAACGCACAACTCTGAACTTCTGAAGTTTTGTTGGCATAAACTCAACCCTTTCTGTTATGTCTATTGATACAAAATGGAAAAATACTGCCAAAATTGATAAATTATGATGCACAATTGGGATTTGATACCATGCAAAGAACAATCATGGATAAAGCTGTAAGATTTGTTGAAGTTACCTTTTGGGTTATTAATCAATTGGGAAAATTAAGTAACAAACAAATCCAAATTAGAACAAACCACCATCAAATTTTGGTTGTTTTATGTTTATGTTTCTAAGTTTGTTCAGGTTGGAAGACTGGTTGGTAGATTGATACACTGCTGATAAGCAAATACTAAAAACTAAACGTTAAGGATAACCCTAACCCAACAACATTTATTTGGGACCAGCAGTGATGACTGAAAAAAGAAAGAAAAGAAATTAGGGTATAAAATGTTGCATCCATTATTTAATTTACTAACCCCAGTAGCTGTTGGAGCTAGCTTGACTACCAGCCATTGTACATGTTGTCCCTTGGATTAGCATTGTTTTTAGACACCACTACAATATTGTAATCAATGATTTAAAAAAAGCATTAAAGTGCTATCATTATGTTGTTACACAGTGTCTAGGAACATTCTTACAGAGCTGCTAGCATGAATGAAAACTCTTGTTAAAAGAATTGTAAAAGGCTGCAACTGAGGCCACAGTGAATTACTAGAATACTACTTGAATTATACTAGATTTTCAACATTCAACCAGATAACAACAAACAATTAAACTCAGAATTTTTTGTTTTGGGGAAAAAAATGTTCAAGGACTAGTGTAGGCCAACTGAGGCGTGAAGATTGGTTGAAATAATTTGATGGCTGTTAATTCTCAGGTTCCTCTCTGAGGGTTTTTTCGGAAAGCCCTTTGAATTAGAAATCTGCTCTGTGGGCTTGGAGGCGTCTCATGGACATTTGTGTCAAAACCAGATGGCAGGCAAAACCGTTAATTCAATTTCCTGTTGGAGCTCTCACCCCATTCCACTGCCCCCAGGTCTTAAGAAATTTTTTAAATATTTTTTTTTTCATATTTTAAGTGGTTGGGTTGAGGAAAATCCCACGCCTGACTGCTCCAATCCAAAAATGTTGATTAATTACCCTCTCACTCAAAAAAAAATACACTACATGCCACTCAAAGTCAGGCCAAATCAATTATTAAATCTCACGCTGACCAGCACTGACTCCTTTCTGATATCAAATATACATGAAAAAGCTGCATGAATAAATGAGTTGAATTCTGCTAATAGAGTCAAAGTACATGCCAATCTTTGTGAGCACGATTTTTTAAAACTAAACAGTTTTCAAACAAGGATTAGTGAAACAGAACAGAGTGGATTCAAGCTGTTCCCGACTGCAGCTGCGAGGATCTGTCATGTCGGCCTGTCTGCTCGGGAACACATCAGCAGAGAGACAGGAAAGTGGCTAACACGGTGTCATATTAGGGTGGCATCATAACCAGAGCTGGCTGTGTTTACTATCACCCAGAACAAGCTTTATTATATGCTGTTATCTACTAGGAATAGGACTGTCATAACATTGTGAGACTACTATCATCAAAGGTTATCTAGTTTCTGCAGTAAATGCAGCGATGTTTGTATAGTATTTGTCACGTAAGGAAGTTATTAAATTTAGACTTACAAGATATTTTAGATGGAATTACATTACGATAGATGGGGAATAGTATTGTAATATATGAGAGTGAGGGACAAATACACACAACCAACACAAAAATGTAATATGATGTAAATGCCCTGATATCAGTACGATATGTTGTATAACATACACAGCCCTGACATGAGAAATTGTAACTAAAAAATTAAATAAGTCTATATTTTAAGCTTGTTTGCACTGACCGGCAGAATAATTTCTCATGTCGGGGCTTTGATACAAGAGGGACATTACAGACGAGCAGTATGTATTTGGATGTTTTTTGGTGTGTCTTTTTGGACGAAGAAAAGTGAGCACCATTCACAACCATTACATGGACAAATACTGCTGCATGGACCCCCCCGTAACTCAGAGAAGGAACTTACACAAATTCGGACACTGAACAGTGTTCTGGGAAAATCACTCAGCCGCAGTCAAACAACAAAGGTATGTGTGAGGGTTTCAAAAGGTCAACGCTGGGATTCCACTGGATGCGGAACGATTCCGAAACGGGTCCGCTACGGAACGGCTGCGCACTCCGTCAACACACACCAGTTCCGTCCGTGATGTTGATTGTTGCGGCTCTGCCGCACAGCAGGAAAACGTGATCTTGCGATATAGCAGGTTTTAGTTTCCATAAAGTGAACCACAAAATCAAAAACAATTAAATTAATCCAGAGGAGTAGTAGAGAAACAACTCATGGCTTAATTTTACAATCACTATCTCCTTGTCCATGGTGTAAACAGGCGTCCCGGTTCGCGTCCCGCATCGGGCTGACCTTTCCTGCATGTCGTTCCCCTCTCTCTGCCTCCCCCTTTCCTGTCTATCTCTACTGATCTGTCAAATGATGTCTAAAAACCTCCGAGCTGCTGACTTCAGGCCGGTCGCTGCCCATTACGTGTTCAAGCAGGAAATATGGTCCGCTGTAAACATGGTGTATATTATTTTGAAAATTAACCGGGTGTTTTATTTTGTATTTTGCCCGCGATTTCCTGTCATACACGACCTGCAGCCGTTCCGCAGTCAGTGGAATTTCGGCGTTAGGCTCAAGTAAAATTGAAATTTGTAGGTAGAGGGGTCAAAAAGTGTTGACAAAGAGACCAAAAGTCAAACAGAAATTCAGAAACAGGCACAGTAGAACAAAGATGTGATCTATTGACTCACCAACGATACGCTGGGGAACACACAGGTGGAATGAACGCTGACAAAACAGCAGAGGGCAATGGGAAAAAACACTGAGGTAAAGCACAGAAGGGGTAAACGAGACCCAGCTGGAGCAATCACACACCAGTGAAACACATGAGGTAATCACAGGGGGTGGCAGCACAGACAGACACAATGCAGGCAATTTCAAAATAAAACACTTTAAAGGATAACTTTAGTTTTTTACAACCTGGACCTTATTTCTAGCATAAAATATGATCATTTACTCACCCAGACAACTTTGGTGTCATTTGGAGCCGTTTTGACGAAATTAGCCCCAGTGGAGCAGCGCGTATATCCGTATAATGCGAGAACACGGGGCACGCAATGCAGCCTCTAAATAACACATTATCCGCTGCCAAACTCGTTCATTTCGCCAATATTTTGTTATGATACACTACATCCTGCTCCTGTAGGTTGACTACTAACCTCTGATCTGGATGGCGTCATCTCGGAGCGCTGCCTGGCTCATTCTGATAATAATCATTTCGCTTTGGCATTTGGGTCCATTTTTAGCTCAACTAGCCGAAGCTTTAGTGAGTCCAGGGTGCGGAGAGGAAGCCTGTGGAAGCTGAACTTCATCCAGCTGCTCATTTTGTTCTGACAAGTCAGAAACACGCAGAAATGGACCATAGCATTAGCTCTAGCAGTTAACCACGCCGCACCGCAGTCAGAGATGACATCATCCAGATCAGAGGTCAGTAGTCAACCAACAGGAGGAGGATGTTGGTAACATGCCACCACGGGCTCAAAGGGGGTTAGCACTAGTGTATCATCACAAAATATTGGCGAAATGAATACGTTTTACGGCGGATAATGTGTTGTTGGGAAGATTGCTTTGGAAATATAGTTGGTTACAATTACAAGTTACCCTGTTGAAAATGTAATTGTAGTGTAACTATTTCAATTACTTCCCCAAAGTAATGTAACTAATTACATTTGATTACATTTAATTTTGAATGAATGCTCTCAACTTTTAACCATTTTCACACTTTCAGACCTAATGGTTAACATAAAGACAATATAAAGATCTTTTTACTGTGAGAACAGCTGTATTCCTACTTTACATTAAGGGTAGGCTACAGCTGTCAGATTTGACATTGACAGTTTAGATGTCAACAACGTCTTAACCGCTGGCAAACACTCTTTGCACCACACCAGTGTTCCCCAATGATATTCACAGCAACAAGCAATTAGCCTACTAACAGTATAGCAAGGGGAACATCCATACCATTGGTGCAGATTTTTAAACCCATCTGCAAAATGTCCACAAATACTACAGCAGCATCTGTAACCCTTCAGCCAGCGGAGACCGTGAGTCACATACAGTACGTAAACAGAGAGAGAGAGAGAGAGCGTCAGCTGTCACTCTGTCACTCTCAGCGTCGGCATGGTCCGGTAAAATAAAACAAAACTCATCCGTCCAGTCACTTTGCCACCTTTTGGTGCAGGCCATGTCATTAATTATCTGACTTGCTTACTTGGATATTTCACTCAGACAACCGGCAGATCATCTGGTGCGCGCACGGTAGTCTATATATTCCTTTTTTACTTCTCCATTGTGCGGCACATCTTCACATTTACGCGCCGTCTACACAAGCGTATAGGCTGACGTACAGTGTGGGACATCGAAATAATGTAAAGCAGTGTGCACCTTGTTGCCCACTTAGAAGAGGTGCAACAGTGCCAGTGGATCATCGCGGGTCAGACAATTGGCTCTTCCCTGTCAGTAGCTTATCCAACTTGTGGCTTTGGACCCGAGTTTTTCAAATGTAACTAAAACTGTAATCATGGAAATTTATAAAAGCAACTGTAATTTAATTACACATTTTCCCAGAGTAATGTAACTGATTACAATTACGTAAATTTTGTAATTAAATTACGTAATGGCGTTACATGTAATTCGTTACTCCCCAACATTGTGTGTTATTTAGAGGCTGCATTGTGTGCCCCATGTTCTCGCATTATACGGATATAGCCTATGCACCGCACCACTGGGGCTAATTTTGTCAAAACAACTCCAAATGCCACCAAAATTGTCTGGGTGAGTAAATGATTGTATTTTATGCTAGAAATAAAGTCTAGGTTGTAAAAAACTAAAGTTATCCTTTAATTGTGGGTGAATTTTCCCCTGGCTTAAAGTTTTCTATCCCACCCTCAAGGCTAATTTCAGACCTCACAGGTGTTTCCATGGTAACAATCAATGACACCCGCTGACAGCTGGCAAAATCTTGAGCAAAAACAAAACTAAAAAAAGCCTCCAGATTTCGGTTTTCCTAACAATGCCGTGGAGATGACAATGAGAAGATACTGCAGCAAATAGCCTACACTCTAAGGAAAAGAGCAGAATGGCCTCTATGCTACTGTCTCATCTCTGAATGCCCTTGTAACTGTCTTTCAAAATTCTTGAAAAGAGAATACCCAGAATACACTGCAAAGCTGAAATGCTTCAGAATGAATTAAACCAACATTTATGAGGTCAGGTCTCAGCTTTCACTGTGATGCTACAGGGTTCCAGAGCTAGTGCACCTCATCATATTAAAATCTATATTTGAGCTGATGTTTCCTGGGTTCTGTTTAAACTTCCACACATTCTGTAAACTTACTGAAAATAAGCGTACTGTCTGTGAGAGGAGATTTGTTCATGGATGACCACAACAAAGAGAAATACAGTCTGGGCAAACTTACTTCCAGGAGGCAAAAGAAAGCATACATTCTCTCCACAAAGGCCAAGGACGTTGCAACCTCACAACATGGGAACACAACCGATAAATCAATCTTGTAAATCTTGGTTATGAATACCACTTTTCATTCTGTGAGTATCATATATTTCTTTATTTTGATATGATCAATTATATACAAATTTAAGAAGTGCACCATTTTCGTCATATTCCTGGGATTTATCTTAGAATTTTGTATGTACTCAGTTGAAATCATTGTTTTGTTGACATACAAGTTTAGAGGATGGAAACAACGTAAGCAGTCACATTAAAACATGTTTAGATTCTAAAAAGCAATATATGCATCTAACAGCGCAACTGGTGCAACAGTAACTGCAAAACAACTATAATTACTATTTTAGAATTCAAATAAATGTGATGATCAAATATGATTTCTATGCTTTTTGATTCAAAAAGAAAAGTTAATGTTGCAACCGTCCCTAATGGGGTCTGCTGCAATTGAATCCAATTTCTTCCATTCACATAAACAGTATAAAAGACATCTTTAAATGTGATGGACAATCAGAGGACAAGTTTAAGTTTAATAATAATTTGGTTGGTCCAGTCCAAATTGAGAATAAAGCAACTTTTTTGCAACCATCCCCAATTTCGCCTACTTTCCACTGACAAATACAAAACCACAAGCCAAAACCAAAGTGCCACTCATGATGTAAGTACAGGAAGCTTCATAAATAACTGCAAGTGCCACTCTGATGTAGCCCAGGTCGAATTTTTAGTGGCATTCTGAGAGCTTTGAAGAACAACTGACATTTCAGAGGCGGTACAGTAAACCCATGTGATTGTGTCATTGTGAATAAAGACTATTGGGTTGTAAAAAGTCAAGCAAACGCGGTGTGAGTCCACCAAGTCACGCTCTGATACACCGTTAATGGAGCGACTCTGCAAAGTGTCACCAGCTCTGGGACAGAGTTGTTCATGTATTGATTGAACTGACTGTGAAGTAACAGTCACTATCACTGCTGGGTTTTCCATGACCAGGAATACACTCCTGATGCCTGGGCCATTCTAGAGTTTAAATGTGGCTTTACAGTTTATATTATGATGTGGTGGTGAACAGAGTATTAGCAAACACATTTAGAATGAATTCAATTATGGTAAATTAACTGAATAATGGACTTGGAGCTCAGGGGGGGTCAAATATATTGGCCCAACTAATCCAGCCTCTTTACTATGGGTAAACTCTTGGGATAGAAATTACATACATTTGTTTAGTTAAGCCACAAATCATCAAATTTAAATGTACAGAGTCTACAAGTGCAGAAATAAGCATATGAAATACAAATATTTGGATTTTGAATGAATAAATCTAGTGGTAATCTAGATTTTACTTTTTGTTTCCAATAAGAATCAATGTGTATTAATTCGCCACTGAATATAGTTCCCTGCTTGACAATAAAATAATGCTGACTTTCTATAGCCTACAGTGTTTTGTTTTTGTCTAATCCTGTTGAAATGGTCATTTTGGAAAATAACATAAAAACACATGAACATCAATAAAGAACTAGATAAATTATTATTGTATTGAGAAAAAAACTCACAGTTTATTTAACATTTAAGTCACTACTACACAACATTCACACGCATTGTCACCACTCATGGTTATTTTAGGTTACTGAACATGCTAACCCGAGAATAGAACGTAATAAACACCACAGCTTCTCCTCTAAGCACTGATCACATTAAACTCATTTACACATTAATTAATATGGAATAAGAATAAAAACACAAGAAAGAAACATGGCTCTACTGATTCATTAAACAGCTTAATGCATACAGCTTTGTAGGCTCTACCACTGGACATGAATTATATTTTAATTACCCTAATACCACTACATATCCACATCCTAACAACAGGGCGTAATATTGTAAGTAAAGCAATTATTTAATGTTGCTTCCTACAAGTGTAAAGTAAATGTACTATGATATGAACGCAGACTGTAAAAAATAGAAAATAAAAAAAGGAGGTTGGGTAGGCACGGTAACGCGGAAATTGTTGCTCATTGTTCACTGAGGTTATACGCTTGTAAACGTTCCTGTGATAAATTGACATGGCGTACAGTATCTATAATAACGTGGCGTTTTATGATAAACCCTTCTTCAGGCGGGGAGGGGAGGGAGGGGGGGTTGCGCCGCATACAGAGTGCGCTCTTGGCAGGAGCACACTCAACACACCGAAGGTAGGGGGGGGGGGGGGTTAGGTGGTAGTTGCGAACATTGTTCTCACTCTTAATGATTATAGGAGATAAGTCTTATGAATACCAATGAAGGTGCTCACTGTCATTTGCATTTCAATCATTATGAAATGCTCCTGTCAGAGGCACCCTTGTCCTCTGGACTAGAAAATGTCCCCCACACCTTTGAGTGACTGCAAATTTACACTGTGAACTGGTTGCGAGCATGTTTTGACTTAAGTATTCTGCTTAGACCCTGACTAATACTCATAGTAATGCTGCATTAGCATCAAAACAAAGTAGGGTGAATACAAAAATTATAATACATACGTAGAAAAAAAGTGGAAAAGTTAGGGGGGATGGGCCCACTTTAGTATTCTTTAAGGAGGCCCAGAATTCCTAGCAACGGCCCTGAACGCATGCACTCTTCTAATGGGTTTCGGCAGCTATTTGAAGGCCTCATAATGAGACTGACATTCATTTTCTATGAAATGTCAATGTTTTTTCCTGTCGATTGAAAGAAATGTGAGGAAACAATATTGCAACTAACTAATAATAATAGAAAGTAGACTAAAGTGTAAGTAAATAGCATTGATGTGATGTATGCAAAAACCTGGAGTTGCCATCTTTAAGGTTCACATATAAAAGCACTTTAGAGGTCCCATAAGGTATAAAGGTAGATGCTCATGTGTTTTTAATTATAAAGCAGGTCTAGGGTCTAACAGATTCATATCTGTCAAAGCCTCAGTCCACTGGGAATAGCACATACTCTGTGTTCAGAAACTGAGCCTTAAAATGAGCTGTTTGGACTTCCTGTACATTGTGATGTCACAAAAAACAAGTTCAGCTCCCAGCAACGCATCAAAAATTTAACCATTACCAAAGTTGTAGGATTTGGTTTCAGATTTGGTGTTAACAGTTATTATGACAAATCTGTTGTGACATCGCAATGTCCAGAAATTCCCAACGGCTTGTTTTGAGGCTCAGTTCCTGAACACGTGTTGATTTCTCTGTGGACTGAGGCTTTAATACTTTAACAGTGACAAAGCACCAAGAGCTGCTTTTTCATTCCAAAAAAATGCACATTTAACATTACACTTTACGGACCTTTAATGTTTAGTTTGACCTGGAGGCAAAAGCAGCTAACGAACAAACAAAAGCTAAACAACACAATGTGAAATTAAACAAGCAGATTCACTGCAGATGTTGGCAGGTTGCTGCAGTGAACGTACACTACACACAACAAAGGAATGATGGGGTAATGAGTGTGTATGACTCTCTCTCACACACACACACACACACACACACACACACAAACAAGGACATCTTACTGTGCAATAATCCCTCCTTCACAGCTCCAGTAAACAAAATGAAAACGCATCAGCGTCACCACTGTTACGCCCGCTCCTGCTGCTTCTACCTGTTAGTCGCATGTTTGTGTTTGTGCATATGGTTTGGACAGCTGCCTGCTCAGCATCCCAGTGTCGTCATGCACCGACCTCAACAGAGGTGTACAGTACGGTACGACCAGAGGCCTTTGTGCACAGTGGGTACTGGGTAGGATTCCTCATGCATTTTGTCATTTCAGCAGGAAAAGTATTGCAAAGAAAAAAAACAAATTTCCTGAATTTGTTCCCTGACGTGTTTCCAATGTTGGACTTCCAGGATCAGCAC
Source organism: Decapterus maruadsi (assembly GCA_030347415.2). Classification (NCBI taxonomy): domain Eukaryota; kingdom Metazoa; phylum Chordata; class Actinopteri; order Carangiformes; family Carangidae; genus Decapterus; species Decapterus maruadsi. The sequence goes on from CM064886.1 coordinate 41,030,945, forward strand.
TGCAAAGCTGGGATGGAAACATGTGTGCATATCGTGTGCACGTCTGAGGAAGTTGGAGTTCACACCTGCCAATCAATCCAGTTATAAGTCACCACCAGGGCCGTTGGGGAGAAAGGTGATGATAACTCTAGGGGCCTAGCGCCCAGTAGGGCCCCACAAAAAAACCTATACAGAGAAAAGTAGAAGTACGGAAATGTACTCAAAAGGGTACAAACCCTTGTCGCTCCAGGTGTACCTTTTTAGACACAATTTGGTACCATTCTGGAACATTTATGTGCCTTTTTTAACCTCAAAAGGTACACATACTGTAGGTACTCTAGATACAATAATTTGCCCTATAGGCTACAGTAGGACAGAACTGTACCTTTAAGTACAGAAATGTCTGTCCCCTATTTAGTCTAATCTTTGTATGACTGAATTATTCTGCATAAGACCCTGATTAATACTCATAGTAATGCTGCATTTAGCATTAAAACAATAAATAAAAAATGATAATACATACGTAGTCTAAGAAAAAAAGTGGAAAAGTAAGGGGCCCACTCTAGTATTCTTTAAGGGGCCCCAGAATTCCTAGCTACGGCCCTGGTCACCACCACGACAATGCACAGATCAAGTTAAAGATCCCTGAGTTCCAGAATCTGCACACACACACTTATACACACATGCACAAGGTCATCTCATGTTATAGCATCATCCTGCATGGAGCTGCAGTGCCCCCCCACCCCCACCCCCTCCCCTTGTTGCAGAGGCTGCCTCGAATGCCACCCAGTGTGAATACAAGCTTAAAATCACAGCATTAGCAGCGGTGTGGCTGTAAGAAGTATATATATATATATATAAATCTTCAATCCCCCAACCCCCCCCCTCCACCCACCCCCCCTTTCACCACAAATCCACATCCAGAAATCCACACCACCATCTTGTGGCTGCCTGGATGGAGATGCGCCCAGCAGACAGCAGCTTCCACCACCGCTGCTGCTGCTGGAGAAGATGCCGGTCTCTGTTGCACCTCGCACACTGTAGAGTTCTGTTGCAATGAGTTTAACCACACCACAGCCCCTCCATTCGTTTCCATTTAACTTCATCGAGCTGTTGCTTTTTTTCCCCCTCTCCATAATTTGGCACCGAGTTTGGCTGGAGCGCCGATTCCCCGTGCATAATCACCAAGCTGCTCTGCTGTTGTGGTTTGAGCTGTGATCACTATCTATCTCCCCACTTGTCTATGTTTTTTTTTATCACGATTCATTTTTCCAAAAAGGAAAAAGAATCAGAAGCTCCAGCTGGAGTCGGATGAAAAGTGCGCAAGACTGATCCCGACCCCGCTGCTGCTGATGATGCGGGGTTTTTTTGGATGAGAAAACTCCACGTTACGCGTGTTTATGATGGTGAAAAATGACAGATGCAGCTCTGAAATGTCTGAGATGATGACAGGATGGAAAGATGGAAGGATGAAAGATAGGACTACGGTTGGAAAACGCACAAATTCGGGCTACATCTGTCTGGAGGAGACGCTGGAAGGCTGCGCATCCCATCCCGCTCGCAGCGCACTTACCACAGCCTGAATCTCCCAACGTCTGGCTCCCTTCCTTCTTCTTTTTATATTTTTTCTTTTAATTTATTATTATCTCTACATAAGTCCCGACTTGAGGCGAAATCCAGACCGCGTAGGTGTCAAAAAGAAAAAGCAAAAAATAAAAAAAAACCCAGAATAAAGTCCACGTCCAGTCCGCAGCTCTGCAAAATCCAAAGTAAGATGAAGAAGGAGAAGGAGAAGCGCAGTCCCGGTGTTGCCACTGAAGGCAGCCCCCCAACTATACGTCCTGCGCGCGCGTCCGTGCGTGTGCGTGTGTGTAAAGTGTGTGTGAGTGCGTGTGTGGAAATGTGTGTGTGTAGAGGGGAGGGGGGGTGGGGGGTGGGAACAGAGATGCGGCTTTATCAGCACAGAAGATGTTTCAATGAGTCATTGCAGAGGCTCTAGAAACGGTTCTGAATCTAATTGCTCTCATAGTGCGAGTGTACTGCGAGGACAAGATTAGTGATAGAGAAACCAGGTCTTTCTCTCCCTCCCTCTCCCTCTCTCTCTCCATCTAGCTTGCCATTGGACTACACTGACTGAAATTTACCAAGCCTGCAGCCAATGGATTGCCGCATTCTCTCCATCACCCTTAAGCAGCTGCTGTGTTGTGGCAGCTCTGGCATGGAACCGGGAGTCCCGGGGCCTCCCATAAGGGCCCCCCTCTGAGTTAGCCCACTGCTAAACTTCACCAAAAAATGTATAGAAAGCAGTGGCCTGGGACACGGTGTCCACTGAGGACCAAACTTAATCAGCAGTACCCTCAAAATAGCCTGGGAGTTTTTAGCAGGACAGTGGCTTCCCTTCATCAACATGTGGGTAGTCGCCATACGGAAGACAAACAATGCCAACTAGGGTGGCAAAGGGGCAGAAAATTTCCATTAAATTTCTGGTAAATTTCCATGGGAAGTTAAGATGGGGAATTTTGGAAACATTCCAAATTGGAGACTTTCCATGGGAATTATGGGAATTTATGGGAATTAACTGGAAATGAACTGGAAATTAGGGGTAATCCAAACAAACAGATTTATTTGTGAGTATCCACAAGTTTCCGAATGTCATCTATGGTCAAAACCGGAAGCCGGTTTGGTGGAATTGTACTTTTACGCTTCCATGGTTTTCAGTCGTTGTCATAGTTGCAGTAAACGCATGGATCTTTTAACGCTGGCTTTTAACACGGATGTCAATTTGTGTGATATCCACTGTTAAAACCTGGTGTAATGGTCCATGCGACTACCGAAACCATGGAAATGTAAACATAAAATTCCACCGGAAGAGCAAAACCGGCTTATGTTTTTGACGTTTGGAAAAAGGTGGATAACTTTAACAAGTTTTAATGTATGAACAATCAATTATTTTTCTAAACAACAAAAACGTGAATAGTGAGTAAAACTATTACTTACTATATTGGATTAAATACATACAGTATGTACATGTATATACATATAAAAAATAATGTACAGACTGGTCATTTGCTATTTCAGTTTAATCATGTCCTAAAAGATTACACTGTAAGAAAAACTAGGACTATTACATTTTATAGCCGGTTAGTAACGAAGAATTAAAAGTAGGCAAATAAAAATAGCTCTGAGGAAGCATCATTTGGCCTCCATGTTTTTCCTGGGTCAGACAGTTTTGAGATGTTTAAGTGGGACATGAGCTGGAAAAGATAAGGAACCACTGCTTTAAGTCTTCTCTAGCCCTTTCAATAACTTGCTTGTCTAGTGTATTTGTAGTTCACAGTTCAACACTTGTTTCATTTCAAGAAATCAAGGACGAGCACATTGGTAACCCCCTCCCTTCAACGGGATGTGTTTAAATTTAAATAATGATAAAAGGAAACGGATGCTAAAGCTTTTTAAAGTTGCAGTAGGCTTCTCTGCAACATCAAGGTCACGTTCATTTCGAATCAGTGCCGCGGAAAGAAAATCAACGCTTCTCATCATCGTCGTCCGTGGAAGTGAGCAAAGAGCGACCGGCTTGGAGGACGGCGTGGGGCCGAGAGCTGCACAGAAGGCAGGCCCGGCTTTGATATCGTCATCATTTATTCCCTGTCCCCACATCATAAACCCTCAGCGGTCGGGGGTATCCACCGTGCCTCTGAAGTATATATCAGGCTCAGTCAGTGGCTCGGCCCAGTGTGACTGGGTGACTTTCATGGGACGGGACGTCACCGTTGCTGGAAGTCGAATCAAATGTTTTTGCAGGATTGCAAAGCCACCTGTAACCTCTGGGTATGACATTTATGACCTTCATTAGTGATAATTTGACTCAGAATTGTAGAATCTTATTCATCTCCTGGCAGGGCCGTTGCTAGGAATTCTGGGCCCCCTTAAAGAATATTAAAGTGGGCCCCTCCCCTAACGTTTCTTTTCTTTTTTCTTAGACTACGTATGTATTATCATTTTTTATTTAGCCTTCTTTGTTTTGATGCTAATGCAGCATTACACTGCAAAAACTCAAGTATCTTACCAAGAATATTTGTCTTATTTCTAGTCAAAATGTCATTTCTAGTTAAAACAAATCTCATATACTTAAAATAAGACACATCATATTAAAAGTAGTTTGTTTTTAGATACCCACTTTTTACTCCTTTCAAGCACATTTTCAGTCGAAAAAATCTGATAGTCTGGAAGTTTTTCTTCCTTATTACAAGCACAAAAATCTTGCTTTCACTGGCAGATTGTTCTACTTATTTCAAGTGAAAATGTGTTTGAAACAAGTGAAAATGATCTAAAAACAAGTTATTTTTTTAGGTAATGAGTCTTATTTTAAGTGGAAAGAGATTAGTTTAGACTAGAAATGAGACATTTGGACAAGAAAAGACAAATATTCTTGGAAAGATGTTGAGTTTTTACAGTGTACTGTGAGTATTAGTCAGGGTCTTATGCAGAATAAATCAGTCGTACAAAGATTAGACTACTGGGGTTTTTTATGGGCCCCATTGGGCGCTGGGCCCCTAGAATTATCATCACCTTTCTCCCCTATACAACGGCCCTGCCTCTAGGACTAGTGAAGAGAAAACACCCCAAAATCCACATTTTCTCCATTTATTCTACAACGTTTTGTCTATTTTCTCCTAAATCCACCAATGCACCAACACAATCATCACCGGTAGCATTGTAAAACACTTTCTCTGTCCTTACACAATGCCGCATCCAAACCTGGTTATTTGTATCAGACATTCTGTGTGTAAATAGCAGTTTCCGATAAAAATGCATGGAGCTTTTCAATCCGCTGTTTCCTCAAAATGAGTTTTGTTCTGCTGCTCTGAGCCAGAAATCTCCAATAAAGTACAGTTTTATTCCATATGATATTATAACTCTCTACTCTGAAGGTTTTTAGAGAGGGGTTGTTCACCTATATCTTTCATCGTCTCATTTATATATCATTTTCTGCCTAAACCTTGGCAGAAAATGATTTGTCATGACATTGGACAATGACAAATAGAACAATCCAAACATCCCTTTGTCAAAATCTTTTAACAAGTGAGAGGAATTTTAATGTGTCAACAAAATGAAACCTGGCGGATTTCTGTTCTGGAAATGCATGGAATATAGCACATGTTAAAGGGATAGTTCAACATTTTCAACGGCAGAGCAGAGCCGTGAGCTGTTCAGAGCTACGCTACGGAGGCTAATGGAACTTCTTGGTTTCCCTCATCAAACTCATCAAATACACAATCCAAAACTCCACAACGCTCTGGTGGACAAGTTGTGACCTGCACATTCACCACACTATGAGATAATAACATAACGTTACCAGACAGAGTTGTTTTCGAGGTAAATTAATGCAAAACTGCTGCTGTGCGTTAGCCTGACTCTCGCCAGACCCTTGTAGTTTGCTAAGCACGCTCAGCTTCACACAGATGGCCAATGCAAACTCCTGAACCAATCATTTACGGGACTTGATTCAAACAACAATGGCGGCTCGCAGCGAGGAGTCGTGCTTTAGCATTGATTCTGCTATTTCAACTGTTTTGTCGAATCTATCGAATATTAATTCTTTTAAAGACGAACAGAGAACTGTTTTAAAGACATTTATTGGTGGCAAGGATGTTTTCGCTCTTCTTCCGAGCGGGAAGTGGCAAGTGGTTTATCCAATCACATGCAAGGATTTTTTTATCTCATCGCCTATGGAGCAGTCCCAGACCCTTGTGTGGAGCTCAGCGTAGCTTTGCGGAATACAAGGATCTGGCGAGAGTCAGGCTAGCTGTGCGTTGCCTTTGTAAGCAAGCAGATGCTGTATGTCTCGTAACGTTCCATTATTATCTCATAGTGTGGTGAATGTACAGGTCACAACTTCTCCACGACAGCGTTTTTGGAGTTTTTGGATTGTGTATTTGATGAGTTTGATGAGGGAAACCAAGAAATTCCACTAGCCTCCGTAGTGTAGCTCTGAGCAGCTCATGGCTCTGCTCCGCCGTTCTAAAAATAGCTTACATCGACAATTAAAGGTAACGAAGCTTCTGCTATGACTAATAGGGGTTATGGCAATGGGCCAGTTTGCCAAAATGTTGAGCTATCCCTTTAAACATTCAGAGCATTGTGTAATAATTAACAGGTAGAGTGACTGAATGAGTATTCAAGTTAGCCATTTTTGGAGTTTCCCAATGGATTGCTGTTCTTTCAAAATCAATTTGCACAAACTACGAGTTTCATGTTAGCATGTTTGTTGCATTTTACCTATTTTTCAGACCCCTTTACCAACTGTTTTTCGAAAAAGCACCAAATAAAACTTAAGCTTTAAATTTTTGGTGATATATTTTGCTTATAGATGTATAGTCCATGTGAACACAGAGGTGAGAAGAGAAGCAAACACATTAAAGGCTAAAAACTAGCCGATGCTATCTTGAATGCTAATGCCAAAATCAATTTATAGCGATTCTGATCATTTTAACTCTCATGTTTTCAACATCACAATCAGTTTGTATATCATCAAAAATTTGTAATTATCTACCACTAATAATAGGCCTATTTATAATAATAGCCTAGTTAACCTTTATGAGGATTTGACAGAAACAAAATACCCATGATTCCCAGTGTAGATCCAGGGTGTGCAGCTGTGTGGTCTCCTTCCAGAATGAAGACGCTGTCAGACCTGCAGACTTACAGATGAGGGCAAGAAGTGCTGCGTTTCATACTTCACAGAGGACAAGCTCGCCTCTGATGATTTAGACAAACAGTGGCAGTAACCACATGCAGAGAGAGACAGAGACAGAGGAGGGTGGGGGGCAGTGGGGGATCTAAGTGGCGAGAACTCCTCTCTTCCTCTGTGTTTAAGCACAGACGATCCCTGTCGCCTCGGGGTAGCAAACAGATACATAAAGGCGGTAAAGAGGCCGCTGAGGCATGACGATGGGATTCTTCAGGAGCAGCCAGCTCTCTGGTGTTGACATGCGAAGACGAGGACGAGGTCTCTGCAGCGAGAACTTAGCAACAAGTGCACTTTGTCTGCCTATATTGGCTTTTGACATACAGTAGTCTCTGCCTTGATGCAATAGAGATGAAGCAGCTAGCTTCTGTTCACCCTTTTTTCTCGCAGCGCCCTTTAAAGGAGTAGATGTTTAGACTCTTCATACAAAAGAAGCCACATGATCAACGCCGGCCTCTGTTCTGCTGCTCAGTGCTGCGGAGGATTCCACTCCTCAGGTCTGAGAACACCGTAGTGTGGACCCTAGTGAAACCTACCTCAGATACTCTGATTCAGGTTCAGTTTACCCAAATTATTAAAGGGATACACCAACATTTTTTTTTCGTGTCTTGCCTCACTCCCGAGTCCATGACAAGCAGATAGACACCATCCTTTCCACTGTGCGTGCAGTAACAAGGGAGATACAGGCAGAGCTGGTGCACTGCTAATTAGCTTAGCTCAAACACTGGAAGTATATAGGTAGTGTTAGCCGTTTCTGTGTCTGCACCTTGAAATGCAAATAAGATGTGTAAACCATGTCTACTGCCTAACGGGAAGAGAGTGTGGTTTTCGCTGCCTGTACCATGTGCTAATGTTGACATTGGGAATAGGGATCTGCAAAATCAATCAAGGGAGTGAACAGACCTTTTTCACGTTAAGGCGCCATAGAAAGGCCACAGGAACACATATAACTGCTACAAAAAAGTAGATTTTGCATAACATGGGCCCTTTAAGACAAAAAAACATAAAACTCACCAGTTTTTTGTCCAATCAAGGCTCCCCCAACATCAATGCCAAACAGGAACTTAAGGTCCTTTAGTGTTCTTGGCTCACTGTAGAACTCTCCACGCTATCCTGCCCAGAGAGACAGATATTGATTAAAAACGTATTCAACTTCAGTCCATAGAGAAATGCACAAAGCCTGTAGTGAGAAAAAAACAAACAAACTTTAAAATGAGCTATCAGGATGTCCTGAACTTTGTGATGTCACAATGAAGCAGTTAATCCCCAATCACCTGCTTGAACCCACCATCTGACCTTGCAGGATTTGGTTTGTCTGCATGTTTACTTAATATCACCTATGTTTTTGTTAGATCATTCAGAAAAAAAGGCAGCCAATCAGAGAAGAGCCTCCTTTCTGACCTGTTGTTGCTAGAGCTCCTGCACTGAGGTGGTTTGCTTCTGAAATTCTACAATAAAATATACATTGTGTAGGCTATCCTGTAAATCCAACACTCTTAGAAATAAAAGTGCTATGTAGAACCATATTAGGTTCTTCGGCTGGTCCTCATAGTAGAACCCTTTTTGGCTGCTCTGCTGTTCTAAAAATAGCTTGCACCGACAGTTAAAGGTAACGAACCTACTGCTATGACTATAGCGATTATGGCAATGGGCCAATTTGCCTAAAATTTTGAACTATCCCTTTAAACTGAATATTCAATCGTCACAGTTGGTGTTGGGTGTTTTTTTTAATTACTCAAATGCTTGAGCAGAAAACTTTTAGGGATTGGTCACATTCAAAAGGTCATCATTGGGGTTATACTCCTTGACCACATCAGGCTAGGGGTTGGTCTTTAAGAACAGGGTCAATCACCAAGACCCCATGGAACCAGACTGTAGGTTTTGACGTTTCTGTTCCGGTCTAAGAACAGAATATAATCTCCTGGAGACATATATCAATGTGAAGCAAGACTGTCTGTTTAAATGATGATCTGCAGCTATGTACTAAGACAGAATGTCTAGACACTGACATCACTTCTGTGGAATGGTAAATGGACAGCATTTATATAATCCCTTTATGCAAAGCACTTAAGAATTTCCCTTTCATTTAACCTATTAGGACAAACTAGCACAATGACAGCAGCAAACGACTTGCTCATCAAGTGGAAATTGGGTTCAGTGCCTTGCTCGCACACTGACCTGCAGACATTGTAAATGAGGGACAACCTCAACTCGAGCTGAGTCCTTGTGTGCAAAACCTTGCGTAGAATTAATGCTGAAATGTACCAAAGAATTCAGATTCCACACACCTTTTCTTTGTATACTTCATCTTTCTAACTTTCCCTCCCCTTGAACTACCTTTTTTCCTTTTTTGCATTTATATTTCCACCCTTCCCTGTCCTTGACCCTGCTTTGCCAAACCCAGAAGCGCACCTCACAGCTGTCCCACATCACCCTTGACTCTCATGAATTTGGATTGATGTCGCCCACAGTACGTCCCCGACCTTAGACCGTGCAAATTTCAGAGCGATTCGCTGACCAATCCGGGGCTTTTTGATCCAAATTGTAAACGGCAGCTGCCATAACGCACAGGCAGACGGACAGATGGGGTGTCATGGATCGCAATATGTACAGGATATCATAACGTCTGCGGTGAGGCACGCAGCTGGTGTTTGTTGTGTATTTTAATCAAAGTATGTCATCATTTGAGGTATAATCAGTGCATTTGAGTAGGATTCAGCTGTCACAAAGCTGTCCTGTTGCAATAACTTTCTCACTGGCTTTTCTGTCTTAACATATAAGCCATAATGCCATTCAATTCTTTTTTTTATTTTGCTTTTCTTTTTTCTGTGCCGTTGCATCACAATTACCCGACAACGTCTTGGCCTGTCCAAAAGCACTCAGTTGGCTTTAATCCCAGCATTTGATGGAGAGGCTGAACAGGTGTATTGATGTTATGAAAAAAAGAGGTGTGGTTACCATGGCTACCAATGTCATAAAGTATCAAGTCTTACAACAGAAAGCCAACCAATTTACAAGCAATTTAACCCGACTGGAGTCTGTAAATAGAGCCTATAGACGCCCTTTTTAGTAAGAATAGACCTAAATATGTTGCTTTTAAATGTCAAAAATGACACACAAAAAGGCTGAAGTTGGGATATGTCGCACCTCTGTTGAAGTGTTGCCGTCTTTTGGCTGCATTGCATCATGGTCCACTGAGACTACTGTCAAGGAGGGAGGGAAAAAATGCATCTTTGCCTTTTTTTTTTTTTCCTCCTATCAGATGCCTGAGTTCTTAAACCTGACAGGTAAAGCTGAAGTTTCAGGTAGCTTAACTTTTAAACTCAAACACAGCATCTGCTGGAGATGTCTCAGCATGATGTCCCGTCTGTTTGGACAGACAGTCTTTTTGTCAGCTCTCGTAAATTTAAGTGAAGCCAGTGATGTGGAATGCGGCTCGTTGAAGGCTGTTAGATCTTAAGGCTGTGTTGCATTTCTGAGAGGCATTCAAAACAGACCATCATTTTCTTTTTGACTTAGTCTGAACGCATCCCTCAAACCGATTTGGGAGATCCTATGAACACAGGTCTCAGGATCACAGAGGTACATAAGAGCTAAGGTGTTAACTCAAGGACTTTGGGACACGGAATTGACCCTTTTTTCAAAATAAACTTGCAGTCTAAACACTTTCTAATGCTGCATCGAAAGGTAAAGTGTCCGCCGACATGTTCGATCGACAAGCTATCAACAAAGTCTCTTCGGTGTGTCATCATCATCTTGTTGCCCCCTCCCTCGTTCTGTGATTGGGTCCATGGTTTCCAGGCTGACTTGCGAATAGAATTGTGCGCAAGGCAGCATGGGTATACCCAGGCTAAATGGTGTTTGTTCTTCAGGTACTACTTCCAAAATGCCTATGAATCATTGTTCCTTGCACTACTACTGTGCATCCATTGGGATTCATGTTGCTTTGGGAAGTTGGACTATAATCCAAACAATCTAAAACAAAGATCTTGGGGCTTTTTACCAAATGCATTGTTGTTTTGGGGCCAACAGACAATCGGGTTCTATTGTCCTATGTTGTATGAGACTTTAAATCGTCACTCTTGACTTGGACATCCAGAAGGTCAGGGTGTTGAGGTGGTTCAGGTACCTCGTGGGAAGGCTCACCTTTAAGTCTTAAAGGCTTGTCCAACCATTCCCAAGGGTAGGCCCAGAACACACAAGAAGGACTATAGATCACATCTGACCTTGGACCCCCTCAGGATCCCCTAGGAGGAGCTGGAAAAATCGGGACTACTGCTACTGATTGATTTGCTGCCATTAGAGCCAGACCTGGGATTTGGAAAATGGATGGATGGATCAATACATCTGTGGGGGTTTTTTTCAGTTTATTAGGCTCAGCTCAAATCATTGTATTTAATATTTGAGGATTAGATGTGCTGACTTTTAGGAAGCTACCATCCTGGAGTCTGAGAACAACAAAAAGCAATCAAATTCTTTTACATTATGTAAAATTAGAATAATACTCTATGAGACTTATAGGGAGGGAATTCCCAGGGGTGAATTTGTCCACAGGGAAAGTTTCTCTTAGTGCACAGAGACAGGGAGAGGGTGGGGAGTGCCCGCTTTTGCCAGGAGGGTCCTTTTGGACAAGTTCCAATAAAAGCACAGAGTAAGAATAGACTGCTTGGTCCTCCAGCCAAAAAAGGTAATGGGAAGTCCTCATTAATAACTTTAAACTAAGTGGTAAATGAGTCCTCGATTTCTTGAATAAGTGAGTTTTTCCATCTATCTGATTTCAGGATGGGGTCCCCCCGCCCTTCCCCCCTTGGTTGCTCTGTCTCTTATCTGTGTCAGTTGAGTTCTCTGTGTATGTGTGTGAGCCTACACCCTCCCCTTTCTTTCTCTGTTTCGTTCTCACTCTCTGTGCTATGTGTTTTGCTGTAGCGTTTCAAATTGGCTTGCCTATGTGTGTGTGTGTGTGTGTGTGTGTGTGTGTGTGTGTGTGTGTGTGTGTGTGTGTGTGTGTGTGTGTGTGTGTGTGTGTGTGTGTGTGTGTGTGTGTGTGTGTGTGTGTGTGTGTGTACTGAAATTGTACAGAAATAAGTGCTTGTTGCCGGTCTGGGGAGAATCTGCACTGAAAATTGCATTGGGGTCGGTCCTATTGTTTTGTATGTGGTTTTCCCTTTGATGCCCTGAGGAGTACTGGTGTTATTTAGTTTGGAAGGTGGAGGTGAATGCTCTTTGTAAAAAAAAAATCTAACTAAACCAAACCGTGTGTGTTTTTTTGTGTTTTTGGTCATGTAGGGTGTAGCGCTGTCCGTGGTTCTGAACACCAGAATGGATGTCAATGGACTCCATAACACACAAGACATCCATCCAATTAAGATGTCTACATTTTTGCATTGCAATATAATATCAGAGTATTGTATTTGTTTTTTATGTATAATTGTATTATTCATAGTATGTATAGGGAAGACACCACAGGTGAATAGGGTAAAAAAATTAAATAACAGATATCACCATGAAACGTCCCAAGTTTATCACTTACATTAAGACAAATATTTTTTGTATTACAAGTTTTGTCAAATGTTATGTTTAAATATGTAAATTAGGCAATATAATGAAATATGCGCTAATTTGCATACATTTCAAGAAACAATGGATGAAGTCCCTTTCAAAATTCTTGTTTTATTTTGTTGACATATTAGAGTCAGACATTTTTACAGAGGGGATTTTGGATATCTCTTTTTATCATTTTGTCAATGAGAAAATACTGTCACGAGCCCTAGAACATCCAATTTTGCCACGTTTTTAGGAATAAAATGTTGTATAAATGAAGCTGTGAATGATATATCAACAATCCCGTCTGTAAAAACCTTCAGAATATAGACAGGAATAAAACTGCAAAGTCTGGTGTCTGTAAGTGCTGCTGAAGTGGAGATTTCGGGTTCAGAGTATGAGAAAAAACTCATTTTGAGAAAGACTTGTACTAAAGATCGTTGATGTAAATCATACTTTTACGATTGGTTGTGGATATGGAGGAAATTGCACTTTTTGGAGCCAACATCATTGTTCAAATATTAGCAGTGGACACAAGTTTAGGTAGTTGTAATTTCTATAATTTTCATTATGATATAAACCAATTAGATCAAGAAATTATGAAGAGATGTGGCTTTACTGTCCACTGTCTTGGTTTTCAGGACAGGGACTCCCTGGGTAGAACAGTTAAACAAACATCCAACCAACCCCTGGAACGCAAAGCTGGACTATTAGGACCAAAATGAGTCCATGACCTTGACCCGTATAAAAGCGAGCCCTGCCTTGCAGCAGTCTGCTCACTGGCTGCAGTCACAGAGAGCCCATTAGTCGCTGGCAGGTGGTGTGGATGCTGCAGCTCTCCCTGCCTGGGTTTAGGAACTTTGTTTAATCACAAAAAAAAAAAAAAAAAATCATAAGCTGTGGGCATTAGTTTGTGTAATCATGCATGTCTGCAGGCTGTATGAGTTAGCAAGTGAGGAAACAGACCACTGTGTGTCAAATGTTCAGTAGAAGTTGCATTTAAGCTCTATCCATTGGACAGTAAGTGGCAGGGTGGGAGGCTGCGGCCACACAGCTGCCATGTTGGATTAAGATGGATTATTTGTTTGGCAGAAAAGCAATGGCTTATTTGTTTGGCAGAAAAGTAATCCCACGCGATCGCTGATTGGCAACAACCTGGCTGTGCCGGTGCTTGGTCTCCTTCAACAATCGTGGAAATGCCGCTGTGTTTCTATTTATTCCACCTCAGCTGCCGGTTAACTTTCAATGCTTCCAGCTCATTTGAGACTGAGAGTCAAAGAGTGTGTGGGGAAATCAATGGAGCACCACAAGGACATGTGTTCAACACTTGGTTGCTCCTTAAGTCAATAACAACACTGTAGTTGTAGAAGGACTGAACAACTCCTGTTTGGTATTTCGGTTCTAATCTGTTTCTGCATCTCCGCTTAAAGTATCTTGTTGGTTTATGATGTATCACCACTATAGTTAAGGTTTGTTGGGGGTCTTTTGAGGATCAGGACTTGGGCTCAAACAATTCTGTATGTAATTTCGGGCTTGACTGACTATCTCACTAAACGCCTGAGGAGGAACCTTCAATGAAATCATGAGGAGAACATAACGATGGTATCAATTGTCTTGGGAGGACAGTCAGAACTTTTTTTGTTTTCTGCTCCATTCAAATTTGGACAGAGGAAATGATTGGCTTCAGGACCTTTTTTCTGATGTTTCACCACTTTACTTATGGTTTGGTGAGAGTTTTACACTAAACTAAAAAGTTGGGTTTTGAGAAGGATCAGGACTTGTGCTCAAATTATACTTTGGTGGCTGCTTCCCTAAAGGTTTGCGGAACCTTAATGAGACCAATCAACATAAATGGTGCAAATCATTTTTGGAGACAGTCTTCCGAATTTGCATATTTTTGCTTCCTCAAAACTTGGACAGACGAGATGATTGGCTTCAGATTTTGGTTATAATCTTCACCAAAAGTATCTTGTTTGCATCTTAAGTATGAAGCTCTCAGAGAGGCCAGATCCTCCGGGTGTATTTTCAGGGTCAGGAAGGCAAATTAAATTAAAATCTAAGAGGAAGAAACGATGCTGCTGGGGGGAACTCCAGTTCAGGAATAGTTCAGCTTTTACGGAGGTTTGCACTCTGAGTGCCTACTCATTAGCATGAGTGATGGAAACTCCTTCTGATTTTACAGTTGGCCTTGAATTCATTTTCACTACCTCTCCATGCAAATGCTGTTTTCTGCCCCCGTTGAACTGTTTGGAGAGCTTTTCAGGCTTTTTTTTTTTTTAAAGCGAGAGGGGGTCCACAGGAGGAGTTTGGCGACACACAGTTTTACAGCGCTGCAGTGTTGACCTCCACCATGGAGTCACAACACACACAAGTACAAATCAATGAAACAGATACAAAACTGAGAAAATAACAGCAACCTACAGAGCACCTCTATTTTTTACTTCTTTTTCTGCTGCATTGGTTTTTAAAGCAACGGCTTTGTAATTTCTCATTATTTTTTCCCAATGCTTTTTAAGCCTGAAAAAAATTGATTTTCAATAAATTGAAATGTGGTAGGCCTACACATTTCAATTAGCTTTTCCATTCCAATTAATTAACTCAGTAATCTAAAAAGGGGATCATCTTTTTTAGTTTCAGAACTTATAAGGAGATTGACTATATAGCAGCAAGCTTTATCCATCTCATGCAGTCAGGTTCAGAGATCAGGTGACTGAGGGGGAAACCCTTGGGAGCATCTGGTGGACAGGTGTAGGATGGCAATAAGTGGGAAGCTCCAGGCAGTGATTCAGAGATTGAGTCTGTACAGAATTCAACAGGGAAGCTATCATTCCTTTATGACCAAGTCATTTAAATCAAACCACTGACCTGCATCTGCATAAAAGGACCAATGCTAACAGCAACATCCAGACAACGACTTTAATGTGATACAAAAGCAGCTTCACATTAGCTTCCTGACTAAGGTTTACAACTTAAAAATAACCTGAATCTGGCAGTTGTTTTAGCTGAAACGACCTTGCTTATTTCTCTGTAAGCTAGTTAGTTTACTAGCTTGAATATCAGTTGAGTGGCTCTTACTGTTGCCGGTGTTTGGTACATTACTTTGAAAAAGTAGTAGTTACTAGTTACTTTCCCCAAAAATTAATTAGTAAGTGAGTTTACATTATAAAAGTAACTAATTACCAAGTAACTACTGCGTTCCCCCTCCGACCCCCCATTTATCTTGAACTAACCAACTTGCTCAGTATTCCTCCGCACAGGTAGGCTCTGGGACGCGCTGTGTCACTGCACTTGAGGTCTTCACGGGTCCAATTTGACGGACCCAAACCAAAATGGACCCGTGAAAATTGCATCCGAAGCTGACTGGCCCCAAGCTATTATTGTAAATTTATGAGTTACATACCCGAGCAGCACCGAGATATGTCAGAACCGGCTCCGAATAGAACCATGACATTACAGTCCCGAACCCTAAAAAACCTGTGGTTGAAATTCCCCAGTTGCTTTATGATTTAATACAACTTTTCTATCATTAAATAAGACTTGTTTTTATTACTTTCTGATTGACAGAGCGTGACCGCCAATCGCTGGGTCCTCTCGGGTACCGTACGACCCGGCCTTTTACAGCAAGAGCCCAAGCCCGGAGACTAAGGGCGCACTCACACTAGGGCCAGTTGTTCCGTGCCGTGCTGAAGCCCGAATGCCCCCCCTCAAGAAACGGCAAGTAACGGCGCATTTTATTGTCAGTAGTACTCATTACTGAAAAAAGTAGTGCTGTTTATTCGTAACGCCATTATTCCCATGTTGTTAGCACCGTTAGCTTGTATGCTGTTAGTGCCATTAGCTTGTTTCGGTCCTTATTTTTTAGTTTCACTGTCAGTCAAACACCAAAAGGAGGAGGGGGAGCTCTCCTTTTAGCTTCTTACTTGGTGTGACTTCAGTTGAACAGTCGGCGTTGGGTGCCCTCCTTTCCAAGGAACAACAAACACTCAACATGTTGTAGAGCACACACTCTCTCCCTCTTTCTCCCTCTCTTTTCCTTTCATCCAGTTGAGCTGCTCTCTTTTCTGCCATTACTGAGTCTCCACTCGTGTTGCCAGATGTGAACTTATGTAACACTACTTTGAAAATGATCGTTCTATATTGTGGAGCGGAGCATCCCGGTCCCCCTGAATAAAACACATGGTGGTGGTTGCACCCTAGTTTGTCCAGATTACCAGTATTTATATTGATGTCAGCTCAGGGCCGTTGTATAGGGGAGAAAGGTGATGATGCTGCAATGCTGCATTAGCATCAAAACAAAGTAGGCTCAATAAAAAATAATAACATAGACGTAGTCTAAGAAAAAAGTGGAACAGTCAGGGGCCCACTTTAGTATTCTTCCAAGGGGCCCAGAATTCCTAGCAACGGCCCTGTGTCAGCTACAACCAGCTGTTAGGGACCTCTTTTAGTCAGTACATCCAAAATAAAGATGAATACGCAAAGTGTTTCAAACAGGAACTAAAAAGGTGGTTCCTCAAAGAACTACAACAAACTACATATGTTTGATGATCACATCTTGTAATCTCAATAAAAGGGCGTGTGATCGCATCTCCTTTCTCTTACTTTTGCATCTCCTTCTATGCAGTCTGAGAGGGAAGGCCACAAATTAATGAATCCAGATAATAAGACGATCATGGGAAAACTGTATCTGATATACAAAGATAACACTGTAATTAAATCTTGCACAAAAGAAAAAAAAACTTTAAAAAAGGCTAAATTTGAGCCCCATTTGTTATGTTTGAATAATGAGATAATTAAGCTGTGATCTCAAGATAAATGGGGCCAAAAGAAATTAGAAACCAGATTCAGTGATATTACAGCGTTCGCTGTGCACAAGAGATCCAACATTCAAACACGTGCACTTGGGAACAAGTGGAACGTTTGGCTGCTGCTCGGCTCAGCCTTAAGAAAGCGCTGTCATCTGACACTTTGATCTGAGCCGCGCTGGGATTTACCTGACTGCTGAAGCCAGACTGTGAATTGGTTCAAAGCGGTCTGCACTGACCCCATCACTTTCTGCACAAAAGGAAACACAGACTGGAGATGGAACTGCTTAGTATTCACTCAGGTCCACTGAAATGTTTTCCCCTCCACCATGTATTTTTTAAGCAGTGGCATCTTTTTTAGCCAACTAAAATTAATTTTTCTGAAGGACTCTGAACTCCCGCAGCTAGCTGCTGCCTGGTCTGCTGCACGGAGGGTTATTAAACCACTTAAGTTTAGCAGGCAGGTCCGTGAGTGGTTGTAAACCTACTGAGACTATCGGAGATGCCGAGGCGAAGGTTTTCAGTCGAGCCCAAAAAGAGGGTAGACGGCGCAAATGGTAGAGGGGAATAAACAAATTATCACATTAAAGATTGTTAACAAATGCAAAGCAACCGAAAACAGCTGGAGAACCCAAAGGGAAATCAAACGGCAACAAGGAAAGAACGCAGAAAACTAAAATGAGAGTATTGAACATGATGAACCGACAAAGGGCAATGTGAGGTGAAATACACAAAGACGAGACACAGGTGGCGCAAACACACACAGGTGAGACACATTAGGAATCACAGGACGCAGAGCACAGGGAGGCAGGACAGGCAGTGGCGTGCACGGGGGGTGGGGGGGGGGCCCAATTGTTGAAAAACGCATGCTAGAGTGCCCCCTTGGGAGCCAAAACGTGCGTTAAAGTGCCCTCTTTGAAGCCAAAACACCTGTTAAAGTGCCCTCTAGGAGCCAAAACACGAGTAAAAGTGCCCTCTTCAGTGGCAAGGACGTGCTAGGTTATATGTGCCCTTTTTTTTCCTTTTCGCCCCTGCCCTTCAAAAATCTGTGTATGCCACTGATGACAGGAGAGACAAAGCAACAAAGGCTCAACTTAGAGACTGCTTTCATTCTAACTGCAAGCATTGTGGTTTTTTAAAGTATTTTTTATACCTTAACACAACACACTTTAATGGAATATACCAATACTGAAAGCATTAATAGTCCCTTTGTCAAGCCTATATACATTTTGAGCCCAAGCGCTGACCGAAGATGATGATTCACTGTGAATATATGTTGTTGTTGTTGCTATTGTTGTGGAATGGCATTGTCAAGGTGATACAGTAAATTGTTGCTTTTCATTGTGCAGTTGGATGCTTAATGTGTACTCTGGCAATTAAGAATGCAATAAATGTTCTTCAAGGCCACACAGTTCAGTTGACTAACAATATTAGTTACAGTGAAGACTTTACCAGACTGTTAAAAGGTGCTAGCCTATGTGAAAGTTTTGGTACATCCAATATTAGCATTGAAGTTGAATTTGACGTGTCAAGAGGTTGTAATACATCCTTTTAGCAGATGGAGTTTACTTGACCAAGTCCAGGCCAGGTGGTTAGCATGCTAACTAGCTTTCTAACTAGCAAAAAAAGATGGTTGCTTTCTACAACTCTTTGTTCTAAATCCTCGCCAATACCTAACTTCACCTCAATTTTATTTTGTCTAAAAAACTACCATTGCTAATGTTAGCAGTTAACACTTATCACCCTTAATTTCTACTTAATGGGTGGTTTAGGCCTATCTGTCTTTTTTTTTAAATTAAATTTCTATCATATTTGTATGTTATGTTCTGGTATGTCATTGTTAATTCTATGTTTGTGTTTAATGTTGAAAACTTTATTCCAAGCATAACTTGCACAATGCAATTTATTCTTATTTGTAGTTTATTGTTTATTGTTTGAGGATCTACAATGTTTAGCCTACTGTTTTTTATTAGACTGAAATTGAGAAATTTAAAATAAAAACAAGAAACAACTGCATATTCAGTGTATATGTGAATATGAGATAAATGCATTTTGGCAGTAGCTGATTGATATCCCCTTTAGTGTTGAGGATAATGAAACAATTGAATGGTTTGTGAGTTAATGCAGCACTGTAATGCAGGCAGTCCCCGGACACTCTCTGAAACAGTCTTCGACAGACAAATTAGCTGCAGATTGCTCTGTGCAAACAGAAAGAACAGATCAGAAACAACAGTGTCTCTCTGTGGAAAACCCAGGCCCACCGTAATGTACCTTCATCTGTATGCATTAACATCATAGTGCTTTACTATGCTGTGAATGTGCTTGGCATCACAAGGAGGAACACCTCATGTTACCAGACCTTTCATCTCTGTAAATTTAAACATGTGTACAGTATGGGGGCAACTTCTTCAAGGTGTCTTCAAATATCCCTGAGCTACAAGCACAATATTCAACATGTATCCACTATAATAACATTAACTCCCCTTTAAACCTTCCATAAACACTATACAGTGCTTCAACAGCATATCATAATTTAAAAGCAGCCTCTGGGAGTTTATGCCGTATATCATCATATATCTCTTGAGAGAATTCATTTCCCAAGAGGATACACTTTAGATGCTGCTATCACCACAGTTAAAAATCCAGCTACTGTATGGACATTGCTGTGAAAGCAAAGGCAAAGAGTTATTTTGTCTGCTTGGTAGCACATGGTGCTAATTTAGCTCAAAAATTAGCATCTCATTTCTCATTGTCTTAATCCATTCCTTACTCCACTCTCTAGCCTGAATCTAGTCATTTTAAAGGGACAATGAGGAGTTGGTTATAAAAAAATCTCATACTAATGTGTATGAATAAACAATGAAATAACCCCAAACTACTAGCATAACAAGCACTGTGAAGAAACAGCATTCAGCGGCTACAATTAGCTCCGGTGACCTCTAGCATACAGCTAGCCGACTGCGACTAGCGCCCACTTGTCACTCAAAGCAGCCATGACCATTCAAATATTAGCATCTAATTTTTATTGTCTTAACTTTACTATTGATCTCACTTTTCTCAGGTACTCCAGCAACATAAAACTATTTTTTAATCAGATAATTGCTTTTGCAGCTGTAGTTGGGGTCACATCGTACTGGCTAAGACAGGTGTGGTGAGTGCAGACACTGTATGTTGATTAGCAGTGTTGCCAACTCCTCAGTAAGGAAAGTCACTATTGGCTGTCGTAAGGTCCGAGTCCGAGTCTCCAAACCAGAAACGTTTGTAAGACCACCAGAAAAAGGTGCTAGATTTGTCGCTAGTCGCTTTTGACAAAAAAAAAGTTGCCAAGAGGGTTTGGAAAGCCGCCAGATTTAGCGAGAAAGTTACCAAGTTGGCAACACTGCTGATTAGTGGTAAAATTATTAATGAAAAAAATAAACAAACACCCGAAAAAACACGAGCATAATAAGCACTGCTACTAGGCTAAATAGCATTCAGCGACTGGAATAGCTCGGTGACCCCTAGCATACACCTAGCGGACTGCAACTGCGACCATTTGTCACTCAAGCAGTCATGACCTTAATCAAAATTTTGACTGGTGGTTTAAAAAAAAATCACCATTATCGTTGATGGAGGAAATGGCAATAAAGTCTAAATCTCATGTTTATTTCTGCTGGGACAAAAAGGACAGAAAGTTTCTGACAACTTGTAGAATCCAAACTTTTTCCGCCCTCATGTCGATGCAGCAGTTTTGATTAAATAGAAAAAATGGCCTCCACCTGCCAATCAGTGTCAGCACGTCGCGTGGGACGAGAGCGCGCTTGTGTAACTGCCACGGTTCGTTAGATATATAACAGGGACTTCCAACCGCAGGAGCCGAGTCTTGTTATTATCTGCTGACAAGATCAAGGAGGGTTGAAACATTATAATTACAGCCACACAGGCATATTTAACAAGAAAACAAAGATGAATGGATGTTTTACACATGCATAAAAAGGACAAAAAATTACATTATCTCAAGTTCATCACCTTTTAAATAAGTACAGGGGCTCCTTAGATTAACAGGGATTAAGGAATAAAAGTAAATTACAGCTATCACATCCAGTTTTGGAGTAGAGGTAGAGCCAAGGGCAAGTGTTCCAATGGTCGATCAGAACCCTTCTTTTGAGGCAGTTTTCGTTCAGTCCTTAGAGTTTAACCCTCCTGTTGTCCTGGGTCAAATTGACTCATCTGTTCCTTGGACAAGTATCTTACTTCCCGCCATCTTTCTTTCCTTCTCTTTTCCTTTCCTTCTTTCCACAATCCTTTTTCCCTTCCTTCCTTCCATGAACGAATATGTTCCCTTCTGCCATCTTTCTTTCCTAACTTTTTCCTTTCTTTCCACAATCAATCCTTCCTTCCTTGTTCCTTCCAGTTTGGCCCAATTGACCCAATCACTTCCCTTCCCTTCCTTCCTTCCATGAACCAATATGTTCCTTCCCGCCATCTTTCTTTCCTTCCTTTTTCCTTTCCTTCTTTCCACAATCCTTTTCCCCTTCCTTCCTTCCCTCTTTCCTTCCTTTTTCCGTTCCTCCTTTCCACAATCCATCCTTCCTTCCTTCCTGATTGGCCCAATTGACCCAGTCTCATCCCTCCCTCCTTCTTTCCTTTTTCCCTTCCTTCTTTCTTCCCATCTTTCCCTTTGTCCTTCCTTCCTTACTTCTTTCCCTTCGCCCCTTCCTTTCATCCTTCCTTCCTTCCTTTTTTCCTCGACCCAGGAGGACAACAGGAGGGTTAAGTTTATTTATAAGCAAACACAAGTGAATTTGGTTTTAGAAAATACTCAAGAACCCGACCTCTAAATGTGTAATGTCTATAACATTTACGATTTGCCCTTTACCAAATGATCATCTGTCTGAATGTCAAGCAAAACTGTGTCTTCCTGTCATACCTTGTACCCTCGTTTCCACAGGCTGAATCTGAGTCATGGATTCAATGGTGATACAGTATTTGCTGGTATGAAAAAAA